>OY728160.1:901186502-901805713 GCA_963277665.1 Viscum album | reverse complement strand
GGTGTCCGGGGTGTCGGGGGCCTGTCAGGGGTGCGGGCAGGGGTGTTCGGGGTACGGGGGTGTCCGGGGTGCGGGGGGGGGGGGGGGCTGTCTGGGGTGCGGGGGGGCTGTCGAGGGTGCGGGGTGGGGTGTCCGGGGTGCGGGGGGCCTGTCCGGGGTGCGGGGGGCTGTCCGGGTTTGGAGGGGGGGGGTGTCCGAGTGCGGGGGGGGGGGGGGGGGGGGGGGGGCTGTCCGGTGGTGCGGGGGGGCTGTCCGGGTTCGGAGGGGGGGGTGTCCGAGTGCAGGGGGCTGTTTGGGGTGCGGGGAGGCGTCCGGGGTGCGGTCCGGAGTGCGCGCGGGCGGGGGGGGGGGGGGGGGGGGGGGGGGGCTGTCCGGGGTGCGGGGAGGCGTCCGGGGGTGCGGGGGGCGGTCCGGAGTGCGCGGGGGGGGGGGGGGGGGGGGGGGGGCTGTCCGGGGTGCGGGGAGGCGTCCGGGGTGCGGGGGGCGGTCTGGAGTGCGCGGCGGGGGGCTGTCCGGGGTGCGGGTGTCGTCCGGGGTGGGGGGGGGAGGGCCGAGAGGCCGGAGGGGCGGCGGCCAGAGGCCCGAGGGCGGCAGACGGAGGCCCCGAGGGTGGAGGGCGGTGGCTGGAGGGCAGGCGGCGAGGGAGGGCGGGCGGCGGGGGAGGCCGGGCGGGCGGGGGAGGCCGAGCGGCGGGGGAAGGCGGGCGGCGGGGGAGGTCGGGCGGCGGGGGAGGCGGCGGGGCAGCAGGGGAGGCCGGGCGGCGGGGGAGGGGAGGGCGGCGAGGGGGGGGCGGCGAGGGAGGGAGGGGGTTAGGGCGGCGATCGGGGGATCGGGGTCGAGGGGGCGCGGGGGGGGGGGGGGGGGCGCAGAAGCCCCCCGTTTTTTTATGTAGGTTAGCGACCGCCATTGGCGGTCGCTATTGGTTAGCTATAGCGACCGCCAATGGCGGTCGCCCGAGTCTGGGGGGCTTCAATGCCCCCTTTTCTAGTAGTGAAAGGTCTTACATGATCATATAGGTAGTGGGCATGCATATCTCCCATAGAGAGCACATAGGTAGGTTCTAGGAGTGTACACATGGAATACTGGTGAAATACAAGGGGAACATGAAATGGTGCGACATGGCCCATAAGGTATGTGTGTATAGTTGTGTTCATGTATCGACCTCGGGTACCATCTCAAGGTGTTGATAAAATAGGGAATCTTATATAGTGGATGGAAAGAGAATTAAAGTCTGATGTGGGATAAGTATTGCATGGGTTATTATTATTCTAGTTTAAAATATTTTGGATATAACATGTCCATTAGATTAGATAATAATGGTCCATTTGATTTCCACCAAAAATTTATCTCTTTACTTTGACTTTTGAAGGGTTTAATCACATGTCATCTTTATTTTGTAATGATCTTGATCAAACATGATGTTTCCATGATCATTTTAATCTTGGTATTTTGATTTTATCATACATTAGATCATATTTGATTTGTTATATGATTTCTATTAATGTGTTTACATGAAGATATAGATTCTTCATAGGAATAGCCAAATATTTAGAGAAATATTCAAACATGAGATGATGCATGTGATATTCGCTCATTAATGTGAGTATGAACTCAGAAAGGATGAAGCCAGTTAAATTATATTGAGACACCAAAATATTCGGTATATCATGATTTTAAAACAAAATAAATAGAACCATATTCAAAAAAAAAATTGGAAGCTTTAGGGTTCAAAATTTTTAGAAACCCTAAGATATTTGGATCTTTGAATATTCTCCTTGACTTAGATTGAAATTTATAGTTTAAAATCATAAACTAAGGTGGTGCAGAGTCAGTGATTCCTTATCTATAAATAATAAGAGACTGATTTGAGTTGAATATTTTGAAACTCTATGATCTCTTGTTTTCCATCGAGAAAACAAATCATCTATAAAGAATTGTGAAGAAGAAGTGTGGTTCTAAGAGCTACTCATATACACAAAGGAGAATTTCCATGCAATATTTTTTGCATAATGGAAATAAAGTGTTTTTTTTTTTCACATGAAGGAGAAGGATCCTTCCAGACTCTAAGTTCATGAATAATAATAGGATTGAGTTTTTTCATACCCTATTAAATAAATCCCATCCAATTTTACATGAATCGTATCTTACTTTCGTAAAGAATAGAAGGTTGTTCCACACTTGGTTTATGTGAAGGAGTAGATCCCATATTCTTTGTTCACATGAAGGAAAAGAATATAATGCATTCAATAGTTCATGAAAAACAATTGAAATTTTGAAAACATATAGTTTCACATTGTGAACTATATACATCAAAAAAAATATTAACAAAGCATCATAATAAATTTGTAAATTGAAGAAAATAGTTGAAATAAGGAAGAAAATAAACAAGTTGCATGAATGAAACAATTCACAATAACCATTCAAATATTTTTATGAATTAAATATTTCATACATGCATGAAATAATATATTTAAGCCTTATATTTCATGTGATGAATCAATTATAAATGAATTAATTCGATATAATTACAATTTTTTATCCTTATATATTGAATAGTGTTAGAAATAGACACTATGATTTTATTATATATATTGTTTATTAAAGATCTCAAGAATAATAAAAGAGTGGATTATCTACATTCATTTAATTATCATTTGGGTCATAGGAATTTCGAGATTACTAATCCAAAAAAATATGTATATCATTATGTCTACAGAATAATAAGAAGCACCAGCCTACTTAATAGTTGTATATTTGAGACATACCTTGGATTTTTTTGAAATAAAATCATCCTAATAGATTAATGCACATAGATGAAGTGTATTATATTCATTGGTGTCTTTTGAAAAAGACTTTTTATACACTTCTAATCACTTTAGTAGGGATAGGTCGATATCCGGTATTCTTATGCTTTAAAGATAAACCTTTCATTGTACATGGTTGGTGATAGGAGAGAGGGTTAAAGTCCATTCCATTACCCATATATTATTTGATAATAAAAAAATAAGTTGTTTTTTTGTGTGATAATAACCATTGTACACCAAATATGTAGTTATCCACACTAGAGGCAAACCTCGTCAAAAATCATGGTGTTCCATACGCTTTACTATTTTGTGTGCATGATTTCTAATAATAGGTGAAAAGGATAAATAGAATCATTCACTAAATAAGCACTATAGGTATTAAAATAGATAAAAAAATTAAGTGATAAAGATTCATCCCACACTGATTCACCCCCCCCCCCCAGTGTGGTTATCCCAAGGTGATTCTAGAAAACACATAACATACAACTAAACTTTGTTTCATCATGCATGCCAACTGACATAACCTCATTGCACAACACATCCCTACCAGCACATCAAACCCATCCATATAAATCATCGAATAATAGCCCCATATTAACCACATAATCATGTCCATAGTGAAAAGTAATTCAATAACATGAATCAATAGATTTTAGAATCTAGAACATTCCATTCTTCCTTAAAAAACATGTTTTCATTCCACACCAATAGTTCATTTCCATATTTAAGTTATTAATTTTTTATTAAATGTTGTTTCAATAAAAAATAATATCATCAACACACAAGTCTCATAAAAAACAATTATTTTCAAAAACATTAGAAAATAGGCATCAATCTCATGAGAAATATCATGGAAACAAGTAAATATGTTTAATTCACCCCATTCCATTCAATTTTCATTAGTTTTGGTTCATTATATTTATTAATCCAATCCATAATCCTCACCCCAAGAAACAAGATCTTGTTTATTAAATAATTTAAAGTAAATAAAATAGAGTTCTTGAATTCCATGTCTTAACTAAAACTTCACAATCCAATGTGCATGAGTAGGAAAAGGAATAAAGGATTGAAAGATCAACCCCATATGATGAAACTCAAATCAACCTAGACCAAAACAATTACTCATCAAAATCATAACCCCAAAATCCCCTATATAGAACCATCACCACCTCTGAGAACTCTCAAGGGAATAATGTGAAGAAACCAAGAAGTAAAGAAGGATAACTAACCTTGAATCACATATAATAAATCCCTCAATTCAAAGGATCAATGAGAATCTAGATAGGATGAAAGGTATCCTAAAAATCACCATTCAAGTTTACCTAGGGTCAAGAGAATCAAATAAAAAATAATGGGTTTCAAATGGGTCTTAAAATTTATACCTTGGATGGAAAATATAAGACCAAGAAATACAGAATAATCTATACCTCAATAATTATATTTTTTCACAAAACCATGGAATAACCTTTCCTACTACGCTATAATTTCCTTAGTCAAACTCCCCCTAAAATCACACCACATATCTACCCCAAATGCAATAAAACTAGGGATGAACTACAATACAAGGTGATCTCCACGGTGCATCCTTCTAGATTACAAACCAGTTCATGGTGCAGTGAAAGAACCACATCTCAAGTTCTCTCAAGATAGAAGAAATCCCAATATTGATTCCAAAAACTATACACTATAACTTTAAAGACCATGTCATAACCTCGTGGACTATACCCCCAACTAGATCATCCCTATACCATAATCAAAACACATCCAATGGGTCACACCTCAAGGGTCCCTAAAATGGATAAACCTACAAATCTCAACACCCAGTCCACCATGGAACATTGTTCCATCCACGTCGTAATTTGGACCATCATTTGACCTCCAACAACAAAACACAGACCTCCACGTTGTAATTTTTTTCCCTAGTGTAAATGTCATCTCAAACACTACCCTTCCTTCCTCAAACCACCTCCTGATATCTAAAACACCCAAAACACTAAATGTAATGGGCTAGGAAGGTACAAACTATTATAGTTGAGGTGAGAAACCCTTCCTTTGGTATTTATCACCATTACATAAGGTTCTTGAATCTATCTCAATTTGAATTCTTCATTCAAGATTAAGTTCCTAATATACTCAAACACCAAGTCTTTCTTTCCATAGAAATTTATAATTTTTCCCATAATCATGTCCCATGAATCTAGTAGTGATGATAGTAGTATACTTTCCAAAACATCATATATGAACTTCACCTTTATTAATTTGAGGTTCCCTCGGATCATGTTAATGTCGCTCATGTGGTATACAATTGGTATAACTTATAAAAACCTTATGTTTAAAAACTTCCACATAATAAACACATTATTATGTTTCATTAACTTCTCATACATGTCTGTCAGGGCCTTCATAAACTCAAACATGTTCTTCGCTTTCTAAGTGTTAAAGGTTACATTCCATGCTAATAAAATCTAAAGCAACCCAAGAATTTTTATATCCAAATGATATCATTCATCCTTATTTAGCTTTTAAGTCTTGACTCACATCAATGGAACCTCTATATTTTTTTAATGAGATAGTTCCTCATCTGCATTCTCTAAAAATTGAATCATATTTCATTGAACTTTTCTTTTTAAACCATACCTTTTTCTAACATCATACCTTCTGGTGATAGAAAATTCCCAATAAATTTTAAATAATGTCAAGGTAATAGAGTGATTGTTACCTAAGTTTCATCTGAGTTTATTAAAGAGTGATCTAAAATAGTCACAAGATTTCATACCACTTATTTAGAATACATCACCATCATATTCCTAGAAGATATCCACTAGAAGCATCATAAAATGAACACAACATCATAGAAATCATTTCATCGAAAGTACTCCTCAGACATTAGTGTACTGGAATATATGAATAAAATGATTTTACCCTACTCACGGCACTATGTTGGCCTCACAAACAATTTAAAAAACTCACAAATCTCTCGTAAAATATTCAAGAAAAAACTATAAGTGAGATTTGACACATTGGTTTACATGGTTCAAACACATGTCCAACATCCATGGTATAAATACTGCTAAATTTTACATTATAATCAAAAAAATATAATAATTAAAATCAATTTTTCAATTTCAATAAATTAGATCACTAATTACAAGTGATCTTTCATTTATACATGTGTACTAGTTACCCCCATTTACTTATAGTAAGTTCCAGCTGGTCAACTAGTTTCACCACCATCTGATATCCATAGATATCCCACCATTATACCATAGTGACTACTAGTCTCCTTCTATAATCTTTATTTGGACACTATAGTCAAGGAAAATTGAAAATTTACCTATCCCTTTACCATAAATGTTGGGGACATGTTGGATGGGATTTTTTGTTTTTTTTGTTGGATGTTTAATGTTTGCAGGAGGTTTTGGTTTTTTTTATCTTTATGAAAACTCACCTCAACTTGTAAAAATTAGTGATAAGAAAAAGGAGTTCAGACAAAGATGTTCTGATACAAATTTATTAATAAATTCTATCGATTAAAGTTTTTTGTTCTAGATTTTATTTCTAGGTTTATTTGTTTCCATACATATCTTTCTAGAACAGAGATTATCAGATATACTAGGGAGGAGTACCAAACACAGAATTTCAATAGAGTTATTTGAAATTAAATTATATAATTATATGTAGATATAAATGTCCTTAATAATCAAGGAAAACCTCGTGAGAATTTATTTTTTTAGAGAGAAGTTCAAGTTGTTCATATGAATGATTTCTAGACACATAATTTTGGGAACAAAATTTTGGATGTAGTGTTTTGAATAGAATTAATCTAAAAAAATTGGGTATTTTTTACTACTATAAAAGTTCACAATATCATGAGTCTTATAAAAAATCATGATCCAAGTATTTTTAAGAAAATGGCAGAAATGTTTTCATGGATACAAATTTTTAAATAAAAAGTTTTGGAAACAATACCAGAAAGGGTGTTGTTTGAGGAATGCTATTTACAAAGGTTAACAAGTCTATGAAGTTGAGAAGTTGTGAATTTTAAAATGTTGAGATATTTTATGAATCTTGGAAGATACTATGGAATTAATTTCATAAATTTCAAGTTATAAAAATTCTTTGGGTGAAGATTTTTTAGAAATTAAAATTTTCTGAAAGTTGTTGGGTTTTTCATTAAGTTAAAATGATACTAGTTTTTAGTTTGTCCATAACGAGAGATATTTAATTTCTTTGAAATATTTAAAGTTATATTATAAGAGTTTTGGACACATATTTATGAACATAGTATTTCTAAAGATATTTTAAGTAGATGATGTAAAGTTGAGTGGTTGAAGAAGTTTTTAAAAGATATGATAAATCAATTTTTTCATAAAACTCAGTGTTTTGGATAGATAATACCACACATATTTGAGTGAATAGAGGATTTGAACAATGAAATCTTATGAAGTTCTTCCAGATGATCTTTTTCCATATGAAGTTTTCTGATGAAATTTTTAGAATAAAGGTATATTGAAGCTTCGTTGAAGGTTTTGGAAGATCTTATAATATTTGAGAAGTATTCAATAGTCTTATTTGAGAATAAGTCTTTAATTTTGATGTTCAGGTAGTGGGAAAATACATTGGAGTTCCCACCTTTGTTGTTTTTAGTGAACCTATATAATTGGGTGTTAGTATAGAGTATGGGTGTACTATTAATGTGCCAGAAAAGAGAAAGTGTTGAAGTTTTTCTTCTAAACAAAGTTTCTGGACATAAATTTTAGAGGATGTTTTTTGGATAGAATAATTTTATAGAAGAATCGGACAAACAAAATTTTGGTTGAATAAAGAAAAAGAGAAAATATATTTTTATGTAGAAGTAATCATAAGGTTATATTTTTGATGAACTTTTTGGATGGATAGATTTCTAGATAGAGGGAAACATACAGAGGTATCAGACATAGGAAAACAGACTGATATTTATAAAACAATTCCAAAGAATAATTTATTGTTGGCTTCTGGGTAAGAAAGTAAAGATTTTTTTTGAAGAATAAAAAAAGTAATTTATTTTGAAGTATAATAGTGAAAAGTTCAGAACCTATTGGTGAAGGTTTATAAACTTATTATAAAATTATATTTACATCTTTCATTTTAGAATAAGCACGTACACTATTATTTTTATCATAATGTTATGCAAGTGAAATGATATTTACTAATTTTTCTAACCATGTTAAAGGTTTTTTTTAGGGATTGTGTGGTATTAGATTATTTACAAAAAATGTCAAATAATAGATACTCTTGTTGAGTAGTAAACCTAGTAAATTCTTTTATTTCTATTGATGTTTTTGAATGCTTGGTTTTCAGTAAAGTGATAAATCTTTAATATGAGGAGAAGGTTATTTCATAATAAAAATAAAATAAAAGAAAGATAAATCATTGATTCACCCCATCCCCCTATCAGGGATTACATTAATCTGATGTGGGTATTTTCAATCAGTATTATATCTAAGTTCCCTTTATTGAATCTTTGCTGAAGTTTAAAGAAAAGTTGTTATAGATAGTTTTAATTGTGTGAACAGTTAGGGGTTCCATTTTTTGATGGAAATAACTATCATATATGAAAAGATAAAACGTTTTCATATCTTATGTCCCTTGGTTATGAAGTTCTATAGGATTCTATAGATGGATTTATACCTCATGTTGAGAATGTTTTTTCTTACAGCTGCTAATAAGAAAAATCTATAGAATTATGGAAGGGATAGAAATGATTTAATTTATTCACAATTTGAAATTTAATTTCTTAGATTAAATATATATATAACTTACAAAGGTATTTGTGAAAAGTTGAAAAATGTATATGAAGTCAATACGAAGGTAAAGAAGAAAAATTTACAAATCTAGGGGATGAAGTATGAAGAACTAAAAATGGGTGACTATGAATCTATTAGATAATTTTTCACAAGGGTGAACGACATTGTAAGCATCATAATATGTCTTAGTGAAAATCTATAAGATTCAATTATTATCAATAAGATATTATGAATTCTTCCTCACATGTTTGATTCTAAATTTTTATATTTAAAAGATAGATATCCTTAAACTCTATCATTGGATGACTTATATAGAACTATAATTACATATTAAATAAGAAGAGATAAAGTTATGAAAAGAAAAGAAAATTTTGGTTTATAATTTTCCATAAAATCTTTCAAGATAGGAAAATCTAAGAAAATTCTTAAAGATAAAGAAGTTAGTGACTCTAATAACAAATATGAGGTTAGTAACAATTTTAATAAAAAAAATATTGTTTCCTAAAAATGTGAAAATAGGAATATTAAATTACAAAATTAATTTACCACTAAAATGATTTGTCAATGGAGTTATTGGGAATTTTTCTAAAAAACCCCATTTAAGAAAGTATGAATAATAAAATGATAAAGATGATACAAATTCAAGAAGATCCTTTAAGAAACATGCTAAAAAATCTAAATCATATTCCAAAGTAAAGGATAAAAAGCTCCCCAAATCCAAAAGGATAATATTTTTGTCTAAGGTTGATGAAGTTGACGACAGTGAAGTTGAAGCTAAAAAATTAACTAAAGTTTTTTCAAAAAATAAATTTATTAAAAAATTAAATGATGAATAATTTAATGGTAATGAAATCAGTAGTTCTAAACAAGAAGAATAAGAAACTTGGTTATAATTTTCTATGGAAAGAGAGTTAAAATAATGTCTTTGAAATATTTTAATACATGAAATGGAAAAAAAATTGAAAAGTAATGTTATACAGAAAATAGTCAAGAATATTTTCTTGAAAAAAATATAAGTTGTTGAAAGGGATTGATTATCTGAAGAAATATATTGAAAGGGAAAATAATCTGAATGAAAATCTTGAAGTAAAAAAAACTGAAGGAGTAAGTGTTAAAACTTCTTCAACAAAAGTTCTCTAAAACTGAGCAGTGATCTAAAAGTTTCTAAACTTTATTTATAAAGTTACTGAAATAATTGAGAAGTGTAAACCTAATAATGATCAATACAAGTTATATTAAAATGTTGAAATGAAAACTCTATATGTTTATAAGATTAATAAAGTTGATAAAATCATGTATATAACCCAAACCAACAAAGTTGAAAATTAATAAGTTTATAAAATGTCAAAGTATGAATCAAATTTTAATATTGAGGGTGATTATGTTGAATGTGGAAAGAAATCAAAGTTGAAGAATAAAATTTCAAAAGATATCAGAAATTTTGGGGCTCAACAAAGTCCTAATGTGAAAATTAAGAAAGTTATAGAGAATAAATTTTACAAATCTTGGAAGTATATAATTTATAGATAAAAATATTCATTTTATGTCTATTGTTGGTATTGTGGTCGATTTTTTAATACATAAAATATGTATTGGTTCAATCAAAAACACTATAATAATCTCATGAGTAACTATAAGAAAAGTTTAAGGAGTCAACCCACTCTAAAATGAAAACCTAATAAAGTTGATATGAAGATTGAAAATAGACTCCAACTATTGGAAACTATTTTTGAAATATGTAAACAACCTTGAAATATTATAAAATGGTGTCTTGTTTTGTTACTAGAACAACAAAATTTTTATAAAAATTCTCAAAATCCATATGTTAATAAAGATAAAGGAAAACAAAAATCTCTTGTTGTAAAAGCTTCTCTAACATCTATAAAAGTATAATAACCCTACATTTTGGATAGTGGGTTCTCGTTACATATGAAAGGATATTTGGGGATTTTTAAGAATTTGACATACTTTAATGAATAAATAATGAATTGTGGAAATGATTAATCACTCAAAATCAAATGTTTTGAATCTGCTATTATTGGGGAAGAAAAATTGAAATCCAAAAATTCCTTGTTCGTTGATGGGATGAAACACAACTTGTTAAGTGTTTCATAAAATTTTGATAAAGGTAATAAAGTTTTTTTTAAATTATCGTTTTTTTGAATGATTATATGATGGAAAATTTGTTACGAGAGGCTGATATATAAAGGGGAACTTATTTCAAGTTAGTGATATACAAAATTCATGTTATCTAGAATGAAGTAATAAAATCAATTATAGAATAAAAGGTTTGGACATATGTGTCAGAGTAATATGAGAAATTTAATAAAGAAAAATAATATCCATGATATTCTTGATATGACAATAAGAAGATATTGGCATTGTTCCATATGTCAAAAGGGAAAAATTACAATCTCAATGTATAATAAAGTTGAAATTAATTCAAATCATCCCCTAGATTTGATTCATTCTGATATTTTTGGGAAAATGAGAAAATAATCAACTTTTGTAGATAATTTATTTATTTATTTTCATGGTGATTTTACTCACATTACTTTTATTATGCATTTAAAACATAAATCAAAATCTCTGAAAATGTTTAAGAGTTTTATGAGAAGAGAAGAAAAATAATGTGGATATTCTATGAAGTGGTTATAAACTGATAATGGTGGTTAATACAAAAAAATGAATAATTAATATATTATCTTGAAAAACATGTAATTAATTATGAGTTCAATTAACCTTACAATCCATATAAAAATGGTTTTTCTGAAAGAAAGAATATAATTTTAGTATAGATAGGACATACAATGCTGATAGAACATGGCATTTTTCACTATTCCTAGAGGTAGGTGATGAGTAAAGAAGTTTATATTTAGAATCAATGTTTCTATAGACCAAGTTTTTATATGAATCCTTATGAAATTTCCAATATTGAAATTCTAAATTTGAAAAACCTAAGGGTTTTTGTGAGTCCCTAAATTATAAAAATCAAAAGTGTAAATCTTGTAAATTTTGATCAAGGATGTGTAGATGGAACATTTCTTAGTTATGTTCCATATATAAGAGGGTAAAAATGTTTCATGAAATAAATAAGGATGATAGTTGATTATACTGATGTAAAATTTCTTGAAAACATTAAATAGAATGTTTCATAAACACATACGGATAAGGAAGATCGGGAAGATAAGATAGTTGTTGTTGAGAAATGTGAAAAAAATTCCATCAATGGTGATTCTACACAAATTGAAGATTTTGACTCTACTATTTCTATTTATGAGGAATAATTTCATATATCTCATCCTAGGATGAGGAAATAGGTGGAAGTTCAAAATATCATTAGTGATCAACAACAAAAATTTCAAATGATAAGAACATCAAAGTTTTTTTCACATACTTATATTCAAAATTTGTGCCAAAATATTCTAATTAATATTTTTATAATTAGGAGTGGATTCATGATATGAATGAAGATTTATAAAATATTAAGATGAATGATACTTGGGAACATATACCCAAACTAAATAAAAACAAATTTATTGGTGAAAAGTGGGTTTTTCAAAACAAGTTGAATGAAGATGGTGAATTCATAAGAAAAAAATAATGATTGGTTTTCAAAGGTTACCCATATTTTAAAGATTTTTATTTTGATGAGAATTTTTATATTATATAAAGTTTAGAAAAAATCAAAATGATTTTTTCAATTGTTGCACAATGAAGTTATAATGTTTTTCAAATGGATGTAAAGTTGGATTTTCTTAATAAAGAGTTTAATGAAGAAGTTTATATTGAATAACTATGTGGATTCATATTTGGAAAGGATAAAAGTTATGTGTGCAAGTTGAATAAATATTTTAATTGTTTAAAACAACCTATGAGATCTTGTTATTCCAAATTGGGTGCCTATTTAAAGAAGTTGAACTTTAAGAAAGGAAGAGTTGATATTAATCTCTACATAAAGGAAAATAAATAGATATCACTAATTATAATTGTTTCTTTTGATGATATTATCTTTGCTGAGAATAATGAAGAAACTTTTGAAAAGTTTTCTTAAGATATGAAGAATTTATTTGAAATTTTAATGCTTGATGAAATTAAATATTTTCTTAGATTAAAAATATCACAAAATTATAGATATATTTTTTATATCAAGAAAATTATTATAAGGAACTTCTTATGAAATTTGAAATGGAAGATTTGAAACTAGTTTCTTCACTAATTTTAGTGGGAACCATGTTTTCTAAATATGGATAAGTAAAGGAAGTGTATCCTAATAAATTTAGAAAGTTTATTGGAAGTTTTTTATACCTCACAAATTCAAGAGAATATATTGTATAAGTTGTTACTTTATGTGAAAGATTCAAAAGTACTCCATAAGAATCTCATCTCTTAGTAGGAAAACGAATTCTCAGATATATCAAAGGCATAATAGATTTTGGTATAAAATATGATAGCTTAGGAAAATTGATTTGGTTGGTTATACATATGTTTATTGGGAAAGAAGTGTGGATGATATAAGATACACATCTAGTGTAGTTTTCTTTCTATGGGAAATTTGTGTGAGTTGGCATGATAAGAAGAAAAATTATGTAACTCTTAACATAACTGAAGCTAAATATGTTTTCTCCTCCCAATATTCAACATAACTTATGTGGATTAAAACTCAGTTGGAGTATTTTCTAGTTGAAGTAAAGTTACCCCTTCTCTTAGATTGTGATAATAAAAGTTCTAAAATCTTAATAAAATTAAAATGAAAAATTATCATTCAAACCATATTGATATCAAATATTACTTTATCAAAGAGCATGTGGAGAAGAATGAACTAAAATATAAGTATGTTCCAACAATGGAACAAGTTGTTGATATATTCACAAAACTTTTACCAAATGAATCTTTTCATAAACTGAGGTTGAACATGGTTGTAAAACCTACTTCTATATAAGCTGAGGTATATGTTTTTTCCCCTCTCATATTGTCTTTGTATAGTGTTTTCAAGGGGGGAAATGATGTTTCATAAATCTATTCATTAGTATGTGCTAAACCATATAATTAAATCATGTATTTAGGGGTATTTCTTAAAAGGGGTAAGTTTTGATCTCAAAATGTGGATGTATAAACTATTTTAATAGTTCTTAAAATTGCTTGTAGGAAACTTTGTTCTTACAAAAAAGTGGTAGAAGTTTTGAAGAGGTGGAAAGTTTTAAGTTCAATAAAAAGTTTATTAAGTCACTAATAATAGATAGGATGGTTTTTTTTTCAATGATTCTTGTTTCCTACATTTATTTTTCTCACATATGTTTAGAATTGTTAATAAGTGATCCATATATTGAGTTACAAAGTTTTAATTATTTATGAACCTTGGTTGACCACAAAATCCAAAGGGGGTGATTGTTTGTTAGTTGATGGATGTTTGATGATTGCTGTAAGTTTTGGTTTTTATTTTCATTATAAAAAATCACCTCACTTGGTAAAAAAATGTGATCGGAAGAAGTATTTTGGACACAGATTTCTTAATAAAGACCATCGATTAAATTTTTCTTTTCTGAATGTTGTTTTCTGGGTGTATTTGTTTCTGGACATATCTTTATAGAATGAAACTTATCATATAGACTAGGGAGTATCAAACAAAAAAAATTTAAATAGATATTAGAAATTAAATCATATGATGATATATAGATCTCAATGTTATTAACAATCATGTAAAACCTCATGATAATTACTTTTGTTAAAGGGAAGTTACAGTTGTTTGGACGTAATATTTCTATACATAGAATCCACACATGAAATTATGGACACAGGGTTTTGGATATATTTCATCTAAAAAATATAGAAATTATTTTTTAATATAAAAGTTCTCAACATCATGAGTATTCTAAAAACTCATGATCCATGCATGTTGTAAGAAAATTGGAGATACTTTTTCAAGATTACAAAGTTTTCACTTAGAAGTTATAGACACAAGACCGAATAGAGTGTTGGATGATGAATGTTGATTTAAAAGTTTAAAAATTTTGTGAAGTTTAGAATTTTTGAAGTTTCAAATGTTCAGAAACTTTATAAAGCTCGAAAGATACTAAATAATTAATTTGATAAAGTTCAAGTGGGAAAAAGTTTTCATACATAGATTTTGAAGATATTCTACGTTTTTTAAAGTTGTTAGGTTTTCTGTTAAGTGAAAATGATATTGGTTTTCATTTAGGTATCTAGGAGAGAGATTTAATTTCTTTTCAATATTAAAAGTGAGATCATCAGAGTTCCAAAAACATATTTTTTAACAGAGTATTGCTAAATATATTTGAAGTTGCAGGAAGAAAGGTGAATGGTTGAAGAAGTTTCTGAAAGAAAAGATTGATTGTGTTTGTTATTAGACTTAGTATTCTTGATAGATAATAGTTTACATAGTTAAGTGGACATAGGATCTAGAAAAATAAATCTTATAAAGTTTTTCTAAAAAATATTTTTCTGAGTTAAATTTTCAAATGAAATTTGAAAAATAAATTTATGTTGAAGCTTCATTAAAGGTTCTAGAAGATACTAGAATATTTGATAATATTTTGGAATCATTATTTGAGTGAAAGTTTTGAGTTTTGATATTAAATAAGAAGGAAAATAAATTTGAGTTCCCTATTTTGTTGTTTTTATTGCACCTATATAAAGGAGTGAAAGTATAGAATATCAGTGTACTGTTCAGGTGCATAAAAATTGAAAGTGTTGAAATCTTGGCTCCAAACAGAGTTTTTGGATAGAACTTTCAAAGGAAGGTTTTAGGAAAAAACAATTATATATAATAATTAGACAGATAAAATTCCTAATAATGAAATAAAAAGGGATAATATGTTTATTTATGGAAGAAATAATAAGGTTTCATTTCTGGATGTACTTTTCTAGAAAGAAACATTTTCAGACATAGGGAAATGGTAAGAGGTATCAGATAGAAGAAAAAATACTAAGGTTTATACAAGAAATCCAAAGAATAATTTATTTCTATATTCTAGGTAATAAAGTGAAGAATTTATTTTAATAATAAAAAAATTAAGGTTTGTTGAATCATCATAGAGAAAAAGTTCTATACCTATTAGTGAAGGTTTCTAAACATGTTACAAAATTATAGATACATATTTCTTCCTAGAAGAAGAACATGAACCCTTTTTTTATTATAGTTTAATACATGTGAAAGGATATTTACTACTCTTTTTAATCACATGAATGGATTTTTTTCTAGTAGATTGTGTGGTATTGGATTATTTCCAAACCATGCCAAGGGCTAGCTACTGTTGTTGAGTAGTAAACCCTATAAATTCTTATGTTCCTATAGATGTGTTTGATTGTTTGGTTTTATAAAAAGTGATAAATATTTAAGAGGAGTTGAAGGTTGTTTCATATGAAATATAACATAAAATAAAAATAAATCATTGATTTTCCACTCCCCCTCTCAGTTGTACCGACATCTGAGATCCACAGATATCCCACTATTATACCATAGTGACTACTAGTCTCCTATTACAATCAGTACTTCACCACTATAGTTGATGAACAATGAAATAATACCTAGACCTTTACTACAAAGTCATAATTACCAAATCTATAAATTCCATGAAACATTCTCCAATAAACTAACCACTACACATTCCCATCTAATGATACTATTTTTTGATCATCTTTTCATCTGTTAGAGATCCCATTATCACTGCTTGAACCATCAAGATCGATTTATCATCTTGTCCTCCTAATTTTAGTATATGTAATTGATTCTTAAATAGGATTTACCCTCTCAATGGATATGAAATAATTGGATTAACATTAGGTTCACACCATCATTATCATAAGATACAATTCTCTATGTATTTCCTTATGATATGATGAAACACCAAAGAATTGTATTTTTATCATACACTATCATATCATATATTGTATTGAGAGGGATTATAATGGGTTATGATATCCCATATCATAATTCCATACAAAATAAAAATACTATATCATTTATTATTAAATATAATACAACATCAATATAATATCATAATTTCTTCATTTTCAAACTTGATTTCAAGAATTAAGAAGCTTAGAAAGGATTTGATACCACTAATGAGTTTTCAAGGATTCAATAAAACTTATTAAATGTATTGAAATACAATATAAAACTCAAACCCAAGATTAATATACTATGAAAAACTACAACCATGAAAAAACTAAATAAAGAACATGTACCATCAATCGTGGATGGTCATTGCTCCTATCTCCAATAAAGTGTTTGATGTATATCACTAAATAATAGTAAAAGGACTCTTCCCTATGAGGTGTATCCATGGTTAAATCTAAATCACCCAATGATTGGGTGGGATTTTCTATAAAACCCATGTTGGGCTAGTACCTCTAAATGGAAAAGTGGGGAGGACGAAATGATCTTTGGGTGAATCAGTATGAGGCTTGGGCAAGAATGACCAACCATATCAATGGTATCATCCTTATTATATAGCCCTTAGAATATTCCCAATCCATGTCTATAATTTACTCAAACATTACATAATGTTTAAGTAATTCCATTTTTTTATAATGTTTCTAAACATTCCTCCATATACTTAACATTTAAGTGAATATATCTCTTATACATTTCGTCTTTTGAAATTTTTATAGTTAATGATTGGGAACTTTGAAGAGATTTGAATGTTAACCACTTAATGTTCGACTAAACAGATCAATCGTAAAGTGTAATACTATTAAAAGCATGAATTTAACCACATTTTTTATTTGGTTTTTCTTAAAATGTTAATTTTAATTTAGCTATGTTTTCTGAGAAATGTGGCTAAATTAAACATGTTTTTTAGTTATGTTTTAAAAAAAACCTAGTTTAAATTTAGCTACATTTTTTAACCATGCATTTAAAACATGATTATTTTTTAATTTAACTATTTTTTAAAATATTTCTAAATTAAATAAGATGTTAAAAAATATTTATGTAATATATATATATATATATATATTATTTTTTCACATTATAAAATTTAACACACGCGTTTATTGACTTATATATAAATATAAAATTTATATTATATAGATAATATATATATATATATATTAATTTACAATAATATATATATCAGAAGCGGAATGAGATATGAGTTGGAATACTAACTCATACACCCAAAAAATTATTAGAAAAATAAAAATGTATAGGTTAAAACAAGAGTTGAAGTATGCTTTCACCAGCATGGAATATTGTGAAAAAAAATACCATAATTACCATTGAAAATTTTCGAGATGCTTCAGATGGTCACTTGATATTTCAAGTGAAATATTTTACATATCACCAACTCCATACAGATTCTATACTCCTATAAATAGTGAATCTCTAAGCCTTAAAGGAACAAATCACAACCAAGGTAACTACCTTCATCATCTCTAATAAGCAGCACCAAATTCCCCTCATTTCCATAAGAATGATATGCCAATAATTCAAATATGGGGTTACATTCTTGAGATCCATGAGAATATTATCCAGGTATGGGTAGATATAAAAGAGCATCACTTGAATATCCATATAGACTTAGTGTAGGGATGATCAAGCATAGTGGTGAAAATACTGAGGTGCAGACATGGATAGGAAATAAAATGTAGTTATAAGAAGTAAAGTTAGATAAGTCCTTCCATGATAGTCGACCAAAATAAAGGGATAAAGTTTAAACAATATAGAACACTCCTTACCATAAGAATTTAAATTGTAAAACACATATTCAGGAAAAACACAAACTCCATACCCATTTATTTTATCATTAAAAAATCCCACGTTTAGTTGAGTCTAAGTTTTATTCAGTTATCTATAGCATCATGTCTTCATCTGTATAATAGCCATGAACTTTCCTCTGAAAGGGAAGTAACTCTACTATAGTTAATCTAGTCATAATGATAGTTGAAACATAAATTTTATTTCATTAAATTCATTAAGGTTGTAATATATATCTAGGAACACCCTCCCTTCTATTCATCAAATGAAAACACATTGAAGAGAGAAAAAGTAATTTAATCTCAAGTTATAGTTTATCATGCATGCATTAATCAAATGGACATCTTAATTCTTGCACAGATTAGTGATAATATTTTTATCAATTGAAATAAATTCATCCTACATAAAATTAGATTTTTCTTGGAAATATATTCAAGAACACAACACCTTAAAATCACCGCAACACTACACCCAAGGAAGGCTCCATTAATCAAAATTGGGATTTTTTTCAAATTCATATTCAAATCTAGAAAACATACATACTTTAAGGTTAAGGTAGTCATTAGTAGACATCTCCCCATTATGATATCTATTGAAGTACAATATATTTTTTCCATCAACCCATTAATAAATGTCCTCGGTGTGACCCTCCATAATGACAAGAGTATGGTTCTTGAGCTTGTTGACATTTTTCCTATCTTCTTCATCAAATGATGAGGATGGTATCTCAACAACAGGCTAAGAAGGAACATCTTTTTTGACATCAATACATATCCCCAAGTATCTAATAACATATATATAATAACATATAAAATAGTATATATATTAATATATAATAACATATGTTAATATTAATAATAACATATATATTAATATGTAATAACATATATATTAATTTTTTATAAAAATATATATATTATGTTATATATAAATATATAATAATGTATTTATTAACATATATAATAACATATATATAAATTTATATATAAATATATAACATAGATATTAATAGATAATATCATTTATATTAAGTTATAATAAATATATAATAACATATATATTGACATGTATAAAATAACATATATATTAATTTATATATAAATATAACATATATATTAATATATAATAACATATATATATTAATTTATAATAATATATATATATAATAACATATATATATTAATATATAATAACATATATATGTGTGCAATATATAATAAAATAATATATAATAACATATATTTTAAGTTATATAACATATATATTAATTTATATAATAACACACACATATATATAATAACATATATATATATTAATTTATATGATAACATATATATTAAGTTATATATAAATATATAATAACATATTTATTAATATATATAATATATATATCGATATATAATAACATATATATTAAGTTATAATAAATATATAATAACGTATATATTAACATATATATAATAACATATATATTAAGTTATAATAAATATATAATATCGTATATATTAACATATATATAATATCATATATATTAATATGTAATAACACACACAGAGAGAAAGAGAGAGAGATATATGTGTGTGTGTGTGTGTGTGTGTGTGTGTCTGTATATATATATTAATTTAAGGAAACTCATCAAACTGTATGAGGTCGGGGGGTTCAACCCCTTGCAACCCCAATTAGGGGGTCACAGGTACTATTGTAGGCACTATAGTAGCATTAGACTGTAGTAGTGGCGGGTACTGTAGCAACAATGAGTACTGTAGTAGGTACTTTAGCGACGACGAGTATTATATCATCATTATTCATAGAAGGATACTTTAGGCCCAAAAATGGTTCTTTATGCCTAGAAAAGGGCTTTAAAGCCCCAAGGCCTTCAGGCCATCATATTGTAATGGGTGTATGGGTCATTGGACCTTCAGGACATGTAAGGATTACTTATCAACCCAATTAAAAAGATTACTTTCTTCCCATAATAAAAAGGGTCCACAACCCCAACCTATTTATAATAACATATAATAACACACAGACATGCACATGAGCCTCAACCCAATTGGTGAGGTCTCTCTAAGTGCATCCAAGAGACCCAGGTTCAAAACTAGGAAGAGGCATAATTCTGGTACTGTAGCAGTATTGTAGCAGACACTACAACAGTACTATAGCAGACATTGTAGCAGACTGTGCGGGTACTATAGCAGAACTATGTGAGTACTGTAGTCAGTAGAGTTCAGTACCATAGTAGTCAGAACTATTCACCGTGTGCCACCTTTTTGGGATTGGAGTCCTTAAGGTCTTCGGGCCACATAGGCATTCAGGTCAGTAAGGCCTTTGGGCCACCTTTAAGGCCTTCAGGCTACCTCAGGGCCTTCGGGCCAACTAAAGGCCTTCGGGCCACCTAATATGCAGATTCCCATATAGATTCTACAAGGAACCAGCTCCATAGGAGGATTTAAGAGCATAGAGCATTCACCATAGCAGGGTTAAACGGATTTGGAAGAATGAGAGGGTATGGAATTTCCATTGGTATCGGGCATGTGCATCACTGCACAAGACAGCTAGCCGAACAGTCATGCAAAGGTGGAGAGCTAATCATGATGAAGATGCTGGGGAGGGGCAGTTTCAAGTAGTCATAGTCTGTATGATTTCCTTAAGACCTACGAGTCATGTAATGTCTCCAAGACTACGGGAAATGTAATCTCTAAGCCTACGGCCCTTGTAAGGGTTCCCCCTTATCCCTTGAAATGGGGGTTATCAAAAATCAATAAAAAAGGAAGGCCTTCAGGCCATTCAGGCAACACACACACACACACACATATATATATATAATAACATATATATTTACATATATATTAACATATTTAACAACATATATCTTAATATATGATAACATAAATATTTATATAATAACAAATTTATTGAGTTATTTATAAATATATAATAACATATTTATTAATATATATATATATATATATTATTTTTTATATAAATATATAATAACATATATATTAATATATAATCACATATATATTAATTTATAAATATATATATTAACATATATCTTAAGTTATAATATATATATAATGACATATATGTTAACATATATATAATCACATTTATATTAATTTATAATTAAATTTATATTAATTTATATATAAATATATAATAACATGTATATATCATTATAAACATGCATGGACTAGTGATTCGAACATTCAATCCAAGCAATGAATAATTGGTTAGTTATTTAATAGTGTTCCATAGAAACCTGAGTAAATTGAGTTATGGATAAATTTATTGACACCTTATTTAATTGTATTTTTATAAAATTCAAGTACATATGTTATCCATGTTTAAAAATGTAGCTAAAATAAAATATAAAAATAGTTAAATGCATATCATTTTTCAACAACCCAACCTAAATCATCTGTTGACCCGAACCAAACTTCCACAAGGCCTTCGACACAATTCTTTATCACCAAAGGTTATCATAAATATAGAGGGATAATGTATGAGGTAGTGGGAATTTATTTTCCATCTTTTAATATAATATTTTTTATGTTTGATTCTACTGAAAATCTAGCATGAATTATCCATATATTAGATATTCCAAAAAAACAAAAACTTATACACTAAAGGGTACATATTGTTCCCGTATGAAAATATGAGATAACAACATATATGTATGCAAATAAAAGAAATAATAATTCAAGAATATATAATCCATTAGTCAAATGACCTAAAAATAGAACCCATATCTGCATAGCCTAAAAAACAATAATAATCATGGGAAAAGTGAGATCCCATATATATCATACCAAAAAGGAGAATAAAAAACAACATAAATACCTTCTCCGTACAAAAGGTTGTTAACATATCAAAAATGTTCATACTAATTCTCATTGAAATGTCCTAATAACTCTCCTACATGGGTTCTCTTTACCTTACCTAGATCACGGATAACAAGGTCTACACCCATCCTAGGGGACATGTATTGAGTGTGAGTACATCATACCCAATAAGCAGTCATCACCCGACCCTTAACTATCTTTCATAAGACTAAGTGCATTTAGTAACACCATAAAACAAACCAGTAAGAAATAAAAAAATCAATAATAAATTTATTATATAAATCCTAAATTTAAATAAACTAATCTATCTTGGGTGTTAGATTTCATATTCTAGACAATCCATTGTGGTAACCAACCATAATAACTTTGATATATGCTCAGAATCCTTGACAGTGGAAAAAACCAATTTTTCATTAGAAAATATACAAACAAAACTAATCATCTACACAAGGTTCATTCATTAAGGGAAAGGGATAAACTAATAATGTGTCAATATTCACACCCATATCGATGAAGGGGGGTAACATATCATGTTCCCTAGGAACCTCTACTTCATTTCTAATGTTATGAGTTACCTTAATGCATTTCATAATAATATCTTCACCATTCCACTTTCGTATAACATTAATTCAACTCATATATATCAAGGAAAATAATAACTGATACATATGCATTCCAATTGCCTCTTTTAAAATGTTTGGAAAATATATACTTTCTTAGGATATAAAAAATTAACATGAAATAATTTATTTTTTCATACTAAAAAAACATAACTAGTGACATAAACAAAACATAACTAGTGGTATGAATAATAGAAAAACATAGCTAGTATCAAGGGGATAATAACTTAGTCAATTCAAGATCAATTTCAAACATATTTATAAAAAATATTTTTTTTAAAAGGAGAAACAATTTGAGTTTAGTCTTATGCTACCCCCAGTCCCTAATGACCATTATGATTCAATGATATGTGAGAGGGTAGTGGACACCTACCAAATACCATGTTTAATATAATTATATAAATTGAATGAGGAATATATTTCATACCTATATGGATCTAGAAAACCTATAATATAGTAATTTAGGGATTTAGCTTACTTCACTAAGGAAGAATAGAAATAATGCGTAAGAAAGGGAGGTCTTACCTTAGATTTTTAAAATAAAAATCCCTTTAATAACTTGGTGAAAGGAATGACCACTAAAGATTATGAATTTAAAAACCTAAATAATGAAGAATTATGGATTTACTTTGTTACACATTATATAAGTATAAAATATAAAAAATAATGATAGAAAATGAATTGGATCCATAAAAGGAGTCCTCTTTTTTGAATCTTTATGGATATTCAAATCAACCTAGGTGTGTACAGTCACTTGGAATAGGAAGGGGAGAGGAAAGAACATATAATAGAAGCTCAAACAAGCTATTGGTGTGAAATCCTAAGGGGGTTTTGTTGGGCGGATAAGTGATGGCAAGAGGGGGGGTGAATTGCCTTTTTTAAAAAAATTAACAATTAAAAACAATTATCAAAGTGCAGCGGAAATAAAAGAGGCAAGACACAAATCTTGATAACGGAGTTCGGATTAAACCAAAGCCTACGTCTCCACTCCCAACTCAACCGTTGAGAGATTTACTACCGCTTGCTTTTTAATGGTTTTAGCAAGAAACCCACCAGACTTTAAGGTTAGTCTAGAACCTATTACAGCTTGCTTTTAATGATTATGTAAGAACCCACTTGCTTTCAATGGTTGAGCAAGAACCCACTAGCCTTCTTACAGGTGAAGGCTAGCTCACCTATGACTCAATCCTTTTAAAGGGAAGGCTTGACTAACCTCTTCACACCTTGAAGGTGGTGTGAAAACCCAAAAGAAAGGAGGATGAGAGAAATGGGGGTTTGTAGGCACAAACCCAAAATAATGCTCAAAAAGATAAATAATGAAAAACCGTAATGGGAGAAGCCTTGGGTGCCAAAGGATTGATGGAGTTAATGAAGAGTGCTCCCAAGCTTCTTTGGTGGTGCTCCTTGGATGTGGAAGTGAGTTGGAGCAATTGGGGGTTCCTTGAAGGAATGCGCCGGAGGTTCGCCAAATGATGGAAAAATGTTCCCGTGGGCTTCCGTACATTTCCGGGGCTTCCTAGTCCTTTATTTATAGAGGGGGAACCCTCATATGGACTTTGGGGGTCTTCGGAGCCGTTGGAGAGGCCTTCGGAGCCATTGGGAGGCAAGTGGACAAGTCTGGTCAAAGCCCAACGGCTAGTTTGATTGGCTCCACCGGCTGACCGGTGCTTGGACACCGGTTGGCCGGTGCTTTGGAAAAGGGAGAGGGCTCGGGCTCAGGCACCACCGGCTGGCCGGTGAGGAGGCCACCAGTTGGCCAGTGCTGAGGCAGTAGCTGACCCATTCTGTCTGGGTTCCACCGGCTGGCCAGTGATGTGACACCGGTTGGCCGGTGGTCTGGACAGAGGTGATGCCTTCTGTCCAGGCTCCATCGGCTGGCCGGTGGGCATCTACCGGTTGGCCGGTGGACTGAAAATCAGTCCACTTTTGGTCCTTATTGGCCCAATTCCTTGTCAACCTTTTGCCTATCAACAAAAACACTTAAAACAAGATTAGATAAAAAAGATAATGATTGTGATCATGAAAATTAAACCACGAGGGGTATGAAAGGTACAACAATCTCCCCCTATTTTGATGATCACAATCACCAAAACAAGCAATGTAAAAGGCTGAAATTAGAGTCATGCTTTAAAGGATAAATTGAAAAGTAAAGCAAAGCATGAGAGAAAGATGTCTCCCCCAATCAACCAAGAATTTCTCCCCCTTTGTGATTATCAAAATAGCATGGGGCATAAAACTTGATTGAGGGAAAGAGTTGAAAAACAAGATAGAGATTTTAAACCAATTGAAATTTTTGAAATTGAATTGAAAGTTTTGAATTGAAAGTTTTGAATTGAAAAACGCAAAAAATCTTAAACAATCCTAACTCCCCCTAAATAAAAACAAAAAATCACCGGGGAGAGGTTTTTGAAACCGAGACAAATTTTGGTCTGGTGAGACTCGCTAAAAGGGATTTTTCAATCCAAACTTGTCTAGTGGAGGGTCTTCTCCTAAAAAATTCATCATTAAAGGAAATAGTTTTGGGCCTTCCATACCGGTCATTTTTGCAATCTCACTCATAAATTAAGTGTCCAGGTTTTTTGCAATAGTTACAAAATTTATTTTGAGAGCTCCCCCTTACAAAAATAGTTGGAGCATGGGAAGAGGAAGCTTTCTTGGAATAGCCAAGCCCTTCAGTGGTTCTAGATAAACGTTGGGAACCAAGCAATTTGGTCAAATTTTGTTCTCCTTGGGTGAACTTGGCAAGAGATTCCCTTAAATCTTTAATGGTTTAATTCAAAGAATCAACATTTGGAATATCTTGGATTTTGAGGGACAACTCTTCCTTTTCTTTGAGAAGTTGTTCCTTTTCGGAAGAGAGTTTTTTGAAATTCTTTTTTAATGCAACAAATTTAGAAGAAAGTTCATGAAAACCTTCCTCCAATTGATCTCTCGCATATTAGAGATCCTCATAAGATAAATGATTAAAAGAATTTGAAGAACTAGAGGAAGAGGAGTCAGAAGAGGTTACCTCATGAAATGCCATTAGGAATTTTTTACCGTTGTCTCTTGAGGAGGAGGAGGAGGAGGATGTGGAGCTATCACTCCATGTGGCCTTGAATGCCTTCTTCTTTTCCTTTTGCTTGGCCTTTTTCTTGTTGAGTGGACAATCGGGCTTGTAATGGCCTTTCTTGCCACACCCGTAACATGTTACCTCGGGCTCGGATTTTTCATTGGGTTGAGCCTTGCGGGATTTCTTCTTCTTGTGCTTCTTCATGAATTTGTGCATTTTGCGGGCAAGATTCTCCATTTCGGAATCGCCGCTTGAAGAGGATGACGATGAGGAGGAGGAGCTTTCTTCTTTTTGAACTTTGAAGGCGATGTTCTTTGGAACTTTGATCGGTTTGCCTTCCTTTTCAGCTTGCCTCCTCATGGTAATCTCATAGGTCATGAGGGATCCGATGAGCTCTTCGACCGGCATGTTCTTGACATCTTTTGCTTCTTGAATTGCCGTGACTTTCGGTGCCCATGTGCTTGGTAAGATCCAAAGGATCTTCTTGACCATCGTTTCTGCAGACACATCATCTCCAAGAGATTTTCTTCCATTGTAAACGTCAGTAAAATGAGTAAACATTTGAGAAATTGATTCATGTGGGTGCATGGTGAAAGACTCAAAATCTTGACGGAACATATCCAATCGAGTATCCTTAACTTTGTTGGTCCCCTCATGGGTAACTTCCAAAAGTTTCCAGATTTCATGTGATGAGGTGCATGTGGAAACTCGATTGAATTCATTATGATCAAGGCCGCAATGAAGAGCGTTCATGGCTTTGCAATCAAGCTCGAAATTTTTAATATCGACTTGAGTCCATTTGGATTCATCGGGAGAAGAAAGAGAATAACCATGCATGACAATTTTATAAATAGGATAACCAATGCTTCTAAGAAAAGTAGTCATGCGGGTTTTCCAATAGTTATAGTTGGTTCCATCAAAAAATAGAGCACGACCCAAAGAATAGCCTTCGGGGGAGAAAGAGGTTGAAGATATCACAATGGATCTTGAATTTGAAACTAGTGAAGGTATTACTCAAATTTTTCCTCTGATACCAATTGTTGGGCGGAGAAGTGATGGAAAGAGGGGGGGTGAATTGCCTTTTTAAAAAAATTAACAATTAAAAACAATTATCAAAGTGCAGCGGAAATAAAAGAGGCAAGACAAAAAGCTTGATAATGGAGTTCGGATTAAACGAAAGCCTACGTCTCCGCTCCCAACTCAACCGTTGAGAGATTTACTACCGCTTGCTTTTTAATGGTTTTAGCAAGAAACCCACCAGACTTTAAGGTTAGTCTAGAACCTATTACAGCTTTCTTTTAATGGTTATGCAAGAACCCACTTGCTTTAAATGGTTGAGCAAGAACCCACTAGCATTCTTACAGGTGAAGGCTATCTCACCTATGACTCAAGCCTTTTAAAGGGAAGGCTTGACTAACCTCTTCACACCTTGAAGGTGGTGTGAAAACCCAAAAGAAATGAGGATGAGAGAAATGGGGGTTTGTAGGCACAAACCCAAAATAAAGCTCAAAAAGATAAATAATGAAAAACTGTAATGGGAGAAGCCTTGGGTGCTAAAGGATTGATGGAGTTGATGAAGAGTTCTCCCAAGCTTCTTTGGTGGTTCTCCTTGGATGTGGAAGTGAGTTGGAGCAATTGGGGGTTCCTTGGAGGAATGCGCCGGAGGTTTGCTAAATGATGGAAAAATGTTCCCGTGGGCTTCCGTACATTTCCGGGGCTTCCTAGTCCTTTATCTATAGAGGGGGAACCCTCATATGGCCTTTGGGGGTCTTCGGAGCCGTTGGAGAGGCCTTCGGAGCTGTTGGGAGGCAAGTGGACAAGTCTGGTCAAAGCCCAACGGCTAGTTGGACTGGCTCCACCGGCTGACCGGTGCTTGGCCACCGGTTGGCCGGTGCTTTGGAAAAGGGAGAGGGCTCGGGCTCAGGCACCACCGGCTGGCCGGTGAGGAGGTCACCGGTTGGCCGGTGCTGAGGCAGTAGCTGACCCATTCTGTCTGGGTTCCACCGGCTGGCCGGTGATGTGACACCGGTTGGCCGGTGGTCTGGACAGAGGTGATGCCTTCTGTCCAGGCTCCATCGGCTGGCCGGTGGGCATCCACCGGTTGGCCGGTGGACTGAAAATCAGTCCACTTTTGGTCCTTCTTGGCCCAATTCCTTGGCAACCTTTTTCCTATCAACAAAAACACTTAAAACAATATTAGATAAAAAAGAGAGTGATTGTGATCATGAAAATTAAACCATGAGGGGTACGAAAGGTACAACAGTTTTACCATGAAACAACCTAGTATATCCAGACCTGATACCCAAACAACCCCTAACAGGGATCAAAGTGAATTATCGGTTTCCATAGGCTGACAAAAATTTCCAAGGGTACCAAATATGATTAGGTATGAATGATTTCACCCTCTATAAAAAATAAATAAGTAATAAAATATTACTATAAAATCTGGAATGGTGTTCCCATAATTTGGATTCCCATGAAAAAAATAAAATAATAAATTTAAACAAAAAGAGATCCAAACAAGGCGTAAATAAAAATAAAAATACATCTCATAACATTCATAACATAATTTAAAAATATGAAAAAAACGAGTACAATAGTCTCAAAAATTAAATAAAGGTCAAAGTGGCCGATACATACATGGTTAAAAATAAACCAAAATATCCCAAACTACTAAACTAAAGATCTCTCCATGACATGAGTTCACCATCTAACATCAATGACGTGATATTCTCCATGATTGATTGAAGAGAAGAAATCAAAAAGGATAATTTTCTCAAAAATATGAACCTGGACCACTAAAATCTACTGAGTCTATCGACACTAGGTGGTATGAGTAGGGTGTGATTAAAAAATTCCCAGTATATTTCCACCAAGAAAATAATATATATCATTACTTTTATAATTCATACCAGAAACAAATATTTTTAATACAATATATGAAAGTAAATCTTTGATATTTTAGGAAATAAACTTATAAACATGAATTAAATCCCTCTTTAAACCAAATCATAAATTTTGAAAGAAACATTTCATTTAAAATAGGAAAATACATTTTGAAATTCCCTTTATATTAAAAGAGATTAAAATAATACTTTACTTTATGGAAAACATTAGTTGAACCCAGATACCGTTCCATAACATTTTTCAGACCGAATTAAAAATAATAAAAGTGAGAACATGGAATTAAAAATATAAGGTGGAAAGTATATAGTAATCATAAATTAACAAGATATAGAAACAATAAACCAATTAAATGAAATACCATAAAAATATATATGACCACAATAATCACAAATAAATGGCACTAAAGCATGGAATTATTTTAAATCACATCATAAGAGTAAATAAGGTCATGTAGTAAGCCTCATTGTTAGAGTGATAAATAAAAATTAAACAATACCATAATTAAAGATAAATAATTGATGAAAATAATTAAAATAATACATATTATGGGAAAACCATTAGGTTATAGTGAAAAAACTTTAATGAAACATTAAATAAGAATTTGATAATGGAAATGAGGTTGGGGTAAACTAGGGCCCTATAAGACTTACACAACTACATACAAGATGTTCTAGGTGGTGTTCCATCACACCTAGGCATGTCTCCATGTTGGAAAGGATTAAAAATGGTGTCCACTAGACATGGAGTGCCATTAACAAGCATGTGCTCATGTTGACTGGGACTTACAATGTATCTACTAGCCATAAAGTTTCTATGCACTAGTGTTCACTCATGTAATGTTGGAATTATAATTTATCCACTATCCATAGAGTTTCTATGCACCAATGTTCTCCCATGTTAGTAAATATTTACAATTGATATTCACTAGTGGGTTCTATATCAGGTAAAACTAAATAAATATATACCAGCCATGACTTGTCACGATCTATTCTATATGGAGGTCGAGTAGGAGTTAACATGGATACATTAGGATTCCAATAAAACTTTTAATAACCATTATACTTAACTTAATATCCAAGATTTAATAAGATATAATTCACTGGATCTTAATGTGATGGGTACTCCACTAGTACAAAAAAGCCTTTAATATTGGTTTTTTTGGGGTTTTAACATTAGTTTTTGAGGTGAAATATTTACGATTGACATTGTAAATATATTTTTAATTTCAATAATTAAAACCAATGTTAATATTATTTATTTTATAAAAAAAATAAGACTTTTGATGTCGGTTTTTTTCATAAATAGCATTGAAAGTGCCCCCTGATGACTTTTGATGTTGTTTTTTTCTATAACCGACGTTAGAAGAGCTTATAGATGACTTTTTAGGGTGGTTATAACCAAAATAAACATCCAAACTCTATGAATTTTCTTAAAAAATATTTTAATTCTCATTACTTACTTGTACTAAAATAAAAGAACAATGAAGTAAAAAAAATTAGAAATAAAACAAGATTTAGAAAATAAAACACAAAGCTTCAAATAAAATAATCAACTTAATGCATCAAAACACATGGATTAAAATACAATATTGATAAATTATATCATTCTAGAAACTAAAAAAATCTTGAAAAATAATTTTAAAGCTTTGGTTTAATTTTGATGCTTAATGCAATGTCCATTGACTTAATTTTATTTAGTATGAAGAACCCATGTGGAATCCGAATTTGTGGTTTGTAATAAATTTTAGATTCTAACCTATAAATCTCATGTGGAACCTTTATACTTTTAAATAAATCTAATGAAGTATCCTTCATCATAAAAAAGGAACCATTAATAAGTATATCAATAGATGAAACTAATCATAAACAAATTAATTAATGAGAGAATAATTATAAATAACATTTTGAAATATCTGAATGAAGAACTAATGGAATAACAGTGAGGTTAAAAAGATCTTATCAGAAATAAATAAGTTCAGATAGTGAAAACATATAAAATATTCTTGAAAAGTTTAGTTTGGTATAATAAATTTTAGGTGACAACTGAAAAATTAGGAAGTGTGCTATGAAAAAATTAAACCCCACTTTAACGTGATGTAAAATTTTTCTTTTTACGTCAGTTATGTATGAAACAAATGTTAAAAGTCCTAATGAGAATATTTTTAACGTTTTTTTTACAAAAAATGATGTTAAAAGTTAAAAATATATATTTACGACAATTTTAGTGAAAACTAACATCTAAATATAAAAAAATGACATTGGTTTTACTAAAAACCGACATCAAAAATAAAAAATTATATAATTTTAATGTTGTTTTTACTAAAAAATGAAGTTAATATTATATCAAAAATACTTTTAATGTTAATTTTTAGTAAAACCAATGTTAAAAGTCCCTCTTCATGTATTACAACATCAGTTTTTGAAAAATTGTTGTTAAAATACCAACGTTGAATCATATTTTTCTACTAGTATTCGAGTATTATGCAAATGATTTATACAAAATGAAAAATGGTCCTTTAATGGTTATTTAGTAGTTAAACCATAAAATATAATTGAAAATATTTTTCCAATTAGGCCTCAAGTTTTATGCATCTCCATATCATAAATATCATTTTAATACTTTTCAAACAAGTTTAAATATTAAACCAAACATTTGAAGACATTGAATCTTTATTTAAATAATCAAGTGAGAATGTAAATCTCATTAAAACCAAGGTAAACTCAATTATTAAATTATTTTACAGAATAAATACAAAAACACCATGATAAGTTATCAAAAACAAATCTAGACATCATTTTAAAAAATAGAAGTCCAAAAAAACACAAGAAACATAAAAACATAACAAATGAATATATAAAGATAAATAAAACTCATTAATAACCAAACACATCCTTGAATCGAATAAACTAACCATATGTTTATGAAAAATAATTATTAAATTTCATTAGGAAAAAACACCTCTTTAAAAATAAAATATTTCTTAGAAAAACCTGCGTGGGTACCTTGTTAAACACTTTCCATGTGTAGATTGTTGTTATAAAAATATATAAGTGGAAATCAATGAAATCCAATTTATATTAAAATAGGAAATTATTATAAAATTAAACAAAAAATCATATATTTACCAAGAATCCCAAGGATGGGATATATTTTATGGAAAATGAATTTAGAAAACTCAATCATCACATGGTTTTTCAAGAAAAGGTAAGCACATGAAAACACCTACTTAGGCCCGGTGTGGATGGAATGAAACCTTAAAATATATAGAGAATAGGATTCGAGAAGAAATACTCACACCCAAGACATCTAGAAACTCAAGTTTTAGACAAAACCTTAACCTAGGTTTTAGCCATCATGGTCTTATAGAGAGAAAATGAGGACGAAATATAAGAAGAGAATAATAAAATAGAGAAAATAGAGAAAAATAGGGATATGACCTTGAAAACTCACTAGAAATAATAAAAATAGGAAACAAATTAAAGAATAGGAGAGGTAGGTTTCCATTAGGGCTCTCCTATCTGGGTTATTTGAGTGAAAGGAAGAAAAAGGGAAAAATTAAGTTTTAATTCAACAGGTGTAGAATAAAAAATTTACAATAATATTCAACTAGGTAGATTGTATAGTTTGGAAGAATGGTTTAACAAACCATTAATCAACCATGAAAGAATAACTAGAACACCCGGGATTTACTGTATGGTTTAGTGTCATGGTTTACCAAACCATGTGAAATCCACTAAATAAAATTACAACCTACTCTAGGGAGTTATTTTATGGTTTAGTGACATGGTTTAAAGAAAATCATGCTTCACTAACTCTAATAAATTCAATAATTAAGAAAAATAACACACAAAAGTGATATTAAGGTGTGATAATGATCCCCACAATATCATTTTTTCCTCCCAAAAGTCATCAAACATTTTTGTATAAGAGGAATAGAAACCATTCCACCTAGATATATTGAATAAGGAATGAAATGTTTATCCTTATATTGAATAAAATAAGGAGACACTTGAAAGGATTCATTCAGGGAAATAAAATTAGAAGTAGACGTCATGTTTCTAGAACCATATCAGAATAAAAAAGTTTAGCACATCATAAAATGTGGGCATAAGAAACCCCTATAAAAATGATTAGATTGCCGATACCTGTTATGGGTCTCCCCACCATATAAGTTTTATATTCATATGTTCAGACAAATAAAACCAAGTTATCCTGAGATAAATGGAAATTTCAATGATATATTTATAGCTAGATGGAAAAGAATATAACACTCCCCAGAAATAGAGAAAGATAATAAGCATCCTAAAAATTATGGTATAGATTAATGTACTAGCAACATTAAAAAATGATAAGGAAAATAAGAAATGGTATGCCTCAAATAGGATCTATAATATTACTACCCAAACCCATATTTTGGTATAAATTTTTTTCTTTATCAATATGTCAATTTATATAATTTCCAAAGATAAACCAGTCAACCACAATGATGGAATATTTTTGAAACTCTCAAAAAATAGGTCTTTGAATGCCTAATATTTCCACACTATAATAATGTGAGATGTCAAATAATTATAGGATTAATTATGAAATAATAATATGATTCTCCAAAATCATCTTGATTTTCTAGATCAGGTTCATCATACTTCCATTACTTACAAGAAAGTGGACCCTCTTTATTTCCAAATAGAATAAAGTCACCACTCTTCATAGGATACCTTTCATAGTCCATATCCACCATAATAACCTTGTTAATTATATCCTCAAATAAATCTTGGATAGATAAAAATAATTTCAAACTGAGGTCTTAATGAAGTACCCTTTTAAAGAATCAAACTCTCAGTAATTCCTCATTAACTTATTCAGTGAAGAAATGAACCAACTTAGTGAAATGGTAAGAAAATTACCTCACCACTCACCCACCCTGTTAGAGAATTAATATATTTGTCACCTTCTCCACTTTCACTTTTTCAGGATAATTTCATTAAATTAATTTTTTTTAAATAACTCCCAATACATAGTATTCTATAGTTGAAGAAAAATGATAGCCTCCCACCATTCATGACTCAGTCCTTATGATAAGTTTGAGGTGTATTTCACTATTGAGGTTTTAGGTGTTTCTAATGAATTGAATATTCCTTAAATATTCTCTATCCACTCTATTTCGTTTTGGGTACCTTAATCAACATGAAATATGAGTTAATTATAAGAAGGGGTTAACTCTACCACTCAATTTGATGTTTGGGTAGAGATGATAACCAAAAATTATACATATAAACTCAAATAGATACCAATGTGAGGGAAAACCCATGATATGCACTTCCCCATATTAATCAGTACTTTTCTTGGATTCATAATCTAAATAATAGAGAACATGAAACTCAAGTAGAAACACTCGTAATTAAAATAACTTCAAAAAACATTCCTTCATTACCCATAACCCTTACTAAAAATAAAAAGTTGGGGTTTACAAATTAATATACATATTTAAAATATCAACATTATTTTAAAAAAACAAGGAAAACATCCTTACTAATAAATAACAACTAAAAACCACTTTCAATTTGAAATCTCAACCATAATAAAGTTAAAAATCATGTATATTAGTTTCAAAATCATAAAATTAAACTTAAAATTTGGTTTTTTATCTCATAAGTTCATCATTGAAACCCATTTAAAAGTATATCAAAAGAAATTTGTTTGAAGAAATTTTTGGAAAAATCATTTTTTTGATTTTAAAAATTAACTTTTACCTCTTAAACCAAATTCTTCAACATAAATATTAACAAAATCCAACCAATTACATCAATCAAATATAGAAACTATTTTTAATTCATCTAAAATAATTAACAAACATAACCAAAATGAACCTATAATCAAATAGGGGTTAATATAAAAAATTTAAGGGGTTTATGATTATTTATAGTTTGGCTACATAGTTTGGTAGGTCGTGTGCCAACTGCGCAAATGTCACTAGGATCTTCTTTGATTCATGTGCACGGATATGCATGGTTTTCTAGGTCATGTATTCTAACCTTTCACCTATAGTTTAACTCTTATTTTCACCCCAAAAAATTATAAATAACCCATATAAATCTTATATAATTAATAACACCATTAATCTAGATCAAAATATACTAGAGTTAAATAAAAAATTAATTTAAAATATCTAACTCAAAACCTGACTACCCACAGTTACTCGGGGCTTGGAATGATAACGAGGTATCTAAGATCTCATTGCACCTACCTTGTGACACCCCCATGTCATTGTAGTATTAATTATTATATAATTATGGGTTATTTTAAATTTTCTTGAATTTTTTAAAATTTAACATTAATTTTTTTAAGGACTTATATCTATTTCACAGTTACAGAAAGATTAAGGGAAACTATGTGGATGGCCCTCATTTTTTAGGGGAAACCATGTATAGGGTGCATTATTCATGGATTGAGAATTGATTGTAAAATCATGAGATGGAATCATTCAAATTACTATAAATTGATTGGAGTCGGGGTTACATGGTTTCCACATGGTTTGGTAGACTATATATACAAACCCTATGAGGTTGGAGTTCCATAATATTGTGAGATTCATTAACAAACTATGTGAACAAACTATATTCATTAAAATGTGAATTTCCATTATTACCCTCACTCAATTTAAGTGGTTTTGTACTTCTTTCCATTCCCAACTCACATAGTTGGTCATTGGAGATATCAATGGATCTTCTATCATCTTATTTTATGGTTTCCAATCCATTTCTTCATAGATTTCAAGTGGTTTTCTAAGGTAAATCCTTCTTTCTCCTTCATTATTCCTCAACTATTATCCTTACTTACATTCCCCCTCAATTTTATTTTCTCCAATGAACCCTAATGGTTGTGAAGGTTAAATATAAGGTTTTGGGTGAGTTTAATCCTAGGGATTTTTTTAGGGTTAGTAAAGGTCATTGACTTAAAAGGTAGTGATTTTTCCATTAAAGATGAGGGTTTTTCTTTATTGAGGTAGGTTTTTTTGTGAAATTGTTTTATTTAACATATTATTAAATGATTAGGTTTCTTAAATTCATTTTCCATAAAATTTATACCTCTATATAGTACCCTAAAAGGGTTTATAAAATGTTTCAAATGATTTATAGACTTAGAAAAAAAGGATTTTCATAGGCTTATTTCCCTTTTTCAAAAAAAAATTGTTTATGTATGCCATGTGTTTCAGTAAATTCTTAAGAGTCATATTTTTAAATAAATTTAAATTTAAATAAGGGTTTTATACCTGTTTTGATTTTCAAAGAACATAAACCATGTTTTAATGTTTATTTTCAATTAAAATATGTTTTATTTTCAAGTGACTCATAAGGGAGGGAAACATTGTTTTTAAAGTGATGAATCCTTATATGTTTTAAAATTGTTTTTTATAACTTGGTTGTTCATGATGAACTTAAAATACCATTAGGTATTTGATAAAAATGGTTTCATGGTGTTTGTTCCATGTATAGTTTTTATATCTTGTCTATATAAACTCATTTTAATGTCTCGGATGGCACTTTATGAAATGGGATATTTGATTATTACAACACAGTAGTTCTGAGCCCCTTGGTTGTATATATTGTATTGACTTTTGTCCTATTTATGGGATTTATATTGAGGAATATTATTTAATTATTAAAATATAAATACACAATAAACTCATCATACATACACCATCATACATCCATAGTCATATATATACAACCTCAGTCACCATAACTACAGTCAACCAATATCCTCAATCATCAATGTATACATATAAAACATGTCCAACAACAATAACAACACATGGAAAATATATATCTATCCCAAAACCTCCAATGCATCCATCTACCTCCACATCATGTCATCATATGAAACTAACCACATCATGTCATCAAATAGAACAAAAAGGAAGATAGAAATTATAATTGAACATTATAAATTAAAATTAAATTAGAATCATTGACAATATTAAAAAATACCATAGAAACTAAGAATCATAATGACTTCCTTTTAGATAATTTCATAGATCATAACATTTGTGATCTTACCTACAATCATAATTTGTCTTCTATAATAAAATCCAAAACATTTAAGAAAATAATTGAGAAATATAATAGACACAGAATATATTCATAATGTTACACATAACATTTGTTATGTTTTTAATCAAAAAGAATAAATTTTAACATAAAAATAATATATCATACAAAACACTTTAAAAATATAAATTTTCATATTTAATATATTATTCAATACATGTAACTAAAAATAGATGAGCATATAGCAATCTAATCCATTTTTAAATTGACGTGTGGTGTGCTTGAAATTTACTTAATAAAAAATAATAAATTTGATATGGAATCATGTATTATATTTCAAAAATAATTTAATGGTGGTCTTATCATGATTTCATGTTAATATAAGGTTTTTTATATGGTTTTGACCATTACACACATGTTTTTGTGCTTTAAACAACTAAAAACACATTTACGAGCATCCTAAAAAACATAACATGGGATAACTTGTCATTGTTTCCTAAATTTTAAAAATCAATATACAGTCATCTTACTATGATTTCACAACTATCTAACATTTTTTCATAGTTTTAACCCCCTAACACATGTTTTTTAATGACTTGGGTCTTTAAAAATAGTATACTGAGTCATTTTGAGAACACCACAAATCAGATGGACATGTTTTCTATGAGTACACATAAAAAATAATTCAACAACAATTTTCCCATAATTTGACATCAATATGAGGTTTTTTTCTATCGTTTCAACCGTTACACGCATGTTTTGGTGTTTTAAAACACTAAAAATGTGTTTATAGGAATATCAGAAAACCATAACTCCAAATGATGTATCATTGGTTTTTAAATTTTAAAAATAAATATTTAGTCATTTTCCTATAATTTCAAGGCCATCTGATGTCGTTTCCATGGTTGTTACCCCCTGACACACCTTTTTTAAAGACTTTGATATCTTTACAAACTATTTATTGAGGCATTTTGAGCACACCACACATCAGATGTGTAAAGACCCTGAAATTTCAAAGAAATTTTTTTCTTAATTTTCTTTGGGATTTTACAAGAATGCAGTTTCTCACGGCACCTGATTCCGAGGCCCGGTGTGCCTGGAATCATTTTCCGAATTTTAGCTCGGGTACGTTCAGTGAACGAACGAGGGGGTTTTTCTAACTTTTGAACCGGTGCTTGGAATCGAATTCTGAGGGCATCGATGGAATCGCAGCGCCGGTAATTGCTTAGAAACGCCTTTTTTGGAGATGTGTTTGCTCGGGTGTAGTTTTTAATTTTTGGGGTAAAGTTAAGGAATACAATAAAAGTGGTGCAACCGATCATTTATTTTATTTAAGTCGCTTAACCTATATTAAGTGGATGACGTGGGACCCACAATATCCTACCCACTTGGTAGGATATTTTGTGAGGTGGGACCCACATGAGCCACCGTTTCTTTTCTTCTAAGTAACACACCCGCACCCCCTATTAATGAAGTCAAACCGTGTGTTTATTCTGGTTAAGAAACGCCTCATTAATTTGGGCGGTTAAATCGTTACAATTAATTCATTGAATTGATTGTTTCTTTTTGAATTTCAAAGGTTGACTCGTGCGTTAATAAAATAAGAGTGTTCTTATTTTATTTCTGTTAGAACTTGTTGCGTAGAGAGGATTTGGAGGAAAGCGTTCTTCTTTGACGAAGAATGCGAAGAACGCGAAGAACGCACTGATCTCCGACAAAGAACGCCAAATCCTCAGAAATCAACGACGCTCCTTCCGCAACGTTTATTCCGTGACGATCCTTCTCTTCTGCGACGATCCTCTTCTTCTGTGACGGTTAATTCCGGGACGAACTCTCGTTCGAAGACAACGTTGATGTAGGGAATTATTTTGAGAATGATTTTATTCCCTTGATTCTTTCATTCTAAAGAAAACAAAGAACATGGATCAACTTATTATCTAGTTGATCCGCGAACGTTTTCCTTGCGGGTTAGGAATAATTTGTTGCAGGAAGTTGTAGGGGTTTTATGTGTTTCTCTTTTGTGTTTTCTTCCGTTGTTATTTTCCCTTCCTTGAACCGCCTGTTATCATGAAAACGGGAGGAGGTCGGACTGCACGAACACGGCCGACACTCCTCCCCTTTTTGGTTGTTGATTTTTGATGCGGCGAGAAAGGCAACGCGGTGCCGAAGCACCGTGCGGACATTGTGAAAAGGGAGAGCGGAGAAGCGCGGCGTCGTCGCACCGTGCCGTTGGAAGCAATAAAATCTGTGGCGCCGTCGCGTCCTGCCGTAGATGATGAACAAAGGACGCGGCACCGTCGCGCCGCGCCGGAGGACCTCAGAAGCACCGCGGCTGGAGCGGGGCCGCGGCGGAAGGGCGCGGCGCCGTCGCGCCGCGCCGGATGAACCAAGGTCATGGCCGGTTCCAGGTTGCGGTGATGTAGGGGAACCGACGGCCAGTACCGGCCCGCCGGCGTCAAAGAAAGGGGACCGGCCTTGCCAGTCCCGTGGCGGCAGAAGCAGGCCGGCCGGAGCGGGCCGGCCGGACCGTGGAAGAACCGGGGGTCCGAGACCCCCGGCCAACCGGACGTGAGCGGCCCCATTAAGGGGCTGCGGTTTCCTCACGCGGGGGCAGCGCGCCCCCCACCAATAGCGCTTGGCCATAACGGCCGAGCCGGTCGCCTGGCCACCCGGCCAGCGACAGCGTGCCCAGCGCGCCGGGCCGAGCCGCCGGGCCGCCCAGGTCGGGCCGGGCCGCGCCCAGGCCGGGCCGGGCCACGCCGACCGGCTCGGTCCGTGCCCAAGAGGGCTGCACCCGGACCTAGTTTGGTTCGACCTGGTTCGGGCCGACCCTGGGGGTATCGGGCCGGGTCGGACCGGGCCCGAACCCCCTATTACCGAACGTTTTTCGGTCTGTTTCCCATAACTTGAGCTACATACCTCCGATCGATGCACCATCAGTTGCGATGAGATCCTTGGATTGAGACGGTCGTTTCAGTATATTACACTCAAGGATTCGGAGAACTTTGGGTTTGGCCGGGTTGGTTCGGATACGAAACCAATCGGGCCCTCGGAGCAGAAACGGTTATATCTTGAGCTCCGGACGTCTGATTGACGTTCCGTTGACTTTTTTGGATTCCTCTTGATGAGACGGAACTTTTGGATTAATCCGCTCGAGGTTTGGACGTCGTTGGAGTGTGGTCGGGTTGGTTCTCTCACGAAACCAACCGGGCCCCTGGAACGAAAAAGCCAATAACTCGCAGACCGGGCGCCCGATTGGTGCGCCGTCTATATCGGTGAATTCCTCTTGATGAGACGGAACTTTTGGCATACTTCGCTTGAGTTTTGGATGTAGTTGGAGTATGGCCTGGTTGGATTGTACCTGAATTCCAACTGGGCCCCTAAAACGGAAAAGATGATAACTTTCAGACTGGACGTCCGTTTGACGAACCATCAGTGGTGTTGGTGATCACGTGGAGAAATGGTCCCTATGAGTATACCCTATGAGAGTTTGGGGTACATTTGAGATACAGTCGAGTTGGTTCTCACATGAAACCAACCGGGCCCCGGGGACAAAAAGGCTAGTAACTCACAGAACGGGCGTCCGATTAACGCGCCATCTGTTGCGTTGAGACCCCCCATGACGAGGCGGTACTTTGAGATACTTCTTCGTGGGACTTGTGATACTTGGAGTATCAACCTGTAGCTCGTGGAGAGGACCCTCCCGGAGACTAGCATACAATGTACGGGGACCGTGTGACTGGCTGTGACCGATGACTGCTTGTCTGATTCGATTCGGAGTGACTAGCATAGCCCAGTGGGTAGAAATACTTTGTGAGGTGGTAGAACCATGGCGGAGGAGCACTACTGTGTGTGGTGGCAGACCCGTGGTACTCGACAGGAGGAGTACCTCTGTAGGATATGAGGGGGAGCACTAATGTGTGAGGTGGCAGACCCATGGCGGAGGAGTACTACTGTGTGAGGTGGCATACCCACAGTACTCGACAGGAGGAGTACCTTAGCAGTCTTAGGTTAATGAGCAGTACCTCAGAGTTGTGACAGGATCACTGTACACTCCAGAGATGGGCTCATCAGCAGTTACAGTTTCGATAATGAAAATCCTGGTTTGAGCTGAGCCTTTGATCTTTGTGTTTACCTCATGATTGAGATGGGTCACTTGAAAACTTAGGTGTATGTATGGGCATATACCTGGGTGGTGGTTATCCGTTGATTTCATAATCATTGTGTTCCTCATGATTGAGATGGGTTACTTGATAACTTAGGTATATGTATGGGCATATACTTAAGTAGAGGTTATATGTTGAGATATTCTTTGTGGTTATCCTTGTTGCTTTTAGTGAGACCTTGAGGGTCTTGGGGTCCCTACTGAGTATCGTTATACTCACCCCTGCACGGGCTATGCCCGCACCTCATTGTGTTGGTTGCAGACGACGGGCAGCACTGAAGGAGGCCGAGTGTTCGAGGACTGGACGGTACTCGGAGGTGGACCACACGACGAGTCAGTATCCGAAGGTGGGATTCATGGAGAGACGACACTCAGAGGGGGTTGATGGGCGAGAGCATTGAGGAGCTGCGCTATCTGTGCCTACCCTTAAGGTAGGATCCGAGGAGGACGACCCAGGAGCTGCTTCCTTTCTTCCAGCTATTTGTCTTTTTCTGTTTTACTTTCGTTCAGTTGTAGTTGTACTTGCAGTTGGGTTTGTATTATGGCCCATTTACTTTTCTTCACTTTCTTTTGTACTTAGTGTTTTAATTCCGCTTGTACTCTGTGGTGTTTAGTTTACTTTTATAAGGGCAATGCCTTCCCAGTTATCAGAATTTATGCCTTTGGTGCTAGTCGCCAGCCCCTGGCCTATGAAAGGCGGGCTTGGGGTAGTCACGGCACGGGCCCCGAGGACGGGTCGTGACAAATTGGTATCAGAGGAGTCGGTTCTACCAGAGAACTTATAACTCTGATATTTCATTTCTGTGAAGCAATAGTGTTAAGGGTACCAAGTGCGGTTTTTAGTTCAGGGAGTCCAGTGTTGGTGCGGGCGGCCGACGTATCCATACACCAGGACCCTGAAAACTGATTTCTGACTTTTTGCACAAAAACATTGATTGCATGTGTGTTTACAGAAGTTTTTTTTAAAATTCATTTCAAACCGGTTCAGCTCACTAGGTATAAATCGTTTGACCGTGTCATGTTTGTTTCTTTCAGGATGCCTCCCCACGGACGACCGGCTAGAGCCCCGAGAGTTGTTCGTACTGACAGCCCATCGAGCGAAGTGGCCTATGTACAGGGACCTATCCCAGTTGAGGCACCAGCGGAGGCACCAGCGGTACTACTACCCATTGGGCCACCGATGCCACCAGTCGTAGCAGTAGAGGGTGCACATCGCTTGAGCGCACTGCACGAGTTCTAGCGCCAAAGGACACCCAGGTTCAGGGGAGAGACGGACCCACAGGCGGCTGAGGATTGGATGGGGGCTGGGGTGAGAGTCTTCAGGCTAGTGGGGACGCCAGCAAACTTCATGGTGATCCTTGCTACCAGCCTTCTTCGGGAAGAAGCAGGCAGATGGTAGAGCCTGATGCTCCAGATACATGACGAGGCGGCACTTCTGTGGGCAGACTTCGAGAGCATGTTCCGGGCTGAGTTTGTGCCAGCCACCCTTTGAGCGGTGCATATACATGAGCTGCTAGATATACAGCAGGGTAGCATTACAGTGGTGCAATACTCAGCGAGGTTCACAGACCTCTCGCGCTACTCCAAGTATATGGTATGGGAACCGTTCTTCAGGGCCCGAACCTTCGAGCAGGGGCTTAGGCGAGAGATTAGAGCTTCTGTTATTCCTCTCAGCATCCCGACGCAGATAGGGGTGTTGGAGCGAGTCCTATTAGTGGAGAGTTTCCTCGTTGAGTAGTCTCCCGTAGCAGGACCCACCACTAGCCGGCATGTGGTAGAGTCTTCTGCAGCAGGTAGTAGATAGATGACGCAGAGGTCCAAGAGGACCAGACCTACAGGTGGTCGACCGCATGACTCAGGGTCGGTAGTGCGAGGCACCAAGGGAAGTGGAAGAGTCAGACCTGCCATGCAGTGTTACTCCTGTGGCGGGTTTGGTCACATGGCACATGACTGTCCGACCCGCCATGCAGATGACCAGCTGATAAATGAAGAACCTCCAATGCGGAGGCAGGGGTTTGATCGAGACGGACCGCAAGGACAAGAAGGATGAGGGAGAGGATCTGGCTGTGCAGCTGGATGTGGACGACGCTTCGAGGTGTTTCCACCACCACCACCAGGAGGTCGACCCCGACCGCAGGGAACTGGTGGACATGGGAGAGCTCAGCTTCAGGCAGCTGAGACCTACGATCATGGAGCTCCGGGAGCAGATGGACAGGAGCAGGACTAGCTCCAGACCTGGAGACTTTTGTTTATGCTGCTTCTAGCTTTGTTGATGTTTGTTGTAGATGATTCGTGTCTTTGTTCTTTGAGCTGAAATAATAAAAAGACACTTATCTTTGTGATGTTTGCTTTCATGTCCTTTTGTTTGGTTGATACTGAGAGGTCCCGGTTAAAACTGTTGACTTGACCCTCACTTTTTAGATTCCTACTAGAGGAGACCCAGTGACCACACACTGATGCCGACAGTGTGACTCAACCCTTGGAGGCGAGAGTAACGGTTGGATCTCTTGGTAGTGGCATCGAGGCCTTACGACGTCATCCTCGGTATGGATTAGTATCATCCATGTTAGGGTTGACTGTATTAGGCAACGAATGTGGTTCATCCAGGGGATGAGACCAGATTTCTCTTATCAGCAAAGAAGAAATCATAGCAGCTCTTGTGGGACTAGAGAAGGTCAAGGACATCCAAGAGCGGATGAGGACAGCTCAGAACCGACAGAAGCCTTATGCTGACAGGAGGCAGAGACCATTAGAGTTCGAGGATGGAGACCATATTTTCTTACGGGTCTCACCTCGATGTGGAATTCCGGAGATGTGTCTGAGGCAACAAGTTATCTCCGAGGTTCAACGGACCTTTCTAGGTCCTCAACAGGGCAGGCGAGGTGGTTTACCTCTTGACCCATCCACCTTACTTGCACCAGGTGCATGAATACTTCCACGTATCTCAACTGAGGAGATACGTGCATGATCCTTCACACATTATCGACCTCAGGGGGTTGGATGTTGATGACAGGGCGACTTACGCTGAGATTCGAGTGGGGATCGAGGATCGACAGGGGTGGTCCTATGAGGATGGTCGATTCCTCTTGTGCACTTTATTTGGCAGCACGGGAACCTCCAGGTGAGCACATGGGAGCAGAAGTCTCAGATGCGTGCTCAGTACCGCTTTTGTAACCCTAGTTTGTGTTAAAGCTTTACGAGGACGTAAATCCCTAAAGTGGGAGTAATGTAAAGACCAGTAAATTCCAAGGAAATTTTTTTTCTTAATTTTCTTTGGGATTTTACAAGAACACAGTTTCCGACGGCACATGATTCCGAGGCCCGGTGTGCCCGGAATCATTTTCCGAAGTTTAGCTCGGGTACGTTCAGTGAAGGAACGAGCGGGGTTTTCTAACTTTTGAAATGGTGCTCAGAATTGAATTCTGAGGGCACCGATGGAATCACAACGCCGGTAATTTCTTAGAAATGCCTTTTCCGGAGATGCGTTTGCTCGGGTGTAGTTTTTAATTTTTTGGGTAAAGTTAAGGAATAAAATAAAAGTGGTGCAACCGATATTTTATTTTATTTATGTCGCATAACCTATGTTAAGTGGATGATGTGGGACCCACAATATCCTACCCACTTGGTAGGATATTTTGTGAGGTGGGACCCACACGATCCACCGTTTCTTTTCTTCTAAGTAACGCACCTGCACCCCCTATTAAGGAAGTCAAACCGTGCGTTTATTCTGGTTAAGAAACACCTCATTGATTTGGGTGGTTAAATTGTTACAATTAATTCATTGAATTGATTGTTTCTTTTTAAATTTCAAAGGTTGAATCGTGTGTTAAAAAAATAAGATTGTTCTTATTTTATTTTGGTTAGAACTTGTTGCATAGAGAGGATTTGGAGGAAATCGTTCTTCTTCGAAGAAGAACGCGAAGAACACACCGATCTCCGAAGAAGAATGCCAAATCCTCATAAATCAATGACGCTCCTTCTGCAACATTTCTTCCACGACGATCCTTCTCTTCTGCAACGATCCTCTTCTTCCGCGACGGTTAATTCTGCGACGAACTCTCGTTCGATGACAACGTTGAGGTAGGGAATTATTTTGAGAACGATTTTATTCCCTTGATTCTTTCATTCTAAAGAAAACAAAGAACATGGATCAACTTATTATCTAGTTGATCCGTGAACATTTTCCTTGCGGGTTGGGAATAATTTGTTGCAGGAAGTTGTAGGGGTTTTATGCGTTTATATTTTTTGTTTTCTTCTGTCGTTATCTTCCCTTCCTTGAACAGCCTGTTATCGTGACAACAGGAGAAGGTCGGACTGCACGAACACGGACGACACTCCTCCCCTTTTTGGTTGTTGATTTTTGATGCGGTGAGCAAGGCAAGGTGGTGTCGAAGCACCGCGCGGACATTGTAAAAAGGGAGAGCGGAGAATTAGGGTGTCGTCGTACCGCGCCGTTGGAAGAAACAAAATCTGCGGCACCGTCGCGCCGTGCCGTAGAAGATAAACAAAGGACGCGGCGCCGTCGCGCCGCGCCGGAGGACCTCAGAAGCACCGCAGCCGGAGCAGGGACGCGGCGCCGTCGCGCCGCACCGGACGAACCAAGGCCGTAGCCGGTTCCTGGAGGCGGTGATGCAGGGGAACCAGCGGCCGGTACCGGGCCGCCGGCATCGGAGCAAGGGGACCGGCCTTGCCGGTCCCGTGGCAGCAGAAGCCGGCCGGCCGGAGCGGGCCGGCCGGAGCGGGCCGGCCGGACCGTGGAAGAACCGGGGGTCCGAGACCCCCGACCGACCGAATGTGAGAGGCCCCATTAAGGGGTCGCGGTTTCCTCACGCGGGGGCAGTGCGCCCCCCGCCAGCAGCGCTTGGCCATAATGGCTGAGCCGGTCGCCTGGCCACCCGGCAAGCGCCAGCGCGCCGGGCCGAGCCGCAGGGCCGGGCCGAGCCGCCCAGGCCGGGCCGGGCCGCGCCCAGGTCCGGTCGAGCTGCGCCCAGGTCAGTCCGGGCCACGCCAAGCGGTCCGGGCCGCGCCCAAGCTGTCCGGACCCAGACCCAGTTCAAGTCGACCCTGGGGGTATCGGGCCGGGTCGGACCGGGCCCGAACCCCCTATTACCGAACTTTTTTCGGTCTGTTACCCATAACTTGAGATAAGGATCTCTAATCGATGCACTGTCAGTTGCGATGCGATCCTTGGATTAAGACGATCGTTTCGGTATATTACACTCAAGGTTTCGGAGAACTTCGGGTTCGGCCGGGTTGGTTCGGATACGAAACCAACCTGGCCCTCAGAGCGGAAACGCTTATATCTTGAGCTCCGGATGTCTGATTGACTTGTCATTGACTTTGTTGGATTCCTCTTGATGAGACGGAACTTTTGGATTAATCCGCTCGAGGTTTGGACGCTGTCGGAGTGTGGTCGGGTTGGTTTGCTCACGAAACCAACTGGGCCCCTGGAACAAAAAAGCCAATAACTCGCAGACCGGACGTCTAATTGACGCGCCGTCTGTCTCGTTGAATTCCTCTTGATGAGACGGAACTTTTGGCATACTTAACCTGAGTTTTGGATGCAGTTGGAGTATGGACGGGTTGGATTGTACCCGAAATCCAACCGGGTCCCTGGAACGGAAAAGCTGATAACTTTCAGACTGGACGTCCATTTGACGAACCGTCAGCGGTGTTGGTGATCACGTGGAGAAACGGTCCCTATGAGTATACCCTATGAGAGTTCGGGGTACAGTTGAGATACGGTCGGGTTGGTTCGCACACGAAACCAACCGGGCCCCAGGGATGAAAAGGCTAGTAACTCACAGACCGAGCATCTGATTGACGCGTCGTCTGTTGCGTTGAGACCCCCCATGATGAGGTGGTCCTTTGAGATACTTCTTTGTGGGACTTGTGATACTTGGAGTATCAACCTGTAGCTCGTGGATCGGACCCTCCCGGAGATGAGTATACAAAGTACGGGGACCGTGTGACTGGCTGTAATCGATGACTTCTTGTCCGATTCGATTCGGAGTGACTAGCATAGCCTAGTGGGGAGAACTACTTTGTGAGGTGGCAGACCCATGGAGGAGGAGCACTACTGTGTGAGGTGGCAGACCCATGGCGGAGGAGCACTACTGTGTGAGGTGGCAGACCCGTGGTACTCGACAGGAGGTTTACCTCAGCAGTCTTAGGTTAATGAGCAGTACCTCAGAATTGTGACAGGATCACTGTACACTCCAGAGACAGGATCATCAGCAGTTACGGTTTCGATAATGAAAATCTTGGTTTGAGCTGAGTCTTTGATCTTTGTGTTTACCTCATGATTGAGGTGGGTCACTTGAAAACTTAGGTATATGTATGGGAATATACCTGGGTGGTGGTTATCCATTTATTTCATAATCTTTGTGTTCCTCATGATTGAGATGGGTTACTTGATAACTTAGGTATATGTATGGGCATATACTTAAGTAGAGGTTATCTATTGATATATTCTTTGTGGTTATACTTGTTGGTTTTAGTGAGACCTTGACGGTCTTGGGGTCCCTAATGAGTATCGTTATACTCACCCATGCACGGGTTATGCCCGCACCTCGTTGTGTTGGTTGCAGACGACAGGCAGCGCTGAAGGAGGCCGAGTATTCAAGGACTGGACGGTACCCGGAGGTGGACCACATGACAAGTCAGTATCCGGAGGTGGGATTCATGGCGAGACGACACTCGGAGGGGGTTGACAGGTGAGAGCATTGAGGAGTCGTGCTATCTGTACCTACCCTTCAGGTAGGATCCGAGGAGGACGACCCAAGAGATGCTTCCTTTCTTCCATCTATTTGTCTTTTTCTGTTGTACTTTCATTCAGTTGTAGCTGTACTTTCAGTTGGGTTTGTATTCTGGCCCATTTACTTTTCATCACTTTCTTTTGTACTTAGTGTTTTACATCTGCTTGTACTCTGTGGTGTTTAGTTTACTTTTATAAAGGCAATGTATTCCCAGTTATCGAGATTTATGCCTTTGGTGCTAGTCGCCAGCCCCTGGCCTATGGACGGCGGGCTTGGGGTAGTCACGGCACGGGCCCCGAGGATGGGTCATGACAAGATGGATGTGTTGTCTTTGGGTACATGTCACAAATAATTAAATATAAGTTTTTCAATGATTTCATGTTAATATGAGGTCATTTTCTATGGTTTTTACGATTACATGTATGTTTTAGTGTTTTAAAACACAAAAAACATGTTTAAAGGCATCCCAAGAAAATTGTAAATCATAATTACATGTCTTTGGTTCCTATATTTCAAAAATCAATCTATGTTTTTTGTCCTATGATTTCATTATCATCTGATGTCGTTATCCTGATTTTGACCCCTTGAAACACATTTTAAAAGACTTTATTATCTTTAAAAACTATTTATTGAGTCATTCCGAGCACACCACATGTCGGATGGATGTGTTTTCTATATGTAAATTTCACAAATAATTCCACAGTAGTTTTCCCATAATTTCATTTATAATCTATGGTCATTTCCTATGGTTTTGATCCTTATATGCATGTTTTATTATTTTAAAACACTATAAATGAATTTTCGGGAATCTCAGGAAAACCATAACTTGGAATGAAATTTCATCAGTTCCTTCATTTTAAATATCAATATATGGGCGTTTTCCTATGATTTCATAGACATCTGATGTCATTTTCCAAGATTTAACCCCTTATTGAATGTTTTTACAGACTTTCATATCTTTAAAAACTATTTATTAAGTCATTTTGAGAACACCACATGTTATATAGACATATTTTCTATGTTTACACATAAAAAATTATTCAACAATAGTTTTCCCATGATTTCACATCAAAATTTAGTTTTTTTCTAAAGTTTTGACCATTACTCATATGTTTTAGTGTTCTAGAACTCTAAAAACGCGTTTACGGGTTTCCTGGACAAACCATAACTCAGAATGACATTTCATCAGTACATAAATATTAAAAAATAATATATATTCAATATATGATGATTTCATGGCCATCCAATGTCGTTTTAATGTTTTTCATCCCCTGACGAGTGTTTTTAAAGACTTTGTTATCTTAAAAAACTATTTATCGAGTCATTCAGAGAACATCACACATTGGATTGATGTGTTTTCTACATTTACGTGTCAAAAAATAATTTAAATTTTGTTTCCCAATGATTTCACATCAATATAAGGTCATTTACTAGGGTTTTTACTAATACATGCATGTTTTAGGGTTTCAAAGCACTAAAAACACGTTTACAGGCATTCAAGAAAAACTATAACTTTGAATTACATTTTGTTAGTTTCAACATTTCAAAAATAAATCATTAGTAGTTTTCTACTGATTTCACATCCATCTGATTTTATTTTCATATATTTGACCCCCTAACACACATTTTTTAAGACTTTGGTATCTTTAAAAACTAATTATTAAGTCATTCCAAACACAATACATGTCAGATAGATGTTTTTTCTTCATATAAACAACATAAATAATTCAATGGTGATTTTTCCATGATTTCATATCAATATGAGGTTTATTTCTATGGTTTGGACCATTATGTGCATGTTTTAGTGTTTTAAAACACTAAAAATGTGTTTATGAGCATCCCGGGAAAACCGTAACATGGAATGATGTTTTGTTAATTCCTAAATTTTAAAAATCAATATATTTTCATTTTTCTATGATTTCACACTCATCACATGTCGTTTTCTATTTTTAACCCCCTAACATGAATTTTTAAATAATTTGGTATCTTTAAAAATAGTTTATTAAGTTATTCAAGAACATCGTACATTTTATGGATGTTTTATTTATGAAAACATGTCAAAAATAATTCAGATATGGTTTTTCCATGATTTCACATCAATTTGAGGTCGTTTTATAAGGTTTTGACCATTACATGCACGTTTTAGTATTTTAAAACACTAAAAATGTGTTTATAGGAATCTCAAGAAAACTATAACTCATAATGATGTGTTTTCAATTCCTACATTTAAAAAATAAATATTTGGTCATTGTAATATAATTATATATTTATCCAATGTCATTTTACTAGTTTTGACCCACTAAAACACGTTTTTAAAGACTTTGGTATCTTTAAAAAATGTTTATTTATTCATTTCGAGCACACCGCATATCGGATGGGCTTTTTATCTACGTGTACACAACAAAAATAACTCAATGGTGGTTTTATCATGATTTCACATCAATTTTAGGTCATTTTCTAGGGTTTTTACCATTACACAAACATTTTAGTGTTTTTAAATACTAAAAATGTGTTTACAAGTATCTCAAAAAAACTGTAACATGGATTAATGTTTTGTCTATTATTAAATTTCAAAAATTAATATATAGATATTTTCCTAGTATTTCATGGTCATTGTAAAAATAAAGTGGGTGGTATGACTCAAAGTTCATGTTTTCAAAATAAAAGTGTCATTTTTTACTTTAAAAATGGATCACATAGACAAAACTAATAAAAAGAGCCTTTATTGTTTTCAAAATTTAGGAAAATGATCCATAATTCATTTTCGATTTGTAAGAATTGATCTCACAACAATCTGAAACATGATTTGGTCACTATATCTCGAAGTGTGTGTTTTCAATATAAAAGTTTCATTTTAGTTTAAAATGTATGTCATATTTTCAAGGTCGATAAAATGAGATCTGATTGTTTTCAAACTTTAATAAAATGACCCATAATTCATTTTTGATATATAGTAATTTACCTCATGTAAATCGGACACACGAAGTGGGCAGTATGACTCGGAGTGCGTGTTTTAAATATAAGTGTCATTTTACATTAAAACACCTATAACATATCCAAACCAAGAAAACAAGCTTAGGTTATTTTCAAACTTTATAAAAATGATCCATAATTCATTTCTTATGTCTAGGAATTGACAGTACATCAATATGAAACATGATGTGGTTGGTATGACTTGAAGTGCATGTTTTCAATATAAAAGTGTCATTTTAGTTTTGTTCGTGGCAATTGTATGTGTTCTTTGAAAATATGTAAATGATCTTTATATTTTAGAATTTACCTCATTATAATGAGATATAAGGCTATAAATTTCCACAGGGATCATTCCCATCATCCTCTAAAATATAGACACTAAATAATTTCCATTTTCAATTGCCACTGATCTTGTCTTTTTCTATAAGAGTCATGTTCTTGCTCTTTTTCTTTCAATCTTACAATTTATCTTTTTGCTTTCCAATAAACGGCACTACTTAAACCCACACTAGGTGTAGTAGTAAATAATGATGATTCCCTACCTAATAAAACAAATGTAGTGGGCCCAGAACTCATCCATCATACACTCCTGGGATGTTTTTTCCTTAAAACAATTGAAACTGCATCGTTCTAGGATTCTGATGATGATTTTGAAGGGTTTTCACCCCCAGGCTTTATGAATTTTAACCTTTTAATATAACAATATTAACAATGATTTTTAAAATCATCTAAAATTCATAATATTATCTAATTCATAATTTTTTTCATTAATATTTAACATTATTTCATTACTATAAAAACATAATAATAAAAAATAAGTTGTGACCACAAACACACTTTAAACCCAATTAAATTGGGTTAGCCACATGGATCAAATGGTTACAATGGAGGTAGTTAGTACCATTTGATCCATGTAGTCAGATCCATTTAATTGGGTTTAAATTGTGTTTTTTTATAATTTATTTTTCGTTAATATTTTTTTATAGTAATGAAATAACATTAAATAATAATGAAAAGTACTTACTATAATGTCGATGGTAGGTTCATTCTCAATACTACCATCATATTTCTTATGAACATTAATCAACATCTCTATACAATAAATAGAGTGACCTAATCCATTATCCTTTATAAATATATATATATATAAGTTATAAAAACCCCTTTACTTATAATAAAATAATATAAATAATAATGGCTAAACTACAACCAAGATTGTTCTTTTTATTGAAAAACTTTGAAACCCTATGATATGAGGAATGCCTTGTTTCTCTCTATTCAAAGTATTTTTTTAGATAATTCTTGAAAAATATCAACATTAATAGAAATTATAATTTTATTATTTTTATGTTATTAAGACATTTTAAAATATACAATTACCTCATGATATGCATCTCTATTAATATTGATAAACATATTCTACTACTCACAAGAAACACCTTCATGAACTTTTTCATACATTTTTCATGAGATTATAGATGTGTCATTAAAATAATATAATAGTATCCATTTAAAATCTCCCCATTTCTTTCCCAAATTTTTTAGAGTCTATGAGCGTGAAATGGAGTCAGGGGAATCAAAATAAAAAAACATAACACTTTATATTAATAATTTTGCTCATTTATTTTAAATTATTTATCAATGAATATTAAATTAATATTAACATTAATTGGTTATCAAAGACCACATTTTTCCAAGATTTGTGAATGTGCCTCCAATATTTATAATTAATGGGAAAGAACAATGTCTCGTATGCAAGCAGCCCAAGAATATATCCATAGATTTTTTAAGAATCATCTATAGGAACATAGAACTCATCAAATGGAATGATAATATTGAATTATTTCAGGTCCCATACATCTACTACATTAATATTTATATCTCTTATATTTTTATCTTTATCTATTTAACAAATGCATCAAACAATTAATAAAATATATAGTTTTTTATAATGACATAAATTCCGGTCATGGTAACTCACCAATATTCCCTAGATGGAATGGTGACCAACTACTCCATCATTGGATGTGCATCAGATGATGGGCTACCAAAAACATGTGGGGAAACTTTTGGCCCACTAGAAGTCTCTAGTACAGCAGAATCACTCGGATCCACTGAATCTGATGGTAGTAGTGGTGTACTTTTAGATGTTGATCGGCTAGGATATAAAAATTTTCTATTATTTAAATTCCTATAATTCAAATAGTTTATAATATATCAAATGTATAGAAATAATATAGAAGATAATTATTTTTACAAAAAATTAAAAAATGGAACAATGTATATATGTATGAAACACTTATAAATGGGAAATTGTAATATAGTTTCATTACCAATTTATACATTCAATTATCTTTATCTTAATTGTATTCATTATTATCAAAATCCATTGCAAAAAGTACTTAATTTTCACCATCATTTTCAAGTTCTATTGTTTCAATATTTTCAAGAAAAAATTATTCAATGTTTTTTGGTTGATGAGGTTCACTTTCACAAAGTACCAATTGATCTTCATCTCCCATATCATACAAGTCCCTCTCCATTAAGTGTAAAAACACACTCCAACATTAATCCATTTCATCATCCACATAATAAACCATATTCTCTTGTAAATATAAGATTAATGGTTAATGCTCTACACAGTCACCAATATGGATCAATGAAGAGAAGTTGACAGAAGTAAAATGTAATGAATCTCTCATTATACCTCTATCAATTTTGACCCACTTTCATTTGAATAAGACAATTTATAATTGACCATGATAGTTTAATTTGATTATATCAATCATTTTTTCATATTATCTCACCACTTAAAGTGTAAATAAACAACATTTTTTAGTTTTCAAGTCTTATTCATGATAAATTGTACAAAACCTAAAACCATGGATATTGTAGGCATCGAATCTCTTATCCATCCTTAGAGGACCTCAAGCCAAAAACTTCAAATCATTTGATATTTCAGCTCAACTCTCGACCTTTATTATCTATAAAATAATATATAAGTTGTTAATTTTAAAATAGAAAAAATAATTGCACATCAATAATATGAATATGAGTATATACTTACACGATGGGTGAACAATTCAACAATCTCCTTATTCAAAAATTTTGTTAATTCCAAATCATTTCTAGCTCAACACCTAAGTTTCCTCTTTGTCTAAAATCATAATTCTTCAATAAATGGATCTACAATAGAATGATTTAGTATCATATATCTATGTTCTTGTAGCAACTCCAATTTAATCAGTGTAAAATTTGACCCCTTTCCAATTAGTCGTCCAATAGTTGGAAATACCGATGATTGGTTTTCAGATATAGAATTAGAAGAGATGTCATTAACATGTAAAACATGATTTAATCTCGTATCAATATCATCCAAATACCTTAAACATAAGTTTATTCACCCTTTGGCTATGTTACGTTCAATAATAAAGCCTTCTGGTTGATATTTATTCCACACATATGATTTCAAATGACCAAAGTACCTGATGAAAAAAAAAATAAGAAAAATATTAAAAAAATTATGCATTGATTTAATAAAATTTAATTCACTAATGAAAGTTAAAATAATATTAATATACATCTTAATTGGATACATCCATTGATAGTGTACCTATCCATCAAGTTTATCTTCTTCAACCAAATGAATAGTTAAATGAATCGTGACAATGAAGAATAAAGGGGGGAAATAACAACTCTAAATGAAAAAGTATCAAAACAATTATTTCTTGAAGTTAATAAAGCTCAGTTGGATTTAGAATTTTTTCACCTAGATCTATAAAAAAGTTACAAAACTCAACTAGAACTGCAGTTAATTTTTTTGGTAATTTATTACTCAATGTCAATGAAAGCAACTGCTTCATATGAATATATGAGTCATGACTTTTCAATACATGTAAATTTTTGTGTTTTAAGTCAATGTACCATGAAATGTTACTTGAATATCCATCTGAAACTTTTATATTCTTTAAAGTTCAACTGAATACATCTTTATCATGATTTTTCATTGTAAAAAATTCAAAGGATACTTACCATTATCATTTTCCCACAAACCATTCATTGATTCAAAATACTTACAAGCATTAAGATGATCCTTTAGTTTACCCTACTCATTAATAAATGTAAAAATTACATTATCATAGATATTCTTCTTAATATTAATTAATTCAAGAATATGGTGTATGAAATTAAACTCTTAATAAGAGAGTTTGAACAATATAACCATTTTCTTCCACTATTGTGTCCATGATGCTTCGGATACTATACCTCATACCCTTTTCCCACCTTTTTTAAACTGGTTACATTTTCTAAATTCTATAGTGACATTTATTATTATCCTAATATTTCAGAACTATATAATAACTTTGGTGGTTTTCTCAATTCAATGTCTCCATTGAATTATTTCTTGTTAAAGCTAAATTTATGATAAACATCAGTAAATCAATGATGACACATAAAACACCATTTTTTTACTATGATGTAATCATTATGGTTCAAAATCAAAATTAAAAAATGGACAATCTAAACCAGTATGAATGTTATGAATGGATAAGTTTACTATTCTAGGAAAGTCACTAATTTTCCACATTAAAGGAACATACATTTTGAATATTTTTCTCATGTAATCGTCATATGTTTCTACACCATCATCCTTAAATTATTTCAATTATTTGATTAGAGGTTGAAGGTATACATCAATGTCATTTCCAGGCATTCACTTTCTAGGAATAATCATAAAAATAATGAAAGAATTCTTCTTCATACACATCCATGGAGGTAGATTATAGGGGATCAAAATAACTATCCAAATTCTATAATTAGTACTTAAAGAACCAAAATGTTTAAAACCATCAGAACCCAATCCCAAACCTATATTACTTGGACCCAAGAAAAATATTGATATAATGAATCAAATACCTTCCATTATGTTGAATCTTTTATATGTCTCATCAATTCATCATTGTTAATATCATGAGCATGCCACTTCATGTCACATTCATTCTTATATGACATGAAAAATCTTTACAAGCATGGTTTTAGTGGAATGTAACACAATACCTTTATAGGAGTTTCCTTATTCTGTTTCTTCTTGGTGTTGCGTTGATTTGTACTCTAATTTTTGTTCATTGACTTCCATATTCTTGTATGAAATCTTATGAATTCTTCTTTATAGAACACTTAACCCCAGTAAATCATGAAATCATAAGTTCATGCATGTATCTTTGTATAATCAAGTTCAAGTTTATTGACGATTTTATTCATATCAAAGAATGATGTAGGGATATTAGCTTCAAAAAATGTATCATGAAGTACCACTAAAATAATGGAAAATGTTTTGTCAGTAATTTCATAGAGACACTTGATATAATACAACTTAAGTAGAAAGTACAACTTTGAATACTTGACACACCCTTCAAATGGTTCTTATTTTTTAACTTTGACTAATTCATAAAACTCATTTTTTTGGTTACTAAAGTTATAAGAAACATTACCATTATTAGGATCAAATTAAGGTTTTGTTGATCTAGTAAAATCTTGAAAACTGTATCATGAAAATCCAAATGCATCATTTATCAAGTTTCAAACTAAATTCTTCTCTGGTAGGTCACTTCATGTTTCATTGACAAGATAGTCATTTTCATGACTTTCCATAACATTTGATTCATCATTCCAAATATAACATACATATCAACTAGGAAATTGTTTCAATACCAAGTTCTCATATACTTAATTTATATTCAACCATCGCTTGAATTTATAATCAGGACATAGATATTTTATTCTACCATACACTGATCGATTTGAAATTTCATAATCCAAAAATTCTTCCAAATCCGTTGCATATTGAGGTGTGTTTTGAAGTAAATTAATCCAAATTTTATTCATAGGTATTTTATTTTTACTCTTATCCATGTAGAAACAAATATAAAGATATAAATATTTAATCAAATAATTATAATCAGCTTTTAACATCACTCAGTTACTTCATTAACTGAGTTAGGGTCTTGATTTGACATAAAAAAAATTTGATATGAAAAAGATTCGACTCGGCATGAAAAATATAAAAATTAATGAATAAATATTACCCCTCATAATAATAGGGATAGACATTATATAATAAGGTCATTGAGGCATGGAAAGGGTGATGGAAAGTATGAAGTTCATGGATATGATCCCAAAAACATCCAAATTTGACAGAATTAGGGGAAATAGAGGAGGGATACATAAGTACAAGGTAGTGGGGGAGTGTTTAAGACTTGGAATACATTGGGGGAATAGGGTTATTCATCTCCTAAGAAGACTCGTCAGTGGATGTCACTACTATTGGAATAGAGGGAGGGAGGATCAGGGGTCGGTGGGGGTCGACAGTCATCGACAGGGGAGGGCATCGGGGCCATGGATCGGCATCAAGGGAGGTGTATTGGTGGCTAGTGGTTGGTTTTGAGGGAGTGGTGGTTGTAATTAAGGGAGGGGAGTTGGTGGGGTGTTTGGGGAATGGGGGGTTGGGGTGTTGGGGTCATGGGGTCGGAGTGGGGTGAGGTAAGGTAAATTAGGTTTTTGTAAAGTATTTAGCAATGGTTTTATAAAAACTACTGCTAAAACTAATTATTAGTGAAACCACTACTATATTTTAAATAATATGAAAAAAAGATTAATTAGTGGAGGTTTTCAGAACCATCACTAATAAATCACCGTTGAGACCTTGTTTTTTGTAGTGGAAGAAGATGGAGATGGAAGTGTCAGAGTTGTGATATCCATTTAGGTTCATGAAATACCAAATATTTAATTCCAACATCTGAATATTTATCCATTTAATTATCAAAAATTATAAATTTAATAAAAATACTATCAAGTATCTTTACCTGATGTTATAAAGTATTTTATTTTTATCTCAATAATTATTTAGTTCCCCATTCTCCAGTGTTTTGAACAATTTATGGGACATTTTAGTGCTGAATCATTTGGTGAAATATAATGACCCATTTATCACAATTTTAAAGTATCTATATGTACTGGGCATGCTCATATGATATCACTTGTTAGGAATTACTCATGCATGTTAAATATAAATCACACAAAATAATATTATTTTTCAATTAATACATTTATTTATTTTGAATTTTCTCACTTGTGATTTACAATTCTCTCATGTACATGATTGAATTCTAGATAAATAAATTATCTTATGATCTTTTGTATGTGAGTACTCATTAGGTATCACATGTATTGACACCAAAGCATGTGTGCAGACCCATATGAATAAAATCAGGAAAAAAATAATTTAATAAATAAAAATCCAATTAAAAAATATAATTCAATTGGAAATAAAATATAGAAACAAAATAAAGGCATTCCATCATGTTCATTGCAATTGGAAGACAAAAATATTATCTACTTAGGAGTACAATACAATAACAAATACAAAATAGAACCTTGTTTGTCTATGTCAATGTGATCCACCACACACAGGTGAAATCGCCAACACACATCATGTGCCTGAATCACCAGCAATTACAACCCAACATGAACTGCCCCAAAAAAACATCGTCAACACTCTCTACAAACCACAACTCTATCAACAACCATCACATGTATCATCAACAATGAGGCAATTCATGGGGGTGTCGGCCTATAGTGAAATGGAAGGAATGAGATAGCTTCAATTAACATTGGTGATGTGTTGCGACGGTGCATGTAGAGGAGGAGAGGATAACTATACAGAGGGAGATTGGTTATGTCGGCCTTGCTGGATATAGTGAGGCCTTGGATGGAGGACCCCCCATGATCGCGCCTAAAGAATATGAAACCATATTTAAAATTCAAAATTTCCATTTCACTCTAATTAAATGCTAATCAATGGTAATAAAGTTAGTAATAATTATTATTATTTGTTAAAAATAAAAACAATAATAATATATAATAAAATAATAGAATATAAAAAAATTAGATTAAAAATAATAATGTGATATAATTATATGTGTGTGTGTACACATGTAACTAGATATACTAAGAACAAGAAACATAAAATATAATTAGTAGTTTGATATAATTATAATATATACACATAATAATAATAATAATATTAAATATTAATATAATTTAATAATAATAATAGTAATAGTAAGCTAATAATAATATTAATAATATTAATACTACTAATATTTTTAATAATATACAATTCTAATATAAATTAGTAATAGTAGTATTAAATAATTAATAAAATATGAAACCCCGGTAAAAATTAATAGTAATATACAATATAATATATAAAATAATATAAATACAATTAATATATGCTCGTAATAATAATAATATATAGCTAATATTAATATTAAATTATCTGGAATTATAAAAAACACTAAAAACTACATAATTAAACTAAAAACATTGAAAATGGTTAAACAATTTATTTAAAACTATTCTAGAAAATTTTAAAAAATTTAGTTAAGTTCATGTACATATGGAAACTTGGGCATCTAAGTAGAAGATTGGGATGGGTACTACACTAGTCTATATTTTTCTCTAACTCGTTCCAAGTTTATATTGTGTTTTGGGTAAGGGTTGGCACCTGATGAGGCCAAGAGGGCTAGTTGGGGTGGGTCTATTAAGCTTATAGTATATCAAACAATTCTTAAATATTTTATAAGTGACATATAGGATCATTCTATGTTAGGACCTTGTAATTATCCCATGATGCTTATTCAATTGATGATGACATTAACTTGAGGATTCATGTTGAATACTTTATGTGAATCTCCTTGTGTTTATTTCGACTAGAGGAAATATTATGTTATTTTTATTCTATTTTATTGTGATCCTTGATATGATGGTGCCCATTTTTTATATGTATTATTACTTTATGATGTGGTTTACTTTTTAATATATTTTGAAAAGTGGTTATTTGGAAAAAGTTTTGGAAAACGGGAAAATTATTTGGATTTTCTTTCATAAACTTGAAAGTATATATTTTTATTATTATAAAGTTATTTTCATTTTAAGTGGCGGATTACACCCATTTATTGATAAAATGATTATTTTAAAAAATTATTTCAAAGGTTTTTTATCTTTATAATATTTAAATCATTATTTTAAGGACGGTTTTGAATTTGTGCTCCAAAAGTATTTTACCTTTGGTTTTGAAAAAAGGATCATGCATGATATTTGTATTACTTATACTTTATATTTAGGGAAATATATTTTCTAAATTTTTTACAAACTATCATTTATGATATGTTTGATAAAATGAATTGCATAGACTCTTTGTTTAAATCCTACCAGGTCTTTTATTTATCACCCTACATACACACACATATGTGTGTGTATAACTCTCATGTTTTTATAAAAGTGACCAGGTTTGGATCTCAATTTGGATATCATTCATTTAATAAAATATTATAAATTAACTATGTGTCACATAAAGATCTTTGAGTAGTGGATCAAGTTATTTATTTGTTTTTGGGGCGTTATTGTATTATCCAGTTTGGCCTGATGTGTTTTCTTTCTAGTCTCTATTATTTTGGTTACCGTTATGTATTTATGTTAAAAACTCTTTTATATTGGGGCCTGATTATGTATTATGGATGATGTTTCATATTTATTTTTTAAATGATTTGGATTACTTAAGTTGATTATCACTTTTTTTGTTTTTTATTGTTTATGCCCCATTTAGATTGTTTATTAATTTGAGACTACTCATTTTATATGCATGGGAGTACAATGTATGGATTCCACATGCTAGATTCTTGATTGGATTATACTTCTTATTTTTTATAATTTAAGGGTGAAACCATTCCCACATGGATATATTGTGATACCCTGGTGCTTATCACCAGCTTATGGAAATTGGGAACGTGTTTTGGGACTTTTAACATAGTGGTCAAGGTTATTTTCTAGTTTTTCTTGGGAAATTATATTATAAAATAGTATCAAAGAACCCTCTTCTTATTTGGGTGAGTTTGGTGGTATGGAGATAAGATCATCAGAACTCAGGATGTAGGTTATGAGTATGTGTTTGATCACCACCTTTCGTAATGAAACCTGAGTTTCTATGGGTAATTGGGATTTGAGTCTTGAATTTAGATTCTATTTTGATTTATTTTTTAATGTATTATAATCCTAAATGATGATATTTGAATTCTTATTGAGTTATATTGGATTATTTGGGTGGTTTGGTGGGTTTTTGGGTGAAAAGATAAGAGGATTGGGGTTGTACGGTTGTCTTGTATGATTTGGATTGGGGTTGTACGGTTGTCTTGTATGGTTCTTAAAACCATATAGATGTTGTCACATGGTTTATGCTCAATTCATCAAACCATGCGGCCATATTGTGCATATCTCTTCATCCCTCATGGACTTGTTTTTTTAACCACTTTTTATTTTTTATTTCTCCAAAAGTGATTTTCACTTGTTGGAGATTGATTAAGGAGGGTTTTTAATGAATTGATGTGGTTTAGATTATACTTTAAAAGATAGCTTTGTGTGTGAAATGGATTTCATGAAATGTTTTGGTTTTAAAACCATTTTGGTTTCTTTTAGTAAAATATTTTGATTCTCTTGAGTATTTTTTTAAGGGTGCTCAATTTTAAAATGAAATTTATGAAGTTTTTTAAAATAAAATTAGGTTGTTTATAAATGTTTTTAAATTACTAGTAGGGAATGTGGAATTAAAACTCGTGATCGAGATACGAAATTTATTTTCATTGGTATTATAAATTAAATGTAATAGTTTAATAGCATGTTTTATTTTATAAAATTATTTTTTAGAATCTTATTTAAATTTTAGTGATTTTAATTAAAGGTGAGGAATTTTGGAAGTGTATTTTTTCTTAGTTGTTTTATGATTTTAGATTTTACCCTTGGTTTATATTATGAATTTTTAATTTAATTATGAACCATGGATTGGTTGAGTTCGTGTTTTATATTATATAGAATATTCCTCTTAGAAATTTTTGATGGAATGTGGAAAATTTATCTTTAGGGATGATCCTTAGGGTGATTACACTTTTCTTTTAGGTGTTATCTTTCCCAGTTGTGGAATCTACTCAAGATCTAAATTGAATGGAAGATCTATAACCTTTCATATCCTTAGACTACATAAAATATTTCTTTAATTATCATTTATTTTATTTCTATAGAAATTAAGGTCCATTTAAGTAAGAGGAGTGGTTAGAGGGGATTGATGGAAACTTTAATTCTTTGGAAAATTCTAAAACCTTGAAGGAGAAAGCTATTATGGGATTATTTGAATGACTAAGCTGAGTGTGTGAAAATGAAGTAATCCATTTAATTCTTAATCCTAAGTCAAGGATAGTGAATAGTGAAGGAGTATACCAATCATTATTTAGAGTTATTATTCTTTTCTCTCAAGCTATTAACTGATGGAACATTGAAATCTCATTTATTTAAGAGAAGCCTTTACTTGGACCTCACAATAGTTGTATTTAAATCCATCATGGTGTTGTATAAGGAAGTGGTTAAAAGGGGGATTGGTGGTGAGATTGTATTAGATAAGGCAACCTATAATGAGTGATTTCATGATTCCACCTAGTTGTGTGTTTCCATTTTGATACACCTAGAATTATATGAGTTAAACTATTATCCAAAGAGTAAGTATATAGTGTAATCCAAGATTGGATAGTTATAATGATATTTTTTGGGATTTATGATCATTGAGTTTAGAGAAAATTTAGTGTTTCAGTAAATTATTTATTGGTTTATTCTTTATCTACCCCTTTGATTTTTCTTTTGTGAGTAGTGATTATTTTTTATGATACATGCATGGTTGATTTTTTATTCCTTTTTAGGTTTCTTCATGATGATAACAAAATTATAAGGCTGATATTTTGATGATATGATCATAGAAAACCTTGGTCATGATTTTGGGTAAATGGGATGAGTGTTATACCAATTTAGTTTGGAAACTATTTGGTACCCCTAATAGATATTTTGTCCAATTTAGTTTTTTTTCATTTTCAATGAGGGTTGTTGTTCCCTGAGAAAGGTCTCGGGTTATTTTCCCTTCAGTTTTGTGACCCATCATTAGAAACCATGTTGTTTTACTATTGGTTCATGTTATTTATGTATCTTTCCCATTACAAATTTTTAGGGTTTTGATGAATTATTTGTCATTGATTATGGTCTTTTGGGTATCCTTATGGTTTATACTTACTTTTAGGAACTTTAAACCTGTTTCTTGAGTAGTTTTTTGCGATTGGTGGATAATTATTTTTTCCCTTGATGATTTTAAAAAAATTTATTGTATTGGGTGGTATCCTTCTAGTGGTGGTATTTATCTTTTATCTCACAATTTTAGTTGAATCCTAAATAGTGGGAATTCCTATTACAAGTCCATATGATTTTTGAAATTTTCATTCCTCGATGGTGATTTGGTTTGTGCTTGGAGTTATTTGGTGATGTTTTAGGATTTGTTTAATTAATTTTTAGGAGTTCTATCTTTTTCTAGTTCTTCATTACCAGTGGTAATTTTTAAGTCTACCTACTTATGTTGGGTATTGTGGGTTTCAGTTTTTCATTACCTCTACTTTTTCTAATGACTTTATTGGGGTCAAAAGTGTTATGGTGTGGAGAATTGTGACACCCCCAAGTCATTGTTTTATAAATATTATATAATTAAGGATTTTTTTTAAATATTCAAGGGTTTTTAAAATTTAGCTTTAAATTTTTATGGATTTCTATATATATTATGGTTACTTCATGATTATAGGAAACAATGCATATACCCCCTACATTTTATGGGAAACCAAAAATATTACTTATTTGTACGGGGTTTCTTATGAATGACTTGTGAACAATTTTTAAAATCAAGTGAAAGAAGCATACATAGTGCTATAGTTCGATTGTAGTGGGGGTGCATGGTTGGTACATAGTTTGGAAGACTATTTGGCCAAACTATGCAAGGGTAGAGTTCCATTTCAGTTTGATCTACATGATTGGCATGATGTTTTATAAACCATGTGACCAAACTTTTTAAGCCACCAAAATTAATTTTAATGTGTATTTCTATTGTTTACCCCCGACTTTATTTAAGTGGGTTTCCTTTATTTTCCTTTCCCTATCATGTGATCGATTAGTGGAGAGATTAAGGGAGCTTATGAATTATTATTTCATGGATTACAAGAAAGTTATTAATGTAATTAAAGTGGTTTTCTAAGGTAAATCCCTCTTTCTAATTCCATCTTCGACTCCTCTTCTCTCTACTTCAATTCTCCCTTGATTTTATTTTCTCTCATTAACCTTAATGAATGTAAGTATAAGGCCCTAGCATTAAACATTACATAATATTGATTTGATTCAAGAATTCGACATTGATGGTCTTTTCAAGTTTAGAGTTTTAGAGAATTAGGCCATAAATATTATATTACATCTCAAATATTACAAAGTAGACACTTCTAATCTAACTGCTTTTTCACAACAATAAACTGATTAAATAAAACAAAAATTCTTTTCTTGATAAAAATCTTTTTTAATTCTTCCTTTCTCTTACCCTTCCTTATACCCTATGAAAAACATTTAAAAAACTTGGGATGATAATAAAAATATCATTAAGGGTCACAAAATAATGAAATAAAACATTAGTCCATCAATACATACAATCAATGAAATCATACTTTTCACTCAGAAAACATAATCTCTTTAACACACCTCATTAAATCATAAGATTTATGAATAACAAATAGAAATCATAAATCATAAAGGTAACTTGTGGAATCTGTAACATACTTACATTTTAGCTTTCCCAGCTACATAGGGAGTTATGTTCAGAATACCCATCATAGTATATTTCCTAAATCTCTTAGTAGAAACATTAATGTTTACCTCCGTCATATTACCCAATGCATTAGAGAGCTATCTTGGGATCACCCTCCCTAGGTTTATCACAGAACCACCCATATATTTAAACAATTTCCAATAACTATAACATAATCATAACACATAAAACAAGAAAAAAATAAAGATAACATTTCCACATTACAATCACAATATATCATTTCAAGATATTGAAATAATCAATGCTTTATCAAAACCATTTTCAATACCAAAATACATAAAAATGGTATATGGTATTTATTTTACTTTTAAAAACTTTATGGAATGCTAAGGAATCCAAATATCAAATAATGATCGCAGCGGTGGAAAATTCATTGTCACCGTGTACGTTAAAAAAGAAACATTCCCTTTGTCGTTTCATAAAATGATTCATAGAAAAAAAATTAATTTTGAAAACCGTTAAATTAATTTAAAAGAAAATGTGGTATAATTATACACCATATAAAATAAGTTCATGTATAAACCAAAATATTCCTCAATGAATGGAGATTGAGATGAAGTCCCTTACAAAGATCATTTTGTAGGGGTGATGTGGAGGCCGATTTTGGTGGAGTACGGAAAAAACCCAATACACGTCGTGTACTCTAAAAGTACATGTTGTGTACTTTCTTTATTTTCACTAAATGAACCGGGGTCACGCCTGACGCACAGAAACACCTCCTTCTAGGTCCCGTTTGTCTGAGAGCGACCCGTACGGTCGAATCTTCCGAGATCCTGCCTCTTAGTTCGTTCTCCGATTCGAGCACGGTCGATTGCGTTGGAATCGCAGCGGTAAGATCTTCCTTCTACTTGAGCTTCGTTTTCTGATTCCTCTTCGTTTCCGAGTTATTGTGGGTTTAGCGTTTTTTGCGTTTTCTCAAATCTACGACGTTCTAAGGGGAATCAATCATCGTGATTCACATATATCGATCTCCTAGGATCAAGGTAGGTGGTTTGTGCCTTTCTGTTGAAAGTCGATGAGTATTTTGTGCAAATTACACAAATTCCCTTGGGCGGGGAATTGTGGGTTTCCTATTTTTTCCCTGTTGTTTTCCTGCTTTGCTTGATTACTATAGTAGAGGGTTATACTTGTGAGTAGAGTAATTTATTTTGTGCTCAAGATGCTTTTCCATGTTGTTCTTCCTGTTTGGCATTTTTCCAGTTGCCATGCCTAGCCGTAGGATAGTGGAACTGCTGCTTTATTATGCTATTGATCCTTAGAATGATAGACAAGTAGTTCTTGAGGTTTACTTGGATGATACACGCATGTTATGCATGTTTATTTTCACTCAGGACTGTGAGAACCTAAAGTAGTAGACCAAAGGGAGAATTAAAGTAAGGGCTTCTCCAGAGTGTCTTTAAATACGATGCGAGAAACACTACAAGAAAACCACCGTTTAGCGGCGGTTTTTTCGCGGCAGTTTTTAAAACTGCCGTGAAATGCATTTCGGGCTGGCATTTCGCGGCGGTTTTTAAAACCGCCGCGAAAAAACCGCCGCTAAACGGCAAAAAAAAGTATTTTTTTATTTTTTTTTTATTTTATTCGATGATTAGCGGCGGTTTTTTAAAAAACCGCCACGAAATAGCGGCGGTTTCAGTAAAACTGCCGCGAAATGAAATGAAAAAATAAAAAAAACACGAGAAACCCCGAAATCACTAAAATGACCATAACTTTTGATCCGGGCGTCCGTCGAAGCGCCACGACCAGTCAAATCGAAGCTCATGAAGATATCTAGAGGTACATATAATCAAAACCATGAGACAGTATAAGGTGCGGAAGATATTAGAGTTATAAGAAAGTTGAAAAATGTTCTCCAACTTCAAACGACCATAACATTCGCTCCGGGTGTCCGTTTGGGCTCTACCACATATCAAATCGAAGCCAGCGAAGAGAGATACGCACTAAATTAACACAAGATAGCTTTCGTCGTGTTTTTCAACCCCAAAAACCCCTCCGAAGGCCTCCAAAACCCCGTTTCCTTCACAGGTGTCCCGTCGAACTTGTCTTCAAACGGACCTAACTTTCGATCCGCGTGTCAGTTCGGCCTCCTCCACCTGCCAGATCATAGCTCGTTCCATGAGCTTCAGTTTGACTGGTCGCAGCGCCCACATGCACTCCTAGATCATATGTTATGGCCTTTTTAGTGGGTATCAGGTTAGTTATGTTTTTCAATGCCTCGTTTCTAGCACCCGTTCCCCGTCAGCTTTTTTTTTAAAATGGTTGTAACTTCCGATCTGCCTGTCCATTCAGACTCTTTCACCTTTCAGGTTGAAGATCGTTTCAGGATCTTTGATTTGACAGGTCACGGATCTAAAACGGACTCTCAGATCATAAGTTATCTCCGTTAATGTGAGTCCAATGTTTTTGTCTCTTTATGACCGTTTTGACGGGTTTTAACGATAGCTCCATTTATTACTGTTTATTTGGGTTTCCATGACTTATTATCTTTATCAATGGTTTTTTATGGGTTATTATGATGATTATGTTGAATTATTAAGGAGTTTTCCAGAGTTGTCACGAGTTTTCATGCGTTCTCATTCTTTCTAATGCCTCATTCTTCATATGCTTCTCCATCCTTTTTCATGTTTTTTCATGATTTTTCATCCCTTATCACGTCTTTTCATACTTCTTCATGTGTTTCCTTTATTATTTATTATTTATTATTTATAATATGCTTTAATTTATTTATTATCTATTATTTATAACTGGTTATTTATTATTTATTATTTATTCTTTATTCTTTATTCTTTATATTTATTAATAATTTATGTTTATTAATTATTTATTATTTATTATTTATTATTTATATTTATTTATTAGTTATTATTTATTATTTATTATTTATTATTTATTATTTATTATTTCTTATTTATATTTATTTATTATGTATTATTTATTATTTATTATTTATTATTTATTATTAATTATTTATTATTTATATTTATTTATCATTTATATTTATTTATTATTTATATTTATTTATTATTTATTATTTATATTTATTTAATATTTGTTATTTATATTTATTTATTATTTATTATTTATTATTTATTATTTATTATTTATTATTTATTATTTATTATTTATATTTATATTTATTTATTATTTATTATTTATTATTGATTATTGATTATTTATTATTTATTATTTATTATTTATTATCTATTATTTATTATTTATTATTTGTTATTTATTATTTATTATTTGTCTTTATTTATTATTTATCTTTATTTATTATTGATTATTTATCTTTATTCATTATTTATCTTTATTTATTATTTATTATTTATTATTTATTATTTATTATTTATTATTTATTATTTATTATTTATTATTTATTATTTATTATTTATTATTTATTATTTATTATTTATTATTTATTATTTATTATTTATTATTTATTATTTATTATTTATTATTTATTATTTATCTTTATTTATTATTTATCTTTATTTATTATTGATTATTTATCTTTATTGATTATTTATCTTTATTTATTATTTATTATTTATTATTTATTATTTATTATTTATTATTTATTATTTATTATTTATATTTATTTATTATTTATTATTTATATTTATTTATTATTTATTATTTATTATTGATTATTTATTATTTATTATTTATTATTTATTATTTATTTATTTATTATTTATTATTTATTATTTATTATTTATCTTTATTTATTATTTATTATTTATTATTTATTATTTATTATTTATTATTTATTATTTATATTTATTTATTATTTATTATTTATATTTATTTATTATTTATTATTTATTATTTATTATTTATTATTTATTATTTATTATTTATTATTTATTATTTATTTATTTATTATTTATTATTTATTATTTATTATTTATTATTTATTTATTTATTATTTATTATTTATTATTTATTTATTATTATTTATTATTTATTATTTATTATTTATTATTTATTATTTATTATTTATTATTTATTATTTATTATTTATTATTTATTATTTATTATTTATTATTTGTCTTTATTTATTATTTATTATTTATTATTTATTATTTATTATTTATATTTATTTATTATTTATTATTTATTATTTATTATTTATTATTTATCTTTATTTATTATTTATTATTTATTATTTATTATTTCTCTTTATTTATTATTTATTATTTATATTTATTTTTTATTTTTTATTTTTTATTTATATTTATTTATTTTTTATTTTTTATTTTTTATATTTATTTATTATTTATATTTATTTATTATTTATTATTTATTATTTATTATTTATCTTTATTTATTATTTATTATTTATTATTTATTATTTATTATTTAAATGTATTTATTATTTATTATTTATTATTTATATGTATTTATTATTTATTATTTATTATTTATATTTATTATTTATATTTATTTATTATTTATTATTTATTATTTATTATTTATTATTTATTATTTATTCATTATTATTTATTATTTATTATTATCGAGTTTATATCTATTATTTATGTATTATTTGTTTTTTCAATTAATATATATAAGTATATTAAATTCTGTTTATTAACCACATGGCGAGTTTGCTGGAGTGGTAAAGTCTTTGGAAAATATGCAAGAGGTTAGGGGTTCAAATCTCACCAAATGCAGAATTTCTTTATATTGCATGGGCATGCATGTGCCTGGGCATGCAAGGGCATGCATGTGCATGTGCATGGGATGTGCATGTGCATGGGATGTGCATGCATGGATAAATAAAGTAAATAAATATAATACGAAATAAATAAATAAATAAATAAATAAATAAATAAATACGAAATAAAATAAATAAATAAAATAAATAAGAAATAAAATAAATAAATAAAATAAATACGAAATAAAAAAAATAATAAATACGAAATTAAACAAATAAAATAAATAAATAAAATAAATAAATACGAAATAAAATAAATAAAATAAATAAAATAAATAAATAAATAAATAAATATGAAAAATAAATAAATAAAATAAATACGAAATAAATAAATAAATAAATAAATAAATATATATATATATATATAAATATATAAATATATAAATAAATATATAAATATATAAATATATAAATATATAAATATATAAATATATAAATATATAAATAAATATATAAAATTAAAAATAAAAAAAATAAAAAAATAAAAAAAATAAAAAAATAAAAAAATCGCCGCTAAAAAACCGCCGCGAAACGTTCTGCGACGGTTTTGAAAACCGCTGCGAATAGTTTCACGTCGCACGATTTAGCGGCGGTTTTTGAAAACCGCCGCGAAATGAAAAAAAACCGCCGCTAAATGCCTTTTTTGTCGTAGTGAGAACAGGGGGAATTGACGATGAGTGCTTCCTCAGAGAGTCTGTAGTTCCTTGACGCAGGCCACAGGGGGAATGAGACGTTGAGTGCTTCCCCAAAGAGCCTTTAGTACGATATGAGACTATATGGGGAATTGACGTTGAGTGCTTCCTCAGAGAGTCTATTTTTTATTAATTTCGTAGCTGAACCAGAGGGGTGAGACTGTGTGTGCCTCCCAGAGGGTTGCTAGTACTTATAGGTTAAACCATAGGGGTTAGGATGTGAGAGCTACCTAGAGGGTTACCTTTTTCCTTTGTTGCTGGCTATTTACTTGTGTACTTCTTTTGTTAGAACTGTAGATTGTAGCTGCTTGTGTTCCTATTTACTGCTTCTTGTTTTATTACTGCCATGTATTCATTGACTGTTAGGCACAAATCTTTGGGTGATTGCCTACTGGGATTGTATCTCACAACCTGTTTGGGCCATTCTTTTGGGCCCAAGTAGACTATGTTGATGCAGGTATAGATAAGGGCAAGCGCCCTTCTACTTCGGGTTCTTGATTCACTGGAGCTGGAGAGCATGGGACCGAGCCGAGGCTTGCGATGATGAGGAGTTTACTTTGTTTTATTTTTCACTTTTTTTTCAGTTGTAATTCAGTATGTTGGTTTTTTTATTGCTTTCCATAGATATATGTACAATTTTTCATCATTATTATGTATCCATTGCTTCCGTTGTTCACTTCAATTGTTGTATGCAGTTGATTGTTTCTGCTATTGTGTCTGGTTGTTTTTCCACTGTATACTTTACCGAATGAGGGCATAGTTTCCCCACCGACTCACCAAGGCCCTCGATGCTAGTTGGTAGCCTCTGGCATTTGGGGAAATGCGCTTGAGGTCATGTGGCGAACCGGGTACGGGGCACCAGTGGAGGGGCTCCGGATTCGGGTCGTTACAAAGTGGTATCAAAGGAGTTCTTTTCTCTTGCTTTACTGTTTGGAGACTTTATCCAGGGATAGGATGAACTTGGAACTTGGTATTAAGCTATGCTCGGGAGTATCTAACCCGTGTACAGGGAAAATCCATACTACCTCGTTAATTGCAGTTTGCTGGTTTTGAGTTTTTATGGGTGATATGTTTTCACCTAGAGTGATTCGCATGACTTGTGCGGTTATTGTTTTGATATTTCGGTTCTATTTCTGTCACAACCTGATGAGATGAGGGTATTCCATCTCATGCATCATATAGGAACTTCTAGAAATCACATGCCATGCATTCTTGTCATGCCATCTAGGGTGCATTAGCAATTGCATGCTGTTGTGATAGGATTTGTGTAGATTATGCATGCTGTTGTGATAGATGCTTGATAGAATCCCTGATGTTATGTTAGAGAGCTGTTGTTTTCCCTTTTATGTGACTATAGGAGATGCCAAGACTTGATTTTCTGGGAGTATGGACCCTCACAAATCAGAATTTGGCTCCTATTTTCCTTGTTTTTAGTGTTTCTGGGGTTCTGTGCAGTTTCTGAGCTACTGCCCAGAAAAACCCAGAATACACAGCATGTACTTTTTGGATACACGCCGTGTAGTTTTCAGGACGTGTTACTAACCGTGTGAGCATAACACAGTGTCGTGAAAGTAACTTTAAGAACACGCCGTGTATGGTAAGTACATGCCATGTAGTAATGAGCTATGTACCTGGTCGTGTCACCAACAACACGGGTCGGGGAAGCTTGAGTAGCACACGCCGTGTTGTAACAGAACATGCCATGTAGTCCCTTCCAAGCACCCGGCCATGTCACGAACAACACGGGTCGGCGTGACCTTCTCTCAGACACGTCGTGTTGCTCTTGGAGCACGTTGTGTAGTCTTGCCAGGTACCCGGTCGTGTCACGAACAACACGGGACGGTGTCACCTTGCCTATACACGCCGTGTTGGTTCGGAGCATTCTGTGTAAAGTTCAGCCGTGTAACGGCCGTGTGTTTAACAACACAGGCCTCCGAAGCCTTGTCCACTACACGTCGTGTCCGTAGGGAACACACCGTGTAGTCTCAGTTAAGAAAACCGTGTGGGTTAGCCGTGTAAGGGACTCGGGCAGGGGGATAGATTTCAAGTACATTTCATGTGTGGGTGCAACACAACGTATAGTTTGAGGTGTACACGACTTGTAGGTCAGGAGTACACACCCATGTCGGTGGCTTGAGAAAACACACCGTGTAGTTTTTATACACGTTTTGTAGTCGAGTTTTGTAAACTTGTGTGTTTTCTGTCCCCTATTTCTATTTTGTACTCTTGTGTTCTCTGTCCTTGTTTTCTTGATCTAAGGTGTACTTTTGATCTTTCATAGTTATGCCTCTGAGACGTCCTCCGGTTGTACATCTGTCGTCAGGTAGTGATCAGACACCAGATAGGGCTGATCAGGGACTTCCTGCCAATCCTCCAGTTGGGCCATCCTTGGCACCGGCTATTATACCGGTTGCAGGCGCTGATGCACAGTTCAGGGAGGGTTTCATGAGGATGATACAGGCCTTCCAGGGAACACCGCCTCCTGCCACAACTATGGCATACTTGACACGGGTTTTTTAGCAGCAGTATCCTCCCACGTTCTCTGGGGAAGGAGGACCTCGGGCTGAAGAGTCATGGCTGGAAGCCATGCTGACTATCTTCGAGAATCTGGAGACACCTCCAGAGGGGTCAGTCAATCTTGCCACCTACATGCTCCGAGACTCCTCCAAGAGGTGGTGGGACGTTATCTCACAGGCAGGTCAACAGAAGGCTATGGCTTGGGAGGATTTCTAGCACGTGTTCTATGACTACTTCTACCCAGAGACCCTGAGGGCCGATCGAGCCCAGGAGTTCATGAGCTTAGAGCAGGGTACTCTCTCTGTCATGGATTATTCCTCTCTCTTCACCTAGATGCAGCGTTTCACACACCTTCGGGGTGGAAGTGGGGTGTTCTTAGCAAGGAAGTTTGAGGATGGCCTCAAGAGGGAGATTCGCTCGCAAGTGAACATCTTCCAGCTGACTTCCATCACTTCCATCGTCAACCAGGCACTGATTGCGGAGCACAATCTGAGAGACTCTGGAGATGTGAACCAGGGCAGTTCTACTTCCAGAGCTAGTCTTCCTCCAGATGATAGCAAGAAGCACTGTAGAGAGTCTATGTGTGGTGACCCGAGGAAGCGTGATGCATCATCAGGCATCAAGGTGACATGCTACCAGTGTGGCCGATCAGGGCACACAAGGCCGCAGTTCCAGAGGGACCCCATGGAGTGCCAATCTTGCGGAAAGATGGGTCACCTTCATCGTTTCTGCCAGGTTTTCTCACTAGCACCTGGTGATCGGGGTTCTTCCATGACTCCTCGTTCAGGAGTATCCCCACAAGTATCTCACCTGTCGGGGAACTGGAGTTCTTCTGACTGTTCGAGCCGAGGTGGAGGTAGAGGGCATGGCGGTCAGACACCAGTCCCTCAGCACCAGCAGTGAGGTTCAGCTCAGAGTGGTCAGCCAGGGGTGCAGGGTCGCGGATCAGGCCAGTCTTTTTCCATGGAGCAGATTTATCCAGAGTAGGATCTCGGACCTTCTACAATTCGAGGTATGATTTTAGTAGCCTCAGTTTTATCTTCATCCCCTTTCAATACAGTCGCTATGCATAGCTTTATCTCTGTTGTTTTCTTGGAGAGCCTTGGGCTCTGCATCTTTTCTTCTGCCTAATCGTTGACACTAGACACACCTTTGGGGATGAGGACATCTAGTGAACACCAGTGTAGAGAGTGCCCTCTCGAGGTTGTAAGGTATTGTTTCTTATGGTATCTCTATATCCTAGAGATGACAGGCTATGATGTCATCCTCAGGATGGACTGGTTGGTTTCCTTCTAGGTAGTCGTCGACTGGTATCGCCGCATAGTGAGTTTCATTTCACCAGAGGTTGAATCCTTTCTTCATAGAGGCGAATGGGATGTTCATGCGAGTCGAGAAGGACTCGAGTATCATGGGCTAGGAAGGGTGACAACCCAGATTACTAGTCTTTATCTGGATGATCAGGGGACTCCACAGCGGAACTTTCCTCCAGTGCTGGAATGCTTCAGGGATGTCTTTCCAGAGGAATTTTTAGATTTTCCTTCAGAGCGTGAGGTAGAATTCTCTATTGAACTCGTGCTAGGAGTGGAGCTGGTGTACATTCCTCCTTATAGGATGGATACTCCTGAGTTGCAGGAGATCAAGAAGCAATTGGAGGAGTTTCAGGCTAAGGGATTCATCCGACCCAGTACTTCTCCTTGGGGTTCGTCTATCCTGTTTGCAAAGAAGGCAGACGGTACCCTTCGGCTTTGTGTGGATTATCGGAAGCTGAACCAGTTGATGGTCAAGAACCGATATCCTTTTCCGAGGATCGATGACCTTTTCGATCATCTTCGAGGAGCCCGAGTGTTCTCGAAGATTGATTTGAGGTCCGACTATCATCAGTTTCACGTTATACCATCAGATATACCTCTGACAGCCTTCAGGAGCAGGTATGGTCTATACGAGTATACTGTTATGATGTTAGGTCTCACAAATGCGCCGACAATTTTCATGGCACTGATGAAACGAGTGTCCCACCCTTACTTGGACTCTTTCGTCATGGTCTTAGTGGAAGATATCTTGGTTTACTCTCACACTCGACACGACAATGCCATACATCTTGAGATTGTTCTGAGTACTCTGAGAGAGCATCATCTTTATGTTAAACTCTCGAAGTGACACTTCTTGATGGATCAGATTCACTTCTTGGGTCACGTCATCTCAGATGCAGGAGTATTTGTGGACCCAGAGAAAGTGAGAGCTGTAGTTTCCTGGGAGCAGCCGAAGAACGTCTATGAGGTATGGAGTTTCCTAGGGTTGGTTGGATACTACAGATGCTTCATTCATAAATTTTCTCATCTATCAGCACCTTTGACAGGTCTAACCAAGAAGGGGTCGAAGTTCTTATGGTCAGATTCGTGCGAGTCATCCTTTCAGGAGCTAAAAGGAAGGTTGATGTCAGCGCCGATACTAGTCTTGCCAGATCCAGGCAAGAGCTACACTGTTTATTGTGATTCTTCAGGTATCGGGCTAGGAGTTGTGCTTATGAAGGGAGATGGAGTCGTTTTGTACGGATCTCGGCAGTTTAGGCCACATGAGAGTAACTACCCTATGCACGATCTGGAGTTGGCAGCTGTTGTTCATGCCTTATGCTGTTGGAGACACTATCTGCTGGGAGAGCACTTTTTGGTCTTCACTGACCACAAGAGTCTCAAGTACATCTTCACTCAGCGTGATCTGAATCTGAGGCAGTGCAGGTGGGTTGAGTACCTTCAGTCTTTTGATTTCGAGCTTGCCTATACGCCGGGGAAAGGCAACTCAGTGGCAGATGCGTTGAGCAGGAGAACTCAGATTCAGGAAGTTCCGGAGGCCAGCAGTGAGTGGCAGCTGATGGATCTATTATCTGAAATGCATCTGGAGGTTCAAGACAGACAGGGGAAGACCTTCCTATCTTCTATAGCTGTTACCTATACACTTCTCGATCGGGTACGAATGAGGCAGATATTATACTCAAAAGGATTAGTCTTGTGGGAGGGTGTGTCAGGCGATGACCCTCTTCCTGGATGGATAGTGGGTGAGGATGAGATCTTACGTTTCTAGGGATGTGTATGGGTTCTAGTAGACATACGCAAGGATTTGATGTGAGATTTTCATTCCTCGGTTTGGGAAGTTCATCCTGGTGTCACCAAGATGTATCAGGATCTTCATCGACAGTACTGGTGTCCAGGTATGAAGAAAGATGTTGCTAGTTTTGTCATGAGATGTTCTACTTGTCAGCAGGTGAAAGCAGAGCATCAGTGACCAGTAGGCCTTTTACAGTAGTTACCCATTCCAGAGTGGAAGTGGAACGATGTTGCGATGGAATTCGTGACCGGGCTTCCAAGGTCGCCTCGGGGGAACGATGTTGTTTGGGTTGTCGTCGATAGACTTACGAAGGTTTCTCATTTCTTGTTGATTAAGAAGAACTTTAGTGTCAATGATCTAGGAAGACTTTACATCTGAGAGATCGTTCATCTGCATGGAGTTCCACGCTCTATTGTTTCAGAAAGGTATGTGTGCTTTACCTCTCGTTTCTGGTAGGGACTTCAGAAGGCCTTTGGTACACATGTACTTTTGAGTATAGCATACCATCCCCAGACTGATGGCCAGTCTGAGCATACAATCCAGGTGCTAGAGTATATGCTCAGAGCTTGCATTATGTACTTTGGAGGTTCTTGGGAGAAGCATATCCCTCTGGTGGAGTTCTCCTAAAATAATAGTTTTCAGGAAACTATTCAGATGGAACCATACAAGGCTTTGTACGGTAGGTCATGCCGATCACCCTTATGCTGGCTAGAGGCAAGAGAGGTAGCTTTGTTGGGATCTCGCCTTGTTCAGGAGACTTCAGAGTAGATAGAGCTGATTCGGAAGAGGATGGATACAGCACAGTCTCGGTAGAAGTCTTATGCTAATCAGCAGAGATGACCTCTGGAGTTTGAGGTCGGGGATCAAGTTTTCATGCGTGTTGCACCGAGGTTGGGACACAAGAGGATTTGGAGACAGGGTAAGCTTTCACCGTGGTACGTCGGACCGTTTGAGGTTTTCGAGAGAGTTTGGCTGGTCACCTATCGGTCGTAGCCACCCCAGAGGTATTGGGTCATGCACGACGTATTCCATGTCTCTCAGATCCGACATTACTTTTCAGACCTATCCCATGTCTTTCAGCCCGAGGAGGTTGAGCTCGAAGCGGATGCATCGTTTGAGGAGCATCCCATCTGGATTGTTGATCGTAGTAAGAAGGTTCTCCACAGGTGGTCTGTCCCTCTTGTACAGGTGTTATGGCAGCATGGGAAAGTACAAGATGAGACCTGGGAGAGAGCGGTCGATGTACGATCGCAGTGGCCGAAGCTGTTCGAGGTTTCTTCTTCTACGCCTTGCTAGGGAAATTCGGGGATGAATTTCTTTAATGGGGGAAATTTGTAAGAACCCGGATCTTCGTTTCAGGTACGTTTTTCCTTTTTCTGGAGTTTTTGAGAAAAATAAACTTCCTGGAAATTTTTTAAGTACATGTCGTGTACTTTCTAAGTGCACGCTGTGTACTCTTCCTCGGATCGAAGCCGTGTGCTGGTTGTGCCCGGGCCACACACACGGTGTGTATGGGTGACATGGAGGCTGATTTTGGAAGAGTACGAAAAAGACCCAGTACACACCGTGTACTCTAAAAGTACATGTCGTGTACTTTCTTTTTTCACTAAATGAACCGGGGTCGCACCTGACGCACATAAAAACCTCCTTCTAGGTGTCGTTCATTCGAGAGTGACCCGTACGGCCGAATCTTCGATGAGCTCCCACCTCTTCGTTTGTTCTCCAATTCGAGCACGGTCGATTGCGTTGGAATCACAGTGGTAAGATCTTCCTTCTACTTGAGATTCATTTTGTGATTCCTCTTCATTTCCATGTTATCGTGGGTTGATCATTTTGTGCATTTTATCAGATCTACAACGTTCTAAGGGGGATCAATCATCGTGATTCACATATATCGATCTCCTAGGATCGAGGTATGTGGTTTGTGACTTTCTGTTGAAAGTCAATGAGTATTTTGTGAAAATTCCACAAATTCCCTTAGGAGGGGAATTGTGGATTTCCTGTTTTCCCCCTGCTATTTTCCTGATTTTCTTGATTTCTGTAGCATAGGGTTATGCTTGTGAGTAGATTAATTTATTTTGTGCTCAGGATTCTTTGCCATGTTGTTCTGCCTGTTTGGAATTTTTTCAGTTTCCATGCCTAGCTGTAGGATAGTGGAACTGCTAATTTATTATGCTGTTGAGCCTTATAATGACAGACAAGTAGTTCTTGAGGTTTACTTGGACGATACACACACGCTATTCATGTTTATTTTCACTCAGGACTGTGAGAACCTAGAGTAGTATACCAAAGTGATAATTGACGTAAGGGCTTCTCCGGAGTGTCTTTAAATACGATGTGAGACCATAGGGGGAATTGACGATGAGTGCTTCCTCAAAGAGTCTGTAGTTCATAGACGCAGGCCACAGGGGGAATGAGATGTTGAGTGCTTCCCCAGAGAGCCTTTAGTACGATATGAGACTATAGGGGGAATTGACGGTGAGTGCTTCCTCAGAGAGTCTATTTTTTATTAATTTCATAGCTGAACCAGAGGGGTGAGACTGTGTGTGCCTCCTAGAGGGTTTCTAGTACTTATAGGTTAAACCATAGGGGTTAGGATGTGAGACCTACCTAGAGGGTTACCTTTTTCCTTTGTTGTTGGATAATTACTTGTGTACTTCTTTTGTTGTAACTGTAGATTGTAGCTACGTGTGTTCATGTTTATTGTTTCTTGTTTTATTACTACCATGTCTTCATTGACTGTTAGGAAAAGATCTTTGGGTGATTTCATACTGGGATTGTATCTCACACCCTGTTTGGGTCATGCTTTTGGGCTCAAGCAGACTATGTTGCTGCAGGTATAGATAAGGGCAAGCGCCCTTCTACTTCGGGTTCTTGATTCACTAAAGCTGTAGAGCATGGGACCGAGCCGAGGCTTGCGATGCTGAGGAGTTTAATTTGTTTTCTTTTTCACTTTGTTTTCAGTTGTACTTCATCACGTTGGTTTGTTTACTTCTTTCCATATACATATGTACCATGTTGCATCATTATTATGTATCCATTGTTTCTGTTGTTCACTTCAATTGTTATAAGCAGTTGATTGTTTCTGCTATTGTGTCTGGTTGTTTTCCCGTTGTATACTTTACCGAATGAGGGCATAGTTTCCCCACCGACTAACCAAGTCCCTCTCTTCTAGTCGGCAGCCTCTGGTGTTTGGGGAAATGCGCTTGAGGTCATGTGGCGAACCGGGTACGGGGCACCAGTGGAGGGGCTCCGGATTCAGGTCGTTACAAAATACAAGATAAGATATAAAAATTCATTTCTCACATAATCATAGAATGAAATAAACAATAATTATTAGATCAACCCAAATAATGGAAATTGGGTTAAGAAGTTCCCTTTCCTTGAGTTCGACTCGTCACGTATTTTCCTTGTTCTTCCTCAAATCGGGTAACTCCTTTTGATTTAAGCTAAAATGATTTGTTGAATTGATTTATGCCTAAGTTAATGCTTCTAGGATTAATATTGGAATGTTGGTAGATTATTTGGGCCAATGTTGGATGATCCAAGTGGCTTTAGAGGTGTGATTAAATGGGTAGAGGTGATGCCCATTTTAAGAGGGAGGATGGGAACTTTAGAAAAGTTTGAAAGTATTATTTTATTATAAAATGATTTTCAATTTTAAATGGTCCCAAAGTCATTTATTTAAAATATGGTATGCTTTTGGGTCTAAAAACTCTTAACCAATAGGTTTTAGACAAGTCTAGGTCACAATTTACCTTATCTTTTAGCATTAACTCTTAGTTAACTAATTTAATTCTTACCATGTCTTCATCTGTATTCATACTATATGGTTAATATAGTTACTATAAAATGCCAATAGAACCTAAAGTGGTTCATTAATGACATTTTCAACATTATCTAAGTCATTTTTCCAAATATTATATTTTTAGGACTATTATATCATTTAATAAAATAGTATTTGTTTTAAAAACTCATTTATTTCAATTTGCATACTGTTCATATGATGACTTTTTAAAAATCCATAACAACTATATTATTTTGAAGAAACTTTATTAATTCAAATATAACAAGTCATAAGCATAAATAAAATTCGTGGATGGCATAAAAAGTTTAAAAATAAATTTATTTTAATATTTATAGTCTCATTTATTTAAATCATTCATTAATAAGGTAATCACTACATCGTTATTGTGTCATAAATATATTTATTTATTTGATGTATAAAATTTATAAATAAAATACCATGATTTAGGAAATATTTTTAGCTTTATAATTACTATTTATAGCAGAATATATCACTTATATAACCCCATATAAAAAAATTTTTAGTAAAAGATACATGTTTAGATTATATTTTCCTTAACTTTAAATTAAAAGTAATTAAATGATATTTTCACACACAAGTGGCTCCATGGGATCCTAAAATTAACCCAAGGATTACCATGGTCAGACATATCTCATCCAATACTATTAGGAAATGTGTTAGGATAGTTTAATATTACTATGATATTATTTTTTACCATAATTTACCAGATTTACCCTTTAACCATGGTAAATAAAATATTTACTCAAGTTGCTATTCATAATGTCTAAAAATAAAATGAACCTATTTAAAAAGTTTGTACCTCCTGATTCCAAATATAGAATCCATTTTTTCAAATTAAAAGCACAGAAATTGAAGATATTTATTTAAAATTAATTCCCGTTGTTAAAACCAAAAAGTGGGTTTTGAAAAATTAATAACTATCAAAATATTGACATGTGTTTATGTCCAATTAAAATGTGAAATTACTTAAAATGACGAAAATTGGATTAAATGATAAAAATAATAATCTAATTACACTATAAAACCAATTAAAAAGATAATATAACCATATAAATAAATTAGATGAAAAGATATTTTTGACTTAAAATGCATTATTTTTCACTATTCATTAAAAATGAACTTTATCATAAAAATACCAAAAATTTACCCAAAATAAATTTTGATATCCCGCTTCTAAATAAGAAGTTTATTTTGTAAAATGGAACATATAAAAGTGAAAAATATATATTTAAAAATGGTCCTCCATCAAAAGGCGGTAAAACTACCTTTTAAAAATATTTGAGTATTTATGCTTAAAATGGGATTCATTATCATTTTAAGCCTCTAAATTTTATTGGTTAAATATAAAAACATTTAACAAACATGTTTAATCATAATATAGTTAAATTTTTTCATTCCCACCAATAAAACGGCTAGGTGTTAACTAACATTTAAAATAATAATATTATTTTATTATTATTATTTTAGTATGACTCACCTTTATGTGAAACATAAGATTTCGAAGAAACCCATTTTTATGTGTCAGGTACACCATCGAACCTAGAATCCCCTTTAAATTAAAATTAATATTTAATTCAAAAATATTAATAAATATGAAAATTTTATATTCTTTATTTACCTAGGATGTTACATCCTTCCCCCTTTTGGAAATTGAGTCCTCACAATTTTATTCACTTATCAAATAAGTGGGGGTATTTATCTCTCGTAGAATTTTTAGATTCTTGTGTTGCCTCTTTAACCATATGATTTTTCCACAAAACCTTTACCTGATGGATTTCCTTATTCCACAACATTTTATCTCTTTAATCAAGAATCTGGACTGGTTATTCTTCATAAGAAATATTCTCTTCCAACTGAACAAACTTTTGACACAAAACATGAGATGAATCTGGTATATACTTTCTCAACATTGAAACATGAAAAACATTGTGTACCTGGGATAAACATGGAGGTAAATCCACTCTATAGGAAACTGATCCAACTTTCTCTAGGATTTCATAGGGTCCAATGAACCTCAGACTCAGCTTTCCCTTTTTACCAAAACACATCACACTTTTCTATATAGAAACTTTGAGAAAAACATGACCACCTACCTCGAAAGAAAGATCCTTCCTCTGGTTATCTGCATAACTTTTTTGTCTGTTCTGAGCAGTTCTCATGTTCTTATAAATAAATTGAAATTTTTCTACCATCTCTTATACTAATTTTAGTCTCATCAACTTCATTTCACCTACTTCATCCCAAAAAGCTGGAGTTCGACACTGATTTCCATATAATGCTTTAAATGGTGCCATATGTATATTTGAATGAAAACTGTTATTATTAGAAAACTCAACTGATGAAATATGTTGGTCCCAAATTCCCTTTAAATCCATTGTAAAAGCATGTAACATATCTTCCAAGGTCTTAATTGTTCATTCTGATTGTCCATCTGATTAAGGATGAAAAGATATACTAAAATTTAATTCAGTTTCCAATGACTTCTGAAAGACTTCCAATAGTTAGAAGTAAACTTGGGATCAAAATCAGATACAATAGAGAGGGTAACTCCATATAACCTAACTATATTTTAATATAAAATTGATAAATTTGATCTAGAGATAGAGTATCTCGAATAGGAAGAAAATGATCAGATTTAGTTAATTGATCAATAATAACCCAGATTGCATTGTTAACTCAAGAAGTCTTTGGTAATCCCACTACGAAATACATGGACAAATTTTCCCATTTCTACTTTGGCTCTTTAAAAGGCTGAAGCATCCCTTTTGGTAATTTTTGTTCAACTTTAACCTATTGACAAATTAAAAAATTCACATTAAAGTTAGAAATATCTATTTTCATTTCATCCCACCTGTAATACTCTCGAAGATCTTTATACATCTTAGTACTTCCAGGATGAACTGAAAATGGAGAACTATGAGCTTTACATAATAAGTCTTTCTTCAATTGGGAATCACAAGTCACACATAATCTCTTTAAAAAAATCAAAACAAAGTCTTTATCAATGTTAAATTCAGGTAACTTACCCTTCTAAACCAAATCTACCTTTTTCTACAACTCACTGTCTTCTTTCTACACTTTTTTTATTATGTCAGCTAGAGATTATTTCACTGCCACCTGAAACAAAACAGATGAATTCCCTACACCAATAACTTCTATTCAAAAGTTCATAAAATCCTTAATCAAAGGATCTTGTTCCAAATATAGTATAGTTAATGTAGCATTACACTTTTGACTAAAAGCGTCAGCCACTTTATTTTCCTTTCTTGGATGGTAATGGATCATGAAATCATAATCCTTGATTAATTATAGCCATCTCCTTTGTCTCATGTTTAAAAATTTCTGAGTGAATATACACTTCAAACTTGTGTGGTTGGTATATATTTCACACTTTATTCCATTCAAATGATGCCTCCAAATTTTTAATGCAAAAACAACAGCAGCTAATTCCAAATCATGTGTAGGGTAATTTAACTCATGAGGTTTTAACTGACATGAATAATAAGCAATTACATTATCATTATTAATTAGGACACAACCAATTCCTTTGAACAAATCTTCACTATAGATATCAAACTCACCATTTCTAGAAGGTAATTAAAATACTAGAGAATTCATCAATATTCTTTTCAATTATTGAAAACAATCATCACATTATTTTTTCTAGATAAATTTAACACATTTTTTACTTAACGTAATCGGTGGGCTAGATAACCATGAAAAAATTTCAAAAAACCTCTGATTGTAACATGTGAAACCAAGAAAGCTAAAAAACTTGGTTATATTTTTGTGTCTTGGCCATTCTTTAACAGCTTTGTTTTAGTAGGATCAACAGTTATTCCATATTTAAAAACAATGTGACCAAGGAATGAATTTTTTTGTAACAAAAACTCACACTTTTTGAATTTCCCATACAGTTTGTTTTATTTTAAGGTTTTTAATACAACCCTTAAATTACTTTCATGATCCTCTTTACTTTTATAAAATACCAAAATATCATTAATAAACACAATCACAAAACTATCTAAGAACTCATGGAAAATTCTTTTCATAACATCCATGAATACAGTAGGTGTATTGGTTAACCCAAAAGGCATAACTAAAAATTCATAATTTCCATATCTAGTACAAAATGAAATCTTCGGAATGTCTTCTTCCTTTAATTTCAACTGATGGTACCCTAACCTCAAGTAAATCTTTGAAAAATACTGAGTTCCCTAGAGCTGATAAAAAAATCATCGATATGAGGAAAAAGGATACTTGTTCTTAATAGTGATATTATTCAAGGCTCTATAATCAATGCAAAGTCCCATTTAACCATCTTTCCTTTTAAAAAACAAGATAAAATCACCCCATAGTGATGTGATAGGTAAAATGAAAGCTTTATCTAATAACTCCTTCAATTTATTCTTTAACTCTAAAAGTTCAATTTGAGCCATTCGATAAGGGGGTTTTGAAATTGGCTTAGAATCGGGACCTAAGTCAATTGTAAATTCAACTTTCTGATCAGGTAATATACCATGAAACTCATTAGGAAAACATCAAGATACTCATTGACCACTGGTATATCATTAATCTGAACAGTTACTTTGTTTTCAACAATATGCTCTAGGTAACATTCACTTCCATCTTTTACTAGTTTCTCAGCTTACTGATATGTTATCAAAATTAAGGGTTCATTTTTGTACACCAACTAAAATTCTTTCTAAAAATAAACCTATTTATCTTTGTAGTAAATCTTATCATGATAAAAGGAAAGCCAACCCATACAAAAAATAACATCAAACTAAACTAGATGCAAAAAAATAAGGTTTGTGGGTATATTCTTTCTAACCACAAGTATAGGAAGGTTCTTATAATTTCTTTTCATCTCAACATTTCCTCTAGGTGTTTTACCACAAATTCAGGATTCATATCTTGAGATGGAATTCCTAATTTACTACAAAATTTATCAGAAATGAATGAATGTGTAGACCCTTAATCATAAAACACATTGGAATAATCTAAATAAACAAACAGTGTACTTGATACTACTTCATTTGATGGCCCAAAATCTGCTGAAGTAGTTGCAAAGGATTTCATCACCCCTTTCAACTTGTATTTCGGCTTCTTTCCATCATTTGAGTTCTTAGTTGGACACTCATTTTCATAATGAACCATTTCATTGAACTTAAAACATTTTAATGACTATAAATCATATTTTTTCTTACTATTACCCTGATCTTTTTCAGTGCTATTATGAGCCTTGTGTCTTATTTTACCACATTGGTAGCACTTACCATAATTCAAAAGGCATTCCCCAGTGTTATTTTTACCCAAATTTTCACAAACTATAAACTTAATTTTCTTACCATCAGACTTTTTGGAAGAGTTCTTCCCTTTCATCTTCCATATCAACCTCTTATTCTGTTGTTTTTTAAAGAATGTCTGATCATCGGTAAACTCCATTTCCACCTTTTCCACACATCGAACAAGTTTTTCATAATTTTTTAACTCACAAGAATCTAAATACCTTTGATACTTTGGATTTAATACTGAGTAAAAAATGATTTATTTTACTATTAATATCTCATATGAAATTTAGATAATTCCTTGCCAGTTGAGTGAATTTTGCTTCATAAGTAGCCAATGAGTCATCCTCCTGCCTCAATTCCAAGAATTGTTTTTCCATCCTAAGTCGAACCACCTTAGGAAAATATTTCTCAAGAAACATACCTTTTAATTCATCCTAATAAAGATCATAAATATCCTCACTATCCCTCATATTTTTAACCATAAACCACCACTTATCGGATTCACCTTCAAAACATTAAACAAAAAGACTAGCTTTTTGAAGTTTTGAACACCACATGACATCAAAAATATTTTCCAGTTCTCTAATCCACCCTTCAGATAGCACTGGGTCAGATAATCCTCTGAATGATAGGGGATATTGCCTCATGAAATGCTCCACTATTGACATGTTCCTTGTTGGTTGATCTCATTCATCTCATGCATGGATACCACCACCATTTATAGTCTGAGTCAACTTTCCATCACTACAACAAACTATTCAGTTCTAATTTCGATGATCTCAAGTTTTTGATTTGGAAGGTCATTTTCCTCTTGATGCCATCCCATCATAGTTTCCTTGTTTCCTATACGAAAAACCATCATGAACACATAAATATATTTGGAAAAACAATATGGTAATCTTCAAATTCTATATCATTTTAATCTTACCATAAAGTAAAAATAATTTATGGATATTAATTTAATAATATCCCAACTCCTAAAGTTGTCTAAACTGACCTTTGATACCAACTATAAGGCCCCAGTCTTAAACATTACATAATCTTGAGTTAATTCAAGAATTATACATTAAGGATCTTTTCAGGTTTATATTTTTAGATAATTAGGCCATAAATATTACATTACATCTCAAATATTACAAAGTAGACACTTCAACTCTAACTGATTTTTTTACAACAATAAACTCAATAAATAAAACAAAAATTATTTTTTTGATATAAATATTCTTTAATTATTTTTGTTCTCTTACCCTTCCTTATAATCTATGAAAAAACATTTCAAAAAATTGGGATGAGCAAAAAAATCTTAGTAATGGTCATAAAATAATGAAATAAAACATTAGTCCATCAATACATATAATCAATTAAATCAAACTTTTTACTCAAAAAACATAAGATCTTTAACATAACTCATGAAACCATAAGATTTATGAATAACACATAGAAATCATAAATCATAAAGGTAAATTGTGGAATCCATAACATACTTACATTGTAGCTTTCATGTCTACATAGGGAGTTATGTTTGGAATACCCATCATGGTATATTTCCTAAATCTATTAGGAGAAACATTAGAATTTACCTCCATCATGTTACCCAATTAATTGAAGAGTTGTCTCGGGCTCACCCTCCCAAGGTTTTTCACGGAACCACTTGTATATGTAAACAATGCCAAAGAACCATAACATAATCATAACACATAAAACAAGCATAAAGGAAAGATAACATTTCCACATTACAATCATAATATATCATTTCAAGATATTAACATAATCAATGCTTTCTCAAAACCATTTTCAATACCAAAATATATAAAATGGGTATATGGTATTTATTTTCCTTTTAAAAATGTTGCAGATTGTTAAGGAATCCAAATATCAAATAATGCTCGTAGTGGTGGAAAGGTCATTGTCACCACGTACGTTAAAAAGAAACATTCCCATTGTCATTTCGTAAAACGCTTCATAGAAAAAAAAAGATTCATTTTGAAAACTTTTCAATTAAGTTAAAAGAAAAATGGTTATAATTATACACCATATAAAATAAGGTCATGTGTAAACCAAAATATGCCTCGATGAATGGATATTGAGATGAAGCCCCTTACAAAGATCATTTTGTAAATAAAATAGATCAATTATGTGTATTCACAATAAGTACACATAAAGAAAGTATAAATACACTATAAGATATAAAAATTAATTTCTCACATAATAATATCATGACATAAATAATAAGTTTAAGATCAATCCAAATAATGTAAATTTGGTTAAGAATATTCCTTACCTTGAGTCTGACTCGTCACGTATGTTCCTTGTTCTTCCTGAAATCGGGTAACTCCTTTTGATTTAAGCTAAAATGATTTTTTGAATTTTATTATGCATAAGGTAAGGCTTCTAAGAGGAAGATAGGGATTTTTCGAGCTTATTTGGGCAGTGTTTGGACGATCCAATGGGATTTATAGGTGTGATTAAATGGGTAGAGGTGATTCACTTTTATAAGAGGGAGGAGGGTCACTTTTGGAAAGTTTGAAAGTATTATTTTATTATAAAATTATTTTCGGTTTAAAATGCTCCAAAAGTCATTTATTTAAAATATATGATTTTTTTGGGTCAAAAACCTCTCAACCAATAGGTTTTATACAAGTCTAGGTCACAAATTTAACATTATCTTTTAGCTTTAACCCTTAGTTAACTAATTTAACTCTTACCATGTCTTCTTGTGTATTCATACTATATGGTTAATATAGTTCCTATAAAATGACAATCGAACCTCAAGTGGTTCATTAATGACATTTTAAACATTATCTAAGTCATTTTTCTGAATATTAAATTTTTATGACTATTATATCATTTAATAAAATATTATTTGTTTTAAAAACTCATTTATGTCAATTTTCATACTATTCATATCACGACTTTTTAAAAATCAATAACATATTGATTATTTCAAAAAAACATAATTAATTTAAATATAAAAAGTCATAATCATCCCTAAAAAAATTTTATGGCATAAAAAGTTTCAAAATAAATTTATTTTAATATTTATAATCTCATTTATTTAAATCATTCATTAATAAGGCAATCACTACATCATCATTTTTTCATAAATATATTTATTTATTTGATGTCTAAAAATTATAAATAAAATACCATAATGTAGGAAATAATTTTAGATATCTAATGACTATTTATAGTCTAATACATCACTTATATAACCCCATATAAAAAGTAAAAGATACATGTTTAGGTTATATTTTCCTTAACTTTAAATTAAAAGTAATTAAATGTCATTTTCACACACAAGTGGATCCATGGGGTCCTAAAATCAACACAAGGATGCCCATGGTAGGAAATATCTCATAAAATATGGTTAGTACATGTGTTATGGTAGTTTAATATTATTATAATATTATTTGTTACCCTTATTTACCAGATTTACCCTTTAACCATGGTAAATAAAATATTTACTAAGGTTACTATTCATAATGTCTAAAAATAAAAGGCACCTATTTAAAAAATTTAGAACTACTGATTCCAAATATGGAATCCATTTTTCCAAATTCAAAACAAAAAAATTGGAGAAATTTATTTAAAATTAATTCTTGTTGTCAAAACCAAACAGTGGGTTTTTAAGATGTAATAACTATCAAAAGATTGACATGTGTTTATGTCCAATTAAAATGTGAAATTACTTCAAATGACCAAAATTGGATTAAATGATAAAAACATAATCTAATTACACTTTAAAATCAATTAAAGATATAATCTAACCATATAAATAAATTGGATGAAAAGAAAGTTTTTGACTTAAAATGTAGTATTTTTCACTATTCATTAAAAATGAACTTTATCAGAAAAATACCAAAAATTTACCCAAAGTAAATTTTGATATCCTGAATCTAAAAAATAAGTTTATTTTGTCAAATTAAACATATAAAAGTGATAAAACTATATTTAAAAATGTTTTTCCATCAAAAGACGGTAAAACTACCTTCTAAAAATATTAGAGTATTTATGCTTAAAATTGGATTTATTCTCATTTTAAGCCTTTAAATTTTATTGGATAAATGTAAAAACATTTAACCAACATTTTTAATCACAAAATATTTAGTTCTTTTTATTCCTTCCAATACAACGTCTATGTGTTAACTAACATTTAAAATAATATTATTATTTTATTGTTATTATTTTAGTATGACTCAGCCTTCTGTGAAACATAAATTTTCAAAGAAACCCATTATTATGTGTTAGGTATGCCATCAAACATAGAATACCCTTTAAATTAAAATTTATATTTAATTCAAAAATATGAATAAATATGAAAATTCCATATTCTTTATTTACCTGGGATGTTACTGCAAGGGTTGAATATAGGGTTTGGGGTGGGTCATATCATAATATTTTGGTTATTTAGGGTTAGTAGATATTGTTTTATTATGTGGTGTTGCTTTGTCCAATTAATTTGAGGGGTTTATTATTGATTGATGTAGGTATTTTTATGCAATTTTTTTATTTAACATATTATGAAATTCTTGGGTCCCTTAAATGATGTTAGATTTTCAAGTGACTCCTAATGGATGGAAACCTTGTTTTTAAAGTGATAGATCCTTGTGTGTTTTAAAAGGATGTTTTGTAACTAAATTGTTTGTGATGGATTTAAAATAATGTTTAGTATTTGATAAAAAGGTTTATATGTTTTACGTTTCATAGATATTTCACTAGTGAAAAAAATCAATTTTAACATCAGTTATTTTTACCTTTTAATGTAGTTTTTAAGATGAAGTTATTGTCAGCAATGTTAAAAGTGGGACTTTCAATGTCAGTTTTTATAAAACAACATTGAAATATTTATTTTGGAGTATTTTCACATCATTTATTATAATAACCAATGTCAAAAGTAAAATGTTTAACTTTCGATGTCATTTTTTTGGAAAACCAATGTCAAAAGTCACATTCCATGTCTGTTATTAAAATAAACAATCTGGAAAGTATGTGATTTTTTTTGAAACATAGATACATACTAATCACATCAAATAAAACATTAGAAATATAAACTAAAAATTTCATAAACCAAATGATAAAAAACTTAAATCTTCGACCAAATTTCATTTCTTTTGTTGGTTTCCTTTGAATCAATATATATTTTTGGATATTATTCTTCTTTTTAGGGAATAAATGATACGGTAACCACAAGTATGATTGATTATGAAGTTATCACTTTAGTTGGTGAATCCCATGTATAAGTTTTATATTCATAACTCAATAATAAGAATACTTATTCAACATAATAAAATGTTTTAATAAGTTTATCAATGAAGGAAAACAATAATAAAGAAATTAAATTATAAGAATAAATAACATGTTGAAATAATATATTGAAGAAGTGATGAAAATTTTATATGGATCAAAGAGGATAAAAATGTTTAAATAAAGATAATGAGAAGTTATATAATGTAAATTAAAATATATTTATCAGTGATATATTAAAATTTAGGTGGAGTTTTAAAAATTGAAATGTTCAGTGTGAAAAAATTGAAAAACCAAACCTGTGTGTTTGAAATTTTACATTTAACATTAGGTATATATATAAATAAAGTTAAAACCCTTCTTTTATTGAGGTTTTAAAATTTTATATATATATAACTAACATTAAAACCCAATGTGAAAGAATTTTAGAATTGGTTATATATATAACTAAAATTAAAACCCAGTGTGAAAGGGTGTTAATGTCAATTATACAAATAATCAATGTTAAAACCCAAGGGTGAAGGATTTTTACATCGGATATTTATAGAACTGATGTAATAACATTTTTAACATTGGTTATTTAATAACTGACATCAAAACTATGACATTAAAATCTATTTTTCTACTAGTTTTATAGCATGACCTTATAAGAACATTTTAAAGGTTTGGTTAGAAGTTTATAAAATGGGATATTTGATTATTGTAAAACTCTATTTGTTGTAATGTCATTGGTTTTAAATATTATATAGTATTTTTTCCCATTTATGGTAAATAAATTGATAAATATTATTTTATACTTATATGATATGGAAAAGGAGGTTGTTTCTTTTGAGTGTGTTGAAGGTGAGATGAGATTTACTACTTATGTTTTATTATTGATTTGTGTAATGATCATATGGCTTGTTGTTACTCACATTCGTATTGATTGATATAATAGGAAACTTTGGTAGATAAGTATTGAATGAGTAATACACTAATTTATATTTTTCCCTGATTAGTTTCTAGGTTATATTGTACTCTATCTAGGGTTTGGCACTCAGTGAGGCCAAGAAGTCTAGTTGGGGTAATTTTTTTAAGTTAATTGTAGGTAAAATGGTTCTTAGGTGTTCCTTAAGTGATTTATAGGGTCATTCTATATTAGGAACTATGATTTTTCCCATTGTTATCATTTTAGTGGTGATTGTATTACCTTGTGGATTCCTATATCATACTTTATGTGTGCCCTATTATATTTATTTGGACTACTGGAACCATTTATACTTTCTTCATTTACATTTATTATTCTCCTTGATATGATAGTTCTCATTATTTATATGATTTTTTCATTATGATGCGATTTAATTTTTAAATGTATTTTGAAAAGGGGGTATTTGGAAAAAAAATGAAAGTATGGAAAATGATTTGGATTTGTTTTCATAAACTTGAAATTACACCTTTTTATTTTTTATAAAGTGATTTCCATTTTAAGTGTTGAATTCCACACCTTGGTTGAAAAAATAAGGATTTTAAAAGAAGGATTTTAAATTAATATTTTTTATATCACTATAACATAAATCGACTTTAGCGGCGGTATTTTAGCGGTGGTTTTAAAAACCACGGCTAAACCTTTTTTTAAAGGGTTTAGCGGCGGTTTATTAAAAACAGCCGCTAAACCCATTTTTTTATAGATCTGACGCTTCCCCCCACCATCCGAACCCAACCCCCCCCCCCCCCCCCCCCACGACCCCCATCCCTGGCCCCCCTTCTCCCCTCGACCCCACGACGCCGCCTTCTCCCCCCGACCCCGGTCAGTCCCGACCCCTACGACGTCGCCTTCTCCCCTCGACCTCGGTGAGCCCCGACCCCCGTGACGCCGCCTTCTCCCCCCGGTGAGCCCCAAACCCTAGATCGGCTCCCCACCCATGCTATCAGTGACCTCTCCACCCATAAGTGTGCCCCGCCACCAATCAGAATGCCTCACCGCCTGTTGTTGTTGACCCCCCGAAGCCCTAGATTGGATCCCAGGTATAGTAATTGATACCCAGTGAGATCCCCAAGATGCTATGTTTATTTTTAGTACATTTTAGGGTATCTAATTTGGTGAATTATTTTTATCCCCTTATTGAAAATTTTTAGAAACCAATGAGTGTCTGATATTATTTTATGTTCTGTTCCAGATACCATGGTGCAAGATATTGATTGTATTTTCCATTGAGTTCATATTTGGTTTATTTTCAAAATACATTATAAAATTGTTTGGAAATTGAGGTATTAAATTAAAATCCTATTGGTTTTTGTATCAATGGTCTTTTTTTAATGTGTTATCAAAAGTGGGGTGATAAGAAGGCTTGGATTTTTAACCATAATTTTAAAGGAACTCTTTCTCATGTTTCATAATGTATAATGAAAGTGAGTTTTCCAACCCATGTTTTATATTAGAAATTATGGGTTTTTTATAATCATAAAATGATTTATGACATGGTTTAATTTTTACAAGGTGTTTAAAGATCTATATTAATATTTTAGTTCAAACTATAATATATTAAATGTTTTATAAAAGTAATTTCCAAGATTCCATAGGGAGATCCCATATGGCATGTTTAGTTCACACTATACATACACATCTAGGTGTATGTAGATATTAGGTTTCTGTTTTAGGTTCTTAGTTATTTTTTTATTCATTGATTCTTAGTTTGGACCATTTATGGATGATTGGTGTATATTTAGTGGATATGGTTCATTAGTGGTGATGTAGGAGCTATTCAAGTTCCATTTATTTTTTCCCTTGGTATGTTGTACTGGCTATTTTTCCTAGGTTTAAGTTATACTTCTATTAAATTTAATTCATTTTTATTTTTTGGAAGAATTTTTGTTTAATAATTATCTATTTAATTATTCATCTATTTCATTTAATATTTTTTTCATTTACAAGGTATTCCAATTCTTGGAATTGTAATTATTATTTTTTAATATATTTATCTTTTGTTTATTATTACCATATAAGGGTAATACCATTCTCAAGTCCATGGTCTTGATACCCCTAAGTTTGTTTATATCCTATAGGTATTGAGAATTCCCTTTATCCCTTATGGAAAATTGGTTTGAGTAACATATCAACTCATCCAAGGTTGGTTCATTAAAAATAGTATCAGAACATTGGTTTCCCAAAAGGGACCCAAGTTCTAAATGAAATATATTTTTATATGGGTGCATTAGGGTTTGATTGAGTTAGTTTTATTATTGAGAATCTGGAAGTAGTTTATTAGTGAGTTCTTGATCACCACCCATTATAATGGAACTTTAGCCTCTATGGGTTGTCGAGATTTGAATATTGAATTTGAAAAATCATATTGATTACCAATTATAATGTATAGATCCTAATTTTAATTTTATTGGGTTTCAGAGGGGTTTCCTTGGATTTATGGTGAAAATGGAAATGGGATCAATGGAATCAGTTTTGTATACACAACCTAATAAATGGGGCAGTGACTTAACTCAAGCTCTTAGATATGTTTTAAAAATTAATGCATGAATAACTTCCATCCCATCAAACCATGTGGTCATTTCTGGTATAAATTTTCATCCCATTTGGATTTTTTACTTATAACCCTTCATTATGGGGTTATTGGAATCATTTCATATAAAATGGAAATGATTCGATGTGGTCCTTGTGATTTTTGAGGGGGATTGGATTTTGATGGGATTTATCGCATTCCATTTTTATATGCTATTTTTTTGGATATTAATTTTTTTTAAAAAGGAGTATATAATGAAAGATTTATTTAGATTGAAATGATAAATCCATAATTTTTTATAATATATATTTGTTTATTGTAAATTCTATTTGGAATATGATGATTTCATTGAGAAATATAAAATATATATTAGTTTAAAAATTGGTGGGTGATTTATTTATAAAAGTATATTTGACCCTTTTAGACTGTACATCTAAAAATAGTCAATTTAGAAGTGAAAAAGGTGTTGTTTATATTTATTTTAAAAGGGGCGATGTTTGAAATAAATAAATTCTATTAAAAAGATAAATTTTTTTGTTCACTTCAATAAGGTTAGTAGTTCTGAAAAATATTTATGGATGTGTATTAATATCCTTGGATTTCCTTCTATTATTCTTGGATAAATACCAAACTCTAAATGGAGTGTAAATAATTATTTTTTTCCTTTAAATGTTGTATTATGTTTTTATATGTATTTTTTTGGTATATTTCCCTATATAAGTTGGTTGGTTTGGTGAATTAATGAGGTATGATCTTTTTGGATTTTGTGTTTATGGTATTTTTAGGGGAATTTGTGATAAATTTGTTTATATAAAGTATGTAATTGAGGTGGATTTGGTTTTATGTGTTCAATGTGTGATCTTTTAGTTACTCTTTCATGAGCTGTGGTAGTTGGGATGTTCAAGACTCAATATATTATGTTTTCATAATCTTACACTATCATATATGTTTGGTCATTTTAGATTACATGTACTTATATAATGAAATGTTATCAAGTATCATGAATCCATTAAGGTCAATTTCTAATTCACATGGTCCACATGCTCTCTTACTAGTAACACCCTGAAAAGAGTTTACAAATGGATGCTTCAACTTTCCCTTTCTAAATTCCACAATAACATCCAATTCAAACCATGTATTTTAATCAATTTCCATTGTCATATTAATACTTCACTACCATGCCAAGACAGTCCATACTAGGACCAAGAGAAACAAAGAAGACAACCCAACCACTATATATCAAAGAAGACATGGATTTTTCCATGATATTAGAATTGTTGTGTGATGCATTTCCTGAAGCAAAAATCCCAAAGTAATAATATGATATGAAAAAATTTGTTAATAGGCTTGGTCTAAATTATACAAAAATACATGTGTGTTCCAATGATTATATTCTTTATTGGCGAGAGGATTCAAGTAGACAGAATTGAAAAAAAATGTTCTTATTCTAGATAGAAGTCAATGGGTGATGTTGAAAGTTTGAATAATCATACTTTCATGAAGAAGAATAAAGTTAACACACCTGAAAAGGTTTTCCATTACTTTCCCTTAAAGCCTAGATTGTAAATATTATTCATGTCATCAAAAACTGTCGAACACATGAAGTGGAATTCTGTAGATAATAACAATGATGGGTTAATGAGACATCAATGAGATTCACAATCATGGAATACATTTTATTCATTACATCCAGATTTATTAGCTGATTCTAGTAATTTTATATTGGGATTAGTTGTCGATGTATTCAACCCATTTGGGACTTTGAGTACCAGTTATAGCATTTGGCCAGTTGTTTTGATGCCTTACAATATGCCTCCATGTATGTGTATGCAAAAACATCTTTTATCATTTCGATGATTATTCTTGGAAAACAAATTCCTAGAAATGATATTGATGTATACTTATAGCGTTTGATTGAAGAGTTACAAGAGTTATGGAGCAACGGTGTTGAGACATTTGATTCTTCTTCTAAAACAATGTTCAAAATGCATGATGCTTTAATGTGGACCATTAGTGACTTCCCTAGGCTTGGGAATTTATCTGGTTGGAACATTTACACAGTTTTGGCTTGTCATGTTTGTAACTTTGATTTTGAGACCAAATGTATACCTCATAATAGAAAATGGTGTTTCTTGTGTCATCAAAGATTTCTCGATGCATCTCATATATTTCAGCTGAACAGATCAAAATTTAACGGTTTCATTGATCGTAGATCACCTACAAAGTTGTTAACTGGTTCTGAAATATTGATACAACTTGAAAATGTTGAAACAGAATTTGGGAAGGTTCATCATTTGAATGATAGAGGGAAATAGGTTCGAATTGCATCGTCAAGTGAAATCAGAATGTAGCAATGGAATAAAAAAAGTATATTATTCAAAATTCCATATTGGGAATTTAATTTTTTGCGGCATAATATTGATGTGATGCATATTGAGAATAATGTATGTGACAATTTGATTTTCACATTACTTAATGAGCATGGAAATTTGAAGGATCATCTCAATGCTTGCAAAGACTTACAAGTAATGAACATAAAACGTGATATCTAGCCAAATGAGAATGAAAAGTATTCTCTAGTAATTTTTGCAATGAAAAATAGCGATAAAGATAAATTCCTTCAAATTTTAAAGAATGTGAAGGTATCTGATGGGTATTGAAGTAACATCTTGAGGTGTGTTGACTTGAATAATCGTAAGTTACATGGATTGAAACGTCAAAATTCACATATTTTGTTACAATAGTTACTACCATTGTCATTGAATACATTATTACCTGAAAGCGTTACTACTGTTGTACTCCAATTCTACACATTTTTCAGACAACTATGTAAGAAATATCTACATCCATTTCATCTTGACAACCTTTAGGAGAGGTTTGTATTGACCCTTTGTGCAATAGAGATGATCTTTCCTCCATTTTTTTATTGTTATTATGCATTTAGCTGTCTATTTGGTTGAAGAAGCTAAATTAGGAGGCCCCGTTCATTATCGATGGATGTATCCAATTTAGAGGTACTTTATTTATATATTTTTTATTTAAGTAAACAATTTTTGGCACTTAATTAAATGCATAGTTATGTTTATTTTATTTCATAGATATCTTGGGCATTTGAAATCAAATGTGAGAAATAAATCTCAACCAGAAGGCTCTATTGCTGAAGGCTATTTTGAAGAGGAGTGTCTTACCTTTTGTTCTAGATAATTTGATGATATTGAGAAAAGATTTAATCGAGTTGGATGTGTTGATGACACATTGACTCAACCTCAAATACATCAGAAATCAAAAATATTTCCTACTATTGGTCGATCAGTTGGGAGGACCTCAAATGTGACATTGACAGAATTGGAATTATTACTGGAACATAGATATGTGATCTTAAATAGTGAAATTTTATATCCATTTAGTGAATATTTGAGGATATAAACAAAGAGACAAATGAGAGGTCGAACATGAAATGAGAAAGATATAACGAAAGATATTAATAAAGAGCTTGTAGAATGGTTTGAAAGATGTGTAAGTTCATAAATATTGCAATAAATACGAATATTAGTTTGACACATATATTTTGTAAATCTAATAAAGTATATTTCTTTTTTTAGATCATGAATACTGATACTCAAGAAAAGTTTTTAGAAGATTTGAAGTTTCTTGCTCGAGGTCCTCCAAAACAATTTTGAAATTTCAACGCTTACAACGTGAATGGATTTAGATTTCGTACAGTTGATCAAGAAAGGAGTTTGAAAACACAGAATAGAGGTATATTTACATTTACTTAATTGGGATACTATGTAAAGCTGACTGATATTATTTAATTAAACTACCATGGGCATTTTTAGTTGTTTTATTCAAATGCAGTTGGGCCAATATTATCAGAGGTGTTAAAAGATATTCCTTGCAATTTATTTCTGTGAACTTCTCTCGCTTGATGGATATTGGTGATCGTGAACTACATGATCCATATATCTTATCATCGCAAGAAAAAATTGTATATTATGTGAATGATGTTGTGGATGAAGGGTGGAGTGTAGTTGCTCACGTAATACAAAGAGATTTGTATGATATGGGTGATGAAGTGGAATATTTAACCTCTGAAATTGAATCTCATCAACAACAAGAAGCAGAATTATTTGTCCATCATGATATTGAAAATATTAGTCTAGCAAGGATGAATGAAGTGGATGAAGTAATAGAGTAGGAAACCGACATGATTGAAGGGGGAAATGATTGTATGTACAGTTATTTATTCATTCAGCAACCACTTATTTCATTTGGGTAGTCATTCATTATCATTGTTATGTATATTTTGTTTGTTAGTAATGGGAATCTATTATCATTTTTAAATATTTTTTCTACATATTATTTTTGAAATATATGTTCTGAACTTAATTTTATTTGATTAAATGACAGTAATTCCAAGGAGGAAGTGATACACTTCTTCATCCACTACTGCGATAGATGACGATCCATTTGTCTCCCTCCCTATGGCATCTGAGCCACCACCTTCCTACCCCCCTGCACCATCTCCCCCTACACCATCTCTCACACCCTCTATGAGTGTCCCTTTAGAATCTAAGTCGTTGACTCCCCCTTCAGCAGCCTCAGGAGCGTGGCGGCGATGCATCACTTCTAGTTCATCACGGGCATACTGGAGGGTCACTGTTATAGGTACAAATTTTAATATAAATAAATTTATTGCACTTTTTTTATACTAATTTTTTGTTCATTGAAGATAAAAAATGAAACTGTGGAGAAAAATATAAAAAGTGAAGATGTGTGTAATATTAATTGAGAGAAGATAGTTATCCCATTTGATTCATATGGGGTCCCTACAGATGATGTCACTGGATTACTTGGCCAAATTCTAGGCCAGCTAGTAGCGGAGCCCATTTCCCTTCCTATTTCTTATGATGATTGGAGACATATGCCTCCAAGTTAAAAAAAGTAATTTTTTTATTCCCAAATAAAAATAATTTTAATACATTATGGTGTAATTGAATGTCATGTTATTAATATGTTCAAAATCAATTTTTGTATACATATGTTTTTTCACTTTATATTTGCTGATGTGATGGCACGAAAGTGGACGTTGAAAATTCTTGGTAAGAAATAGAAATAATTCAAATGGATATTGTGGAGTGATGTCAACAATACTTCGTTGACCATCAAACAAATGTATGAGAAGCTACCCATTGGGGTACCCAAAAAATAGTGGAAAGTTTTTTATTGACAGACATCGTGATGAGAAGCAGATGGTATTTAAATATATATTATTATATTAACCTCATTTTAACTTTATACATGTATATGAAGTGGATATGACATTTAATACATTACTATTAAATTGAATTTTATTTATTTCAGGATCTCTCAAGAAATAATGCATCAAGCCAGGCTAAGTAAGTCATCCCTCACACTGTAGGGTAAAAAAGATTTTCTAGAAGCCGATCGACTCTGGTAATCTTTTCATTAGTTTAAATATTTATAAGACAATATTATCTGTTTAATATATTAAATTATTGATTTATCTTTGTTTAATGAAGTCACAAAGTTTAGGGCATGAATCATCCCGAACTGAAGTGTGGTTGGATGTTCACAAAAAATCTGATGGAAGTTTTGTTAACGAGCCTGCCAAAGAAGTTGGGGTATGAACTCATTTTTTTCATTATAATAACTTATTATTAGTTTTAACTATGTTAATATATATTGATATTTTATTTATGGGTAAAAATTAAAGAAATATGGGATGTCGATCCTGGGCAGTCCTACTCAGTCTCCCAGGATGACCCAGTTGCTAAAGACCTTGGAAAGGAGCATCCTAATAGAGTGTGTGGGATGGGTTTGGGACACGTACCATTTGAGGTCTTTGGCAGGACATCGGGGGTTGCAACTGCATCTACTCCTATTTGTATTCAATCCATACTCAAATATTATTAGAGGGAGATTGTTTCTCTATGAAACACAGCTCAAGACTAGGGGGCTCAGATATCTACTTTGCAAGTCATTGACTGACATATGTCAGCAGATGATCAGATATCCTCCCAGTGGTATTGCATCGACTGGTGGTGAACAGGTAAATCACAAAAATTCAAAATCATTTAGTTTGAAAACTTTTATTGGTTTTAAGTTTAAATATAAATATGAAACACTATTTAGTTTTCAATATAATGTTCTTACAGGTGGTAGCAGGAAGTGGAGATAGAGGTGGAGAGGGTGACGACATTTGTTTGTCATCGGATAGTGATTTGTAGTATTGTTGATATGTGGAAAAATATTATAAGCTTTTTATATGTATCATGTGTGGCACATAGTTTCCTCCAAACATTTTCATGACCTAACATTTTATTGATTTCTCATGTTTCTTTTTATGTATTTTATTGATTTCTGATGTTTCCTTTTATGTCTTGATTTCTCGAGTGTGGCATGAACCATAAATATTGACTCTTTATTGTGATGATTCATTTTTTATGATTCATTTTTTTTAAATTCATTTTTTCATTATAATAAATTATCCTACATTTTCTCGCCCAATGCATTTACCCCTACATTTCCATTTTTAAGAAGTACTTCTTAGTTATGCTCTTGTATCAATCCCTAGGGATGAGAATGTGTGTCTCGCTAACATGTTTAAGATAGATCACCCTTTAGTGGGGCATAATCCTAGTATCAAAAATTTCAAAAAATAGTTGGAATCCATAGATACGGATATGAGATTAGGGGAAATTTTTCTACACTGTCTAAAATGGGGTTTTCCCATCATTTCCAAAGTATCCTCCAAGAACAGTCAGGCAATGTGAATGATAGTGTCCATTATCTCAGTAGGAATGACATGCTAATGGTAAACTCCTAGTAGATTCTCTAGAACCCCCTTACCTAGAAAAATGTTAAATAGACTACATGATCAGTTACTTACCATTCATAACATCCACTACCCTATCACAAATAATTTATTATAAGAATCTGTATTCCTTGAGAGAATATATCAACCCCCTTCACAATCCACTCTTCCCTTTGAAGGAATGTTCCTGATCACTTCTATTATATTCCTCACATCAAAATAAATAGGATTCATAATGGGAGTGAAAATATATTAGGAGACAGATTCCATTCCTTCTAAGGAAACCACACTAAAGACTATTTTTCCAAAGAAATCACATGAGTGAAACAAATCTGATACTTGAACCCGATCCATCACTCTTAAAAAATTAGGAACCCTTATCCATGGGAGAGATGATTTTACCTTTTTCTATCTTTAGTGTCAAGTATAATAATTCCACATGGAATAACCCAAGAAAGATATGATTTTACCTAATTCCTATGTTATGTTTCATTTATAATAATTCCACAAGGAACACCAACATAAATTAATCCCAAGAAAATATTACCACATCATTATTCCCATGATAAAGGGTCTACCACCAATATACTACACCACACATCTTTTGAGTAACTAAGGAATAAATAAATAACCATCCAATCATGTTTCTAAAGGACTGTAGGAGGGTTTAAATTTATCAACACATAGATGGAATAGAAATCTAAATAGTTACTATATATATAGTAGTAATATATATAGTTTATATATATTTCATCTACCTATATTTCCAAGGTATGTGAAGATTTATGTATCTATATACTTATAATAATACTAATGAATAGACCATGGCATAACTCAGACATCCCTAAACAGTATAACGAGCCTATGTGCTCATGTAATTGGGTACATGTCCTATATCCCAATAGAGTGAGAGACGCCATGAAACAACACATGGGATGTTGGGTGCGCCATCAGGTCAAAATTCTAGTCATGGAATGTTGTGAGTAAATCAAAATACTTATATAGTAACATTTTTGTGATATTCCATGCTCAACACCTGATGTAAGGAATTGTGGTATCTCTTTGCTCAACAATCTCATACCATCATACCACAACCTCTATAAAGGCATATATTAAATATAACTAGCAAGGGGAATTACCTCACATACATCTCTTCTATATAAACCATATACATAATAAAGGCATAATCATCTGTGTCATAATAGATAAGTAATAACCTCTTATTCATGTCTTTATCCATGTTCAATTCCCATTTAAAATATTACAATTCGTATGAAGCATTTTATAAAGCATAAATCAAGAGAATTACATTATAATTACTTGGGGTCATTCCATTTAAAACCAATTGATTTATTTTAAGAAAGGAAACCCATAATTAATTATCCATTTCACATTATCAGTTACATTTAACTCATACAATTTATTAAAACATGGGAAACCCATATATAATCTCAATGGAGTCACTTAGATGGTGACATGTTAATCTAGGAAATTTCCCACTTTAGAAATTCCAACTATAAGTGGTCCAAACACCTAAGTGATGCCTTGGGTTCTATAAAATAATAATATATAAAGGGATATTACATTTTTGAACAATTCCAAAAGATATGTGGGAGTACCAACATTTGAAAAAAAATCATATTGTCCCATTTCACCTAGATCACCCAATGGGTGACTATATAAGTTACACACAACATGTGAACATCCAATCAAGGATCAACTAGTACATATGAGTCTGCAATGGTCAATTTTAAATACATAAATCACTTAAATAGAGATGCCTGACCAAATATGGTGTGCGAAAAAGTGGCTTAATTACAAAACATCGAACCCCAAAGGGAAAACAATGTGACTAACAACCTAAAGGTCATAGATGACGCCTCTCCTAATATCAGCTTCATATTTCAAGATTTTTGGGAGAAATATGAGAAATGTTTCAGTTCCATGATAGTATGGAAAATGTGCCTATGCCTATATAGCGCAAAGGATCCAATGGGAAACTAAAATAGGATGTATGAGTGGAGTTTTCCTTACGTTGAGTTATCCAATGCTTCCTTAGAATCTTGAATTGGGTGTCAAATTATAGAGAAATGGATGAACCTATGTTACACCACAACATTTTATTGGATACTAGGATTAAGCCATGTGATACATTTATCTTCATTACTTTACTCAACGAAAGATGCATTTGGTTGTTCTTAGTTAAGAATATCTTTTCATATTGACTGTAGTATGTATTCTGTTGGTGTTTTGGTATTCTTGGAATGGTTTTTTTCAGGGCACTGGTACAGGGGCTCCATAAACTGGTTCTTTTTTTGTAAATATGCTCTTTAGCGGCGGTTTTAACCACCGCTAACTGTAACATGTACATTTAGTGGCGGTTTTAACTACCACTAAATGTCGATATTTTTCTATTAGTAGTGGTTTTAACTGCAGCTACAGTCTTAAATTTAGTGGCGGTTCTAACCACCCTTACAGTGGTCCATCTTCCGTGCTTTTTTCATAGCCATTATATTGTTTGTCGCGGTGGTTTGTCTTGGTAGGCAATTACTTTTTTTAGCGGCATTTTTAACTACCGCTAAAAAAAACTAATCCCCTTCCCAAAAAACCGCCATGAAAAACAACATAACTGTCGTGTAAATGTGACAACTACGATGGTTCCCATAAACCGCCGCTAAACCACTTTAACCACCGCAAATAGTTTCCCAACATGCAATTTAGTGGCGGTTTTCAAAAACTGCCTTAGAAGCATATGGTGGAAGTTTAAACCACCGCCATATCCAAAAATAATTTCCATGAAATTTAAATTTTCCTATATTGTATTTATAATATTTAAATCATCCTTTTAAGTTCAGTCACAGTTTTTTATTCCAAAAAAATTACCTTTGATTTTGGAAAAAGGATTAGGCATGATATTTTTTTTCCTTGTACTTTACATTTGGGGAAACCTACTTTATAAATGGTGTTAAAACTAAAATTTATGAAATGTTTTATAAAATAATTTCATAAACACTTTGATGAAATCATATTGGTAATGTCTTCTCATGCCCTACATACACATGTGTGTGTGTGTAACTCTCTAGTTTTTATATAGGTGCCCATGTTTTTATCTTAAGTTGGATATGGTTCATGTAGTCCATTATTGGATATTGAGATGTGGTGAGTGATTTTGGGTCACGTGGATATATTTGAGTGCTGGATTAGGTTTTTTATTTATTTGGGGCATTTTTGTATTATCCAACTCAACCTAGTGTATTTTGTTTCTAGTCTATGATGTTTTGGTTATGATTATGTGTTTATATTACGATATCCTTTATTTCAAAACTTGATTATTTATTATATATGATGTTGTATATTTATTTTGTAAATGAGTAAGATCGCTTACGTTGGTTATGAAACATTTTTTTCATTATTTATACCATGTTTGGATCATTTATTTATTTAAAACTACTTATTTTATGTGCATGGAAGTCTAACGTATGGATGCACCATGAAGATTAATTGTTGGATTTCACTACTTATTTATTATTATTCAAGGATAAAACCATTCCCACCTGTGTATAGTGAGATACCCTCTTAATTCTTATCACCAACCTATGGAAATTAGAAACATGCTTCAAGATTTATGGAAAAGTGGTATAAATGATGTGTTAGGTCGACCTAGGCTAATTTATTATATACCTCTCAAGTTCAATCATTTCTATCTATAATTTACCATTACTCACAAAATAAAAAGGGGGTTCATTTATGCCACTTTATCATGAACCAACCCAGTTTATCCCAACCTAATACCCAAGTCATCCCGTGACAAGGCCCACGAGCTAGAAACAAGCACCTAGGGTTCCAAATTGATCATATGAGAATTATTTCGTCCTTGATAATAAATAAATAAGTAGAAAAATATTTTTGATGATTCATCATGGTGAGCCCATAAGTTTTATTTCCATGAAAAAAATTCATAAGAATATTAAACAAAAAAAATCAAAATAGTTCATGACTAAAAATACAAATACATCTCATAACATTCATAACATAATTCAATAATATACAATAATATTAGTAAAGGGGTACTAAAAATTAAATAAAGGCCAGAGTGGCCAATACATACTTGGTTTAAAACAAACCCAAAGATCCTGAAATACCAAATATAAGATATCTTCATAACCTAAGGTCCCTATCTAACATCTATGACATTATCTAATCCATGAGTGACCAAATATAAGAAATCCAAAAGGTAAAGCTTCTTAAAAATGTGACCCTAAAACTACAAAATCCACTAAGTCCATTGATTCCTAGTGGTATAATTAAGGTGTTATAAAACCTTTACCAATAGGTTTTCACCAAGAAAATAATCCATTTTATTATTTTTATAGTCCATCCTATAAATTCTAGTTTTAATACAATATATTTAAGTAATCCTTTGAAATTTTAAAAAAAATCATAATAATGACTTAAATCCATTTTTAAACCAAATCCAAACTTTTAAATGAAACATTTCAATTTCCATAGGTAAATAATTTTTGAAATCTACTTTATATTAAAAGAGAGTAAAAATAATCCCTTCATATTTTAGAAAACAATGATTGAATCCAAATGCCATTCCAAAACATTTTTATGATCGATTTGAAAATATCATAAGAGAGAACCCAAAATTAATAATGTGATGTTGAAAGTATAGAGTGAACATAAATGAATAATATATATAAATTAGAAACAAGGTAAATAAAATATCATAATCATCTACACAACCACAGGAGTTATCGATAAAAGGAAATAAAGAAATGAATTATTTTAAAGAACTCCATAAAAGGAAATAAAGTCAAGTACTATACCTCATGGTATAATAATAAATAAATAAAATAGGACCAAAGATTCACAGTAATGGATCCTAGTAATATAATACATAACATGGGAAACTTCTTAGGTTCTATTGAGAAAATTTTAATGAAACATTAAACAATAATCTGACAATAAAAACAAGGATGGGATAAAATGGGGCCTTATAAGACTTACACAACTTCATATAAGACACATTAGGTAATGTTCCATCACACCCTAGTTGTGACCATGTCTTGAAGGACTAAAAAGGGTATCTAATATCCATAGAGTACCATTCACCAGTTTTAAATCATATCGATTAGGCCTTATAATTTATACACTAGACAAAGAGTTTCCATGCATTAGCATACGTTCATGTGGAGAAGGACTTGTAATGTATCAACTAGCCATATAGTTTCCATGAACTAGAATGTTCTCATGTTAGGTAGTAATAGAAATTAATATCCACTGGTGATTTATACATCAGTTAGAACAAAATAAATATCCACTAGCCATGAATTTTCATGTGATATCATGAACTCAGGTTGAGAAAGACTTGCGATAGATACGTAATGATTCCAATAAAACTTTTAATAACCATTAAACTTTACATATTAACAAATAGTTAATAGGATATAATTTTCTAGAGCTCAATGACATGGATATTTGAGTATTTAGAAAACATTTTATACAAAGTTTCAAATGTTCCTTATATACCTCTCTAGTAATTAAACATAAAATCCTATCAAAAATATTTTCCAAATAAACCTCAAGTTTTATAAAGTTTTATATCATAAAAATAATTTTAATTCTTTCCAAATGGGATTTAAAGCTTCAATGAAAACTTTTAAGACATGAAATCTTTCTTTATAGAATCAAGTTAGAATGTAAATCTCATTACAACCAAGATAAAACTAAATAATTAAATTATCATGACCAATATATACATCATCATCATGAAAATGTATCAAATTTCAATCAAGACTTCATTATAAAAAAATACAAAACAATTACAAGAAATATAGAAACATAAAAAATTAATATAGAAATATCAACACAAACTCATTCTATCCAAACACATATTTAAATTTAAATACTATAAGTTTAAAAAACATCATTATTAAATGTAATTAGAAAACAAAACCCCTTTAAAACTATACTTTTTATTAGAAAACCCATCATGGGAACTTTATCGAACACTTTACATGCATAGATTTTTGTTATAAAAATATATAAGTAGAAATCTATGAAAACCCTATCATGTAAAAGAACTAATTCATAAAAAATTAGAAAAAAATCATAAATTTATTAAGGATCATAATAATGGGAATGATTTTAAAGAAAATTAATTTATAAAATTCAAGAATCACAAGGTTTTTTAATAAAAAGGAAGTACATGGAATTATCTACCTAGGTCCTACATAGATGGTATGAAACCTTTAAATATTGAGTGAAAATAGACCAAGAAGTAATATAAACCCCCTAAAAAATCATGAAATTCATGGTTTATAAAAATACCTAGCCTAGGGATCAGACAACATGGCCCCATAGAGAGTAAAGAGAAATAAATAGTAGAAGAGAAGAATGAAATTGAGAAAATAGATAAAGAAAATGATGTAACCTTGAATAAATAACTTGATATCATAAAGGGAGGAAAATAATCCAAATAAGTGGAGGTAATAGTCTCCCCTATGGATCTTCTAGTTTAGATATTTGATTGAGAGGGAGGATAAGGTCAAATGAAGTTTTAATTCAATAGTGGTTAAATAAGAATTTCAAAAAAATTAGAATATAGGAAGGCTTCATAGTTTGTCCATAGGGTTTATCAAACCATTCACTAACCATGTAAGATCCTATAGATTACCTGGTAACTATGGTGAGGTTTAACAAATGCTTTCATAACCATGTGAAATCCACTAAATTGAATTTCACCCTACACAATGGTACTCAACATGGTTTCCCTTATCCATGTGAGATTAATCCACAAGGTTACTACTGACTATGTGTTAACCATGGGATTTCTATTAAACTATAAATCTCATGTGTGATATTAAACCATAAAGTTTATACTATATGTTTAAATCATATATCTTTTCTTAATAATGAATAATTCATAAACCATAACAATATTAGAAGGTAAACACATAAGGTTATACCACATGAGATCTATTAATCATGTGATAAACACTATACTAGAAAACTTGCATATAAGATAATGCCACATAGTTACTACTTACTATGAAGCTATGAAAACCCTTAAAATTTAAAACTTTTACACCCATACTTCACTGATTATAGTAAATTAAAAAAATAAGAAAATAATAAACATAAGTGATATTGAGGTGTGAAAAATCTCCCCACCATATCTCTTTTTACCCTAAAAAGTCATCAAAGATTTATGGAAAAATGGAATTGAAACCATCCCACCTAGATAGATAAAATAAGGAATGAAATGTTCACCCTTATACATAATTGAATAAGGATATAGTTTAAAAGATTTAATAGGGAGAAAATAAGTACAATATAACATGATTCCTAAACCATCATAGAACCAAAAAATCCAGTTCATCACAAAACATAGGCACAAGAAATCCCCCCAAAGAAATTATCAAAATTTTGAGACCTTTTATAGGTCTCCCCACTATTTAAGGTCTATATTAAAATAGTGGGACAAATAAAACCAAACTATACCAATAGGAAGTATCATTAAAATAGTATATCCATAGACACATGGAAATGAATATAAAATTAGCATAAACTGATGTACTATAAAATTTAAAGAAAGAAAATGGAAAAGAATAATGTGGTACCATAAATAGGATTCATCATATTACTTACTAGATCCAGACTATGGTATAGAATTCTTCCTTTTTTGATGCTTTAATTAATCAAAATTTTGAAGATGACCCAATCAACTACATTGATGATAGGTCTTCAGAACTCTCAAACAATAGGACTTATAATTACTAGTTTGACCACACTGGAATCATATAATAGGTTTGCTATTTATAATAGAAAAAATTATATAATAATAAGATTCTACAAAATAATTTTTATTCTCTAACTTGGGTTTATCCTTCAACTATTCCTTACAAGATAGAGGACCCTTGTTTTTTCCAAACAGAATAAAGGAACCACCCATCATGGGCTACCTTAACTAGCCTTTACAGTATTAATTATCATCCAAATTAATGGAAATTAATGCCACATCAATGTGGTTTTTTTAAAACATAAAATAATCAGTATTTAATAACTTTAAACCACCCCTCCTCAAGTATAAATACCACCCTCACCACCCCATTTATCCTCATAAGCCTTGAAGCTCTCCAAATATCTAAAAAACCCTCTCCTCTCCACTCTACCTACATCCAAGTTCTGATGGTATCACCCAAATACCAATTACAAGGTCTTTAAGGGGTACCTTAAGGAGGTGATATTCAATAGGAGGTTAAATAATGTGAAAATAAAGGTATGTGTGAGATAAGGGTTTCTCGTCTCACTTTTACTTCTAGGAGATTTATTACTTATTCACTACTTATTTATTATGTTTGTTTTATATAAATTCCTTTGATATATCCTATCATAAATCTCATTATCTTCTTGTTATTCAATGTTTCATTTGATAATTATTACTTTTATAGGGCATGTGATTCAATTGATTACAAGTGGTAATGGATTTATTAACTCAATTTTCATTCATTGGGTTAAACTTCTATTTCATTGATTATGTCATGCTAAGGTTGTGTGTTAAATTAATTTTTATTATATCTTGTTTTATTTACACTTATTTTTTCTATATTTAAAATGAATAGACATAATTAATTCATTTGATTAATTATATGAACTTTTTAAGGGACTTCATATCAACTTCACATCATTGAGGAATATTTTAATATCATGCACATAAATATTATTTTATTTGGTGTATATACTTACCCTTTGTTTTATTTATGATCACCATTAATTGAAAATTTAATTTATATTAAATATCCATATTAAATATATCAAGGATAGGATTATTTCCTAAGTCATATACCATTTTATATACGGTGTTTAATTTGAAATTGATTTGATTAATAGGGTAAATAATGTTAAATATATATCTTTTACTCTATATGGATAGTCATTGATAAGGTATATTGATTCACAAATTAAATTTATTATTTGATATATAATAAATGATTTGGACATTCAAGAATGAGTGGAGATTTTAGATATAAAATCCCATCGATGCATCGATAGTCTCATGAGACGAATAATGTGGCCAAATTAAATGGGTTTTTTACGCATAAAGATTAAACTTCCTTATAAATGGTCTTTATGGTAAAGGTTTTATGTTCTTCAGAAACATGATTTCCAATAATAAATAATTTAATTAATAATTTAGTTATCCTTGGGAATTTCACTATGATATTATCTATGAATTTAGATTGTGTAAAAGTTATTAATTAAATGGAATGTGTGATCAATTATTTTACCTTGACATATTAATTATGCATTATTTAATTCTTTTGTTGTATATAACTCTTACTGAGAATTTGATATCACCCTTATTTTGTTTTTTTTTCTTAGGTTATGAAGATTAAATATTGAATGGGTTTGAGGATGAAAATTACTTTCCTTTTTTATGTTTTATTTTTAATTACCAATGTAATAAGGGTACCATGTATGTATCTAGTTATTTAAGAATACTAAACCGGTTAATCCTTCGAGATGTGATTCCTTGTACTTAGTTCTAATGTAATAAAGTAACCTCTCACTCAGGGATACTAGGGTTGGGTTCTTTACAGTTGGAATCAGATGAATTTTAGTATAAAACTCAGGAACTAGATTTTGGAAAATATAGATTATATAATGAAAACCTATGAAAGAATTTATAAATACTCCCAAAGAAACCAAACTTATGATTTGGATATTAGTTATACCTAAATTCTCAATTTACATTAATTATTTTTGAGATTATACATTATTTTTCATAATGTTATGACAAAATCTAGTGTATTATATTATTTAGAAATGGAACCTAGCGAAAGGAATGGGAATCGTATCAATGCAAATAATCCATGTAGGGTTTTCCCTCCTAGTCAAGATAATGTTGTTGGAGATGGAGGTACAATTATAATAGAACAACTTATAACTATACTTGGATATCTTACTCAATTTATGAAAATAACCTTACCAATATAGAGAGGCATGATCCACAACATGGTGTAACAATGTTAGACCACTTCAGGTGACAAAAACCTACATCATTCAATGGGACTAAAAATCTCATTATAATTGAGTAATGGATAGGTTATTTAGAGAATATATTTATCACATTGTGAATTAATGAAAGGTATAAGGTTTTCATAGTAGTTTATAATCTCTCTAGAGATACAGATTAGTGGTGGTTATTGATTCAAAACATTAAGAAGGATTGGTAAATAGAAAACATGGAATGGAAGGATTTTAATGAAATTTTCTTGGAAAAATATTTCCTTCATTAACTGTGAGAAGATATAGAGATACAATTCTTGAGTATAAGACAAAAGAATGATGAGAATGATTCTAAGTATAAACCAAATTTACATGATTATTAAGTAATGATATGAACTACATAAGTAACCCTATTATTAAGATTGATCATTTATTTTATGGTTTAAATACATTCCTCAAAATGTCACTGGTCTCCCAAAATTTCTCATCATAAAAAGATATAGTCTCATTTGCTATCAAGATAGAGAAAGAATTATATTAGTCTAATGACTTTAAGGAAAATATAAAGAAGAATATAATTGAGAAGCAAGAGACAGATAAAGGGAAGAAGGGAAATAAGAATTTTCCTACATGTGATAATTTTGGAAAGAAACACTCTGGTACTGGCCTAAATAAAATAGGAGTTTGTTTCAAGTGTGGAAATAAAGGCCACTAGGCTTGTGAATGAATGGGAAATAAATAAGATATATATGTGAAATTTTTTAAGTGTAAGAATATAGGGAACTTTTCAAATAATTTCCTCAATAATCAAGATGATATACCCCAGAAGAATCAAAGGGATCAAGGTAAATCTTATGCTATTGATGCAGCTGAAGTGTAATTATTATTTTTCTTTTGTATTTAGATCTAATAAATATATTGTAAAATTATTCTATTGATGATATCCTCAAAACTTCTAAGTATTGTATTATAGTACTATTTATTAAAGTATTTGAAATCATGTGTCTAATGGTACCAAGAAAAATGATTAAATAGAAAGTTTATCTTTTTGAAAACACATGTTTGAGGGATGATAACACATAATATGTTCTTGATGTTTTGATAATAATAAAGAGATGATTATGGGATAGCATTGGTGACCATGAAATTAGTTAGTGATTTTGTGGTTTATGATATATTTTCTAGAGTTTACTACATGTTTTTATTTAAGTAAAATTTCTAATAATCTGTGTTCTACTTAAGTAATAGGGAAGAATGAATGTTTTTAATAAGATTTTTTTGGAAATTCAGGTCATTACCATGTTTCAAGAGAAAACATGACAAAGGTATTCACATGTTTGTTATGTGATGATTAAGATCTACTTCATATTGTTTGAGATATTAATGATAAGTTGATTTTAAAATTTTAGGGACCTTCTTTAGAAAGTTTTTGATTTTAATATTTTTGAAGGTTCATAAGGGTAACCATTTATGAAATTGTTTACAATGAAATCTGGATGAGGTTTTATATATTAATGTATTACTTAACCATATAAAGATTTACGCATATTGGATAACATGTGCTAACCATTTTGTTATGATGATAACTAGAGATATAAGGAATGACCTTTCATCCCATTATGGATCTTATGATCTACTATTTATTTAGTCATTACAAATTCAACTGGATTTCTTTGAGTAATAAATGAATTAAAAATTGATCAAGTCAGAAAAAAATATTGATATTGTACTTAGGAAATTAAATCAAAAAATTATATATTCTTAAATAATTTTTAAATAAAATGTAATCATATTATCATCACTTCTAGTGATATTAATTACCTTTTTAGAGTTATTTGTTCTATGGTTTTGTGGTCATTAACCTTATAATGACTATATCCTCTGTCATTATCTATCAGAACTTGATAGTTATATTTCTCTTGTATTTCCATGTTTTAAATTCACACTATTTTTAGCCTATTCAAAAGCCTAATTTTTTGGTGACCTTCACATTTCCCTTTCACTCTTATTAAGGGGATGTTTTATTAACCATATTTATGATGTGGGTTTCCCATAATTGAATTTTCAAATATCACCCTTTGATTTTATTAGTTTCTTTTAAAATTGTGAGGATAAAATTTATTGAATGAGGGGAGAATTTAATACCCCAATATTTGTGGTATGTATCTTTTTAAATTTAATCTCTTTGATATCTTACGTTACACAGAACGCCAATCTTAAAAACATGATTAAATATTATTATTTAATTGTGATAGTTATCACCTAGTCGTTGGAATGGTAGGAATAAATGATAATAACTAAATTATGAAAATATATTTTACACATGTTTATTAATTCATTGGTTACCAATTAATTATAAATGAAAATAAAAACCTAATGAACATAAAGGATGTGTTTTATAAAAGAACTATTTTTATGCACAAAATGGAATTTTATCTTAATAAATTAAATTAATCATTATTACTGAAAGATATTGATAAAATTTATATGTTATATATTCAATAAAATGTTTTTAAATTCATCTAATATGTTTGATAGGATTAATATAATAATATATCCAATTTTAATCATAAAAAGCTATATTTTTCTAAAAGACAATTTTTCCACCTTTTAATGGTGTACCTATTTTAAAACTAAATTTTAAAACTTTTATAAATTTAATTTGAAAAAATAAAATTTATTTTTTTAAATTTAAATATCAAAATTATCTCAGGGTTAATTTTTTTTATTTTTCTGAGAAGTTTCATTTTTTGATGAATAGTGAAAAATACTGAATTTTAATTAAAAGCTGAATTTTCATCTAAAAATTTTATAAGGATAAATTATAATTTTAATAGGTTTTAAAGTCAAATTATAACAAATATTCATCTATTAATCAATTTTAAGTCATTTTAATCATTTTTATAGTGAATTTTGATATAGAAACTCATTAAACTTTTGAACATTTTCACTTTAAAAACTCTCTTTCTCATCCCATCTACGAGATTAATTTTAAATCTAATTTTTAAAATTATATGAATTAAATTTTTTATAATGGATTAAATATTTGGAATCATAAGGTCTAAATTATTTTATAAGTTCATTTTAATTTTTATTCATAAAAAAATTATCACGGTAAAAAGAAAGATTTACCATAGTATAGGTAAAATAATGTGACAGGTTAAAATTAAAAGGTAAAGACATAAAATACCTAAAAATACAAAATTTAATGGCTGGTTAGTATTTTTATTTACCCTAAAATTCCTTTAAAACATTAATTATCAACCAAATTATTGTAAATTTATTCCACCTCAATGTAGTTTTCTTTAAACATGAAATAATAATTATATAGTCACTTAAAACCACCCCTCCTCAAGTATAACTATCACCTCTCATTACCCCATTTCTCCTCAAAAGCCTTGAATCTCTCTAAATATCTTCCAAACCCTATCTTGTCCACTCTCTTCACATCCAAGTACTTCTGGCCACACCCAAAGATCAATTCCAAGGTCCTCAAGGGGTCCCTCAAGGAGGTGATATTTCAGAGGAGGTTAAAGTATGGGAAACTAAAGGGAAGCATGAAGTAAGGTTTTCTCATCTCACGTTTACTTCTATTAGATTTATTACTTATTCACCACTTATTTCTTATTTTTTTTGTATATACTTCCCTTTGATATATCATATCATGAATATCTTTATCTTTATGGTATTTAGTGTTTCATTTGATAATTATTACTTTTATGGGGCATAAGATTGGACAAAATACAAGTGGTAAGGGATTTCTTAACTCAATTTTCATTCATCGAGTTAAACTTCTATTTAATTTATTATTTCATGCTAAGGTTATATATTAAATTACTTTTTATTATCTCATGTTTTATTTCCACTTATTTTATGTGGATTTATAGGAAATACATATAATCGGTTTATTTGATTAATGATATGATATTTGTAAGGGACTTCGTCTCAATTTCACTTCACTGAGGCATATTTTAACATTATGCACCTAATTTATTTTATATTTTGTATATACTTACCCTTTTTATTTATGATCATCATTAATTGAAAAAAAAATCTCTTAAATATTTATATTTTTCATATCATGGATATGATTATTGCCTAAGTCGTATAGCATTTTATATATGGTTTTTACTTTAAAAGTGATTTTATTAACTAGAGAAATAATTTTAATTATATATATTTTACTCAATATATATATTCATTGATAATTCATATTTATTTAAAAATTAAATTGATAATTTGATATATAATGAATTCTTTGGACATCAGAGAATTTGTAGGGACTGTATATAGAAAATTCTCTCAATGCATCAGTAGTCTCATAAGACAAATAATGTGGACAAATTAAATCGTTTTTTACCCATAAATATTAAACTATCTTTTGGAAGGTCTTGAAGTTAAAGGTATTATGTGCCAAGGAAATGTGACATCAATAATTAAGAATTTAATTAAGAATTAAGTTATTTTTACTGATGATAATTTCACTATGATATTATTTATAGATTCATATTGTGGAAATTTTATTGATTAAATGGAATATGTGTTTAGTTATTTTACATTTCTATATTAATTATGAATTATTGAATGCTTCCACTGTATGTAACTCTTAATGAGAATTTGAGCTCACCCTTATTTTGTTTCCTTTCCCTAGGTTATGAAGATGAATGTTTGAATGAGTTAGAGGATGAAAATTACTTTCCATAGTTATGTTTTATTTTTAATTACTAATGTAATAAGGGTGTTATTTATGTATCTAGTTATTCAATACTGCTAAACTAATCGGTCTTTAGGGATGTGATTCCTTGTACTTTTTGATGATTTAATAAAGTGACCACCAACTCAGGGATACCAGGATTGGGGTCTTTACACCATACATTTTATCTTTACCAATGTTGCATGTGATATCTTCAATAAATTTTCATGAAATCATATCCATGTGGGATACTTTGATAATCTGTAAAATTAAAAAAAACATGGTGTATGGTGATAAAATTTTATAATAATTAATATTTCACAAAAAAATAATTATATTCAATATTAAAATCTCTTGGAAAAATCACATAAACTATGTGAGATAAATTGTTCAAATTACAACCACATTTAATTTGGAACTCATATTTTCCTAAGAAACTAGTATGAAAATTCATCAAATGTGATGATCATTTAATCATATATAAAATTCTTCCAAATAAAATTCTATTGTATTAAAATAATTAATAACTATTTATGAAATAATTAAATCAAGAAAAACATGTGAAACAATCATGAATTAATTCAAAATATAAAAGTATGAATAAAACAAAGAATGTTTTCAGATAAAATATGACAAATAAATTTAGTGGCCATATATAGGTTATAAGTTAAGTTCAAAACTTTTCCAAATTTCAACTTGAAATCACTTCATTTTTATTCTTGTGGTCACTTAATTTTTATAATTCTATAATTTTTCAAATTTTTACACATTTTCACTTCAAGGATTTATCAAATTTTCACTCATGACCACTTCCATAATTTGTCAAATTTTCACTCGCAGTCACTTCCTAACTTTTCCATATTTTCACTCATATTCACTTATTGAATTTTTCAAATTTTCACTCACGGTCACTTCATAGATTTGTTAAATTTTCACTCATATTAACTTCTATAATTTATCAAATTTTCACTCACAGTCACTTAACTAAATGTCACTTCTAGAAATTTTCAAATTTTCAATCACAGTCACTTCACTCAAGTTCACTTCCAGACTTTGTCCAATTTTCATTCATGGTAACTTCACTCAAGTTCACTTCTCATAGTAACTTCTCAAGTTAAATTCTAAAGGTAAATTCTCAAGGTCACTTATCAAGGTCACTTCATAAGGTCACTTCATAAGGTCACTTCATAAGGTCACTTCTCAAGGTCATTTATTAAGGTCACTTCTTAAGGTCACTTATTGATTTAAATCGAATATGTAAAAAATCAAAGAAAAATATTATATTCTATAAGATATTATAATTATTGAAATTATAAAAAATACTAATAAATTGGATCAAGGATCTAATTAAACATTCTCCCACTTTTTTATAATTGTAAAGTAAATATCTTTTCCAAAAAATTATCCCCCTTTTTGAAATTGATCAAAAATATTTAAGGTTTAAAGATGGTTCCCCTAATATAAATAGTTTTCATTGGAAAAGAAACTCACCTTAAAAGTTACATCAAACACATAACTAGGATTCCCCTAAATTTATACATTTTCAAACACAATTTTCAAACATAAAAAAAATATATATGTTTATAATAATATAAATTATTTTGGAAAGATGTGTTAGAATCCTTAAGAAGCCATGAAAAAATTAAAATATTTTAAATGAATTATTTAATGATTTAAAAATTAATAAAATAGTAAGAAACTATTTATGTACACACCAGTGAGCTAATAAAATAAAACATATTCATTATACACACTAGCCAAATGGACCAGATTTAAAGTTTTAGCTCAAAACCTAATTCAAACTCCCCTTAAATATATATTAGATGATTAGATTTCCATCATTCCAAGTTTGAATTTTATTTTATCAAAATTAGCCAAATCCAAGGGTTTAGTAAATATATCAGCTAAATATTTTTATTAAGAAATATATTATAGATTTAAATTTCTTTTTTGAAAATGATCCACAAGAAAATGATTTTTAACATCAATGTTACTATTCCTAGGATGTTATAAGGGATTTTTTGAATTATAAATTTGTGAATTATTATAAAAAAATAGGAATCTTATCAAAATAAAATCCAAAATCAGAAAGTTTTTTCTTAATCTATAAATATTGAGAAAAACAAGATGCAACATCTATATATTCAGATTTAGTAGTTTAAAGAGAAATTTAATTTTTTTTCTGTAAATAATAAAAAAAACTAAAGATTTTCCAAGTAAATGGAACATACCTAAAGTATTTTTTATCTATCTTATATCCACAAAAATCACAATCATAATATATTTTCAAATCAAAATTAGTTCAAGAAGGATAAAATAAACCAAGATTCAAAGAATCTTTAACATATATAATAATTATTTTAATAGATTTAATGTGACTTTCCTTCAGGTCACTTTGAAATTTTACACATATGAAAACTAAAAACATCAAATTAAGAATATAATTAGTTAAGTATAATAAACTTCCAATCATGCCACTATATTTTTTAGCATCAACAGATATACTATATTTATCTAAATCTTATTTTAAAGTAGTACTCATGGGATTATTTTCACTTTTAAAATATTCTAAACAAAATATTTTAATAATATCTTTAGTATACTTGGATTGATTTAGAAAAATACCATAATTTATTTGAAATATTTACAAACCAAGGAAATTTTTAAATCCCCCCATCATACTCATATAAATTTCAAAATTCATAAATTCTAAAAAATAATTATAAAGACTTTCATATGAAGATCCAAACACAATATCATCAATATAAATTTTCACAGTCAATATATCATCACAAATTTTCGTTATAAGAAAAGTAAGATCAACATTTCCCTTCTCAAAAAAAAATTCAAAAGAAAACTAGTTAAAATTTCATACCAAGCTTGAGGATATTATTTCAATCCATATAAATCCTTAGATAGTTTTAAAATATGATCATTATGATTTTTATTTTCAAAAATATGGGTCTTTATAACATATGCTAATTCAAAAATATAACCATTTAGAAATTTTTTTTTGATGTCCATTTTAAATAATTTAAATCCATGAAAAGCTTAAAAATATAATAATATCCTAATTATTTCTAATATAGAAACAGATGAAAAATATTTTTCAAATTAAATACCTTATTCTTAATAATATCCTTGAGAAACTAATCTAGATTTATTTTTAACTATATTTCCAAATCCATCAATTTTGTTTCTAAATATCCATTTTGTTCCAATAATATGAGATTCATTTGTTGGATCAACTAAAGTATACACACAATTCCTAGTAAACTAATTTAATTCATATTTCATAGATAAGGTCTAATTAAATCATTTAAATCTTCATCAATATTATTAGGTACAAAATAAAAAATAAAATCATGATAATAAAAAATACTCATAATAGATTTTATATTTTTAAAATTTGATTCAACTTTACCAATCACATTATCTATAGGATGGTCTCTATGTTTCTTACAAGATTTTTAATGAATAATTTCACATTAAGAATAAATATTCTCTAACTCAATATGTGTATATTTATCTTTAGTTTGATATTATTTAAAATTAAAATCTCTAAATTAATACTCAAGTTGATCAATATCATCATCGCTTTTAATTAAATATTTTTCATCAAACATTACATGAATTGATTCTTCGATATCCATGATTATTTTTTTATATGATATATGTGCCTTACTATTATTTGAATATCCTAAGAAAATGCCATTATCATATTTTTCATCAAATTTTTATAAATCAACCTTATTATTGAGAATGAAAAAAATTCATCCAAATAATCCAAAATAACCAATTTTAGGTTCTCTTCCCTTCTAGAGTTCCAAAGGTGTCTCCTTCAACAGGGGTCTTAAAATAACTCTGCTGGTAAAATAATAAGATATACTTATAGCCTATACCTAGAAATATTTAGGAAAATTAACCTCATTTAACATGGTCCTATCCATTTATTGAAGTGTTTTATTTTTCCTTTCAACCACAACATTGTGTTATGTGGTCTAAGGGCTGAAAATTTGTGAAAATACCAATTTTCTTCATAAAACTGGATAAATTCCAAATTCTAGAATTTATCACCATGATCACTTCTAATTGATTTAATAAAGTTTACTTTCTCATTATGAACCAATTTAAAAAAAAGTGATAGAGTTAGATAAATTTTCTGACTTAAGTATAAGAAACTAAACCCATGTGTATCTAGTAAAATCAGTACTAATAAAAAAACAATATTTCTTACCACTCAAACTAGCTAATTTGATAGGAAAAAATAAATCTAAATGAATAAGATCAAGAGGAATTACATTTTTTACTTCCTTAATTGACTTGAAACTACTTATGTTTTGTTTACCTTTCAAGTAAGAATCACATACAAAGGTGTTTCCCACTTTATGTTCTGGAAATCAAAAAATGGTTTGGTTCTTAGAAAGATTGTGAATAACATAAAATTAGCATATATGAACCTCCTATACCACAAAATATTTTTAGAATATGTTTCATTTAAACATATGAAATTTTTATCAATTAATTCAGAAAAATTGATCGAATAAATGTTTTCTTTTCTATTTGAATAAAAAAATAGATTTATCCTTAAAGATAATGCATTTATCATTTTAAAATTTAACAAAATTTATATAACCCCATAGTTTTAAAATGATTATTAAATTATGTTTCAATCCTTCAATATATAAAACTTTATAAATAACAACAAAACTTTAAATTCAAACCTCACAGAAACCTTTTACCTTTCCTTTAGAATTATCACCAAAAGTAGCATTTCCCCATTACACTTATTGAATGAAATATAATTTGATATATCACTAGTAATGTGTCTTGAGAATCCACTATAAATGTATCAAACATCCTTTTTGAATCTCCCAAGAAACTCTTATTGATTTTACGAATCCATTAAACATAAGTTTTCCATATCCTTTTCAAAACTAGATTCTTCAGTAGAACTTGAATCCTTGGTGAAACTTTGTCCAACTTCCATTAACTTATTTATTTATTACTTTTATTCTTTTTATTTTTTTCCTTATTTATCCTTCTGAAATCAGGATTGATGTTCCCCCTTTAACAAAGTACATCTTGAGAATCAATAGAATAAAAATTACCTTTATTCTTCTCCTTGTAATCATCTTTATGATACTCTTTTTGGGGTTTCCTTGAATATAATTTCTTTCTCCTATATCTACACTTTGTAACATATGTTGTATCATTCATGTCACTACTTTGTAACTTTGAGTCATAAGAGTAAGTAGATGTATTTTATTTAAAATAAATTTTCTTATTCTTTGAATTATATTTTTAGTGATATTTTTAAGGTATAACTCATATTGTAATAGTGATCCAATAATATCATCAAAAGTGTATTCTTTTAAGTTCTTAATTTCATCTATAACACTATTTTTAGTATTCCACTTATTAGGAAGTTCTCTAAGTACTCTTTCAACAAGAATAGTATTTTATAGAGTTTCATCTAAAGAACCCATACCATTTACAATAATATAAAATCTATGAGACATTTGATTAATAGTTTCTTCTTCACCCATTTCAGAATATTTATAATTATCTCTTAACATTCCCAGCTTAGTTATAATAATCATATCTAAGCCAATATGTGTAACATTCATAATTTTCTATATGTCATGAGAAATTTTATATTCTAAAATATGACTATACAGATTTCTATTTATTTCACAATATAAAATATTTGTAACGTCACAGATTTTTGAGAAGGTTGAAAATACTCAACTTGTTTTAAATTTTGTGTTTAGTGTTTATACCAACCTTTATCTTGATCTTTGGAACTTAATTATTGGATTTTTACTAACCCAAGTACTTGTTTTTTATATGGGTTTTAAGGCATAGAAAGTTACTTGGTGTTTCGGGTGTGTTTTGGGTGCATTGGGCCTTGGAAACTCAGTTTCAGGAAAGTGTAGATAGAAGTGCATGGTTGGATCAAACCCTGAGGCCTCCTAGGAGTAACCATGTGGCCCACCAACAGCATTGGTCACAGCTTGAAAAACTTTTCGAATGGGGGTGCACAGCTGTGCGACATCTCTACAGTTTGTCACATAGGGGAATCGTATAGTTCGCACATAGTTTAACTAATTGTGCACTTAATCCGTGTGAGTGTGGTTATTGGATAGTGAGAACTACATGGTTGGCACACAGTTATCCAAACAGTGAATCCAAACTGTGTGGGTCTTTTAAAAGTATGAAATTTATAAACTAATCCTCCCTATTATTTATGTTTTTCCTCTCATTTCTCCTCCATTCCATTACATGCACAGAGGGAGCTCTCCATTTCATCTCCTCCCTTAGGCATTGAGAGATCTTCATCATCCAAGCACCGAATTGAGCTCTTTCAGTCTCATTGGAAGTGTATCGGTAAGTTCTTTGATCCTATTTCTTCTCTTCTTCTATTATCTCACTATATAGAGTACTAAATCTATGTGAGCTATTTTGCCCTATGTTCAAGGTGTTCATTTAAAATGCCAATTTTTCTCATTTCAACTCGATTTAGAGTCTGATATGAGAAGAGAAATCACCTATGAGTACATAGTAGGTGGTTCCTAGCTGTATCATTAATTTTATGGATGTTTCAGGGGTGCGTTATATATAATCTATGTAGGTAGACTGGGAGAGACCCCTAATTATTTAAATTTTTTATTTTAAAATGTTCAATTGATGATATGATATGCCTATGGGAATTCTCTTGATTCACTACAAATGGTTAAATTGGGTAAGGGTCTTGGACCAACATAGGAATTTTAGTTCATGTGTGTATTTTAAATTGATTTTATTTTTAATATTGATTTTTGAGTTCCTTGGGAACTTTATGGGATAGTCCCAAGGATTTAGGTGATGTTGATCACCTGGATTGAGGTGACATGGTAGTCAGGTTGAGGGTGTGGCCCAGGATACGTGGGGTTATGATGATCACCATGTTGAGGCGACATTGTCATTAGATTGAGGTTATGAGGTTTCCAGGATGAGGGAAAGGATTGTGTGATCTGAGATGGTGTTGACCATCAGGATTAATGATGTGGTCATCAGGGCATGAGGTTCCAGATAACGTGACTTGGGTTTTTTTTTGTGATTTCCACTCACCATTGTTGTCCTACTCACCGTTGGAGTCATGTGCACACAAATAGGACTCAATTGAGGTGGTGTTGACCACTCATTGTGGGTGGAGGACCCTATAGATTATAAATCTTGTTGATTGTTTTTACCATCAAATATATTGGGGTTTCTCATCATATAAAACCATGTAAATGGTGATGGACCATTGGTTGATGGTTTTGAGACCATGAATTGGGGATTGAGGCTTTCTGTTATACTTGAGGCCATTGGGCTAGGGTAGTTAGAGGATGGATATCAATGTTCCTTACGACATCATTTGTTGAGTCGAAGGTGGTCATTTATTGGAGGATGGATATCACCATGCCTCGAGATGTTGGGATTCAAGCCAATAGGGATTTTTTAGTAGAGGTATGAGGGACTAGGGACTTGTTTGGGTGTGCTATTCTAGAACTGGTTATATGATTGATGGAACAAGGTATCAAGTTATATTTTTATAGATGGACCCAGAGGGTTCACTTAATATGGTATTTGTTATGGGATGCCTTGGGTACTAAGCCATGGGTCCTCATCACTCCAAATATATATATATATATATATATACATACATGTTATGTATGAAATATATATATTTGGGGGCATGTATTCAGACTTATATCATTAGTGGTAAAATAGATTAATTCTTCCTTGTGGTTGTTGAGCACAAGGGAATAAGGTTAATTAAATAAAAGGTGTGTGTTGCCTTTTTATTTATATTCTTCATACACCTTCATAATTATGGATGTAAGATAAGAACACATTATTGGTGGCCAACTAAGACTATTCTTACACCCTATATGGACCCCTTTGAGACACATGTAGACTTTATGTCTCTAAGATTAGGTAAGGGTTTAGGATTGGGATCTGGGATTTAATGATCGATTTAGACCTTTTTCATGGGATTGATAATAGTGGACCATGGTGGTTCCTCTTCATCAGTTGGATTTTCCTTTGGGAATGATTTTATATATATGTACTGATATGGTCAGCCAAAGGTGACCCTATTTATCTATTTCTTATATGTCCTATTATGACTTTTCATGTTTTATCTGTATATGGTATTATTGACTTTGGGCATGTTGATTATTATTAATGTTGTGATTATTCTTCCACTGAGTTTATTTTATTACTTCTTCTATTTATAGTCCATCTTTTATTGCTCTAAATTTATGTATATACCGTTATTATTATAACCACCTGAGTGTATAGTCTCCCCACTATTACCTCTCAGACCCTCCCTGGTAGTTATACTCCATTGGCATACAAGGAGGCATGCCTAAGGCCTAATTTCTAACCATCCTGGAGCGCTGTTTGGGTGGAAAACTGGGTTGGGGTGCTACAAATGGTATCAGAGGATTTTCTTTTCCTTTTTAGGATTACTATTTGGGATATGGTATACTGAAGACTAGTAATTGGTCAAAACTATGTGAAGAGATTGTTTTTGGGTGCCTGAATCCCTGTGCATTGGGGATATGCCAAGTTTCCAAGGGTGGGAAATTTATGTTATGCTATGTGTTTTTATAGGTGATTGATTTTCACCTCGAGTAACACACTTGGGTGTGATGTTTAACTATTATATGGTTTGAACCTTGTACCGTTATGGAAAGGGGGGATTTATTATGAATTATAATAGTTACATGGGGTGATTTTACATATGAATGTGCCTATAAATATTACTTGGAACCTGGAATGTGCTAAGAGGGGTTGGTCTGTTTAATGTTTCAACAAAGAATCTAAACAATGCTTTCCTGTATAGCCTATTTTGGTTTCATTCTACTCATCCATCCTAGTAATGTGGTTCCAATGAGATATATATGTGATTTTATAGGTATGTGATATATTTTCCTATCCATGATAAGGTTTGGTATGGATGAGGATAGGGGGTAAGTTGTTTAAAGTGTCAACAAAGGAGCTAAACAATGTTTTCCGATATATCCACTTTGGTGTCATTCTATTCAACTACCCTAGATCTATGATACATGATACATGATGCTTAACTCTATTATGGGTAGGAAAGGGTACATGAGGATGTATTATATGTGATGTCTAACTCCAATGTGCATAGGAAAGGGGCCATGATGTCAGATGATACTTGATACCTGAATCTGATATGGGTAGGTACGGGGCCATGAGGTCAGGCATTGTGTGACATGGGTGCAGTAGGGGAGTTTAAGGGTGGGGATATGTGCTACCTATTATAGATTTTCCTATCTATGATATGTGTATACTATTATGGTTGTTTGAATATCATGTTTGGTCTTCAGTAGGATGCCACCTAAATGGATTCTAGTGGAGCATCAGGAGGATGGTGATATGGTTCTGCATGAGTATTCATAGGATGAGGCCCCTAAGGGTCAGGATGAGGCCCCAAAGGTTTGATATGATCATTATCCATAGGTACATTCTATGGTATAGTCAGGACAATCGTATATGGTAGACTTTGAGACATGGATTTATTAGAAGCTTCGGGAAAGCTTGGTTCGGGTCATACAGGGTATTGATCAAGGAGCTCAGGCAGGTGATCTATATATAGAGTATTTGACATGTGAGTTCCAATCACATCACCCACCATTATTTCAGGGTGAGGGTAGACCATAGGTAGTAGATAAACAGATCGAGTCAGTCTGGACTATCTTTGACTAGCTCGAGACACCCATGGGTCGGAGGGTGAAGCTGGTGACGTACATGCTCATAGGACCATTAAAGAACTAGTGGGATGTAAAAGTTTAGAAAGGAAGACATGAGGGATTTTCTTGGAATTATTTCAATGATATATTATTTGAGAACTTCTTTCCAGATATGTAGAGGGTAGATAGAGCCTGTGAGTTCATGAATCTTTAGTAGGGGGATACATCTATCATGGACTATGTGGTGAACATCACTAACCTATCACAATTTCCACCTACAATAGTGAAAAATGAAATCACCAGGGTTTGGTATTTTTAGGATGGATTAAGGCACACCATCAAGTTATAGGTAAACATATTCAGGCTATAATATTTCTTGAAAGTTGTCAATTAGGCGTTGATAGCCAAGGGAAACTTGAAGGACCAATCATATTTGACTTGGGTGACGATGTCAGGTGAGTTTAGTGGTTATTCTTCAGGTTATAGGAAGTGAGGCCATGAAGAGTCTCGGTAGGGAAGTTAGACCAAATATTTAGATAGACCATCGAGGAGTGGGTCTTTAGAAGTGTGCTTCTAGTGTGGGTAGACGAGGCATGTTTGGACCCAGTATGATCAGGGTCCGAAGGAGTTTTGGCTGTGTGTCTAGATGGTCCATTTGGAGAGCATTTGTAGTAAGACTTCTCATATGGATGGGAACTAGGGAATAGGGAAAACTCAGGGATCAAAGGTAGGATTGGGAGCAATACCAAGAGTTGTTAGATGGGATTTAGCTATACGCAGATGTCATGGAAGAGATAGTGGGACCCAGTATTGGGCTCAGTGTCTAGTAACTTGTGTATCTTTGCATGGAGTCCAAGTATCAATTAGTAGGGCTTTGGGCCATGTGGATGTTGTTGAGTTTTTAGGGTTAGAATAGGTCATGGATCCAATTATAGTTAGAGGTACATCATGGGTGTGACTGAGTTTCCTTTTGTTTTAGGATTTTCCCTGTTTTGGTGCATGAGGTGTATGGGTTTTGTTTTTGGACTAACCAGACATTGGTTAGTAGGTTGGAATTAATAATGAGTTGTGATTTATATATATATGAGGTGCATAGTCATCTAGTAATCGATGTAATGTAGGATACATATGAGGGGTATAGGAATCAGGACTATTATGGGCATGCACATGTATAAATGACACTAATTTATTTTGATCATCTATTGAGATCAAGGATCTATGGGTATCTGATGAGATGTAGGTTATTATGAGTTTTGTGTATGACATAGGTACTTATGGGAATCAGATTAGATGCGAGAGTTGATGGATGTTAGATATGACATGGGCATAATTTGAACACCTGATGAGGTGCAGTAATGATGATGTGTCATGAGAGGACTTTGAGTTTGGGGATTTCGGTGGAACCATCAGATGTTTTGTTTTGGTTTAGGAAGAAACTGAGTAGTAAATTCCTAATGTGGAGATCCCATGGGAGGAATTACCCTAATACTATATAATTGGGGTAGACCATTTTGACTTAAATTATATGGATATGTTCGGTACCATATTTGAGTAAATTATAATGGCTTGGGGATGATCTATGTTGAGGTTGGGAGACTATAATGTCCCAAGTTTTTGAGCGAGTCAAAAATCCTTGATCTATTTTAAATTTTAAGTTTGGTGGTTAAACCGACCTTTCTCTTGATCTTTGGAACCTAATTTTGGGAGTTTTATTAACCCAAGTACTTGTTTTTAGATGAATTTTAAGGCTCAATAAGTTTATCAGGGTTTCGGGTGAGTTTTGGGTGCATCATACCCCAAAAACTCAGTTTCAGGAAAGCGTGGATAGAGGCGCATAATTTTATCAAACCGTACAGCCTCCTAGGAGTAACATTACGGCCCACCTACAACACTGGTCATGAAATTACCCAGTAAATATTTATGTATCACTAATATGGGGAGGTTTTTAATCAATGATATTATTTTCTTTTATGTTTCCTTTCTTATGAAAAAAAATCACCTCCTATTAAAGATTTATTTCCCTATTGAAAACTAAACAAATATACATCCATAGGAACATGGTAATTTTCATGGTTCACTAATCAGTAAGAGTAGCTACGTCCTTGGTATGGTTTAGAAAAAATCCAATACCACACAATACACTAGAAAACAATCATTTTTGTGTGGAAAAAAACGAGTAGGATATGCACATGTGTAGAACTATGATCAATACAATAGTGCATGTGCTTCAAGTAACATGAAATGATATAAGAATTTTTTTGTAACAAACATGTTATGGGGCTTCTTGATCACCTTTCATGAATATAAAATTCCAAAATAATTCTTCACTTTCTTACCCAAAAATTGGTAAGAACTGCTTATGGACTTTGTAATAAAACTCAGTTCGACTTCCCAATATGATTTTCCTAGTCTAATTGCTCAATATGAAAAATATATGGATCTATCATAATATGATTGAAACAATTTTGGAATAATTCTATCTGAATTTGAAAATCCAAATCTAATTTCTTAGTATGATTTTCCAATACAGAAACCCTGAATACAATCTTGTCTCTTCCCCTTTCTTTTTTTGTCCAGAAAAATTTCTTAGGTAATCCCAATATGGAAACTTCTTCTCTCTACAAAAGTATTCAGGACTCCACCTTATATCAACCTTTCATAAATAGTAAAAATTACTTTCCCTTTTATAGTCTCCCCAAAAATGGTTTGGGTGGGATTCTTGAAAAGTTTCCCACTCAACCAAATTTACCTGAATCATAAGTTATCCTTGAATGTAGGGTGCATCATGACTTTGTCAACACCTCACGTTTCTTATAAAATATTCTTGAATCTTCTAACAACTTCATCTTTATTCTGACTTATTTAAAAAAAACTTCAGTCTAATTCGGATTCTCTATTATTATTTCCCAATATGATTTCTTTATTACAGTTCTCTATACTAACTAATGAAAACAAAAGAAAATACATTCTTTGAAATTTAGATTCCCTTTGACAAAACTTTTTTATCTCCATCAAACTATTCAATCAAGATTCTAGACTTAACAAAACTCCATTCTAATTTTGATAATAATCTGCCGTATTATAATGAAGACAAATATAATACAATAAATTCTTCTTCTTCAACTCTCTTGACCCGCTTGGAAAATAACCAATAATTCATGCTGATGAAAATGGTTTAATTCATTATTGATTGGTTTATGAATTTTCATTTTGAATTGGTTCAAAAAAATTTAACTTATTTTCTTTATCATTAGTCCCAACATCTCCTGATGAAAACAATTCTACCTCTGATGATTTCAATGGTATACCGAATTCGATGGATTGGTATCAGAAGTTTCAACTTCAGAAACTTCTTTCTTTTCTGAATACAATATAAATGAACTTCTAGGTCTTAGCTTCAATCTATTTTCTAATTAAAAAACTCATTAAATTATTTTTTTGAAGATTTAAATATTTTGGCTTTTGGTCAGGCTGAAAACAGTACCTTCATTACGATCAACCTTCTTATCCTTTAAACAAATCTACATCTGGTAAACTCATTACGATGATCTTGAGACCCGAAATATTTGGCTTCAACCACATTCTTCTTCTTCAAAATTTTATCTAGTATCATGACTTCCTTCATGAATTTGAAGAATTTAAGATTATATTCAGCATCATCAGACTTATAATGGAAAGTATTTTAACTTCTCATTATTTCATCAACATCTCTCTTTCCTTCTCAGTCTGAATACGATTGTTCAGAATATGATCGGAATCATCTTTTCTCCCCCTTCTTTCATCAATATTACATCACAAGTTTTATAGATTAATTATGATTTTTGATAAATAAAAAATAGAAAATAATATTCTATTTATATCAGATCCTTTATGAATCTTATTCTCTTCCTTATTATGATTAGAACCTCATTATGGACCCAATGTGAATCTGATGATCCTTTTTTTAGACAGCTTCATATCAATATGATGAAATTTATTAAACATTGTTAGTCTAATTTCCCGAATACAATGGTTAGTAAAAACTTCCAAAACATTTAAAAAGTGAATTTATTTATCCTTTTTTACAAAAAAAAAGACAATATACTTTCAAAACAAACTTCTTCAAAAAATTCCAAAAACCTTCTCTAACCAACTTGATCCCAAAAATCTCCCCCTTTGTATTCTTTTGTCAACCAAGATTCATAAATAACTAAAAATTTTAACCTCAAGATATGGATTACTTATCAACAATTCTAAGATTACGCGATCTAAATCATTGTAGGAAATAAGAATTATTGACACCAAAGTCATGTTGTCCAAAAGTAGTGAGAATAAAAACCATATTTAGCCATATTCCTTAGATTTTCTTCCTCATCTCTTTAACTTTCCTAGAATACAATAAAATTTTTTCTTATAACCACTCCAAAAAATAGTTATAATAGTTCACACACTTACATTTCTAAATTCACAGCTTACCCACAACTCCCCCTTTTTTTATTCTTCCATAAGGATAGATTTATGAAACAATTATCCCCCTTGACAACATTATCTAAAGGTAATATGAGAGAGGGGAAAGAAACACAAACCTTAACCTTGATGATAAAGAGTTTCGATTCCCATGTTAAACCTCAATTTAGAAAAAGGTTCATTTTGTAAAGGATTTTTGAATATGTCAAGAACTTATTCTGGTGTAGGAACATACTCCAACTTCAATTCATTCTTCTCCATATGCTCTTTGATAAAATTATATTTGATATAAATATTTTTTGAACAATAATTTTTTATTGTATTCTTGGTAAGGTTTATTGCACTTTGATTATCATAACCCAAGAGAAAGGGTAACTTCACTTCAACAAGTAAGTCTTCTAATTGAGTCGTCATCCAAATAACTTGGGTAGAGGATTGAATAGCAGCAACATACTCAACTTTAGTCATACTGAGAGTTATTGAATTTTTTTTCCTTATATGATAATGAACACAAATTTTCCATAGAAAGAAAAATCTACTAGATTTGGATATTCTATCATCAACATTTCCTTCCCAATCTACATCTGAATACCAAAAAAAATACTATGATCTATCATACCTGATTCCAAAAAAAAATTTCCTTTCATGTATCTGAGAATTATTTTTTTAGAAAGTAAATGTGATTCTTTAGGAGCACTCTTAAATCTTTCACATAAGGTAAAATCATAAACAATGTGGGGTCTTGAGGCATTCAAATATAAAAAAACTTACAATCATCTTCTAAAACTCTTTCTGGTCAACTTATTTTCCTTCTCCATCTTTACTCAACATGGTTCCCACTAAAATTGGTGTGTAAAGTGGTTTTGAGTTTTTCGTGCTGAACTTTTTAAGAAGTTCATTAGCATAATTTTCTTATGAAATAAAAATATTTTTCTTCTTTTGTAAAATTTGTATCCTAAGAAAGCCTTTAATTTCTCCTAGCATGGAAATTTAAAAAAATCATTTATTTAGAAAATATTTCACAAGATCTTTCATAATTTCCAACAAAGATAATTTCATCAACATAAGAAATTACAATTAGGGAAAACTAGTGACTTTATTTAATGTCAATATTGATATAAACTCTTCCTTTATTGAAACTCATCTTCCTTAATCAAGTATCCAATTTGGAATACCATTCTCTTAGAGCTTGTTTTAGGTCATAAAAGTCTTTCTTCAGCTTACACATATAACTTTAATCTTTCCCAACAACAAATCCACAAGTTTTTTCAATGAAAAACTCCTAATAAATATCCCCATTCATAAATAAATATTTTACATCCATTTGAAAAATTTTGTAACTTTGTTGTGTATTAATAGTGTAATGTCCCGCCCCTTCCTTATTGGGTTGAGAAGGTGGTGAGACCCTACTTGGCCTTATGTGGTGTTCCCAAGGCACCAAAGGCTATAAATAAATACCAAGGGCTTCAAGAACAATTGGGTAATGGATTTTACCTTATAATAAAACCAACAAAACTACATGATGTGTGTTAACAAAGTACACCCAAAAAATATCTTATGAGAAGACAACCAAACTATTCCATAAAAAATCCATAAACCCAACAACCATTTCAAAAAATCTCAATATCAAAGTACCAAGTGGAAGACTCAACAAAAAAACCCAAAGGAAACCATGAAACTCTCCATGGCTCCACACCAATATCCTTACTCCAAGCTCCACAAGACCTCCCAAGCATCACGATGAACCGCTGGAAAAATGAGATGTTTTACCCTTACCTGTGTCTTAGAAAATTACATCTATAAAAGAACCAAAGTGTCAAAGAAGGGGGTGAGTAAAAATACTTATTAGGTTTTCCCTAAATTAATTCCCTGCACATTCCTCTATGAAAGAACCTTTATCACATTTAGATAAAGAAATTTATATAAAGCAACAAATATTTCAACAATTTCCAGCAAGCCAAACATGCCCTTACAAATCCATTTTTCACCCAAAACCATAGATCATAAGGGAAATCCGAAAAACAAGACATAATTAATTTTACCAGTGCATAATAGCATAATAATTTTACCTTGCATAACAACACACAAACAAAGTATAACTATAAAGTTTCATATACCAAAATCGGTAAACAACCATTTTGGAACTTCCTATCCAAGCCCATTTACCACTTTTCTGATCTAGTGGTACTTCTCACCCACTTATATTTGATGGTGACCCTTCCATCCACTATCCATACCCTTTTTATAGTGGTACACCATGCCCACTCCACATCCATTTCAATCGCATGCATATGTACTCAACCAACAAAGAAGTATATAACACATCAAGGCCACAACATTATGCCACAAACATTTAAAACTTGGAAAATCCCTTTGGACATTATCCATGCCACATTACATTTCAATAAATCAACCCATTTTATTGAAAACCACTTTCATAAACTATTTTCATAAATCAACACAAGTTAAATATTTTAAAATCCACATTTTAAAATCCAACAACAAAGAACATTTTTAACGCAATACCCCATTTTTTCAAAAATCCAAAAATCATAAAAAAAATGAATTTCCAACAATCTTTGCACAAAATAACCACAACCAAATCCAACAAAAATTGATTAATTGAAAAAAAAGATTCGAGTTCATACAAAATGGAGTCAAGAGAGAATCCACCTACCTTTGGGTTTCGGTGAAATCGACCCACTGCACAACCGCACACTGAATCCAGGTAAAACTTCCACAACACCATCTTAGATCCCCTTACCTATCATCAAAAATACCAAATCTCACCAATTTAAGCAAAAACAACCCTGGATATACATGCAACGGGTGTAGATCTAGAAAATCAGGAGAGAGGGAGAACTGGATCTAAGGAAAACCAAGAAAGAATCAATAGTGGAGACTTACCAAAGAAGAATCACTTTCATCACACCTTAAAACCCTTAAAATCTCTCTCAGAATGAGTGGGATAGCCCCTATAATCCTTGAGAACCAAAAATCCCGATTAGGGTTCATATGGGATAAGAGAGGGAAATTTTAGGGCAAATCCCGAGTGAGCCCGAAATTAAAAACCTAATCTTTATTGGCATGCACAGTTAGCTCACAAGTTTAGGAAAACTGTGTGCTAACTGTGTGCATGATACTATCTCTAAGGGAACCCCACATGCCCCCCTTGAACAGTTATGCAAACCATTCATAAAATGTGTGAATCCCACTATCTCATGTTACACGGTTACCTGGAGATCTTTTAGGGTTTCACCTAAATGTGTGCAAACTGTGCACCCTTTAAAAAGATTCCTAATATTTCAAAAACCTTCCAAAACTCTCCCAAACATTACCCAACAACTTTAAACACATAAAAAAGGCATAAAAACTTTTACATACCTCAAACTAGGGGTTCTACATTCTCCGCACCATTGTAATTTCCATCCTTAGAAAGTAGATAACCATCTCTTTGTTGAAAGAGCTTGAGCCATTGCTCAGTCATCTCTTTCTCCCGCTCCCAAGTCTCCACCTGATTCTGGCAATGCTTCCACAAAACTCGAACTAGACCGATGCTTTTACCATGAAATAATTTATCTTGTCTAACCACAATTACCATTGGCATGTGTACAAAGGAATCATCCAGCTCTAGCTCAACATGATCCCATCGAATCACATGTTCAGGATCCGGTTGGTACTTCTTCAACTGAGAAACATGAAATGAATTTTGTACAAAACTGAACTGTGGTGGAAAATTCAACTAAAAATACACCTCTCCAACCCGCTCAAGTATCTCAAAATGCCCAATATACCTTGGAGATAACTTACCTTGCTTCTCAAAACGAAAATTTCCAATCCTATAAGAGATTCTCAAGAACACATGATCACCCACCTTGAACGAAAAAGGTCGTCAACGATGGTATGCATATGATTTATGATAACCCTGATCCATATCCATTCATTTCCTGATTAAATTGATATTATCCATAGTTTATTGGACAAGGTTTAGTCCAACCATTAAGGTTTTACCTATTTCCACCAAATATATGGGAGAACAACATGGACTACCATATAGTGATTCAAATAGAACCATATGTATTGAGTCCTGATAATTGTTATTATATGAGAACTCCACCAATGGAAAGTGCTCCTCCCATGAGCCACCAAAATCCATCAAACAAGCCCATAACATATCTTCTATAGCTTGTATCATCCTCTCGGAATTCCCATCCATATGAGGATGATATGTTGTTCTAATCATCAACTAAGTCCCAAGGGATTGTTGTAAGGATTTCCAAAAACGATATGTGAAACTTGGATCTCTATCAAATACAATTGAAAATGGAACACCATACCTCTTTACCACTTTACAGATATAGATTTTGGATAGATCCTCCATCGTATGAGATTCACGAATAGGGATAAAATAGGCTGACTTTGTGAGATGATCCACTATCACCCATAAGGAATCATGTTTTCTGACCGTTCTTGGGAGACCTGAAACAAAATCTATCACTATATGTTCCCACTTCCATACAGGGATAGGTAATGATTGCAACATATCTTCCAGCCACTGATTCTATTCCTTGAATTTCTGACAATTCAAGCATCTCGAAACAAACTCCATCATTTTCCTCTTCATACTGGACCACAAAAACTACCCTTTCAACACCTTATAAATTTTATGAATTCGAGGATAGACATCCCATCTGGAATGATGATAAGTCGTGAGAATTTACTCCTAAAAAGACGTCGGTATAGCCATCCGATTCAGAAAAAAAACTTATTTCTCATTCAGTTCCCAGCCCTCAATGGTCTCACCACCATTGAATTTCTACCTCATCTCCATAAACTCAGAATCAAACATCTTTTCCTCTTTAACCAAGCTAACCAAGTCAGTAATCAACAAAAATAGAAAGAAAACCACTCTATCACCTAGGTCCTCACATTAAAACTACCTGTTGGCTATAACTAAAATTAACTACCACTGATCTGATGCATGTTTCACCACCTGAGCATACAACTTCTTACTCAATGAATCCTCCGCTGAATTACCCGTTCCCAATGTGTACATCAAGTCAAATTCAAACATATGGAGATACTCCATCCATATTCTTTTCCTCAAGTTCAAATATCTTTGTGAGAAAATATGATTTAAACTCTTATGATTGCTAAAGAGCATGAATTTCTCACCAAATAGATAATTATGCCACATTTTCAAAGCATGAACCACAGCTTCCAACTCCAAATCATGTGTTGGGTAGTTATTCTCATGAAACCTAAACTATCGTGAGCCATATGCAACCGCATGATCCCATTGCATGATAACACAGCCCAACCCTGATCCTGATGCGTCACAATACACCACATACCTTTTCCCTGGTTTTGGAAAAACCAATATTGGTGCTGATGTATAGTGACTCTTAAGCTATTCAAAAGATTTCTGACACTGCTCATTCCATTGAAAAGGAAAATTCTTCCTTGTCGAAACTGTCATTGGTCAGTCCAATCATGAGAAATCACAAAAAAATCCAATAATACCCAACTAGACCAAGGAATCTATGTATCTCAAATATGTTCTTTAGAGGTTTCCATGAAATAATAGACTATATTTTCCGAATCAACTAAAACATCCTTCTTAGAAGTGACATGGCCAAGGAAACGAACCCCCTTGTATCCAAAAGTCACAATTTGACAATTTTTCATATAACCAATGATCTCTCAAGATCCCCAACACTATCACCAAGTGTTTCTCATGCTCTAACTTTGTCCTGGAATACAAAAATATATCATTGAAAAATACTACTACAAAAGAATCCAGATATCTCTGAAATATCTGATTCATCAATGTCATGAACATCATTGGTGAATTCATAATACCAAAGGGAATAACCACATACTCATAATGGTCATATCTACTTATAAAGGTTGTTTTCGAAATGTCCTCCTTCCACGCCTGCAATTGATGATATCCAGACCACAAGTCAATCTTGGAGAACCATTGATCTCTTGTCAACTATTCAAACAAATCATCTATGTGTGGAAGTGGATATCATTTCTTTATCATAACCTGGATAGGATTACGGTAATCAACACACAGCCAAATATTTCCATCCACCTTTTTAATAAACAAAATTGGCACTACCCAGGGAGACATGCTAGTCCGGATGAACCCATTGTTTTATAACTCTTATAACTGCACTTTCAATTCCCTTAAAACTGATGGTTCTATCCAGTAAGATAGAAGTGAGATAGAATTAGTCCTCAAAAAGTGATCAATCATAAACTCCGCTTCTCTCATGAGTGGAATACCTAAGAATTATTTAGGAAATACATTCAATAACTAATCAATAGCCATTGGAAAATTATATGTTCAACTCCTTCCATTGATTCTAATGGAAATTCCACTAACTAATATAAGATTGTACCAATAGATGGTTCCAAAAAAACCCATTGCACCCAAATTTTTATTCTTTTATCCTCTAAAGATATTTTTTATTCCATCCTCCATCGTGAAATTAATTGTTCTCACATAACAGTTGATGTGGGCCTTAAACTTTTCCAACCAATCCATTCCCATGATTATATCATAAGCATCCATATAAATCACTAAAAAATCCTACATCAACTCAACCCCATCCAAAACTATATAGCATGTTCTACACAAGAAGGCTCGACACTCTCTTTGACCCATAGGTGTTTAAATTTTTAAAACCGAAGGTATCATTTCCATAATGAAACCCATCATAATAACAAAATAATAATAAATAAAAGAATGTGAAGCACCCATATCAAATAACACTTACATCAAGGTAGAATTTAAAATAATCATACCTCACGCTGTGGATAGCCCCAAATGATCATCCATCATAACTTGCTCTGCACCAAACATCTTCTTAATTTCCACACTGCTCTTTATTTCCCTGCTAAGGAGTCATGGTATTCCTAGAATCACCATGACTAAATATGGTCTTCTGATGAGAGGTATGTTGTTTCCACCATCCTGTCAATGCATAGGATTCCTGCAAACCCTGAGGAGTGTCATGAACACCCGAACTCAGAGCATTACAACAATATCACTGAAGATTCCCCATCTGCTTACAGTTATGACATTATCGAGGTTTTTCCATACAATCCCACTTAATTTGGACCGTAGAACCATACTGAAAATATCTCAGCTTACTCTAAGGCTTTGGAAGAAGATTCACTGATCCTACCATCAGGTTCTGAGCCATACTCCCACCATGGAAATAAGTGTCCCTCTTCCTCTTGATCCCAGCATTAGAGTTCCTAGCATTTTCCATGGGTACCAACATGCTTCCCCTATCTCGATCCCCCAAAATATCCCTTTTATCTAATGTTTATATGTTCACCATTTCTGTGTAATCACTTATATATAACATCTCTATTTTAGAATGAATTTCCTACCTCAACCCAACTTCAAAAATATGTTCCTTTAACCATGTACTACCTGCCACCTCAGGGTGAAAACTACACTAAGTTCATAAACTTATCCTTATATTCTATTACTGAGAAGTTATCTTACTTTCAATGAAATAAATACATTGTTCTATGAATTATGAACATATGATGGTAGAATTGTTTTTTAAACAATTCCTTAAAACCCTCCCATGTCATACCTTGGTATGTTCAATCTTGGACCACGAACTCCCACCACTGAAGGGTGAGATATTCCAACATGTAAGTTTCTATCTTCACTTTCATCTCCACCGGTGTTCCCAGGAATTCAAATATCCTATTCATTTTTTTCATCCATGCCTCTGCCTTTTCTGGTTCCAAATCACCACTAAAAATGGGTAGATTTTTCTTTTGAAACTAAACTGCATGATTCATATGATTTGGCTCATCCAGTTTATTCCCACTTTCTACAACTTGGAAATCTTTCAATATACTCTGCACTAGCTATTGGTTTACTTGGGGCTCAGTTGAAACCACATTTTTAGTAGCCTCCTCAGGTTGGTCTCTACGACGCCTAATCGGTGTCATTTCAATCAATATAAAAACAACAATAAGTCTCACTCCCTTATAAATAAAATGCTTACAATTTTAAATTTAATTATATTAGGACTATCACAACCAAGCTTTCCACAAGTTCAAATTTCTCATGTTGCACCACTTTTGAAAAATCCTCCATGTTTTGAAAATTGACCCATTTTCAAAATACCACAACTATACACATTTCAAATCCACACATTTGAAAATATTTTAAATATTTTTTACAAATCCATATATCCATACCACAACATAAATTATTATACCAAAATAAATAATCAATACTAGTGGGAAGTCATTTCTACTATGCATGTCATGCTCATCTCATTGGCTACACCCATGAAAATGAGATTTCTCATGCCTATAAGTGTCTCTAAAAAACTTATGTACCCAACTACCAGGTAAATTAAAGTTTATAATAAAAGGGTTAGATATGTCCTTTTATTCTATACATTTCAAGTTCTGACAATCTTATGCCTTACTACCATCCCAACTCAAGGAACAGACCAAGAACGAATATCAACGCCAAGACCAACAACTGATGTCAAAGGACCGAACTACTGATTTCACTTGAAAGTCAAGGACCGAACAAAATTATACCACTTGTAACATCCTACCCCTTCCTCATTGTCTTGAGAATGTGGTGAGATGATACTTGGCCTTAGGTGACGTTTCCAAGGTGCCAAAGGCTGACAATAAATACCTTGGGCTTTAAAAACAATTGGGGAATGGTTTTCCCCTTATAATAAAACCAACCAAACTTTATGATTCATGCTAACAAAGTACACCAAAACAATATCTTACTATAAGAAAACCAAAGTATTCCATAATAAATTCCATAAACCCAACAACCATTTCACAAAATACCAATATCAGTATAACAAGAGGAAGAATCAACAACAAAATACAAAGGAAACCATGAAACTCTCCATGTCTCCACACCAAGCTCCATGCTCCAAGCTCTACAAGACCACCCAAGCATCATGATGAACCGCTAAAAAAATGAGATGCTTTACCCTTACTTGTTTCCTAGAAAATGACATGTGAAAAAAGCACCAAAGTGCCAAAGTAGGGGGTGAGTACAAATACTCAGTAGGTTTTCCCCAAATGACTTCCCTACACACACCACTAAGATAGAACCATTAGTACATTTATATAAATAAATTTATATAAAAAAAAATAGTTCAACAATTTCTAGCAAGCCAAACACACCCTTAAAAATCCATTTTCACTCAAAACCATACAGCACAAGGGAAATCCAAAAAGAAATACATAATCTATTCTACCATCACATAATAGCACAATAATCTCCACCTTGAATAACAACACACAAAAAAAAGTATAACTATAGAGTTTCACATACCCAAACTGGTAAACAAACATAGTGAAACTTCCCATCTAATCCCATTTACTACTTTTCCAATCTAGTGGTACTTCCTGCCCACTTATCTTTGATGGAGGCCCTTCCATCCACTATCCATCTCTTTTTTATAGTGGTACTCCCTACCCACTCCACATCCATTTCAATCACAAGCATAAGTACTCATCCAATAGACAAGTATATAACACATCATGGCCACAACATTATGTAACAACCATTTCAAACCCATACAATCCCTTATTACATCATCCATGCCATGTTACATTTCAATAAAGAAACCCATTTTATTGAAAACCAATTTCATAAACAATTTTCATAAATCAACCCAAGTTAACGATTTTAAAATCCATATTTTAAAATCTGACAACAAAGAACAATGCAATACCCCATTTTTTTAAAAATCCACAAATCATCATAAAAATTAATTTCCAATAAGATTTTCACAACATAACCACAACCAAATCCAATAAAAACCAATTAATTGAAAAAAAGGATTATAGTTCTAGAAAAATAGAGCTGAGAGAGAAGCCACCTACCTTAGGGTTTATGTGAAATCAACCCACCACACAACCGCACACTGAATTTGGGTAAAACTTACACAACACCATCTTAGATCCACTTACCTATCATCAAAAGGCCCAAATTTCACCACTTTAGGCAACAAAAACCCTATATCTACATGCAACGGGTGTAGATATATAAAACCAGGAGAGTGGGAGAACAAAATCTAAGGAAAACCAAGAAAGAATCAAGAGTGGAGACTTGCCAAAGAATAATCTCCTTCACCACACCTTGAAAATCCTTTTAATCCCTTCTGGAATGAGTGGGAGAGACCCTCTAACCCTTGAGAACCAAAAATCTTGAGTAGGGTTCATATGGTAGAAGATAGGATAAGTTTATGGAAAATATTGAGTGAGATCATAATTAAAAACCCAATCTTTATTTCTGTGCACGGTTAGCTCGCACGGTTAGGAAAACCATGTGCTAACCATGCACATGGTACTATCTAGAAGGGAACCCCACATGGCCCCCTCACATGATTATACAAACTATACAAAAACTATGTGAATCCCACTATCTCATGTTTCAAGGTTACCTAGAGATCTTTCAGGGTTTCCCCTAACTATTCTCAAACTATGCACCCTTTAAAAAGCTTCCAAACATTTCCAAAACCTTCCCAAACTCTCCCAAACATTAACCAACAACTTTAAACACATAAAAATGCATAAAAAAGGTTATGTACCTCAAACAAGGGGTGATACAAATAGAAATAAATATTATGATTGTTTCTAACCTTTCCACTAGAGAAAAGTCTCATCAAAATCAACACCTTCAATTTTTGAGTAACCTTTTCACACTAAAATTGATTTGTTCCTTATCACTTCACCTTATTCATTCATATTGTTCTAGAAAACCCATTTTGTACCAAAAATATTTTTTTATACAATTTGGGAACAAGTTCCCAAGTATCGTTCTTTTTTATTTGATCAAGCTCTTCATTCATAGCCTGAACCCATTCTAGATGCTCAAAATCTCCATTCACATCTTTCAGTTCAAATTTTTAATACAAGGAAGTGTGTGTAATAGCATTTATTATTCTTCTTGTTTGAAAATTCTCATATTCATCACCAATAATGTTTTGAGATTCCACTTTCTCCCTTATCCCTGGATGAGATTTTCAAGATTCTTCCTCATAACTAGAAATAGTTGAGTCTGATTTTTCTTCTTAAGTAGGATTCTAATTGTCTGTATCCTTATCATAAATGTTAACAAAAATTTCCTTGTCCTACTTGAATTCTTCATCTACATGAATATATTTATCCTCATCATCTTTTTAAAAAACATTCACATCAATAGAACCAACAATTGTTCATAGTTATTTACTAAAACACGTATATCCTCTTCCTTCTGAAGTATAACTAATAAAAATTCCATCTTCTCCTCTCTACTCAAGATTTACAAGGTTTCCACCTTTCTTATTTATGATTCATGGACTTCCAAAAACTCATAAGTGTTTCAAAATTAGAGTTTTTCCATAAAAAATTCATATGGATTGATATATGAACTTTTCCTATAGAAAAATTAGTTTTTAATATACATAACAGTACTCATGACTTGCCTCTAATAGAAATGAGAAAGACCGTATTCAAGTAACATAGTTCTCCCCATTTCCACCAGACTTCTCTTCTTCATTTCAGCAACCCAATTTTGTTGCAGAGTGTATAGAGAACTATAATTATGTTGAATTCCATGATTATCATGATAACTTTCAAATTATTCATTCTTATACTCACCACCATTATCGGTTCTCAACTTATTCACTGAATATTCACATTCCTTCTCATCTTTCCTCTAGAAAATCTTAAACATTTTCATAGCATCAGACTTATGTTTCATTTGTGTAACAAGAGTAATGTGACTAAAGTCATCAATGAAAGTAATGAATTACTTATCTCTATTTTTTATTGTTTTCTCATTGTCCCACAGATATCAGAATGAATAAAATCTGGGGGTTATTTTGAACAAATGTCATGTTCCTTGTGTACAGAAGTTGTAATCTTTCCTTTTTGATAAATATTGAAACATCAATATCTTCTTCTTGACATATCAGAAATATCTCAGACATTTTCTCTCTTAGATAAATTTATCATGTTTCTTTAACACATTTTTTCTATCATTTTATTCCACAAATGATTCTCTTCCACCATACCCAAGTAACAAGAATTTTTTATTTCACCAACTTGAAATAAATTTCCTTTTATATGTTGGCCTCTTCTAACAATATTTTCAACTTCCTCGTTTTTTTAAAAGCCCATATTTTATAAAAATAAATTTGTTACCCTCATAAAAAACTTTTTAAATACTCAACATGTTATGTTTCATCCCATTAACATATAAAGTTTTCTTGGATTTCATCTTTTCTTTCCCAATGATGGATGATCTAACACATTTGATTCTTAAGGATTCACCATTGCCAAATGTCATAGTTCCTTCTTTAAATTATTTCACATTATTTAACAAATTTAAATCTCATGTAATATTATAAGAACACCCACTATCAATAATCCAAGGTTTTTATGCTTTTATAGCTTTCAAATCATTTTCAACAATAAGAGTCATTTCCTTTTTCACCTCCAACTTTTGATAATTGTTAAAAACTATTTTTATGTTGGTAACAAAACAAGACAACCCTTAGAAAGATTTCCATGTTATTAAAAACATTTAAAAATATTTTCCATGGGTTGGAACCTATTTTCAACTTTCACGCCAACCTTATTGGGTTTCTTCATAACTTCCTTCTCAGACTTCTTCTTTTGGGAGGATTAACTTCCCCTCAAACCTTGACTTCTATAACCTATGGAATAGTAGTAATGTTTTTGGTTGAACCAACATAAATTTTAATTCTATTCAAATCCACCACAATTAAAACAATATCCATAGAAAAAGTATTTGCCTTTTAAACTTTTATACTGACTGGAGTTGTGAACATGTTTCATAGAAACCTTTTTATCTTTCTTATTAGAACTTTTTTGCTCACCAACCTTTCTATTTTTAATAAGAATCTTATTTCTTGGCTCATTTTTATTTTCATCCTTATTATAACTAGAATTAATATGAAATTTTCCATATTCATGATTTTTAGAAACATTTTTGGACTCATGATTTTTTGAAACTTCTGAATTATCCACTTTATTAATCTTGTCCACATACATAAATTTCACAGCTTTCTTCTTTTTAGAAACATATTTAGCTTTACTATCAACCTTTTAAGGTAACATTTTTTTATCCTTATTAGGTTCCTACTTATGATAACATTCACCAAATTCAGTGATAGAGTTTTTAAAACTTATACCTATATGTTCAGCTTTAGAAAGTTTTTTTTGTACAAGTTTTAACTCATCTTCATTTTCCTTCAGCTTTACTTCCATATGTTCATTATGATTCTTTTTTTCCTCAAGATATTTCTTTAAATTATCAATTTATTTCAGAAAATTAACTTTCCCATGAGGAAAAAAATCTTATTTTTTGTCGATGAAATTTCATTTTTCAACTTTCTAATTTCTTTCTCTTGTCTTCCAATCTTTCTCAATCATTATTTCAATTCTTCATTCAGATGATATTCTAATCGAGTTTCTTATTCTTTAGAACTACTACTTCTGAATTATTCATTGTTAAATATTTTAATAAAATTATTTTCAACCTTCTCAATAGAATTTTTAGATTCAACTTCACTATCTTATTTATATTCATCTTTAGATAAGAAACTTCTTCTTTTGGATTTGAATAACTTTTTATCTTTACCTCTAGAAAAATATTTATCTTTATCACCATGTTTCTTCCATGATATTATTTTCCTTCTTTCTTCTTCATCACTATCCTCTTATTTCTTACTTTGAGGAAAATTAGCCATAATTTTCCCAACATATCCACATTCAAAGCATTCCAAGGGAATTTTCCCTTTATATTTACATATCCCACTTCTCAAATTTCTATAAAACAAGGATAAAATATCATTAATATTTTTACATACCTCATATTCAGAATCAAAATCACCATCTTCTTCTTCAATAAGAATTTAATTTGACTTTTCTTTCTTGGTATCCTCGAAAAATATTTCTCTATCAACTTTTTCTTTTATTTTCATAGATTTATCCCTTCTCATTTCATAAGTTATGATAGTGATATGAAAATCATCCAAATATAGTGTTTTAGAATCTATATCTTCAAATGAAGAATCTTTAGCATCAAAATTTTCATAAATAATTATTAATATATTTTAAACACCTATAGAATACTACAACTTTTCACCAAGACATCTAATAGTGCTAAAAATATCATTTACCCTATTGATGAATTCCCCAATAGATTCATACTCACTCATCTTGAGATATTCGTACTTCAGCCTCTAAATTTGTAAATTTACCTTCTATACTTTTTTATTACCTTCATATATGTTTTTCAACTTATCTCATGTACCTATGTCTATAGAAACACCCTTTACTCTTAAGAATTAACTTTCAAAAATTTATGATAGTAAATCACTCTTGGACCTTCCATCATTCTCAAGATTCTTCTTATCAACATATGTAAGAGGAAATTTTTTATCAATAGGAGGAAAACCATTTGTTGTAGCTTCAATAACATTGTACCCAATAAAAATAATATAAGGAAACATTCTATATTTCTGGATATGATAGTTCTTACCATCAAAAACTGAAATTCCTTTACTGTTCACACAATTAATATTCTCCATCACAACTTCTCTTTCAAAACATTAGTAAAAAATGAAGGGAACCTTATGCTCTGATACCAATTTAAATTTCTCGGTCAAGATTATTATATCACTGAGAGGGGGAGGGTTGAATAACTGGTATTATTTTCTTTCATGTTTCCTTGCTTATGAAACAACCTTCACCTCCTGTTCAAGATTTATTTCCCTATTGAAAATAAAAAAAACACACATCTATGGAACATAAAAATTTATAAGGTTCACTACTTAGTAAGATTATATATGTCTTTGGTATGGTTTACAAAAAATCTAATACCAAACAATCCACTAGTAAACAATCCTTTTGTGTGGAAAAAAATGAGTAGGATATTCCCTTACACTCGTGTATCACTATGATCAATACAATAGTGCATGTGCTTCAAGTAGCATGAAATGATATAATAATGTTTTTGTAACAAACATGTTACAGTGCTTCTTGAACAAATTTCACAAATATAAACTTTAAACATAATTATTCACTTTCTTAACTAGAAACTAGTAAGAACTTCTTTTGGACTTTATAATAAAACTCAATTTGACTACCCATCCTAATTTTACCAATCTAATTGCTCAATAAGGAAAATATATGGCTCTATCAGAATTCAATTGAGAAAACTCTAGAGAAATTTTTCCTGAATCCAGAAATCCCAATATAATTTCTCAGTCCAATTATTAAATATGGAAACCCTAAATAAAATCTTGACTCTTATCCTTTCTTCTTTTGTTTGGAAAAATTTATTAGGTAAGCCCAATACAGAAACTTCATCTCTCTAAAAAATTATTCAGTGATTTTCCTTCTCTCAACATTTCATGAATAGTACATCTGTCAAAAATTACAAAGTACTTTCCTTTTTATAGTCACCCCAAAAATGGTTTCGGTGATATTATTGAAAATTTTCCCACTCAAACAAATTTAATTGAATCATAAATTCTCCTTGAATTTTATGTGGATATTGACTTCATCAACACCTCTTATTTATTCTTGAAACTTCTTGAATATTATAAAAATTTCATCTCAATTTTGACTTCTTTTAAAAAAAATTAGCCTGATTCTAATTCTCTATTCTAATTTCCCAATACGATTTCTTCATTATAATTCTCTATACCAAATGATGAAAATACAAAGTAAAAAATATTCTTTAAATTGTAGCTTCTCTTTGACAACACTTTTTTTCTCCTTAAAACTATTCAAGAAAGATTTTAGACTTAAAAAACTCAATTCCAATTCTAATTACAATATTCCTTATTATTATGAAGACAAATATAAAACAAAATATTCTTCTTCTTCTTTTCTCTTGATCTATTTGGAAAACAACCAATAATTCAAGTTGATGAAAATGGTTGACTTCATTGTTTATTGGTTTATGAATTTTGTTTTTGAATTGGTTCCAACAACTTTAAATTATTTTCTTTATCATCAATACTAACATATACTAATGAAAATAATTCTACCTTGGATGATTACGATGGTATATCGAATCTTATGGATCTGTATCAATAGCTTCGACTTCAACAACTTCTTTTTTTCTAAATACGATACTAATGAAATTTCATATCTTAGCATATTTCTCTTTTCTTATTATGAAACTCATTAACTTATTTTTTCTATGATTTATATATTTTATCTTTTGGTATGGATGAAAAATTGTACCTTAATTATGATCAACTTCCTCATCCTTTAAACAAATCTATATCTGGTAAACTCATTACAATGATCTTGAGAGCGGAAATCTTCAACTTCAACAACATTATTCTTCTTAAAACTTTTATCTAGTATCATGACTTCCTTCATGAATTTAAAACATTTAAGATAAGATTCAGCATCATATAACTTATAATGGAAATTATTTTAACTTCCCATTATTCTATCAACATCTCTTTTTCCTTCTCAGTCTGAATACGATTGTCCTAAATACAATCAGCATAATCATTTCCCCCACTTTATTTCATCAAGACTGCATGAAAAGTTTTATAGCTTACTAATGATTTGTGAGAAATAAAAAATAGCAAAGAATCATCAGATTTATATTAGATACATGCTGATTCTGATTCACTTCCTTATTATGATCATAACCTCATTCCAGACCCAATGTGAATCTGGTGAGCCTTTTTTCAGACAGCTTGTTCTCAATACAATGGACTTTATTAAACATTATGATTATGATTTCCTGAATATGATGGTTAGTCCAAATTTCCAAAACTTTTACAAAGTGAATTGATTTATTATTTTTTACAAAAAAAGACAATACACTTGAAAAAAAACATCTTCAAAAACTTCCAAAAACCTTCTCCAGCCAACTTGGTCCCAAAAAGTCACAGTTTGACAAATCATGTTGGTGGGGGTGCACTGTCATTTGACACCTCTGTAGTTTTTAATAAAGGGTAATCACATAGTCTTTGCGTGGTTTGGCTAACTATTTTCATAATCCATGTGAGTGTGGTTATTGGACAGTGACCACTGTATAGTTGGTGCATGGTTAGCCAAACCATGTGGGTATTTAAAAAGTGTAAAATTTATAAACTACCCCTCCCTATTATTTATGTTTTTCCTCCCATTTCTCCTCCATTCCACCACACGCATAGAGGGAGATATCAATTTCTTATCCTCCCTTAGGCATTAAGTGAAGTTCATCATCCGAGCCCCGAATTGAGATTATTTAGTCACATCGGAAGTGTATTGGTAAGGTCTTTGATTCTCTTGATTCTCTTCATATGTTATCTCACCATATAGAGTGTTAAATCTGTGAAATCTCTTTTTCCCTATTTTCAGGGTGTTAGTCTAAAATTCCAATTTATCTCATTTTGTATTTATTTAAAAGATGATATAATATGGTTGAGTGCCTATGAGTATAAGTTAGGTGGTTCATATCTTTCTCATTGATTTTTCAGATGTTTTGGGGGTGAGTTCTATATAGGCCATGTGGGTTGTCACGACCCGTCCTCGGGGCCCGTGCCGTGACTACCCCAAGCCCGCCTTCCATAGGCCAGGGGCTGGCGACTAGCACCAAGGCGTAAAAATCCCAGTAAACAGGGAAGGCATTGCCTTTGTAAGTAACAACCACACAGAGTCAGCAAGCGGAAAGTAAAGTGCAGAAAAGTAAAGGGGGCCGGAAATACAAGCCCAACTGTAAAGTAAAGTACAGTAACTGTAGAAAAGACGGCGGCCTCGTGTCGTCCACTGGCAATCCCACCTGAAGGGTGGGTACAGATAGCCTCCAGGCTCCTCGGGTCCCACGTCCGCTCCGAGCACGTCCCGCCCAGTGGTCCACCTCCAGGTACCGTCCTGCTCCACGCCCCAACCGTGATCAGCGCTGTCCGTCGTCTGCAACCAACACAACAAGGTGCGGGCATAGCCCGTGCAGGGGTGAGTACAACTACTCAGTAAGGACCCCGAGACCCCCGAAGGTCTCCCGAAATCCACAAAGGATATAGCACAAAAGAAAGATGCAATCACGAAGTAACATCTGACTCGACTTAGGTATATGCCCATACACATACCTAAGTCCCCAATTCTAGCTCTGCTCACGAGCTCAGGAACAACTCAATCCACAAAGGAAGCAAGACTCAAATCCACAAGGAGAGTAACAGTAAATCCACATAGGATAGTTCAACACAATCCACAAAGGAGAGTAACAGTAAATCCACATAGGATAGTTCAACACAATCCACAAAGGAGAGTAACAGTAAATCCACATAGGATAGTTCAACACAATCCACAAAGGAGAGTAACAGTAAATCCACATAGGATAGTTCAACACAATCCACAAAGGAGAGTAACAGTAAATCCACATAGGATAGTTCAACACAATCCACAAAGGAGAGTAACAGTAAATCCACATAGGATAGTTCAACACAATCCACAAAGGAGAGTAACAGTAAATCCACATAGGATAGTTCAACACAATCCACAAAGGAGAGTAACATAAGATTCAGCTCAACCAGGATTTTCATTATCGAAACCGTAAATGTTGAAGAGCCCCATCTCTGAAGTGTACAGTGGTCCTGTCACGACTCCGAGGTACTGCTCACTAACCTAAGACTGCTGAAGTACTCCTCCTGTCGAGTACCGCGGGTCTGCTGCCAACTACCGGGCGCTCCGTCCGCTGAGGGTCTGCTGCCAAATACCGGGCGCTCACCCAGATAGCCTACTGAGGTACTCCTCCTGTCAAGTACCGCGGGTTTGCCGCCAACTACCAGGCGCTCCGTCCGCCGTGGGTCTGCTGCCAACTACTGGGCGCTCCGTCCACTGGGCTAGTCGACTCACTCCAAGTCGAGTCGGTCAAGCAGTCGTCAGGTCTCAGTCATCTACACGGTCTCCGTACTCCGCACGCACGTCTCCACCGTCGCGGGTCTGTCGCTACAACCAAGCGCACACACTCCGTAGAGTATCGCGGGTCTGCCGCTACAACCAAGCGCTCCACCGCCAAGGGTCTGTTGCTGCATCCAAGCGCACCACCACTGTCAAGTACCACGGGTCCGCCGCTACACCCAAGCGCTCCACCGCTCAAGGTAAAAAGAAGATTCAGCTCACACAGGTTCGGTAGCACTGTTCCACGTAGGATCGCTGAGTGCAGTAGTCGACGCAGTCCACGGAGGATCTCTGCACAGTCGTCGCCGCAGTCCACGAAGGATCTCTGCTCTGCCGTCGTCGCAGTCCACGGAGGATCTCTGCTCTGCCGTCGTCGCAGTCCACGGAGGATCTCTGCTCTGCCGTCGAAGTCACAGCCAGCACTAGGGTTCCCGCACATAGCGAGCTCGTTAGGAGGGTCCGCTCCACGAGCCGAGAGGCTGATACATCAACTGACACGTAGTCCGAAGTTGATGTATCCAAAAGTTCCGTATCGACAACAGGATCTCAACGCAACAGACGGCGCGTCAATCGGACGCCCGGTCTGAGAGTTATTGGCATTTTCGTCCCAGGGGCCCGGTTGGTTTTTAGGGCAAAACCAACCCGACCGTACTCCGCCTGTGTCCGATCCTCGGGCGGAGTATGCCAAAAGTTCCGTCTCACTTAGAGGAAACTACCACAGCTGACGGTACGTCGATCGGACGTCCGTAGCTCAAGTTATGAGCGTTTCCGCTCCGAGGGCCCGGTTGGTTTCGTGTACGAACCAACCCGGCCGAACCCAAAGTCTTCCGAAACCTTGAGTGTAATATACCGAAACGACCGTCTCGATCCAAGGATCGCGTAGCCGCTGACGGTTCGTCAATCGGAGGTCCCTGGCCCAAGATATGGGCGAAAGACCGAAGAAGGCCCGAAACGGGGGTTCTGGGCCCGGGGCGACCCGGCCCGAACCCCCCCCCCCCCTTGGGTCGGCCGAACCGGGTCGGCCCGACCCGGGTCGGCCCGAACCGGCCCGAACCGGCTCGGCCGGGTCCGGTCCGGCCTGGGCGCGGCCCGGCCGACCGGACCGGCCGGCTCGGCTTCGGCCGAGCGGCCGAGCAGGCCGCCGCCGCGGGTTTGACCCGCGGCATTTGGAGAAACGCGGCCCCCGCGGGGGGCCGCCTATCACGCGGACGCGGCCGGGCCGCCGCGTCCGTTCCCGGTTCCGCGCGGCCGCGGAACCGGCCGCCGCCGCCGCGGCTGAAGCCGCGGCGGGAGATCTCCACGGCGGCGCGCCGGGCGCTGCCGCCTCCGGTCGCCGGCGCCGCCGCGCCGGCGACCCGCGCCGCCGCCTCCTTCCGCGGGCCGCCGGAGTTGCTCTGGTGGCCCGTTTTGCCTCCCGCCTGCGCCATTGTTCCTCCCGGGACGCGTCCTCCACTGCGGAATCAACAAATGGCCCTTGCGTCGTGCTTTTGCCGTCGCCCGCCAAATCCGCACAAAAAGGAAGATCGGCGGAGGGTTGCCGGGTCTTGTTCGTTAGACCCGCTCCCTCCGCGTTAATCATAAACAACGGGAGAAAAGAATAAGATGATCAACACATGATCCAACAATTTTATTTAAAGATAAAATTGTTCGCTTGAAACCGGCTTTTTAAATTTTCAAGAACGTTCACGAGAAAATTTAAAAGGGGTAACTTTTCCAAAATAAATCCCTACCTCGAAGTCGTCGTCGGACGAGAGGTCGTCGCGGAATCGCTCGTCGCGGAAGAAGGAGATCGTCGCGTCGTCGCGGTATCCGGCGTCGCGTCGCCAATCTCCGGATCAAGAACAAACGGATTTAATTAATTAAATCCGTTGTTATTGAAATTAAGAAGGGAAATTTAGAAGTTTCGATTCTCACCTTTAACCGCCGATCGCAGGTTCGCCGCAGAAGAAGAGGCACCGAAGAAGAAGAAGGTCGCGGAAAAGCTGTTGACGTCGCGGATCGTGCGTCGTCGGATTCCGGTTCCGGCGTTCTTCGCGTTCTTCGCGTTCTTCGCGTTCTTCGCGTTCTTCGCGTTCTTCGCGGAGAGGGTGGAGGAACGAAGATTCTCTCAAATCCTTTCCAAGGATTTTTAGGTTGGTCTTATTTTATAAACATGCCAACACGAAACCGGTTAAGAAACGATCCATCAATTCGAAAGAAACGACCCATTTAATTCACGAAGAAACAGTCCATTTAATTTATGAAATAAACCGCCCAATTAAATGGTCTGTTAAGAATTAAAGAAAACGCGTCGGTTGACTTTTCAGTTACTTTGACGGGTTTTCGCGGGTGCGTTACTTAGCGAAAGAAACGGCGGGGCTCGTGCGGGTCCCACCGCACAAATATCCTACCAAGGGGTAGGATATTTCTGGATAGCATCCTATCCAGTTCAACTCAGTTCAAGCCGCCTTTAAGTGACTTTAAGTGGCTTCCAAGCAGTTTAAGTGAAATAAAATAAAGTTGTCGCACAACTTTATTTTATTCTGACTTAAAGCCGCAAAATTTAAAAACCACGTCTTGAGCAAACGCAACTCCGGAAGAGGCGTTTCTAAGCAAATACCGGCGCTGCGATTTCATCGGTGCCCTCAGAATTCGATTCCGGGCACTGGTTCAAAAGATAGAAAAACACGCTCGTCCGTTCACTGAACGTACCCGAGCCAAACTTCGGAAATTGATTCCGGGCACACCGGGCCTCGGAATCAGGTGCCGTCTGAAGCTGCGCCCTTGTAAAATTCCAAGAAAATTAAGAAAAAAATTTCCTTGAAATTTGCGGGTCTTTACATTACTCCCACCTCAGGGCTTTACGTCCCCGTAAAGATACATCAAAAACTAGGGGAACAAATGGGGGTACTGAGCACGCATCTGAGCCTCCCGCTCCCAAGTGCTCTCCTGGAGGTTCCCGTGCTGCCATCTGACGCGCACAAGAGGAATCGACCGCCCACGTAGGACCCGCTCCTGTCGATCCTCGATCTCCACTGGGACCTCCGCAAAAGTCGCCCCATCGTCCACGTCCAGCTCCCCAAAGTCGATGATGTGCGTCGGGTCGTGCACGTATCTCCTCAGCTGAGACACGTGAAAGACATCGTGCACCCGGTGCAACTGAGGTGGTAGAGCCAGGCGATAAGCCACCTCTCCTATCCTGCTGAGGACCTGGAAAGGCCCATCGAACTTCGGAGATAACCTGCCGCCTCGGCCACATCTCCGAAACCTCATCGGGTTGAGACCGTATAAGAACGTGTTCGTCCCCCTCGAATTCAAGAGGTTTCCCTTTTTAGGTTAGAACTGAAACTCAAAACTCCTGCTGCCACAAGGGTAGGGTTGACCAACTCAAGAGTGATCGGCCACACCCTCTTATGCCTGAGTTTAACATGTGCTGCCCAGGGTTTCCTTTTCGCCGACCAAGGAAAACCCATTCCGACGTTTGCCTAAAACAGTCAACCGGGGTATGATTTGTGAATCATACCCAGATCAACGTCATAAGGCCTCTACGCTGCCACCAAGAGATTCCAACCGAAACTCTCGCCTCGAGGTCAAATCACACCGTCGGCGTAAGTGTGATTATCGAGTCTCCTCCCAAAGGTATCTCCAGACGTGAGGGTCAAGTCTACGGCTTACCCGGAACCTCTAGGTCTGGGACATGATTCGTGGAAGGGTTGAATGATCGGTTCCTATGTCTATAGATATGGCAGCTCGTAGTAGACATAATTCGTACCCCGAATCATTCTTAGAGTTCCTGGGTCACACTCCTTGACCGCAATGCAGCTACTCTCCTCCCCAGCCCTCCTGCTCCCTGAGCCTGGCGGGGACTACTAAGTCGGGTGGTCGTAACATGTCGAAATGTACACCACCACATGCTGCTCTCTAAGCTCCGCTTCCACGTCTGCTACCCTGCAGATTCATCTGTCCTTAGCACTTCCTCCTCCTGAAACATTTTACACGCCCGAGTCTCTGAGACTGGCGCTAGTTTCCTGCCTTTCACTGCTAACGTTCACAACCACAAAGGTTCTCTCTAGCATCCTAGCATAGGTAGAAATGCATAGAGGAAAAGTAATGGTTCGAATTTCCCTTAGACACACTTCGCTCAGAAGTTCGAGTCTAAGGAACTGATCACAACGTAACCAACGAGTACTACGATTGATTGGTAAGCCACGATGAGTGCTCTGCTTCCGACATGTCGTACTGTCGAAGCTGTATTAGCTCCAGAAAACTCACAACCACCTCCTCAAGCCAGTCCTCAGCCGCCTACGAGTCAGGCTCACCTCGAAACTTGAGGGATATCTGGTGCTGAAACATATGTAAGGCACTAAGCCTGTGATTCTCTGCTACCGGTACCGCCGGTAGTGTCTACTGACCAACAGGTAGTGACATAGCTGGCGCACTACCCGTAGGTACTATCTCAGGTATCGGTTCGCGTACCGAAGCCTCATTACTATAAGAACCAACCTCATGGTCACTCACTGGAAACAACAGAAGCTAAGATCATCATCCGCTCTACTAGTATCCAAGCTAGGCGTAGAACTCTAGCAACCGCCTCCATCCAGTCCACTGCTGCCTGGGAAAACTGTCTCGCCTCGTATCCTCAGAGGCCTCTACTGCTGGAACTCGTGCATCGCGCTCTGCTAGCGTGCACTGTCAGCTAGTGGCATCCTCTGCCTAACGGGTGGTGGTGCTGCTGGTACACCACCCGAAGGTGCCAACACTGAAAAAGGGCCCTGCACCGGAGTCTCGCTGCTCGGTGGGCCATCATCGAGAACTCTCTCGGAACTCCAGCTAACTATCTGCATGGTGACATCCTGAACAGTTGTGTCACGGTCAACGATTTATACCTGGTGAGCTGACCTGGTTTGAGCTGACTTTAAACCTTTTGGGAAACACACACGCAATCAGTGTTTTCGTGCATTAAGTTGGAAATCAGAAGTCAGGGTCCTGGTGTACGGATACGTCGGCCGCTGCACCAACACTGGGCTCCCTGAACTGATAACCACACTCAATACACTAAACACTATTGCTTCACATAGAAAGAAAGGACGATCAGAGTCTGCGGTAGAACCGACCACCTCTGATACCAATTTGTCACGACCCGTCCTCGGGGCCCGTGCCGTGACTACCCCAAGCCCGCCTTCCATAGGCCAGGGGCTGGCGACTAGCACCAAGGCGTAAAAATCCCAGTAAACAGGGAAGGCATTGCCTTTGTAAGTAACAACCACACAGAGTCAGCAAGCGGAAAGTAAAGTGCAGAAAAGTAAAGGGGGCCGGAAATACAAGCCCAACTGTAAAGTAAAGTACAGTAACTGTAGAAAAGACGGCGGCCTCGTGTCGTCCACTGGCAATCCCACCTGAAGGGTGGGTACAGATAGCCTCCAGGCTCCTCGGGTCCCACGTCCGCTCCGAGCACGTCCCGCCCAGTGGTCCACCTCCAGGTACCGTCCTGCTCCACGCCCCAACCGTGATCAGCGCTGTCCGTCGTCTGCAACCAACACAACAAGGTGCGGGCATAGCCCGTGCAGGGGTGAGTACAACTACTCAGTAAGGACCCCGAGACCCCCGAAGGTCTCCCGAAATCCACAAAGGATATAGCACAAAAGAAAGATGCAATCACGAAGTAACATCTGACTCGACTTAGGTATATGCCCATACACATACCTAAGTCCCCAATTCTAGCTCTGCTCACGAGCTCAGGAACAACTCAATCCACAAAGGAAGCAAGACTCAAATCCACAAGGAGAGTAACAGTAAATCCACATAGGATAGTTCAACACAATCCACAAAGGAGAGTAACAGTAAATCCACATAGGATAGTTCAACACAATACACAAAGGAGAGTAACAGTAAATCCACATAGGATAGTTCAACACAATCCACAAAGGAGAGTAACAGTAAATCCACATAGGATAGTTCAACACAATCCACAAAGGAGAGTAACAGTAAATCCACATAGGATAGTTCAACACAATCCACAAAGGAGAGTAACAGTAAATCCACATAGGATAGTTCAACACAATCCACAAAGGAGAGTAACAGTAAATCCACATAGGATAGTTCAACACAATCCACAAAGGAGAGTAACATAAGATTCAGCTCAACCAGGATTTTCATTATCGAAACCGTAAATGTTGAAGAGCCCCATCTCTGAAGTGTACAGTGGTCCTGTCACGACTCCGAGGTACTGCTCACTAACCTAAGACTGCTGAAGTACTCCTCCTGTCGAGTACCGCGGGTCTGCTGCCAACTACCGGGCGCTCCGTCCGCTGAGGGTCTGCTGCCAAATACCGGGCGCTCACCCAGATAGCCTACTGAGGTACTCCTCCTGTCAAGTACCGCGGGTTTGCCGCCAACTACCAGGCGCTCCGTCCGCCGTGGGTTTGCTGCCAACTACTGGGCGCTCCGTCCACTGGGCTAGTCGACTCACTCCAAGTCGAGTCGGTCAAGCAGTCGTCAGGTCTCAGTCATCTACACGGTCTCCGTACTCCGCACGCACGTCTCCACCGTCGCGGGTCTGTCGCTACAACCAAGCGCACACACTCCGTAGAGTATCGCGGGTCTGCCGCTACAACCAAGCGCTCCACCGCCAAGGGTCTGTTGCTGCATCCAAGCGCACCACCACTGTCAAGTACCACGGGTCCGCCGCTACACCCAAGCGCTCCACCGCTCAAGGTAAAAAGAAGATTCAGCTCACACAGGTTCGGTAGCACTGTTCCACGTAGGATCGCTGAGTGCAGTAGTCGACGCAGTCCACGGAGGATCTCTGCACAGTCGTCGCCGCAGTCCACGAAGGATCTCTGCTCTGCCGTCGTCGCAGTCCACGGAGGATCTCTGCTCTGCCGTCGTCGCAGTCCACGGAGGATCTCTGCTCTGCCGTCGAAGTCACAGCCAGCACTAGGGTTCCCGCACATAGCGAGCTCGTTAGGAGGGTCCGCTCCACGAGCCGAGAGGCTGATACATCAACTGACACGTAGTCCAAAGTTGATGTATCCAAAAGTTCCGTATCGACAACAGGATCTCAACGCAACAGACGGCGCGTCAATCGGACGCCCGGTCTGAGAGTTATTGGCATTTTCGTCCCAGGGGCCCGGTTGGTTTTTAGGGCAAAACCAACCCGACCGTACTCCGCCTGTGTCCGATCCTCGGGCGGAGTATTCCAAAAGTTCCGTCTCACTTAGAGGAAACTACCACAGCTGACGGTACGTCGATCGGACGTCCGTAGCTCAAGTTATGAGCGTTTCCGCTCCGAGGGCCCGGTTGGTTTCGTGTACGAACCAACCCGGCCGAACCCAAAGTCTTCCGAAACCTTGAGTGTAATATACCGAAACGACCGTCTCGATCCAAGGATCGCGTAGCCGCTGACGGTTCGTCAATCGGAGGTCCCTGGCCCAAGATATGGGCGAAAGACCGAAGAAGGCCCGAAACGGGGGTTCGGGGCCCGGGGCGACCCGGCCCGAACCCCCCCCCTTGGGTCGGCCGAACCGGGTCGGCCCGACCCGGGTCGGCCCGAACCGGCCCGAACCGGCTCGGCCGGGTCCGGTCCGGCCTGGGCGCGGCCCGGCCGACCGGACCGGCCGGCTCGGCTTCGGCCGAGCGGCCGAGCAGGCCGCCGCCGCGGGTTTGACCCGCGGCATTTGGAGAAACGCGGCCCCCGCGGGGGGCCGCCTGTCACGCGGACGCGGCCGGGCCGCCGCGTCCGTTCCCGGTTCCGCGCGGCCGCGGAACCGGCCGCCGCCGCCGCGGCTGAAGCCGCGGCGGGAGATCTCCACGGCGGCGCGCCGGGCGCCGCCGCCTCCGGTCGCCGGCGACCCGCGCCGCCGCCTCCTTCCGCGGGCCGCCGGAGTTTCTCTGGTGGCCCGTTTTGCCTCCCGCCTGCGCCATTGTTCCTCCCGGGACGCGTCCTCCACTGCGGAATCAACAAATGGCCCTTGCGTCGTGCTTTTGCCGTCGCCCGCCAAATCCGCACAAAAAGGAAGATCGGCGGAGGGTTGCCGGGTCTTGTTCGTTAGACCCGCTCCCTCCGCGTTAATCATAAACAACGGGAGAAAAGAATAAGATGATCAACACATGATCCAACAATTTTATTTAAAGATAAAATTGTTCGCTTGAAACCGGCTTTTTAAATTTTCAAGAACGTTCACGAGAAAATTTAAAAGGGGTAACTTTTCCAAAATAAATCCCTACCTCGAAGTCGTCGTCGGACGAGAGGTCGTCGCGGAATCGCTCGTCGCGGAAGAAGGAGATCGTCGCGTCGTCGCGGTATCCGGCGTCGCGTCGCCAATCTCCGGATCAAGAACAAATGGATTTAATTAATTAAATCCATTGTTATTGAAATTAAGAAGGGAGAATTTAGAAGTTTCGATTCTCACCTTTAACCGCCGATCGCAGGTTCGCCGCGGAAGAAGAGGCATCGAAGAAGAAGAAGGTCGCGGAAAAGCTGTTGACGTCGCGGATCGTGCGTCGTCGGATTCCGGTTCCGGCGTTCTTCGCGTTCTTCGCGTTCTTCGCGTTCTTCGCGTTCTTCGCGGAGAGGGTGGAGGAACGAAGATTCTCTCAAATCCTTTCCAAGGATTTTTAGGTTGGTCTTATTTTATAAACATGCCAACACGAAACCGGTTAAGAAACGATCCATCAATTCGAAAGAAACGACCCATTTAATTCACGAAGAAACAGTCCATTTAATTTACGAAATAAACCGCCCAATTAAATGGTCTGTTAAGAATTAAAGAAAACGCGTCGGTTGACTTTTCAGTTACTTTGACGGGTTTTCGCGGGTGCGTTACTTAGCGAAAGAAACGGCGGGGCTCGTGCGGGTCCCACCGCACAAATATCCTACCAAGGGGTAGGATATTTCTGGATAGCATCCTATCTAGTTCAACTCAGTTCAAGCCGCCTTTAAGTGACTTTAAGTGGCTTCCAAGCAGTTTAAGTGAAATAAAATAAAGTTGTCGCACAACTTTATTTTATTCTGACTTAAAGCCGCAAAATTTAAAAACCACGTCTTGAGCAAACGCAACTCCGGAAGAGGCGTTTCTAAGCAAATACCGGCGCTGCGATTTCATCGGTGCCCTCAGAATTCGATTCCGGGCACCGGTTCAAAAGATAGAAAAACCCGCTCGTCCGTTCACTGAACGTACCCGAGCCAAACTTCGGAAATTGATTCCGGGCACACCGGGCCTCGGAATCAAGTGTCGTCTGAAGCTGCGCCCTTGTAAAATTCCAAGAAAATTAAGAAAAAAATTTCCTTGAAATTTGCGGGTCTTTACATGGGTAGTCCTGGAGAGACCCATAATTATTTAAATTATTGCTTTAAAATTGTTTAATTGATGATATGAGATGCCTATGTTCATGTTCTTGCTTCACTACAAATGGTTAAGATGGGTAAGGGTCTTGGACTAACCTGGGAAGTTTAGGCTGGGTGTAGATTTTAAATTGATTATATTAGTTATATTGATTTCTTGAGTTCCATGAGAATTTAATGGGATAATCCCAAGTATTGAGGTGATTTTGATCACCTGTATTGAGGCGACACAGCTGTCAGGTTGAGGGTATAGCTTGAGATACATGGGGTGATGATGATCACCATGTTGAGGTGACATAGTCATTGTATTAATCTAATAGGTCTCTATGATGAGGGAAAGGCCCATGTGATCTGAGATAGTGTTGACCATTATGACTTAGAGACATGTTTGTAGGTGCAAGTGGTTCCGAATGATGTGTTTTAGGTTTTTTGGGGATTGGACCTCACCATTTTTGATTGACGTGCCATTGGAGTTGTGTGCACATAGATAGGACTCGTTTGAGGTGGTATTGACCACTCTTTTTGGGTTGAGGCCCCCATAGATTATGAATCTTAGGTGATGGTGTTGACTATTAGATATGCTGGGGGTTCTCACCGAAGAAATCCACATGGATGGTGATGGACCATTTTTTGATGGTGATGGACCATCTGTTGATGGTGTTGAGACCATCGGTTGGGGGATGAGGCTCACCATTATACTTGAGGCTGTTGGGCTAGGATATTGAGAGGAAATATATATTTTGCATTATGACGTCTTCTATTGAGTCAATGGTGATAATTTATTAGAGTTTGGATATCACCATGCCTCGGGACTTTAGGATTCGAGCTAACAGTGATTTTCTAAGCTAAGTTTTGAGGGACCAGGGACTTGTTTGGGAATGTCCTTCAGGAACCGGTTACATGATTGATGGATTAAGGTTCCAGGTTATATATTTATAGGTGGAACTATAGAGATCACCTGAGATTTTATTCATCAGGGGATGTCTTGGGCGCTAAGCCATGGATCCTAACCACTATATATATATATATATAAAGACATGTGTTGTCTAACATATATATATTTGGGGGCATATAGTCAAACTTATACTAGTGATGGATGAAGCATGTAATGCTTCCTTGTGGTTGTTGAGAATAAGGGTGACAATTTTATTATTTATATTATGCATACACCTGCATAATTATGGATGTAATACATGCACATATTGGTGGTTTCCTACTGATATTAATCTCACACCCTACATGGTCCCCTTCGGGATGCATGTAAACTTTATATCTCTGACATTAGGTAAGCGATGAGGCTTGGGAGATGGACCTTAGTGATTGATTTGGACCTTTTGCATGGGATGGATAATAGTAGACCATAGTGGTTACTCTACATCAGCTGAAGTTTCCTTATGGAATTATTTTATATATATGTACTGATATGGTCAGCAATAGGAAACCTTTATTGTCTATTTCTTGTATGACCCATTATGACTTGTCAGGTTTTATCTGTATATAGTATTATTTCCTTTGGTCTTGTTGATTATTACTGCTTCTGTGATTATGTTTCCGTTGAGTTTATTTTTTTGCTTATATTGTTTATGGTCCTTCTTATATTGTTTGGTATTTATGTATGAACCATTATTATTATCACCACCTAAGGGTATAGTCTCCACACTATTATCTCTCATACCCTCACTGTTATTCAGTAGCCTTTGGAATACAGGTAGGTGCATGTAAGGCCTAGTGTACAACAGTGTCGGAGCACTTTTCGAGTGGAAAACCAGGTCTAGGTGCTACAATATTCATCCCCTTGTAATTTAAAACATACTTTACTACATAATTAAAAACCAATTATTTGAGTTTACCATCAGGAAGCTTGTATGGTTTTACCATGATTTCAAAATGATCAATGCTAAGTTACTTTAATAATACTTCAATTTAATATTGTTAATATCCATAATTAGTGCCATCAAAATGTGCTAGTTTTTTGAGGTATACATCCATCATTTGAACTAGTTCCTTCCATCTTAAATAATATCTTTTCTCCTTGATATTTAATCCAGGAAATAGTTAGCACAAATATAAAAATCTTGGGGTTAACCTCTGATACTGGTTGTTGGTCTAGAGTTAAGATGGAAAAATATCCAAAAGGAAGGTAATTTGGCCTTTTTAAAATTAATTTAAATATTAAATATACAAGGATATATCAAATTTATTATGTTAATACAGTGGAAAATAATAGAAAATAAACAAAATGATTTTTATATTGGTTTGGATTTAAATGATGATAGACCACTATTCATCCCTCTCACAAACTAAGAGAGATGGAACATATTGGAGTTGGTTTCTTAGGACTAACTGATTGTACTTTGATTACATGTATATTAGGTGTATTGAATATTAATTAAACATATTATTACATATTTTTCATTGTTATATATGAATTTAATGTAATAATGTCCTAGAGTATTTTTCTCATTGATAAGGTCATACCAATTCCCCACTATGATGGGAACCTTGAAGTTTTATTAAGATATTATTAATATAGTTCTATGGTTAGATAACATGCTATAATGGGACACATGGTATATAGACCGTCAGTTGCGAGTACTCGTAAGTGGATGAGACTTATTCTCATAAAGTTCACACTTGGTAAAATCTAAGAAATGAAATTATGAGAACAAACCCACCAGTAGGAATTCCTCATGTTTTTGTGTCATCAGATATTCCTATCTTTGAATGTGTGCAATGGACCTTAGACTTTAATATTATCATTGGTTCATGTCATGACTCACACACTTAGATTTACTAACAAAAATGGTCACACTATATGTTGGCGGGAAGTATGGTATGTTGGGTGTGTCATGATTGAAAATTCATTAATGGATAAGTAGAGGAAGAATTTATACCATCTATATTTATGAGATTTGATATCACATCCCTTTGATTGAAATATAATCGTCACCCAATTTACATGGTCGTAGTGTATCAGCGTGTTTATTTCAGATAGTCAAATAAAGACATATCGAGCATATAGGTTGATGAAATTCTCATTCAACTTTCTTAATGAGATATTTTGAAAAAGATATTATATTACATAGTGAGCATTCATATGTGGTTGTCGAAATTGAAACATTAAGTTCTTTCTTTTGGTTTCCTTGACCCATTTCAAGATAGTAATCATGGAATTTAGGAAAACCCGCCTAATGCTAATGAGAAAGAATCTTAGAGAGTCACATAATAATTGTTTCTATTGATCTCAATTAAATTCTATTTAAATTTAATTAATGGAATAAATATTATTTTCAAGAACAAGGAATAATTTTATTCAATTTATATTGATTGTATAAATTAAATAAATATTTATTCACCAGTATGTGTATTAAGATTTATTTATTTATTTTATTAAATATTTAATAATTATTTATTCACTGTTATGTGAATGAAATATTTATTCAGGTATTAAATAAATACTAAGGAGTTTAAATTGACCAAGACCTCATTTGGTGATAAATAATTATTTACAAGACATTAAATATTATTTATCATTTTCACATTATGGAATGGGGTTTATTAGAGGTTTTAATATTGTTTAAGGGTCGGAATTAAAGTAAACAATATTCTAACCTAAACCATACCTCTATAAATAGATTTTTATAGATATTGAGTAGGTAATCAATGAAATGGAGAATTATTGCGCACAAAAAATTCTATTTTGACTCCTCCATATCTCTCCCTCTTAAGAATGATAATGAAAGAGAGACTTCTTCAAGACCAAAGAATAGGCGATCAAGAACGAACAATGCAATACATTCGATTTTTCATTCTATCACTTGAAGATCAATTGGTGTTTTTTGAAGATCATTATGAGCATGTGTGGATCATCACTAGAGGGATTCTACCCTTGGATCCTCAAAAGCGTAATAAAGAAATCTAAAATGGTCTTTTCATATTATTAACATCGACTATGAAGAAAGAAACCTAAGACGTGGTAATTTATTTCTTCCAATATAAATAAATTAATTATAAACTTAACATATAAGATCCTCTATTGGGGTTCGGGAAAATTGAAATTAAAATAAGTATTAATTATACTATCACCCAATGTGTGCTTCCACTACACCTGGAACCATCAAATGGTATCAGAGCGGTCATATTTAAATTTATAATTATTTATTTGATTATTGATCTATGTGAAATTGTGGTTATATTTTCATTTTATGTCATTCGTTCTTTAATTTGATTTTAATTAACATGCTTTAACAAATTAATCATGTTCATTTAGTGTTTTATTTTCTTAAAGGTCTAAGAATATATGAGTAAAGATCAAAGATTCCATTAGAAACTACCAATTTTTTTCTAATAAGAAAATTTTACACAATGTATACTTGGAAGTACATGTTTTATACCCTAGTGTGCTACATCTGTATGTGCCAAGGGATTCACGGTGCACCACACATTTACTATACATAGATCATTTATTGCACATCATGTGTAGATTGGTCCATACTGGAACACTGGTTGTCGGATTACATGGAGTGTAGTCTACACGGGTTAGCAACATAAATCGTGCAACCCGTTTAGTCATTACACATGATTAAACCATGTGATACTGAAAACCTAGATAATTTTTGATATACACAACATTTATGTGGTGTAAATAGCGTGTATTTCATCAATTCTCGTATCTAAAACATACATCTAAGACCCAGGTGTGCATCTTGGACACATGGAAAGTAGAACACATGGCATGTAGTTGGTCTGTACACACCATGTAGTCTGTCTAAGGTACATAGTACATACCTAAGGGTATACCCTAGATACACAGAAATCGAGATGCATGCCGAGTAGATATTATGTACACGTCATGTAGTCTCCCATTAAAGGATATAATTAAAAATTACATTAACTTGAAAATTACAGCATTGAAACCTTATTTTATTGATTGGAACACCAATGTATCTTTGAAAATTTAATAATAGTTTTAAAGAATTTTAAATGTTCAATTAATTTATTGTAATAAATATGTCATTATTGGTTATCTTGTTTATTTTCCATGAATTCCAAAAAAAATGGGTATCTCCAATTATATTTGGATGATCATTAATATTAAAGGGAATTAATTAATTTATTAATTAATTAAAATAACTTTTTTCATCTTAATAATAAATAATAAACAAAGAAATTAATTCTAGCCATTTACCTTTTCATATTTGTTTCTTGTATGAACGATCATGATTTTGATCAAGACCTGTGTATGTGTTCTAATTCATTTAATTTAATCTATTTCATGGGTTTCAAATTATTTAATATTAAATTAAATGATGGTCTGTGAGTCATCCCTCCCTCAATTATTATATAGCACATGTGTGTCTAAGGATGTTTATGTAATCCCCTTTAACCAATCATTTGGTTCCCCTCACCTATGTGTGAGTAATAAATACTTGTAACTAATGGAGTATCCTAAGGTGTGAGGATTCAGTTCTAGATAGAACCATAATGATACCAACTCAGTGATACATTGGTGTATAGGTGGAATACTATAACTCATTCCAAGACTAGAAAATGGATTTATTCCCCTAGGTCATAGGTTCATTTAATGTTCACTCATTAAATAAACTTTTAGATAAGATGATGATTGGTTCATTTACTTTATTTATTTATTTATATCTATGAATTATTATTTTTATGTATGCAAGACCGTAATCACACAAATAAATGAATTAATGTAAAAATACATAATTTAAATGTCACGAACTGGATCTGGTCGCCACCATTAACAGAACCAAACCCGGCACATGGTAAGGCCCGAAGGGCGTTCCCTATCCCCATGGGCTGGCACAAGTGCCCGGGTATCAAACAAATATGGTTTGGGAATGATTTACCCAAGTATGAAAGCATAAATCATAAAAAAACAATCAATTATTAGAATCTGGAATTTTCATGCTAAACAATTCTTAATAAAACCAGATCTGAATACATATGTTTAAAGACACTAAAAGTGGTCTAAAAAGAAATAATGACAACATAAATACATCCCCATGGACTCCACACGACACGGGGATCATCATCCACAAGTCGTCCCCGCAACTCCGCCCCAACGATGGGGACTAACATCCCGAACCGCCATCACCCTTAGCCTTCCCTTTACTTGAGTCAAGCATAAGCAGGTCTACTTACACCCAAGGGGTGTAATTAGGGTGTGAGCCTAAGCCCAATAGGATACAACTAGATGATTCCAAAGATCATTCAATACAATGTGAACAAAACAAGCAATTTTAATACACAAGGTGAAACAGTGTTAAAATTCAAAGAAATGCAACTTTCAAATGAAAACAGTTTTCAATATGAGAATTTCAGAATATTATCACATTAAATAGACATTTGAGCTACTGTAAAGTACTTCCAAAAACAACCCACAACAAGGTTAAATACCAAATATCCAATGAGCATCAAAATCGGGAACACCCCTAAGCACTAGGTTGTCTTGGGCCCTATGTACCTCGTACCTCGGTGTAGAGTAACCATAGAAAAATATGTTCTCATGCACGAGCCACTAGTAGGGAACATACCCATAACCTAGTGTTCCCAAATCATCATCCAAATAGTTTAGTTAGAGTTTTCTTTATCCATATGCTAAGTGGAACAGGGACAAAACTCATCTGATCCACTAGCCGTACTAGTACAAATCCTCCCCACCTAGGTACTTGGGCTTCCCCTTTTTGTGCTCAAAAAATTTCAGCAAACAACACACATAATTTTCCATATAAAATATCACTACTGGTCACAAACAAATTGTACAGTATCTACACACATTTTATACCATTTAAAACACACAATAAAACAATTTTATTTCCAATAAAACAACCTCTCAAAACATCACATTTTTTTGCACCCAAATCTCTTTAATATATCCACCTTTCACACTATTTTAACACTTTTAAGTTATTAAAACAAAATTTCAGTTCAAAACCCTTTAATGAAACCAAAAATTTTGTTATGGGGCATCCCAAAATGAACCAATAAAAGATTTGAATGAAAAACCCCCCAATTTTACCAAAAATTGGAACTTAAAATTCATTTGCATTATAAATGAAACTAAAACCAATTTTTACAAAAACATTAAAGTAAAATAAACATTAAGGTAGCATGAAAACATCAATCTAATTCACAAAAATTGCACACACAATGGAATCACCTACCAAATTAACAAAAACCCTTGAATCACCATGCGAAAATCAAATCACACCCCCGCCGCACCAAGAGAGAACTAGATCAAACCTAAAACCACACAAATTGTCCAAGAAATCCCAAATTTAAACCCTAGGTTCGAAATCCTAGTTTCTGGACATTATTAAACTCAATTATAACTGAATAAACCCAAATAACAATGAGTTAAACCCAAAGTAATTTGAAAGAGGGAAAAAAGGGCTCATTTACTTGAAGTATCTTGAAGTAATCACTCCAAAACTCCAATATCTGAAATTTAAAAGAGCCAAAATTTAGGGTACGTTAGAAAAAGATGTATTATCTCATTTAGGAACTATAACGGAGGAAAAATATTGAGAATTGAGAGAGTTATGAAACAAATACTTTACCTCTTCAAATATGGGTGATTTGAGGAACCCTATGAAGTTCGGCACTAAATCGCGCTTATCCAGAGCTCCAAAGTGGTGGGAGAGAGTTCCGAAGCGCGGCTGGGTTAATTGGTCCTGGGTGAGACTTGGAATCACCGAAAAATCCAAAATATTGAATAAGTTATAACAAAATCAAATTTTATTTTTAAAACAGGAATTGGGCTTTCGGGCAGCCCCAACCCCTTAGATAAAAACCCAAATAAACCCTGGTTATGGGTTTCTAAAAGCTCTAAATTACCTTGGTGTTGTTAATAGGTTAGGTGAGGTCAATTAGGATTTTTAATGGATGAAAAATGTTGAAAAATGAAAAAGTTATAAAAGATACAAAGTTTATTTTTTTAATCTAGAATTGAGCTCATGGTTTGGCCCAATTCATGAATACTCATCTATTCCTCCCTAAAACCTAGGGAAACCCCCAAATCAAAGAAAGGATGTAAATTAAATGAAAAATACCTTTAAAATATGTCTTTTATGTGACAATTCTCCCCACCATTAAGGACTTTCCGCCCCGGAAAGGCAACATGAATCTCGGTTGGAAAACAAGAATGGGTACTCTTCCTCGACCCATGACTTTCGCTCTCATGTCTCATGTGTATAATTCCCATGCTGCCATAAAACCCGGACTAAAGGAATAGAATTTCCTCGAAGTATCTTCTCATGGGAGTCCACTATTTTCAACGGACTCTCAATGATAGAAAAGTCAGGCTCTATCTCCAGTTCTTCCCAACTCAACACATGGGATGGATCCGGATTGTATTTCTTCAACTGAGAGACGTGGAAGACACCATGGATAGACGTCAACTGAGAAGGTAAGGACAACTTGTATTCCACCTTTCCAATATGCTCGGTGATCTCAAAGGGTCCGACATACAGTGGAATCAGCTTACCTTGCTTCCCCAATCGACGATGGCCCAGACGAGGGGCCACTTTTAAGAATACCCTGTCACCCACAGAAAACTCTAGGTCTCGATGCCTCCGGTCAGCATAAGATTTATGATGACTCTGAGCTGTCAATAAGCACTGCCTGATCAACTTGACCTTCTCAGAAGTCTCCTGCACAAGGCTCGGCCCCAACATTGAAGTCTCTCCTACCTCAGCCCAACATAGGGGGGACCGACAAGGCTGACCATAGAGAACCTCAAAAGGGGCCATTCGAATTGTGGATTGGTAACTATTATTATAAAAAAACTCTACCAATCCCAAATGTCTATCCCAAGAACCTCCAAAGTCCAGGACACATGCACGAAGCATGTCCTCCAATATCTGATTCGCCCGCTCTGTCTGACCATCCGTCTATGGGTGGTATGTCGTGCTCATCTTAATCTGAGACCCCAAGGCCTTCTGAAGGCCTTCCCAAAATCGAGAAGTGAAGCTGGGGTATCTATATGAGACAACAGCTGATGGTATACCATGGAGTCTCACCACTTCCTGAAGATACAAATGGCCCAACTCATCTACTTTAGTTGTATCTTTTATCGGAATGAAGTGGGCTGATTTGGTCAGACGATCAATCACCACCCAAATAGCATTCTTACCCCGAGGTGTACGAGGTAAGCCAACAATGAAGTCCATGGCGACCTCTTCCCACTTCCAGGTAGGAATGGGTAGTGGTTGGAGCAAACCGGATGGCCTTTGGTGCTCTTCTTTCACCTGCTGACATGTGTAGTATCTTGAAACAAAGACTGCTATGTCCCGTCTCATACCAGACCACCAAAACTACCGACGAACATCATAATACATCTTAGTGGCACCCGGATGGACAGCCCACTGGGACTGGTGGCTATCTTGCATCACCACCTTCCGTAGAGATAATGGCACTACTGAACGACCCTTGAAGCACAAGATTCCCTCGGGAGACAACAACCAATTAGAGGATGTCTCCCCACCACGAAGGAACTGCTTAGACTGCTGACAAAGATCATCATTGGGTTGTTCCTACTGAATCAACTCCAATAGAGAAGGAGTCAACTGGACGCTTGCCAAGAATTCCCCTCCACTATATTCCCTGGTCTCCACATGCATCTAAGAAAAGAGACCCATCAATGTCCACTCATCACTAGACTTCCTAAAAGCCTGCACTAGAACTCTTCTGCTCAAAGCGTCGGCCACTACATTACCCTTTCCTGGGGTATAGAAAATGTCAAAGTCAAACCCCTGCAAGTACTCGATCCAGCGACGTTGCCTCAAGTTGAGGTCCTTCTGCGAGAAGATATAAGCCACACTTTTGTGATCAGAGTATACCACAAACTTCTCCCCAAAGAGGTAGTGACGCCAAGTCTTCAAAGCATGCATCACCGCTACTAACTCCAAGTAATGGGTTGGGTAGTTCTTTTCATGTGGTCGAAGTTGGCGAGATCTATACGCGACCACATGATCATCCTGCATAAGCACGCACCCAAGACCCATACCTGAGGCATCACAATTGACCACATATCCCTTTCCAGCCTCTGGAAAAATCAGCACGGGGGCGGTAGTCAGCCTCCTCTTCAGCTCCTCGAACGATGCCTGATATTATAGACCCCATACAAACTTCACCCCTTTCCGGGTGAGGGAATTCATCGGTGAAGCAAGCCGAGAGAAATCCCGAACGAATCGCCTGTAATAACCAGCCAAGCCAAGAAAACTCCTGATCTCGAACACATTCTTCGGTTTCTCCCACGACATGACTGCACTAATTTTCTCAGGGTCCACTGAAACTCCATGCTCTGAGATCACATGCCCTAGAAATCTCACCTCTCTGATCCAGAAAGTGCACTTTGACAACTTTTCATAGAGGCGGTGATCTCGTAATGTACCCAAAACGATCCTCAAGTGATGTTCGTATTCCTCCTCAGAGCAAGAGTATACCAGAATGTCATCCACGAACACCACAACAATGGAATCAAGATACTGATGGAACACCCTATTTATAAGTTCCATAAATACTACTGGAGCATTGGTCAATCCGAAGGGCATGACCAAATACTCAAAGTGGTTGTACCTGCTTCGGAAGGCTGTCTTAGGGATATCTGACTCCTTCACCCTGAGTTGATGATACCCTGAACGCAGGTCTATCTTTGAGAACCACTTTTCCCCCTTCAACTAATCAAACAAATCATCTATTCTGGGAAAAGGGTATTTTTTTTTAATTGTTACCTTATTCAGCTTCCGGTAGTCAATGCACAACCGGAGGGATCCATCAGCCTTTTTTGCAAACAACACAGGAGCGACCCAAGGAGAGACGCTCGGGCAAATGAATCCTTTAGATTATAAGTCATCCAGTTGTATCTTTAATTCCCTCAACTCGGTGGGGGCCATGCGATAAGAGGGAAGAGATATCGGCTGTATTCCCGGTGCCAGATCAATCGAAAACTCCACATCCCGCTCCGGGGGAAAACCAGAAAAATCATCAGGGAATACCTTGGGAAACCCATTCACTGCACGAGGTAGTGCACCTTCAGGGGAAAGACCATCCTCTAGCACAAGTGAAGATAACTGGAAGATAACACTTCCAAACTCTAGGAGTGGAGGCCCTGCGCGACTTGATCGTGGATCACATTCTCCATGAAAAACCTGACGACTCCCATCTGGTGTCGTGAAACTCACACGCCGTCTGTAGCAATCGATGTGTGCCTGGAAGTGTACTGTCCAATCCATTCCGAGTATGACATAAAAAAGGTCCATATCTAAGACCAAGAGTTCCCACTCCATCTCGACCCCTGACACAGAAAGTGCACACGAGGGGCACCTGAGGCCCTGCTCCTTCTTCTTTCCCAATGGTGTCACCAACTCCATCGCAAAAGACATCAACTCAGTTGGAAAATTCATCAAGTCCAAAAAATGTCCAGAAATGAAAGAAACAGAGGCACCAGTATCAAAAAGATCAGTAGTTATAGAAGATGCGATCAGAACGGTACCTTGAACTGTCGACGGTCCCACCTCTGATCCTGCTGGTGACTGATCCACTGCATAGAGATGTCCAGTATCTGCCTGAGGATGACCGCTAGTCTGTGGTTGTGCCCTGAACTGGCTCTGCCCAGAATATGATCCAGACCTACCACCAAGACCACCAAATCGATATCCCCCAGTCCTCGACGGCTCAGACTGTGGTGGCACTCCTCTTGAAGCCACTGACCCTGCCCCACTTGGGAGTGGACGTGCCACACCGCAGAAGCGCTGAAAATTCCCTATACCTCCACACTGGTAACAAGGATTTGGAGGAAGAGGACATGCTGGTCGGATATTCCCAGTCCTCCCACATTGGGGGAACACGACCGATCTCGCATCAGAAGCCGTAGAAGAAAACTTCCTGGAAGAGTGGCCTGAACTGCCCCCTCCTTTCTTCACATGATCCTCCCGCTTCCTTTTCCTCTATGAGGAGCTGCCACTTCCCACTGCTGATACTGAACCATTGAAACCAGCCCTGCCTTTCCTATGAATCTCTACCATGCACGCCCGATCAACAACCTCAGCATAGGTCCTCAGCTTAAACAAGAACACCTGGGAGTATATCTCTGGTCGCAAGCCTTTATCAAACCTCTGGGCCTTCGCTTGCTCATTAGAGACAATTTCTGGAGCATACTGAACCAACTCAGTGAAACGGTTGGCATACTCCATCACAGATAGATTCCCCTGAACAAGTTCCATGAACTCTCTAGACCTAGCATAAGCCAACACCTCAGGGCAATACTGTTCATTGAAGACAGCCTTGAAATCTCCCCAGCGCATCTGCTCATTCTTCCCAGACTGAAGCACTGACTCCCACCATTTATGGATGGGACCCTCCAACAGAAAGGAGTCACACTTCACCCTGAGCTCCTCGGGTGTTTCCAGGAACTCAGACATACGCTCGATCTACTCGATCCATTCTTCTGCTTCCTGGGGTTCTGTGCTACCTCGGAAGGTAGGAGGCTTGTTTTTCAAAAACTCTTGTGCTTTATCTTTTCTAGGACCTGTCTCCTCTACCCTAACAGGAATTGGAGCATGAGCTAGTCCCTGTCCCAAATCTTGGATAGCCCGAACAACAGCCTCCATGATCCTCTGATCAATCTGCGTGGGAGAACTCTCTCCAGCTTCCTCCTGTGGGTGCGTGGGAGATTTCCGGGGAGGCATGTTTCTACAAAATTAAACAGTCACAAAACAATAGTCAATACCAAAATTCTGAAAATTGTAATCAAATACATCAAATATAAATAAACTAAACACATTCTTGGAATAAAATAAATAACTACTCCACATCTGCCTGATGTCCACATGTGGTCTGCATCCCACACGTCTCACCTAGAAGTGAAGTCAATCAGTAAATTCCAACATCCTCTGGTGACTCAAGGTCTTCCATGAGAGGTGCGGGTCAGGCACCCTACTCACAACCAATACCCCGAGACCTGATATTCCTAGCTCCTGTCTATCCCGACTCATCCCAAAATAACAATATAACCCAAAAACATTAACCTCCTCTGATACCATTTTGTCACGAACCGGATATGGTCTCCACCATTAACGGCACCAAACCCGGCATGTGGCAAGGCCCGAAGGGTGTTCCCTATCCCCAAGGCCTGGCACAAGTGCCCGGGTATCAAAAAAATATTGTTTGGGAACGATTTACCCGAGTATGAAAGCATAAATCATAAAAAAAACAATCAATTATTAGAATATGAAATTTTCATGCTAAACAATTCTTAACAAAACCAGATCTGAATACATATGTTTAAAGAAACTAAAAGTGGTCTAAAAACAAATAATGACAACATAAATACATCCCCATGGACTCCACACGACACGGGGATCATCACCAGCAAGCCGTCCCCGCAACTCCGCCCCAACGATGGCGACTAACATCCCGAACCGCCATCACCCTTAGCCTTCCCTTTACTTGAGTAAAGCATAAGCAGGTCTACTTACACCCAAGGGGTGTAAGTAGGGTGTGAGCCTAAGCCCAATAGGATACCACCAGATGATTCCAAAGAGCATGCAATACAATGTGAACAAAACTAGAAATTTTAATACACAAGGTGAAACAGTGTTAAAATTCAAAGAAATGCAACTTTCAAATGAAAACAGTTTTCAATCTGAGAATTTCAGAATGTTATCACATTAAATAGACATGTGATCTACTGTAAATTACTTCCAAAAACAACCCACAACAAGGGTAAATACCACAAATCCAATGAGCATCAAAATCGGGAACACCCCTAAGCATTAGGTTGTCTCGGGCCCTATGTACCTCGTACCTCGGTGTAGAGTAACCATAGAAAAATCCATTCTTGTGCACGAGCCACTAGTAGGTAACATACTCATAACCTAGTGGTCCCCAATCATCATTCAAATAGTTTAGTTAGAGTTTTATTTATCCATATGCTAAGTGGAATAGGGACAAAACCCATCTGATCCACTAGCCATACTAGTACAAATCCTCCCCACCTAGGTACCTGGGCTTCCCCTTTTTGTGCTCAAACAATTTCAGCAAACAACACACATCATTTTTCATATAAAATATCACTACTGGTCACAAACAAATTGTACAGTAGCTACACACATTTTATACCATTTAAAACACACAATAAAACAATTTTATTTCCAATAAAACAACCTCTCAAAACATCACATTGTTTTGCACCCAAATCTCTTTAATATATCCACCTTTCACACTATGTTAACACTTTTAAGTTATTAAAACAAAATTTCAGTTCAACAACCTTTAATGAAACCAAAAATTCTGTTATGGGGCATCCCAAAATGAACCAATAAAAGATTTGAATGAAAAACCCCCAATTTTACCAAAAATTGGAACTTAAAATTCATTTTCATTATAAATGCAACTAAAACCAATTTTTATAGAAACATTCAAGTGAAATAAACATTAAGGTACCATGAAAACATCAAGATAATTCACAAAAATTTCACACACAATGGAATCACTTACCAAATTAACAAAAACCCTTGAATCATCGTGCGAAAATCAAATCGCACCCCCGCCGCACCAAGAGAGAACTAGATCAAACCTAAAACCACACAAATTGGCCAAGAAAGCCCAAATTTAAACCCTAGGTTCGAAATCCTAGTTTCTGGACATTAGTAAACTCAATTATAACTGAATAAACCCTAAGAACAATTAGTTAAACCCAAAGTAATTTGAAAGAGGAAAAAAAGGGATCATTTACTTGAAGAATCTTGAAGTAATCACTCCAAAACTCCAGTATCTGAAATTTAAAAGAGCCAAAATTTAGGGTACATTCGAACAAGATTTATTAGCTCATTTAGGAACTATAATGGAGGAGAAAGATGGATAATTGAGAGAGTTATGAACGAAATACTTTACCTCTTCAAATATGGGCGATTTGAGGAACCCAATGAAGTTCGGCACCAAATCGCGGTTATCCAGAGCTCCAAAGAGGTGGGAGAGAGTTCCGAAGAACTACTGGGTTAATTGGTCTTGGGTGAGACTTGGAATCACCGAAAAATCCCAAATATTTAATAAGTTATAGCAAAATCAAATTTTATTTTTAAAACAGGAATTGGGCTTTCGGGCAGCCCCAACCCCTTAGATAAAAACCCAAATAAACCCGGGTTATGGGTTTATAAAAGCTCTAAATTACCTTGGTGGTGTTAATAGGTTAGGGGAGGTCAATTATGAATTTTAATGGATGAAAAATGTTTAAAAATGAAAAAGTTATAAAAGATACAAAATTTATTTTTTTAATATGGAATTTGGCTCATGGTTTGGCCCAATTCATGAATACTCATCTATTCCTCCCTAAAATCTAGGGAAACCCCCAAAACAAAGAAAGGATGTAAATTAAATGAAAAATACCTTTAAAATATATGTTGTATGTGACAATTCTCCCCACCATGAATGACTTTCCGCCCCGTAAATTCAACATGAATCTCGGTTGGAAAACAAGAATGGGTACTCTTCCTCGACCCATGACTTTCGCTCCCATGTCTCATGTGTATCATTCCCGTGCTGCCATAAAACCTAGAATGAAGGAATAGACTTTCCTCGAAGTATCTTCTCATGGGAGTCCACTATTTTCACCGGCCTCTCAATGATAGACAAGTCAGGCTCTATCTCCAGTTCTTCCCAACTCAACACATTGGATGGATTCGGATTGTATTTCTTCAACTGAGAGACGTGGAAGACATCATGGACAGACGTCAACTGAGAAGGTAAGGACAACTTGTATGCCACATTTCCAATATGCTCGGTGATCTCAAAGGTTCCGACATACCGTGGCATCATCTTACCTTGCTTCCCCAATCGACGATGGCCCAGACGAGGGGCCACTTTTAAGAATACCCTGTCACCCACAGAAAACTCTAGGTCTCGACGCCTCCAGTCAGCATAAGATTTATGACGACTCTGAGCTGTCAATAAGCATTTCCTGATCAACTTGACCTTCTCAGAAGTCTCCTTCACAAGGCTCCGCCCCAACAGTGAAGTCTCTCCTACCTCAGCCCAACATAGGGGGGACCGACAAGGCCGACCATAGAGCACCTCAAAAGGGGCCATTCGAATCGTGGATTGGTAACTATTATTATAAAAAAACTATACCAATCCCAAATGGATATCCCAAGAACCTCCAATGTCCAGGACACATGCACGAAGCATGTCCCCCAATATCTGATTCTCCCGCTCTGTCTGACCATCCGTCTATGGGTGGTATGTCGTGCTCATCTTAATCTGAGACCCCAAGGCCTTCTGAAGGCCTTCCCAAAATCGAGAAGTGAAGTGGGGGTATCTATCTGAGACAACATCTGATGGTACACCATGGATTCTCACCACTTCCTGAAGATACAAATGGCCCAACTCATCTACTTTAGTTGTATCTTTTATCGGAATGAAGTGGGCTGATTTGGTCAGACGATCAATCACCACCCAAATAGCATTATTACCCCTAGGTGTACGAGGTAAGCCAATAATGAAGTCCATGGCGACCTCTTCCCACTTCCATGTAGGAATGGGTAGTGGTTGGAGCAAACCGGATGGCCTTTGGTGCTCTTCTTTCACCTGTTGACATGTGTAGCATCTTGAAACAAAGACTGTTATGTCCCGTCTCATACCAGGCCACCAAAACTGCCGTCGAACATCATAATACATCTCAGTGGCACCCGAATGGACAGCCCACTGAGACTGGTGGCTATCTTGCATCACCACCTTCCGCAGAGATAATTTCACTACTGAACGACCCTTGAAGCACAATATACCCTCAGGAGATAACAACCAATCAGAGGATGTCTCCCCACCATGAAGGAACTGCTTAGACCGCTGACAAAGATCATCATTGGGTTGTTCCTGCTGAATCAACTCCAATAGAGAAGGAGTCAACTGGATGCTTGCCAAGAATTCCCCTCCACTATATTCCCTGGTCTTCACATGCATCTGAGAAAAGAGACCCATCAATGTCCACTCATCACTAGACTTCCTAAAACCCTGCACTAGAACTCTTCTACTCAAAGCGTCGGCCACTACATTACCCTTTCTTGGGGTATAGACAATGTCAAAGTCAAACCCCTACAAGTACTTGATCCAGCGACATTGCCTCAAGTTGAGGTCCTTCTGCGAGAAGATATAAGCCACACTTTTATGATCAGAGTATACCACAAAATTCTCCCCAAAGAGGTAGTGACGCCAAGTCTTCAAAGCATGCATCACCGCTGCCAACTCCAAGTCATGGGTTGGGTAGTTCTTTTCATGTGATCGAAGTTGGCGAGATCTATACGCGACCACATGATCATCCTGCATAAGCACGCACCCAAGACCCATACCTGAGGCATCACAGTTGACCACATATCCCTTTCCAGCCTCTGGAAAAATCAGCACGGGGGCGGTAGTCAGCCACCTCTTTAGCTCCTCGAACGATGCCTGACATTCTAGACCCCATACAAACTTCACCCCTTTTCGGGTGAGGGAATTCATCGGTGAAGCAAGCCGAGAGAAATCCCGAACGAATCGCCTATAATAACCAGCCAAGCCAAGAAAACTCCTGATCTCGAACACATTCTTCGGTTTCTCCCACGACATGACTGCACTAATTTTCTCAGGGTCCACTGAAACTCCATGCTCTGAGATCACATGCCCCAGAAATCTCACCTATTTGATCCAGAAAGTGCACTTTGACAACTTTGCATAGAGGCGGTGATCTCGTAATGTACCCAAAACGATCCTCAAGTGATGTTCGTGTTCCTCCTCAGAGCAAGAGTATACCAGAATGTCATCCACAAACACCACAACAATGGAATCGAGATACTGATGTAACACCCTATTTATAAGTGACATAAATACCACTGGAGCATTGGTCAATCCGAAGGGCATGACCAAATACTCAAAGTGGCCGTACCTGATTCGGAAGGTTGTCTTAGGGATATTTGACTCATTCACCCTGAGTTGATGATACCCTGAACGCAGGTCTATCTTTGAGAACCACTTTTCCCCCTTCAACTGATCAAACAAATCATCTATTCTGGGAAAAGGGTATTTGTTTTTAATTGTTACCTTATTCAGCTTTTGGTAGTCAATGCACAACCAGAGGGATCCATCAGCCTTTTTTGCAAACAACACAGGAGCGACCCAAGGAGAGATGCTCGGGCGAATGAATCCTTTGGATTCTAAGTCATCCAGCTATATCTTTAATTCCCTCAACTCGGTGGGGTCCATGTGATAAGAGGGAAGAGATATCGGCTGTGTTCCTGGCGCCAGATCAATCGAAAACTCCACATCCCGCTCCGGGGGCAAACCAGAAAAATCATCAGGGAATACCTCAGGAAACTCATTCACTACACGAGGTAGTGCACCTTCAGGGGAAAGACCATCCTCTAGCACAAGCGAAGAAAACTGGAAGATAATACTTCCCAACTCTGGGAGTGGAGGCCCTGCGCGACTTGATCGTGGATCCCATTCTCCATGAAAAACCTGACGACTCCCATCCGGTGCCGTGAAACTCACACACCGTCTGTAGCAATCGATGTGTGCCTGGAAGTGTACTGGCCAATCCATCCCAAGTATGACATCAAAAAGGTCCATATCTAAGACCAAGAGTTCCCACTCCATCTCGACCCCTGACACAGAAAGTGCACACGAGGGGAACCTGAGTCCCTGCTCCTTCTTCTTTCCCAACGGTGTCACCAACTCCATCGCAAAAGACATCAACTCAGTTGGAAAATTCAGAAAGTCCAAAAAATGTCCAGAAATGAATGAAACAGAGGAACCAGTATCAAAAAGAGCAGTAGCTATAGAATATGCGATCAGAACAGTACCTCGAACTGTCTACGGTCCCGCCTCTAATCCTGCTGGTGACTGATCCACTGCATGGAGATGTCCAGTATCTGCCTGAGGACGACCGCTAGTCTGTGGTTGTGCCCTGAACTGGATCTACCCAGAAGATGATCCTGACCTACCACCACGACCACCAAATCGAGATCCCCCAGTCCTCGACGACTCAGACTGTGGTGGCACTCCTCTTGAAGCCACAGACCCTGCCCCACATGGGAGTGGACGTGCCACACCGTAGAAGAGCTGCAAATGCCTTATACCTCCACACTGGTAACAAGGCTTTGGAGGAAGAGGACATGCTGGTCGGATATGCCCAGTCCTCCCACATTGGGGGTACACGACCGATCTTGCATCAGAAGCCGCAGAAGAAAACTACCTGGAAGAGTGGCCTGAACTGCCCCCTCCTTTCTTCACATGATACTCCCGCTTCCTTTTCCTCTCTGAGGTGCTTCCACTGCCCACTACTGATACTGAACCATAGAAACCAACCCTGCCTTTCCTATCAATCTCCACCATGCACGCCCGATCAACAACCTCAACATAGGTCCTCAGCTTAAACAAGAACACCTGGGAGTATATCTCTGGTCGCAAGCCTTTCTCAAACCTCTAGGCCTTCGCTTTCTCATTAGGGAAAATTTCTGTAGCATACCGAACCAACTCAGCGAAACGGTTGGCATACTCCATCACAGATAGATTCCCCTGAACAAGTTCCATAAACTCTCTAGACCTGGTATAAGCCAACACCTCAGGGCAATACTGTTCATTGAAGACAGCCTTGAAATCTCCCCAGCGCATCTTCTCATTCTTCCCAGACTGAAGCACTGACTCCCACCATTTACGTCTGGGACCCTCCAACAGAAAGGAGGAACACTTCACCCTGAGCTCCTCGGCTGTTTCTAGGAACTCAGACATACTCTCGATCTACTCAAGCCATTCTTCTGCTTCCTGGGGTTCTGTGCTACCTCAGAAGGTAGGAGGCTTGTTTTTCAAAAACTCTTGTGCTTTATCTTTTCTAGGACCTGTCTCCTCTGCCCTAACAGGAATTGGAGCATGAGCTGGTCCCTGTCCCAAAGCTTGGATAGCCCGAACAACAGCCTCCACGATCCTCTCATCAATCTGCGTGGGAGAACTCTCTCCAGCTTCCTCCTGTGGGTGCGTGGGAGATTTCTGGGGAGGCATGTTGCTACAAAATGCAACAGTCACAAAACAATAGTAAAAACCAAAATTATGAAAATTGTAATCAAATACATCAAATATAAATAAACTAAACACATTCTTGGAATAAAATAAACAACTACTCCACATCTTCCTGATGTCCACATGTGGTCTGCAGCCCACACGTCTCACCTAGAAGTGAAGTCAATCAGTAAATTCCAACATCCTCTGGTGACTCAAGGTCTGCCATGAGAGGTGTGGGCCAGGCACCCTACTCACAATCAATACCCTGAGCCCTGACAGTCCTAGCACCTGTCTATCCCGACTCATCCCAAAATAACAATATAACCCAAAAACATTAACCTCCTCTGATACCATTTTGTCACGAACCGGATCTGGTCGCCACCATTAACGGCACCAAACCCGGCCCGTGGCAAGCCCCGAAGGGTGTTCCCTATCCCCATGGGCTGGTACAAGTGCCCGGGTATCAAAAAAATCTGGTTTGGGAACGATTTACCCGAGTATGAAAGCATAAATCATAAAAAAAACAATCAATTATTAGAATCTGAAATTTTCATGCTAAACAATTCTTAACAAAACCAGATCTGAATACATATGTTTAAAGACACTAAAAGTGGTCTAAAAACAAATAATGACAACATAAAGACATCCTCATGGACTCCACATGACACGGGGATCATCACCCGCAAGCCGTCCCCGCAACTCCGCCCCAACGATGGGGACTAACATCCCGAACCGCCATCACCCTTAGCCTTCCCTTTACTTGAGTCAAGCATAAGTAGGTCTACTTACACCCAAGGGGTGTAAGTAGGGTGTGATACTAATCCCAATAGGATGCCACCAGATGATTCCAAAGAGCATGCAATACAATGTGAACAAAACAAGCAATTTTAATACACAAGGTGAAATAGTGTTAAAATTCAAAGAAATGCAACTTTCAAATGAAAACAGTTTTCAATCTGAGAATTTCAGAATATTATCACATTAAATAGACATGTGATATACTGTAAATTACTTCCAAAAACAACCCACAACAAGGGTAAATACCACAAATCCAATGAGCATCAAAATCGGGAACACCCCTAAGCACTAGGTTGTCTCGGGCCCTATGTACCTCGTACCTCGGTGTAGAGTAACCATAGAAAAATCCGTTCTCATGCACGATCCACTAGTAGGGAACATAACCATAACATAGTGGTCCCCAATCATCATCCAAATAGTTTAGTTAGAGTTTTCTTTATCCATATGCTAAGTGGAACAGGGACAAAACCCATCTGATCTACTAGCCGTACTAGTACAAATCCTCCCCACCTAGGTACCCGGGATTCCCCTTTTTGTGCTCAAAAAATTTCAGCAAACAACACACATCATTTTTCATATAAAATATCACTACTGGTCACAAACAAATTGTACAGTAGCTACACACATTTTATACCATTTAAAACACACAATAAAACAATTTTATTTCCAATAAAACAACCTCTCAAAACATCACATTGTTTTTCACCCAAAGCTCTTTAATATATCCACCTTTCACACTATGTTAACACTTTTAAGTTATTAAAACAAAATTTCAGTTCAACACCCTTTAATGAAACCAAAAATTCTGTTATGGGGCATCCCAAAATGAACCAATAAAAGATTTGAATGAAAAACCCCCAATTTTACCAAAAATTGGAACTTAAAATTCATTTGCATTATAAATGAAACTAAAACCAATTTTTACAGAAACATTCAAGTGAAATAAACATTAAGGTACCATGAAAAAATCAAGCTAATTCACAAAAATTTCACACACAATGGAATCACCTACCAAATTAACAAAAACCCTTGAATCTCTGTGCGAAAATCAAATCGCACCCCCGCCGCACCAAGAGAGAACTAGATCAAACCTAAAACCACACAAATTGGCCAATAAAGCCCAAATTTAAACCCTAGGTTCAAAATCCTAGTTTCTGGATATTAGTAAACTCAATTATAACCGAAGAAACCCTAATAACAATGAGTTAAACCCAAAGTAATTTGAAAGAGGAAAAAAAGGGCTCATTTACTTGAAGTATCTTGAAGTAATCACCCCAAAACTCCAGTATCTGAAATTTAAAAGAGCCAAAATTTAGGGTACGTTCGAACAAGATGAATTATCTCATTTAGGAACTTAAATGGAGGAAAAATATTGAGAATTGTGAGAGTTATGAAAGAAATACTTTACCTCTTCAAATATGGGCGATTTGAGGAACCCTATGAAGTTTGGCACCAAATAGAGATTATCCAGAGCTCCAAAGAGGTGGGAGATAGTTCCGAAGTGCGGATGGGTTAATTGGTCTTGGGTGAGACTTGGAATCACCTAAACATCCCAAATATTGAATAATTTATAACAAAATCAAATTTTATTTTTAAAACAGGAATTGGGCTTTCGGGCAGGCCCAACCCCTTAGATAAAAACCCAAATAAACCCTGGTTATGGGTTTCTAAAAGCTCTAAATTACCTTGGTGGTGTTAATAGGTTAGGGGAGGTCAATTAAGAATTTTAATGGATGAAAAATGTTGAAAAATGAAAAAGTTATAAAAGATACAAAATTTATTTTTTTTAATCTGGAATTGGGCTCATGGTTTGGCCCAATTCATGAATACTCATCTATTCCTCCCTAAAACCTAGGGAAACCCCCAAAACAAAGAAAATATGTAAATTAAATAAAAAATACCTTTAAAATATGTCTTGTATGTGACATTAAATAAATGGATTATGCATAAATGTTTAATCCAATATGGTTAATTAAGTAAAATACACTTAATATTAACAAGACATGTAAAGGATAAAATAAGAAAAAAAATGTTCATAATAAATTATAATCCCTCAAATAAATATTAAGATATATTTTTCCTTCCATTACTTAATTTGGAATAAAACCAATAGAACTAATTGTATGACCAACCCTTATTGGGAAACTTACTTTTATCAGGGGAGTTCTTATAAAGGTTTTGGGTAGAATTAACAATTTTATATAAATAGAAAGTAGCCTTTTATAGACTTGGTGTAATTTAGTGGTAATTATTGAGGAAATCCAAGTCAAGATTTTGGGATTGGGGATTCCACTCAATGAATCAAAGATTTACAAGATTGAAGTTTTAAAAGACCTTCCTACCTAAATACCTTCAAATAGGTTAACCAACACTTTTTGGGGTTATGCGAATGGGAATATTGATCCTTACAACTATAATTTCATAGAAACTTGAAATTATGAGTTCAATGGTGTGGTATTTTAGGACGTGATAAAATAGTGGGAGATTTAATAATAAAATATTTAATTTATTATATCTCACATAATTTGTAATCAATAAAACTACTAATAATATTCTCTTTAAAATTGTAGAATAAATGAAAATATCATTTTCCACTCTATCTCTATAATCCATATTGTATAAATACCATCTCTTAACTGGCAGTAACTTCTAGGAATGGTACAAATGCCTTCAGGTTATTTTGTGCCATGAATGGAAATCATACGTGTTAGAATCCTTACTTCCTGATCCACCTTCTAAGGAGGCAAGTAATAAAGAGTTCCCAGTCTATGAGAAACATATGAATTACGTGGTCTAAATTCAATGTTTTATGCTTTCATCTATTTCCATTTAGCTCATAAAGTCTCACGAAAACATGGATTTGTATAGCATGCTCGAATATCCCTATTGCCTATATCAGGAGAGATCTAAACAGGATTAGTTTGAGATTTCCAAATCTCTCTTTTAGAGTAATCTTATGAAGGATTCCCCATCTGGACCTCATGTAGTCAAGATCATTGGCTACATAGAGCACCTATAGGTTCTAGGGTTTAAACTCCCTAACGAACTAGGAACTGATCTCATTCTTGCATCACTCCTTTAGAAATTCGTTAGTTTGGTTGTAAATTTTAATATGAACAACATTGATCATTATTTACCAAATATTCTCACTCTTTTTTTCCAAGTAAATAAGGACACGAAGCATGAAAATAATTTAGTCCTTATGGTTAACAATTGGAAAGGACAATTGAAAAGACCCAATGCCAAGGATTCTTATAAATAACCTTCTAAGAAGAGGAATATCAAGGAGAAATCAAGGGAAGAGGATTTTTTGTTTTACATGTGGAAAAAAGGGTCACTGGATGAAAAACTACACCCAAACTAATAAGAAAGGTGAACATTTAGGTGCGTTTATTATTGAGTTCAATTTATCCATTTCTATAAATTGGATATTATATACAGATTATGGTGCTCACATATGTATTAAAATACTATAACCAAGTATAATTAGAATAATTGACCAAGTGGAGGTAGATCTACTAGTAGTCAACAGAGCTAAACTTATTTTTGTAGCCATAGAGGACTACCACCACACATTGTTGAATAGAATGATCTTGGTTTTGAAAGGTTTTTATTATGATCCATCTATTGCCAAAAACATTATATTAGTATCTATACTAGATAAATATGGTTTTATATTCAAATTTTGAAATAAAATCTGATTCTTTTATAAAGATGTCATTTATTAGGGTAAGGAACATTTAAATAATGGTCTTTATGTGTTTGACTACACAAACCAAGTAATGGAAATAAATAACAAAACAGACTCACATGACTCATACCACACCCAACTTTGGCATCACCGTCTAGGTCATTTAAATGAAAAGAGCTTCACTAAATTACATCAAGATGGATATTTAGATTATTTTAAACTAAAAACACTTGGTGTATGTCATGCATGTTTATAAGGAAAAATGACCAAAGCCCTATTAAGTGGGAAAGGTGAAAGGGACAAAGAGCTTCTAGAATTAGTTCATATAGACATGTGTGGACCATTTTCTACTGAATCAAGGGGTGGTTACTCGTACTTCATAGATTTTACTGATGATTTTCGTAGATATGGATATATTTACTTAATGAATTATAAGTTGGATTCCTTTGACAAATTTAAGTAATACAAGAATAAATTTGAGAACTAGCTTGATAAGAATATTAAGAAACTCTACTAAGACCATGGTGGAGAATATCTCAATCAAGAATTTATTTATTATTTATGGTATTTTGGGATTTTATATCAACTCACTCCTCATTATACAACTTAATGTAATGGTATAATTGAAAGGAGTAGCCACACCTTGTTGGACATGATGAGATAAATGATGAGTCATGCATGTCTTCTATTATCCTTTTTAGGATATTCATTATAAACAAAAACACATGTACTAAAACAAGTACCAACTAAATTGATAAATGGTATTTCATATGAATTTCTGAGTGGAATAAAAACCATGTTATCAAATTTACATGTGTGGGTAAGCAAAGCATTTGTTAATGCCAATTTAGGTAAAAAAAACTTTCACCTTAAGGCACAAAGTGTACCTTTATAGGATATCCTAAGGAAACAAGGGGATATTACATATAATAACCCTAAAAAAGGATATAGTGGAAAGACACATCATATTACTTGAAAGGGAGAAAATATATAAAAGAGATAGTGGGCTCCAGATAGACTTCTATGAAGTCCATGCTCAAGGAACACAAGAGTTGGTATAGGAACAGATTCCACAAATCCTCATGGAAGAAGAAATAGTTTCAAAGACACGAGTACTATTTATGATTACCTGAGAGGTTATAGAACCACAATTTTATGGTTTTATAGTCACCAAGGATGGTGACTCGTTATTATTTGATAATAATGATCTTTTAGCTACAATGAATCAATAAGTGGAAAAGATATTTCTAAGTTGTAAGAATATATGAATTATGAAATGGATTCCATATACGAAAACCGAGTCTGGATTTTGGTATACCCTCTAGTAGATGTAAATATTATTGGTTTAAAATGGGTATTGAAGATGGACATGGAATGAGAATTTAGTACCTATAAGGTGTGACTAGTTGAAAAGGGTTTTAGATAGCATCAATGAATTGAATACGATGAAACTCTTTCACCAGTTGAAATACTAAATTACATCATAAGTATACTTACCATTGTGTATTTCCATGATTTTGAGATTTGGAAGATGAATGTCAAAATAGTATTCCTTAATGAGAAACTTCAAGATGATGTCTATATGACACAACTCGATGGGTTTGTGACTCCAAAGGATGCCAATAAGGTATACAAGTTTCAAATATCCATTTATGGATTAAATAAAGAATCCAGGTCATGGAACATTTTTTTTATGAGTCCATAATATAATTTGGTTTCATAAATAATGAATACAATTCATGTATATATAAACAATTTAGTGGGAATGTGGTCATTTTCTTAATAGTATATATCGATGACATATTATGTATTGGAAATTAAATACCAGTCTTATAGTATGTTAAGGCATGGTTGAATAAATGCTTCTCTATTAAGGACTTAGGTGAGGAAGCATATATTCTTGGGATCACAATCTATCATGTTATATCCAAGAGACTACTCAAATTAAGTCAAGGTATATATATTGACAAGATACTAAAGAGATTCAGTACAGAAAAATCCAAGACGGGATTGTCACCAATGTCATATGGAATTCATCTTTTTAAGAAAATGTGTCCTTAGAAACATTAATAAAGAAACATAATGTAAAATATTACATACACACCAGTGATTGGGTCAATCATGTATGATATTTTATGTACTAGGATAGATGTTTCCCATTCATTGAGTGTAGTAGGTAGATATCAAGTTGATCGAGGTGACCACCATTGGATGGAAGTTGAAACTATCCTTAAGTATATGATGAATACTAAGGATATGTTTCTAGTCTATATAGGATATGAGAAAATATTCATTAGAGGATATGAAGATGATAGTTTCCAAATAGATCAAGATAACATGAAGTCATGAATGGGATGCATCTTCACTCTAAATAGAGGGGTTTTGAGTGGGAAGAGCTCAAAGAAGGCTATGGTTGCAGATTCTACAATGGATTCTGATTATTTTTTAGCTTATGAGGTAGATAAGGAAGTAGTATAGATATGAAACTTCATCCAAGATCTTTACGTGGTACCTAACAGTAAAGATCCAATCACACTCTATTGTGATAATACTATAATGATGGCTCTCGTAAAGGATCCAAGGTAACATCAGTAGATGAATCATATACTTTAGAACTATCAACTCTTGAGGTATTTTTCTCATAGAGTTTATGTTGAAGTGAGGATTAGTTCCATGGAAGACAATGTGGTGGACCCCTTGACTAAAGACTTGACACATTAGAAGAATTATTATCATTTGAGGTCTAGTGGACTAAAATTCATAGGCAGTTGGCTTTATTCCAAGTGATATTTTGTTGGATTTTATGTTCAAGGACTAGTTGATTATAACACCCCAAGCTTCCATGGTACGTTTCCCTTTGAATAATGCAATGATGTGTGTTGTACGCAACATCGAGTTCTAACACACCACAACCAATCAAACTAGCCGTTATGAATAGTAATACCTAATTTTTAAAATTTTATACATTTTATCTTTCAAAATGGACTTCATTTTTGGATTCTGAATATCTAAATTGGCCTAGGGTTAAATTTTGGTACTTTTCGGATAACTTTCATATTTTGATGAATAGTGAAAATTACTAAATTTTAATTAAAAACAACTTTTTTAATCAAAATAATTAATAGTGATAAATTATGAATTTGGGTGCTTTTAAAGTATATTTAGAATATATTTTTACCATTTAATACAATTTTTTTCATTGTACATAATTTCACAATTAAACCGAACATAAACAAGTATCAATCTTTTGATATTTATTATATCTTAAAAGCAGGCTTTTTGTTTTGACAGCGGGAATTAATTTTAAATTAATTTCTGCCACTTCTGTGTTTTGAATTTGGAAAAATGGATTCCATATTTGGAATCAGGATTTTCAAATTTTGTAAATAGGTAACTTTTATTTTTATACATTCTGAATAATTACTTCGGTAAATATTTTATTTACCATGGTTAAAGGGTAAATCCGGTAAATAAGGGTTAAAAATAATATTATAATAATAAAAAATTACCCTAAAACATGTCCTAACCTTATTGGTTGATACATTTCCGATCATGGGCATCTTTGGGTCGATTTTGGGACCCCATGGTGTCACTTGTAAGTGATAGGGACACTTTATTTTAATTAAGTTAAAATGAATACAAAAATGACACAAGCATATATCTTTTAGAAAAACAATTTTTACATAGGGTTATATATGTTTTATTTTTGAATATAAATATTAATTATAAATATAAAATTATTTCCTACATAATGGTATTTTATTTATAATTTTTATACATTAAATAATTTAATTTATTTATGACACAATGGTGATGCAGTAATTACCATAATAGTGAAAAATTAAAATGATTGATATTGTAGATACCCAAATAAATATAATTTGAGACTTTTTATGAATTACAATAATTTTATAGGTTAATATGATAGGTTAGGAATGATCTAATTAACTTTTTTCGAAGTAATCATTCTATAATAAGTTTTAAAAAATCAATTATTGAATAGTGTCAAAATTGACATAAAAGAGTTTTTAAAACAAATATTATATTATTAATTGATATTAAATTCCTAAAAATCTAAGGTTAGGAAAATAGACTTATATCAAGATAGTTGTATCATTAATGGACCACTTTTGGGTCTCTTATATGTATATAGTAAGTTTATTAACCATATAATATAAAAATACAAAGAGACATTGTAAAAGTGAAACTAATTAACTAAGAGTTAATACTTAAAGATAAGGTTAATATAGTAACCCAAACCTGTATAAATCCTATTGTTTGAGTGGTTTTAGACCTATCCCAACCTTAACCTTTAAATAATCCACTTTGGAGCCATTATAAAGCGAATATTAATTTATTATAAAATAATATTTCTAGCTTTTCCAAAGGTGCCCCTCACCCCTCTTATAAAAGGGAACTCCCCCTTCTCAATAATTCACACCTTCAAAGCCTTTTGGTTCGGCCAACCTCTGAAAAAATACTCTCTAAAATTCCCTCAATTAATCCTAGAGGCCTTCCTTTAGTCATAAAGCCAACCTAAGGAGACCTTTTGATCAAATCAAAAGGAAGAACCCGAAGAAGAGGTAATGATTTCACCACCCTTTTTCAAGTTCCTTTCTTCTTCCACTTCTTCTTTCTTTGTTATTACCATTATAAAATAATAAATCCAGTATATTATATATACTATGATGTTATTATTAACATGGTACAACCATATTTCAGTATTCTATCCATCCTTTGAATGACATGTCACCGTACGTGTGTACGTACGGCTTACCGTCTCCACGTCGTGGTGTAATTGTTATTCAAAACATTATTATTTGGATGGGTATAATAATGATGTGTAATTCATGTAAATAATAAATATAACATTATAATGATTATTTATATATGATATAACATCCAATTAAATATTATTTTAATATCAAAAGAGTGATATTGTCGCTGGTGCGTACGTATACGAACTACCGTCTCCACGAACGCGATGAGATTCATTCTCCATCGTATCCATTCAAGAATAATTCTCATTTAATGATTAAAAATAATGTTTAAAGATTTTACATAATTCTGAATATGAATAATATAAATCCCATTAGTAACAAATATGGCTCAAATAACAAAGAATATAAAGGAAAATGAACCCGTTAACACCTGAAACGACGATAATTCTAAGATATTATTAACAAATCAATGTTAAAAGATCATATATGATATCATATTAATGCATATTATTCTTGTATAATTCAATAAAAATTATTTCACCATTATAAATGAGGTTAACCTACCCTCTACCAAGGAAAAAGTACAATGTAAGGGGTTTCTTATCTCTCTTTTAATTCCGTGAGAATTCCATCATTCACCACTTATTTATTACATGTGGTGTGTGTACTTCCCATGTTTGTATTTATTGTGTAATATACTTTAATTAATTTATATTTATATCATCATTTTATTATCCTTATTTAATGGGTGTATGTTTTGTATGTTACCAAATCAATAAGGGAATTTGAAATTTCAATTTCCACTCATTCGGCTTTACGCATACTTCATTGATTATTTTACTCCAAGATTACGTGTAGAATCACTATTCATTTGATTATCTCATAAATTCCACTCCCCTTTCTGTGGATATACTTTTGATACACATAATAACTCCATTGATAAATTCTCAAGTCATCGGTATGAACTTGATAAGATTAATTTTAACTCAATCTCCATTTGTTGAGTTAAATATCCAATTCATTGGTGTTGTTTTTACAAGAATATGTGTGAATGTAATCTGATTTATTTACACTAAATATACAACAATATTGAGTGTATTTATATTTTTCACACATAATTATGTCTTTGATTTATCCTTAACATAAGTATATGGTCTTTATAATATAATTCATCTTAATTTACATTCCATTGAGACTTCTTTGTTGTTATACACCAAATCACTTTTATATGGTGTATATAATGTACTTTGACATAGTATATCATGAATCCCTTTATTCTCATGATATTATAAATTTTTGATTACCTCAATTATTTGTATTCAAGTGTCTCTCTTTTGGTTTGAAACTCTAACTAAAATACATTTTTAAGCGTTTTAAAGATTTATTCTTCTAAATATTTCTCATTAATGTCCATTTTTTAAAAATGGTTTTAAGAATTTATTTATATGGACATTAAAGTTTTAAAACTAAAATTACTTTTAAAAGTTTCAGAGTGGTATGGGACACTTTGATTCAAAAATCTATTTTTAAATGGTTTCTTGACAAATAGTGTGACTTTTAAATGATTTCAAGAAAAAGGGGGATATTTCTCTCTAATAGTTTTGACGATTATTTTCATCTATGTCAATATCCTTCATTATTCTCGATTAAGGTTAATCTGATAGAATACAATCTTCCATATTGCATCGAATGAGTTATTTTTTACTGTGGATGTGATATTTTTATACCATTCAAGGTTTGTGGATCATTTATTGACATTTCATATGCTAGTTTTAATACGAATGTTTATGTTATATTTCAAACTTTTCATATGAGGAATGCATTAGACTTAATAAGTGACGGGTGGAGCCCACTATAGCTCCTTGATGCATCGGTATGTCTCATGAGACAAACTAGTGTCTTGGCACAAGGCCTTGGCAAAATATTATTTGTAGTCTTGGCATGAGGCCTTGGATATGTGGTTATTATAGTCTAGCATTATGCATTCCATCATTATGAAAGTGGTTATTGATATTTCATGTGATTGTTCGACTAGTAGAATATCCATGTGAATAAGTAAATGGCATTATTTCATTTTATCTTTGCCATATTATGCTGAAGTTCAAGTTCAAAAGGCTTTTGTTTTAGTTATAAATTGCTTTAAGTGTTTATGCTTATCTATGAAAGCTTCTGCTATATTGTTATCCTTACTGAGCATCTGAGCTCACCCCTTTCAATGTTTTATTTTTCCCAGGATGTGAAGAAGTAATTTATGAATGACCTGTAGGGATAGTATGAGGGGATATTAAGACAAGATTTTGTTGTAGTTTTTTTACCTTATGATGTAATGTAAGACTTATGAATATATCTAGTGTTTCCAAGACTACTAAACTAATCGGTCTTTCGAGACTTGATCCTTTGTGATCATGCCAATGTTATGTAATAATTCACCGACTTTGGGTAACTGGGGTTGTGGCGTTACAGTTGGTATCAGAGGAAGTTTAGTACAAACCTTGGAAGATAGATTTAGATAAACTCTGATTAGATCTCGTAGAACTAAGATGAACTTTGAGGATTAGTATAGAAGAACTTCCTAGAATTTTGGTATTGTAGAGATTTTGTGAGTTTTCCGAGCAATACATCCCTGTATGGATATGAGCAGGTAGAGGCAGATCTGGCACAGATGTATCTAGGGGTAAACCCGAAAACACCGCTTTGAGCTAGACTCGAACGGGAACTGGTGCACGACAACGAGCCTTGCTGCACTCTTGGTTACGACACTCCTGGGGGATATGCTTAGGATAATTTACATTTTCTTTACAAACTAATTTGAAGTATTATATATATAAGATGAGAGTAAATGACCTTGGTTAATCCTAATGTGTTTCAAATTGAGAATATGGTGACATGTTAATCTATAAATGATTTTTTGACTACTGTTACTCACACAATGCTTTCTTGTTTTAGTCAATGGCTGGATTCCAAGGAAGTCATAGTGACTTTGAGAATGATGTACAAGGTGGGAACGGTGGTGGCAATGAGCAACAAAATGAAATGTTGATAGGCTTAAAAGATATCGTCTTCATGAAAAATCAATTATCCAAAAATATGATCAACAATATATATATTAACCAATTCTCGGACTCAACAAAAAAGAGAATGGTGATGAATGATAAGAGCTCCAGCAGTGGAGACCATGGAAAAAGGAATCCTTAATTTCCATCATGCAGGAAATGTGGAAGGAGACACCCAGGAAAGTGTTTCAATGGGACCAAGAAATGCTTTACGTGCGGGAAGGAAGGACATAAAGTGAAGAATTACCGAAGAAAAATGAAGAGTACTATGGAAGAAGATAAAAATGGTCCCAAGAGTCCATTTACAGTCATTTTCCATAAATGTAGGGGACCTGGCCATTACCCGAGTGAATTCCCTATTCTATAGGATATTTTCTTGGTCAAAGAAGAAGCTATGTGGAAATAAATGGTTGGAGAAATGTTTAAAAAGTATTAGTGCTCCTTGTTGATGGGTTTACTTTGGAATAATTTTCTTTTGTATTTTTAACCCTGCAGTTTTCCATGTGAGAATGATATTTGAGGAAGAATTATCTTTTCTCTTTTGGATATAGTTATAAATAACCATTTGGTATTATATGATCGTTGGGTTTGATGCAATTATAAGTTATTATAATTTGGGATGAAAATGCAAGTCATGAGATAAGATTTGTGGTTAAATTATGTTATGGTTATTTTGAGAAATTTATCTCATTTTGGTAATGTTATAAAATATAGTTTTTGAAAAAGGACAATACGCAAACCGTGTGACAACCCGTCGTGTCACACAAAGCTATGGGAATCGAACCCACAACCAAAGTGTGATTGGGATTTATCGCCTACCACTGGACTACGTGAAGTCCCTGGTTAGTGTGACTATTATTTTTAGTTAAATGATTTTATTGATCAATAATAATTTTATTTGGGATCTTATGTCTTATCAAATGAATACCCTTAGTATAGGAAAATGATTTGGTGATTAAGTGATAAATGTTATTTTGGAAGTTGTTCGCTTTTTTGTGAACACTATATGCCCAAGGAAAATAGAATAGTATGGGATTTCATTTGAGGAGTAATGGTGGATTTTTATCTATGTTTTTATTATGGATTTATAGTGATTTGGGTTATTTATGGAAATGATTAGGTTTATTACTTTTAAGTACGCGACTTTAAGAGTAATTAATGTCATTTGGAGATAAAATTTAATGTGGAAGACTACATTCTTATAATTTTTGGGTTTCAATATTATTTTGGATTATATTGAAGGATTTTAAGGACAATTGATTATTGAATGATATTTATTTAACTTTGGGGTATTGATGGTTTAATTTTAGAAATTAAGATTAGTTTTTTTTTCTCTCTAATAGAATATACATTTGGGGGATCATCAGATATTATACTAACCATTTTGGTTTTTATTAATATATAAATACAAGGTAAATATATAGTTTATCCTACGTGGATCATGTATTTCTATAGAAGTTTATTCTATCTCTTCCATTGTGACCAAGTCTTCTTGAATACTCATTGTTCAAAAAATTGAGTTAGTGGTAAAAATTTATTAAAGAATGAAAATCTACTTAAAAAGTAAGTATATCTCTTTATGTTCTTAGTCAATATCATAAATGAATTCCTCGTCCTTATGTAATGTAACTTAAAACAAATAAATGTTGTCCGTTTACTTTTCCTACTGGGAGACTAATGATTGTTTGTCCCAACACAAGTTTGTGATTTTCTTATTATTAACTTTCTCCTGATCCTGTTTTCTATCCCTCTCCATCAGAACTTAACACTTAGTTTATCATCCATATCGATGTTTTCCTACATGGAATCCTAGTATGGGTTATCTTGGGAGACCTTTATACCTCTCTTCCTTTCTATTAAAGTGATAGTTTTATTGACTCTTTTTCCGATGTGGGACTTTCCATTATATTCTCAAGCCCAATTTAAAAAAAAATTGCAAGGACGCAATTTATTGAAGTAGGGGAGAATGTAACACCCCAAGCTTCCACGGTACGTTTCCCTTTGAATAATTCAATGGTGTGTGTTGTACGCAACATCGAGTTCTAACACACCACAACCAATCAAACTAGCCGTTATGAATAGTAATACCTAATTTTTGAAATTTTATACATCTTATCTTTCAAAATGGACTTCATTTTTGGATTCTTAATATCGAAATTAGCCTAGGGTGAAATTTTTGTACTTTTCAGATAACTTTCATATTTTGATGAATAGTGAAAATTACTAAATTTTAATTAAAAACAACTTTTTTAATCAAAATAATTAATAGTGATAAATTATGAATTTGAGTTGTTTTAAAGTATATTTAGAATATATTTTTACCATTTAATACAATTTTGGTCATTGGACATAATTTCACAATTAAACCGAACATAAACAAGTATCAATCTTTTGATAGTTATTATATCTTAAAAACACGCTTATGTTTTGACAGCGGGAATTAATTTTAAATTAATTTCTGCCACTTCTGTGTTTTGAATTTGGAAAAATGGATTCCATATTTGTAATCAGGATGTTCAAATTGTGTAAATAGGTAACTTTTATTTTTATACATTTTGAATAATTACTTCGGTAAATATTTTATTTACCATGGTTAAAGGGTAAATCCGGTAAATAAGGGTTAAAAAATAATATTATTATAATAACAAATTACCCTAAAACATTTCCTAACCTTATTGGTTGATACATGTCCGACCATGCGCATATTTTCCTCGATTTTGGGACCCCATGGTGCCACTTTTAAGTGATAGGGACACTTTATTTTAATTAAGTTAAAATGAATACAAAAATGACACAAGCATATATCTTTTAGAGAAAAAAAATTACATAGGGTTATATATGTTTGATTTTAGACTATAAATATTAATTATAAATATAAAACTATTTCGTACATAATGGTATTTTATTTATAATTTTTAGACATTAAATAATTTAATTTATTTATGACACAATGGTGATGCAGTAATTACCATAATAGTGAAAAATTAAAATGATTGATATTGTAGATACACAAATAAATCTAATTTGAGACTTTTTATGAATTACACTAATTTTATAGTTTTATATTACATTTTAGTAATTATTTAATTAACTTTTTTAGAATTAATCATTCTGTTATGATTTTTACAAAAATCAATTATTGAATAGTGTCAAAATTGACATAAAAGAGTTTTTAAAACAAATATTATATTATTAATTGATATTAAATTCCTAAAAATATAAGGTTCGGCCAAGAGACTTATATCATTATAGGTGTATCGTTAATGGACCACTTGGGGGTCTCTTGGATGTATATAGTAAGTTTATTAACCATATAATATAAAAATACAAAGAGACATTGTAAAAGTGAAACTAATTAACTAAGAGTTAATACTTAAAGATAAGGTTAATATAGTAACCCAAACCTGTCTAAATCCTATTGGTTGAGTGGTTTTAGACCTATCCCCACCTTAAACTTTAAATAATCCACTTTGGAGCCATTATAAACCGAATATGAATTTATTATAAAATAATATTTCTAGCTTTTCCAAAGGTGCCCCTCACCCCTCTTATAAAAGAGAACTCCCCTTTCTCATTAATTCACACCTTAAAAGCCTTTTGGTTCGTCCAACCCCTGCCCAAATACTCTCTCAACTTCCCTCAATTCATCTTAGAAGCCTTCCTTTAGTCATAAAGCCAACCTAAGGATCCCTTTTGATCAAATAAAAAGGAAGAACCCGAAGAAGAGGTAATGATTTCACCACCCTTTTTCAAGTTCCTTTCTTCTTCCACTTCTTCTTTCTTTGTTATTACCATTATAAAATAATAACTTCAGTATATTATATATACTATTATGTTATTATAAACATTTTACAACCATATTTCAGTATTCTATCCATCCTTTGAATGACATGTCACCATACGTGCGTACGTACGGCTTACCGTCTCCACGTCGTGGTGTAATTGTTATTCAAAACATTATTATTTGGATGGGTATAATAATGATGTGTAATTCATGTAAATAATAAATATAACATGATAATGATTATGTATATATTATATAACATCCAATTAAATATTATTTTAATATCAAAAGATTGATATTGTCGCTTGTGCGTATGTATGGACTACCGTCTCCACGAACGCGATGAGATTCATTCTCCATCGTATCCATTCAAGACTAATTCTCATTTAATGATTAAAAATAATGTTTAAAGATTTTATATAATTCTGGATATTAATAATATACATCCCATTAGTAAAAAATATGGCTCAAATAACAAAGAATATAAAGGAAAATGAACCTGTTAACACCCGAAACGACGGTAATTGTAAGATATTATTAACAAATCAATGTTAAAAGATCATATATGACATCATATTAATGAATATGATTCTTGTATAATTCAATAACAATTATTTCACCATTACAGGTGGTTAACCTACCCTCGACCAAGGAAAAAGTACAATGTAAGGGGTTTCTTATCTCACTTTTAATTCCGTGAGAATTCCATTGTTCACCACTTATTTATTTCATGTGGTGTGTGTACTTACCATGTTTGTATTAATTGTGTAATATACTTTAATTAATTTATATTTACATCATAATTTTATGATCCTTATTTAATGTTTGTATGTTTTGTATGTTACCAAATCAATAAGGGAATTTGAAATTTCAATTTCCACTCATTCGGCTTTACGCATACTTCATTGATTATTTTGCTCCAAGATTATGTGTAGAATCACTATTCATTTGATTATGTCATAAATTCCACACCCCTTTCTGTGGATATACTTTTGATACACATAATCACTCCATTGATAAATTCTCAAGTCATCGGTATGAACTTGATAAGAGTAATTTTAACTCAATCTTCATTTGTTGAGTTAAATATCCAATTCATTGGTGTTGTTTTTACAAGAATATGTGTGAATGTCATCTGATTGATTTACACTAAATATAAAATAATATTGAGTGTATTTATATTTTTCACACATAATTATGTCTTTGATTTATCCTTAACCTAAGGATATGGTCTTTATAAGATAATTCATCTCAATTTACATTCCATTGAGACTTCTTTGTTGTTATACACCAAATCACTTTTATATGGTGTATATAATATACTTTGACATAGTATATCATGAATCCCTTTATTCTCATGATGTTATAAATTTTTTATTACCTCAATTATTTGTATTCAAGTGTCTCTCTTTTGGTTAGAAACTATAACAAAAATACATTTTTAAGTGTTTTAAAGATTTATTCTTCTAAATATTTCTCATTAATGTCCATTTTTTAAAAATGGTTTTAAGAATTTATTTATATGGACATTAAAGTTTTAAAAATAAAATTACTTTTAAAAGTTTCAAAGTGGTATGGGACACTTTGATTCAAAAATCTATTTTTAAATGGCTTCTTGACAAATAGTGTGACTTTTAAATGATTTCAAGAAAAAGGGGGATATTTCTCTCTAATAGTTTTGATGATTATTTTCATCTATGTCAATATCCTTCATTATTCTCGATTGAGGTTAATATGATAGAATAAAATCTTCCATATTGCATCAAATGAGTTATATTTGACTGTGGATGTGATATTTTTATACCATTCATGGTTTGTGGATCATGTATTGACATTTCGTATGCTAGTTTTAATACGAATGTTTATGTTATATTTCAAACTTTTCATATGAGGAATGCATTGGACTTAGTAAGTGACGGGTGGAGCCCACTATAGCTCCTTGATGCATCGGTAGGTCTCATGAGACAAACTAGTGTCTTGGCACAAGGCCTTGGCAAAATATTATTTGTAGTCTTGGCACGAGGCCTTGGCTATGTGGTTATGATAGTCTGGCATTATGCATTCCATCATTATGAAAGTGGTTATTGATATTGCATGTGATTTTTCGACTAATAGAATATTCATGTGAATAAGTAAATGGAATTATTTCATTTTAACTTTTCCATATTATGCTGAAGTTCAAGTTTAAAAGGATTTTGTTTTAGTTATAAATTGGTTTAAGTGTTTATGATTATGTATGAAAGCTTCTGCTATATTGTTATCCTTACTGAGCATCTGAGATCACCCCTTTCAATGTTTTATTTTTCCGAGGATGTGAAGAAGTAATTTATGAATGACCTGCAGGGATAGTATGAGGGGATATGAAGACAAGATGTTGTTGTGGTTTTTTTACCTTATGATGTAATGTAAGACTTATGAATATATCAAGTGTTTCCAAGACTACTAAACTAATCGGTCTTTTGAGACTTGATCCTTTGTGATCATGAAAATGTTATGTAATAATGCACCGACTCTGGGTAACTAGGGTCGGGGCGTTACATTGATTGTACTTTGATTGCATGTATATTTGATGTATTGAAAATTAATTAAACATCGTATTGCATATTTTTATTTTTTTTCTACTTGAATTTAATGTAATAATGTCCTAGAGAATTTTTCACATTGATAAGGTCATACCAGTTCCCTGCTGTGATGTGAATATTGAAGTTCTATAAAAATATTCTTAATATAGTTATACAGTTGGATAGCATACTATGATTGGACACATAGTATATAGACCTTTACGTGTTAGTACTCATAAGAAGATGAAGCTTCTTCTCATGAAGTTCTCACTTAGTAATCTCCAATATGGGAGATTATGAGAACAGACCCTCTATTAGGAATTACGCATGTTTTGGTGTCATCGTATATTCCTATCTGCGACTATGTTTCATGGTCATTAGACTTTAATATTATCATTGGTTCATGTCAATACTCACATACTTAGATTTACTAACAAAAAATTTCACACCATGTGTTGGCGGGAAGTAGGGTACGTTGGGTGTGTCATAATTGATATGTCATTAATGGATAAGTCGGGTAAGTATTTATCCATTACATATGTATAGAAGTTTATATCTCATCCCTTTAATTGGAATATAACCATCTTCTAAATTCCATGGCCATTGTGTATCGACATGTTTATTTTTGATAGTCAAAGAAATGTGTATCGAGCATATAGGTTGATGACATTTTCATAAAACCTTATTGATGAGATATTTTATAAAATAGATTATATTACACTATGATAATTCATATGTGGTTGTGGAAATTGTAACATTAAGTTATTTATCTTGGGTTCCTTAACCTACTACTAGACAGTAATCTTGGACTTTATGCAAGACTACCTAATGCTAATGAGAAAGAATCTTAGAGGGTCACACACTAAGTGTTTCTATTTATCTTGATTAAATTATATTTGAATTTAATTAATGGAATAAATATTATTCCCAAGACCGATGAATAATTTTATTCAAGTTATATTGATTTCATAAATTAAATAAATATTTATTCATCGACATGTGAATTAAAATTTATTTATTTATTTATTTTAATATTTAATAAATATTTATTCATAGGTACGTGAATAAAATATTTATATACATATTAAATAAATACTGAGGAGTTCAAGTGGACTAAGATTTCATCTGGAAATAAATAATTATTTACAAACTGGTAAATATTATTTATCATTTTACAAGATATATCACATTGCAAAATAATATTTTAATTATTATTTTGTGGCATGGGTTTTATTGAAGATTTTAATATTGTTTAAGGGTAGGAATGAAATTAAAAATTATTCTAACCTAAACCCTACCTCTATAAATATCCCGTTATTGATCTTATTTAGGTAAATGAAAATAAAGAGAATTATTGCACACAATGAATTCTCTTTCGAACCCTTCGTCTCTCTCTCTCTGAAGAACGAGAACACAAGATAGATTTCTTCAATACTAAATAATGAACGATCAATAAAAACAATAAAATACATTATATTCACTGAGCTAGCACTCATAGATCGAGTGTCACTGTTCAGAGATCATTAGAAGCACGTGTGGATCATCGCTAGAGGGATTCTACCCTTGGATCCTCATAAGCATGACGAAGGAAGTTTTAAAGGGTCTTTTCAAATGATCAACATCAACTACGGAGAAAAAAACCTAAGACCAGGTAATTTATTTCTTTCAATATAAATAAATTAATTATAAACATAACACGAAAGATCCTCTATTGGGGTTCTGAGCAATTGAAATTAAAAGAAAAATTAATTATCCTGTCACCCACCATGCACTTACACTATGACTGGGACCTTTAGAACCCACTATAACCACTATAATTTAATATTATAGTGAATGTTTTCCACCTAGAGTCATAACATTATTATAAAATTCCTTTTCCCCCTATAGGATTAAACCCAAAATAGTCCTTCCTTTTTCTACCTTGAGGCACAACCCAAACAGTATCCCTTTTTCCCACCTAGAGGCACAACCCAATGCCTGAATTTTGTATGGGATTAATAACCCAAAATAATACCTTCTAATGTGTAGTGTAACCCATTTTAATTATGCACATATAAAGAAATAGAAATAAGTAAATCCATATAACTAGATGAAAGCTTCACAGTCTGAGATTTGACGCAGCAAAGAGCTCTTCAGTATAAAATGATCAAACGATTGTATTTCAGATGAGAGTAGTAGTTGTTCACTAAAGTATTTCATGCTTTAATAGTTCCTAAATATCCACAAAATCATATATTTATCTCGATCTATATAACTCCTTATATATTATTCTTGTATGGATAATGGATTTAAATAAAGAATCTCATTGTAGTTTATCTTTCCCAATGATGCATGTGACATCTTCCTTAAATATTTATGAAAAACATATCCACATGGGTTGATTCAATAATATATAAAATTAAAAACATGTTTTACAATGATAAAATGTTATAATAATTAATATATTACTAATAAATAATTATAATTAGTATTAAAGTATCTTGGAAAACTCTTATAAAGTATGTGAGATAATCTGTTCAAATTCCAACCATTTTTAATTTGGAAGTCACGTTTTCCCAATAAACCCATATGAAACTTAAACTAACATGATGATAATTTAACCCTATATAAAATTATTCCAAATAAAATTCCTTTTTAAATAATTAATAACTATTTAATTAATAATTAAATCAATATAAACATGTGAAAAAAACATGTAGTAATTCAAAATATAAAAGTATAAATAAAACAGATTATGTTTTGATATGAAATATGACAAAGTAATTAAGTGTCCATAGATAGGTTATAAGGTAAGTTCAACACTTTTACAAATTTCAACTTGATTTTACTTTTTTTTCTTGAAGTCACTTCATTTTGTTATGCAGTAACTTGCAAACTTTGTCAAATTTTTACTCACAGTCATTTCCATATTTTATCAAATTTTCACTCATGGTCACTTCTACACTTGGTAATATTTTCAATCATGATCACTTCCAAACCTTTACAAAATTTCACTCATAGTCACTTCTATATGTTTTCAAATTTCCACTCATGGTCACTTCCAGACTTTGTCAAATTTTCACTCATGGTCACCTCCAGACTTTGTTTAATTTTTACTCACATTCACTTCACTCAAGGTCACTTTCATTATTTGTCAAATTTTCACTCACAATCACTTAACTCAAGGTCAATTCCATACTTTTTCAAATTTACACTCATATTCCCTTCACTCAAGGTCACTTCCAAACTTTGTCAAATTTTCACTCACAATCACTTCACTCGAGGACACTTCTTAAGGTCACTTCTTAAGGTCACTTATTAAGGTCATTTATCAAGGCCATTTCTTATGGTCACTTATCAAGGTCACTTATTTATTTCAACATAATATGTAAAAACTCAAAGAATAAAAATCTTATAGTGTATTAGAAACTAGAATTATTAAAATTATGGAAAATACTAATAAATTAGACCGAGTATCCAATTCAACAGGTCTTTCAAATAAGACTAAGGAAGATTTTACTCATGGGAATTCAGGAGTTTCCAATGAATTAAATATTCCTTTAATATATTCTATCCACTTCATGTCCTCTTTAGGATATTAACCACCATGAAAGATGAGTAAATATTGAGAAGGGTTGGACTCCATCACTCAATCTAAATTTTGGATAGAGTTGACAAATAGAAATACTAAATCCAAACCAAGAGAGATACTAATCTAAGGAACATCCCATGATATGGAATTCCTATTATTCATTAGGAATTTTCTAAGAGTCTTAGTCTAAAATAACAAATAATACAAAACTCGATCATAAATTCTCAAAATTCAACTAAGTTTTGAAAATATTCCTTCATTACCTATAACCCTTGGTAAAAATAAAATGGTTTGTTTTATGAATTCATGTTAATTTTTAAAATATTTATATTATTTTATAAAATAAGTAAAATATCATAACCATGAAGTCAAAACTCAAATCCACCTCTAATTTGAAATCTCTTCAATAATGAAGTTCAAAATCGCGTATGTTGGCTTCAAAATCATCAAATTGTACTTAAAAATAAAAAATTTAATCTTATATGTTCATAATTTAAATAAATTTTTAAGTAAAAAAAAATTATTTCAATCCATTTTAGTTTACTTATTTATTGATTTAAAAACTTAATTTTTATCACTTATACCAAATTATTCAACAAAAAATATTAACCAAATCCAATTAAGTAACATTAATACATCATAAAAACTATTTATAATTCATTTTAAATAATCAATAAAAAACCAAAGGCTACCCAAAAATAAAAATGTGATCTCAAGACAAAAATTTCAAGAGGTTTATGACTATTATTTTTTTAGAGGACCATGTGAAAACTGTGCAACTATCATTGGGAAATTTTTTAAAAAAAGTGCATGGACTCCTCATGGTTTTCTAGGTCATGAAATCTAACTATGAGCCTCCAATTTAGCTCCCATTTTTACCCCAAAACTTCTAAATAACTCATTTAGCTCCCATATAATCTATAACACCATAAATATAGATCAAAATATAATAGAGATAAATTAAAAATTAATTTAAAATTATTGACTCACGGCCTGACTACCTGTGGTGACTCAAGGCTTAGAATGAGAAAAAGTTAGTTAAGATTTCCCTACACCTACCCCTCAAGTTTCAACATTTTTATCTCTAATATACCATTACTCCTAAAATAACAATATGCTTCTCTGACATCATTTTTTTATGAACCAACCAATGATATCCTAATATGTACCCAAGTTAGTCGGTCACTAGGTGCAAAGTGCACTCTCTATCGCCACAGGTTGGAAACAAGTGTCAATAGTACAAAACATGATCACATGGGAACAATTTTACCCTTGATAATAAATAAATAAGTAATGGAATTTTTTTAGAATCTTACATGGTGTTCCCATAATTTGGATTTCCCTAAAAATTGAATAGTTAATATAAATAAAAAGAGAGGTAAATATGGCATAACTAAAAATAAAAATCTATCTCGCAACATTCATAACATATTTCAAGAAGATATAATAAGATTAGTATAAGGGTATTAAAATTTAATGAAATTACAGAGTGGATGACACATACATAGTTTAAAACAAATCAAAATATCCCAAAATACCAAGCTAAAGATCCCCTCATGACCTGATTTCATTATCCAACATCAACGTCATGATCCTCTCCCTGATTGATCGGGGAGAATAAATCCAAAGTTAGAAGTATTACCATAGTTTATAATGTTATATTTGTTGTCAATTGGAAGTCATTTGAATTTTTATTAAGTTTTTCAATAATTTTAGAGTTGAGTTGAGATGGCTAGATATATTAATGTTTTGGTTGTTTCAAGAACAAGTCACAATGTAAGTATAAGGATCATGTTTTGAATAGATATTTCTTTAAATTTTGTAAAGTATTGTGTTATGTAAGATTTTTTATTCTTATATAAGGTTTAGTGGTGTGATGGAATTTGGAAAATTTCCGTACATAAGATTTTTTATCTATGAACAAGTCATGATATAATCACAAGTCTCATGCCATGAGTGAAGTTACAGCAAACATGACAAAGTGTTAAACTAAATTGTTGATACATAAGGGTTCTGGATCATGATAAAGGTTTTCTCTATAATGAGTAAGGTTTATTACTTTACCAAATTTTAATATTTATATTAGCCACACCATGGAAATTATTTCATGACAAGAAGTGGTTAACGATAACTTAAGAGGCTCTATTTATTTTCACATTCCCATATCGTGGAAGTGAGTCTCACTATAACTAGCTTGGAGATCAAAAATATCTAATATTTTAATTACACTATAATATAATAGACATGCTATGGTTAAAGGAACCCTGGTGTAATGGTTAGACTATAAATAAAGGAAGGTCATTATAGTTAATATTTGGGCTATTTTGAAACATAAATCAAATTCACACCATAAATCTCTATATCACTCTACAAATAAACCAACTATTGAAGTATTTTTAATAAGGAACCAACATATCATGCTACAGTGGATGATTCCACACTGTGATTTATAAAATCTAGAGGATTAAAATAGATATGATGACTTGGATTTCTCATAATAGTTTGGTGGTTGTTGAAACATACATTGACTACCTATTTGAAAATTTGTGGTGGATTTTCACTTATAAAATATTCAATAGATTTATTTGAAGTAGATGAAGTTGTCAGTTGATTGAAATATGAATTTTTATTTTGAATTTCAAAATTCAAAATATATATTAGAATCTATTGTATGGAATAAAAAACAAGATATATGGATAGAGGGTTCTAGGAATAAGAAAGGTAAGGTGAATGATTTGGGGGATTCCTTGAATATCAGGAATTAAGGAGTGAAGTTTTATTGGATTCAATTATATTTAATATCAAGCTTATAAGTGAAGAGTTGTGTATACAGTGAAGATAGAGATGTGGAGATCAAATCATTATGGATAACATCCATTTTTATTTGGTTTTATATCTTTAATTATTAATTTTTTGATATTGACTTGTGTGTCAACGTTGTCATTTTATAACCCTCTTGGAAAGTAGTGAGAGAAATAGAGGAAGCTTTTGTAGACCTTGGATGATTATTTAGATTGTTCTAAAGTTTGTAATCGCAAAATAGTGGAGTATTTATTATTTATCATATCAAAGCATATTTTATTTGTGTTCCTTTTATGTATCCTAGTGTAGGTGAACTAAGTAAAATATTAGTGTTCATGATATTTTAATTTTATGTATTTGGTTATGAATGTGTTTGATTATCATAACATACTCAAGGTGTATTTAAACATGTGAGGACAAGATCTATTTAAACTTAATATTGGAATAAATTTCAAGTCACCTTAATTCTCACCCCCCCCCCCCCCTCTTAAGGTCTATATTGTGGGAAACCATATTACCATAAGAAGATTATCAAAAACCTGAACTTTAACCTACAAAATTCATTGATTCTACCAACATTGAGTTGTATAATTAGGGTGTGAGAAAAACTTTCCTATTAGGTTTATACCAAGAAAATAATACATTTTTTCCTTTTACAATTCATCCAATAAATTCTAGTTTGAAAATGATATATAAAAGTAAAGGTTTGACATTTTAAGAAACAAACTCATAAGCATTAATTAAATCCATTTTTAAATCAAATCACAACTTTTAAATGAAAAACTCCATTTTACATAGGAAAATCCATTTAATATTAAAAGATATTAAAATAATCCCTTTACTTTGTGGAAAACATTAGTTGAACCCAAATGCCTTTCTAAAACATTTTTTAGACCAATTTAAAAATACCATAAGAGAGAACACATAATTAAAAATATAAGGTATCAAGTATAGAGAAAACATATGTAACGCCCCAACCCCAGTTACCTAGAGTCAGTTCATTATTACATAACATTGGCATAATCACATGGGATTAAGTCCCAAAATATCGATCGGTTTAATAGTCTTGGAAAGTAGATTACATACATGAACGTTACATTACACATTATAAAATAAAATACAACATAAATGATCCTTTAAGAACACCATTAATCTCCTAGATTAACCCTGCTTATCAATTATAATACACGTCTTGGAATCCTAATAAAATTAAAACATAGAAAGGGGTGAGCTCAGATGCTCAGTAAGGATAAAAATATAGTGAAAACTTTCATAAATAAGAATAAATATTTAAGGCAATGTATGAAAATAAAACAAAAGCCTTTTAAACTTAAACTTCATCATAATATGGAAAAGATACAATAAAATAATGTCATTTACTTATTCACATGGATATTCTACTAGTCGAATAATCACATGCAATATCAATAGCCACTTTTATAATGATGGAATTCATAATACCAGAATTCATAACCACATAGTCAAGGCCTTGTGCCAAGACTACAAATAATATTTTTTCAAGGCCTTGTGTCAAGACACTAGTTTGTCTTATGAGACCTACCGATGCATCAATGAGATATATCGGGCTCCACCCGTCACTTACTAAGTCCAATGAATTCCTCGCATGAAAAGGTTTAAACATAACATAAACATTTGTATTAAAACTAGCATATGAAATGTCAATTATTTATCTATAAACCATGAATGGTGTAAAAAAAACACATCCATAGTCAAACATATCACAAAACCTTCAATACAATATGGAATATTTTTATCATAATAAATCAACTTCAAAAAAGTTTAAAATCCATCAAGGGATGTTGATATAGATGAAAATTATTTGTAAAAATATTTGAGAGAAATATCCATTTTTTCATAAAAACATTTAAAAGTCACACAATTTAGAAAGGAAGACATTTAAAGACATTTTTGAATCAAAGTGTCCCATAACACTTTGAAACTTTTGAAAGGAATTAAAATTTTAAAAACATTCATTCCATATAAATAAATCCTTAAAACCCATTTTGAAAACATGGACATTAATGAGAATGATTTCGAAGAATAAATATTTAAAAATTTTAAAATGATGTTTTAGTAAAAAATTTCCTTAAAAATAATCTCTTTAAAAACTATTTTATGACACATGGACATGGATAATAAATATGTCTCAGTAGATACTTACATAAAAACAACCTCGGATAATAAAGAGATTGTGAAATTAACCCTTACCTTGTACTTCCTTTAGTTGAGGGTATGTTTAACCTCCTGTATAAAGATCGTAGTATGTTATTAATTTATACCAGAACCATATTAATATTTATTATATCTTACATGATTAATTTATGACTTTATAATACCCATTTAATAATAATTTCCATGTTAAATTAACATTTCAGGTAATAATCGCTTTCTTTATTGTACGTGTTTTAACTTGTTACTCTTGATTGTATCACTTAGATCATTATTTAAATACTTCCAGAATATAAAACATGATTTATATATCATATATATTTAGAATATAAATATGTATAATAGACATATATATGAAATGGAAAACACCGTTTATGGAGACGGTAGGTCGTACGTACGCATAAACAATGTTTCCGTTTTTATATCGTATTGAACGGAAATAAGTGAATAAGATATATGTAAGTACATATATATATATATATATAAATCCAGTAGCATTATTATTTAATATATTACATACTTATTAATGATATATATATATTTATAATCATTGTTGAATGGTGAATGTAAAAATGAATCTCATCGCGTCATGGTGACGGTAATCCGTACGTACGCACGAGCAGAAATATCATTATATTGATGGAGAAATCATATGTAATTGGATGGTATATCATATATACATAATAATTAACATGTTATATTTATTATTTACATTAGTTAAATTCATTATTAAACCCATCCAAATAATGAAGTGTTTGAATAACAAACTACTCCACAACGTGGAGACGGTAAGTCATATGTACGCACGTATGGTGACTTTTTCATTTATAGGATGGATAGAATAATGAATATAGTTGTACCATTTTTATAAAAACATCACAGTATATATAATATACTGTATTTATTATTTTAGAATGGAAACAACAAAGAAAGAGGAAGTGGGAGAAGAAAATAAATTGAAAGAGGTGATGAAATATTTACCTCTTCTTCGGGTTCTTCCTTTTGATTTTATCAAAAGGGCTCCTTAGGATATCTTTATGACTAGAGGAAGGACTATAGGATTAAGGGAGGAAAGTTGGTAGGATATTTGGGCAGGGTTTGGCCGATCCAAAAGGATTTGGAGGTGTGAAATTAATATAAGGGGAAGTGCCCTTTTATAAGAGAGGTGAGGGTCACTTTAGGATAAGCATGAAATATTATTTTATAATAAAATCATTTTTGGTTTCTAATGGCTCCAAAATGAATTATTTAAAGTATAAGGTTGGGATAGGTCTAAAAACACTCAACCAATAGGTTTTGGATAGGTTTGGGTCACCATATTAACCTTATCTTTTAGATTTAACTCTTAGTCAAATAGTATGACATTTACCATGTCTCTTTGTATTTTTATATTATATGGTTAATAAACTTACTATAAACTTACAATAGAACCCCAATAGGTTCATTAATGACATATATAATATTATTAAGTCACTTTTTCTGAACCTTATATTTTCAGGAATATTATATCAACCAATAATATAGTATTTGTTTTAAAAATTCAATTATGTCAATTTTGACATTATCTAATAAATGAATTTTGTTAAAGTCCTAACAACTTTATTACTTCAAAATAAATTCATATGTTAAATCCTAACATGTCATATTAACCTATAAAATTATTTGAATTCATAAAAAGTATCAAATTACATTTATTTGGATATTTATAATATCAATTATTTTAATATTTCATTATTAAGGTAATTACTGCGTCATTATTGTGTCATAATAAATTAAATTATTTAATGTATAAAAATTATAAATAAAATTTAATTATTTAGGAAATATTTTTAGATTTCTAATTAATATTTATAGTCTAATTTATATTATGTATAACCCTGTATTTAAAATGGTTTAGTTATTAAACTTTGAATTTAACTCTTTTAACTCTTCTTTAAATAAAATAATAATAAATGTCCTAATCTAATCCAAGTGGATCAAAGAGGATCATATTTTATTCCTAAGTTTTTTTTGGTTGAATTATACTTATACAATAAAATTAAGACATGTTTTAGGGTAATTACAATACCATTTTTATCCTTAATTTCCCTATTTACTTTTAACCGTGGTAAATAAAAGTAAAAAGTTACTATTCACCAAAAATTATTTTCATCTTATTGAACCAAATTTTTCTTACTGATATCAACCATTTCTCTTGTATTTTTTAAATTCCACTCATAGAAGCGGTAAAATTAAGTTTTATACGAATTTGCAAATACTCATAGGAGGTGGGTAAAAGACGCTGAAAAGTTCAATAAAATTTTATATATCTAATATTATTACAAAATGACTCCAATGAATTACATTGAACATATATAGGTATTATGTATCTATTTTTACCTAAAATAAATTTAAATAAAATAATTAATTATTTAAATAAAAAGTCGGTTTTAAACAATAATGCAGTGTTTTTCACTATTCATCAAAAATTGAAAGTTTTTAGAAAAATACCAAAAATTTACCCTAAGATAATTTTGATATTCAGAACTAAAAAATGAAGTCTATTTTACCAAATTCAAAACATATAAGTTGCATTTATTAATTTAAAATTAATTCATGTTGTCAAAACCAAAAGGCAGGTTTTTTTAAGAAGTAAAAACTATCAAAAGATTGACATGTGTTTATGTCAAATTTAAATATAAAATTACTTATAATGACCTACATTGTATTAAATGATAAAAATATAATCTAATTATACTTCCAAACCATTCAAATTCATAATTTATCACTATAAATTATTTCTATTTAAAAGTTGTTTTTAATTAAAACATAGTATTTTTACTATTCATCAAAATATGAAAGTTATCATAAAAGTACCAAAAATTTATCCAAACTAAATTTTTATTCCCCTCTTCTAAATTATAATTTAATTTCATTAAATTGAATATATAAAATTGTCAAATATTGGTTTTAAAAAAGGTTCGCCATTAAAAGGTGGTAAATTTGCATTTTTTGAAAAATACTTCTTTTATCTAAAAAATGAATTTGTTCTTATATTATGTCTAAGAAACAAATAATATGGATGTTAAAATTATATAGAGTATATAAGATTCAAAATAAATTTAACACTATTCATAACCGCTTTTTGAACGGCTAGTTTGGTAAGTTGTAGTGCGCTCAAACTCGGTGTTGCGTGTGGCGCAAACTATTGAATTACTTTAATGAGATAACGTACTATGAAATATTGGGGTGTTACATTCTCCCCTCCTTAAATAAATTGAATCCTAGAAATTTGAAATTGTTCTTCAAAAATAAAAGGTTAAAAATAGAAAAATACCTTTGTGGAAAACCCACATCAGAAGTTGGGTTAATAAAATTTAGTCTTAATAAGAGGGATAGGGAAATGAAAAAGTCACCACCAAATTATGATCTTGATTAGGAGAACATTGGTGGAAATTAGAGACACATAATTGGAGTAAAAACCTAAAAATTTATAGGGAGTGATTGAGTTCATCAATCACAAACAAGTGTAAAATTGAGGGCCTCAAAGTCATCAATCTAAGATGATGTAAAATATCATCGGTTCTACAAAACATATGGTATTAGGGTAACATATTTTTGGTTTTAATATCACTTCCCTAAAGTTTAAGAATTAATTTATTCATAGAATAAGAGGATATATATATATATATATATACTTGACAAGTATAGTTTCATCCTTAAACTAATTCCTACCACAAACTCATCTTTCACTCCAAAAGATAATAGAATTCAAAAATATTCTATTTATCCTAATCGTATAGGGTTCCAAAAATAATGAATTTATAAGTCATTTTTCAGACTATTTAAAAAAACAAAATTATAAAAACTAGGACATCACGTAGGCTAGTGGTAGGTGATGCACTCTTGCCACCCTTCGGTTGCGGGTTCAAGTCTCGTGGCCTTTCCGGACGCGACGGGTTGTCGCCCAGCCTCCAGGTTGTCCTTTTTATGAAAATATAAAAATAATCTCAAGAAATTATTTATACTTAACAATAGTATCCAATGTCAAACTTAATCTATTCCAACCTTTAGACTTATCCAAAATACTTTTGTCCAAACTCACAATCCAAAATTTATAAGGAAGGTAAAAACAATTAAGATCCTTTTTTCCACGTAATAATATGTGAATACCTTCATCATGTATTATTTTAAAACACTATAACACCCCTAATTACAATAAAATCTTATTGATTACATTCATGCTCCCTTATTCTTTATAGAATACCGGATATACTCCTTCTATCCAAAAAAGTTGTAAACTCCAACAATGATGTAATAAACAAACCATTAACCAGTTCCTAGGATGTCAATAATATCCGATATAATTTATCCAAATAAATCCTCTCTTATTCCAAAATCAATACCTCAGTATTAGGACCATATTAAAGTTTTTTCTTTCTTCAACCATGTATATTTCAAAAAGTTTAACTTGCTGTTGAGTCACTTTTCTTAGTACCATATAATCCCAAATCCTCAATCAAATAGTACTGCAGTACAATCCTTATTTATTTCCATAATTAATATAACCAATACATCGTTGATATAACACTAAAATGAAATAATTATTTAATAACAATTTAATAACACTAGTCATTCATCTTCATCTGTGGTAGTATCATAACTTTATTATTATCCAATAGCATAATTTGGGGCATACTCTGATGATTTGTACATTGATTCACGTAGTGTCCCAACTCCTTGCAGATGAATCATTGTACCTTTGAAACCTTTTTCTTACCCTTGTAATCACATACTTGGTGTCCTTTTTATCCACACTTATAACAAACTCTCATTACCTTAAAACATTTACCAAAGTGATTATTTCCACAATTATCACATATGGGAAAATCCTTCTTTCCCCTCTTCCTTTTATCCATCTTTCTCTCTACCATCATTTTCTTCTCTGGCTTCCCTTCAAAGCCATAGGACTGAGAGAATTATTTACTTATCTTACTAACATATGATACTATTTATTCATATGATTATAATACGTGGGAGACTATTTCCTTTCAAAATTTTGGCTTAATACCATGAAAGATATGATCCTTCTTACTCTTTGGATCATGCATATTGTTGGAGTTCTTATTCTATCTACTGGGTGCCATTTCTAAAAAATGGCATACACTAGGTTAGTTTATGAATCACAATGCATAATTCCAAACTTGTAAAAAACTTAACATAAATTGAACATTTTATGGATATAATCCATAATCATAAAAATGTTTTCTTTGAGGAAGTATATACTCATAAACCCTTCATAATGGTTTGTAAAGAAAATGAGAATTATCCTAATCATATCCCCTAGGAGTGTCGTAACCAAGAGTGCAGCAAGGCCCGTTGTCGTGCACCAGTTCCCATTTGAGTCTAGCTCAAAGTGGTGTTTTTGGGTTTTACCCCTAGGTACAACTGTGCCAGATCTTCCTCTACCTACTCGTATCCAGACAGTGATGTATTGCTTGGAAAACTCACAAAATCTCTATAGTACCAAAATTCTAGGAAGTTCTTCTATACTAATCCTCAAAGTCTATCTTAGGGTAATGTTCTCTAATCAGAGTTTATCTAAATCTATTTCCAAGGTTGTTACTAAACTTCCTCTGATACCAACTGTAACGCCCTGACCCCAATTACCCAGATTCGGTGCATTATTACATAACATTGGCATGATCACAAGGGATCAAGTCCCAAAAGACCAATCAATTTAGCAGTCTTGGAAAGTAGATTACATACATGAAAGTTACATTACACGTTTTAAAATAAAACACAACATAAATGATCCTTTGAGAACGCCATTAATCCCCTAGCTTAACCCTTCTTATCAATCATAATACACTTCTTGGAATCCTGGTAAAATGAAAATGTAGAAAAGAGTGAGATCAGATGCTCAGTAAGGATATCAATATAACGGAAACTTTCATAAATAAGCATAAACATTTAAGGCAATGTATAAGACTAAAATAAAAGCCTTTTAAACTTAAACTTCAGAATAATATGGAAAAGATACAATAAAATAATTCCATTTACTTATTCACATGGATATTCTACTAGTCTAATAATCACATTCAATATCAATAACTGCTTTCATAATGATGGAATGCATAATGCCAGACTTCATAACAACATAGTCAAGACCTTGTACCAAGACTATAAATAAGATTTTTTCAAGGCCTTGTGCCAAGACACTAGTTTGTCTAATGAGACCTAACGATGCACCGAGGAGCTATAGCAAGCTCCACCCATAACTTACTAAGTCCAATGCATTCCTCATATGAAAAGGTTTAAACATAACATAAACATTCATATTAAAACTAGCATATGAATTGTCAATACTTTATCCATAAACCATGAATGGTGTAAAAATAACACATCTACAGTCAAACATATCACAAAACCATCAATAAAATATGGAAGATTTATATCATAATAAATCAACTTCAAACAAGTTTAAAATCCATCAAGGGATGTTGATATAGATGAAAATGATTTCTAAAAATATTTGATAGAAATATCCCTTTTTTCATAAAAACATTTAAAAGTCACACAATTTAGAAAGGAATAAATTTAAAGAAATTTTTGAATCAAAGTGTCCCATACCACTTTGAAACTTTTGAAAGTAATTAACATTTTAAAAACATTCATAACCATATAAATAAATCCTTAAAACCCATTTTGAAAATATGGACATTCATGAGAATGATTTAGAAGAATAAATATTTAAAACATTTAAAATGGTGTTTTAGTAAAAAATTCCCTTAAAAATAATCCCTTTGAAAACCCTTTTATGACACATGGAAATGAATAATAAATATTTCCCAGTAGATACTTACATAAAAACAACCTCGGATAATAAAGATATTGTGAAATTAATCCTTACCTTGTACATCCTTTAGTAAAGGGTATGTTTAACCTCCTGTATAAAGACCATAGTATGTTATTAAATTATAACATAACCATATTAATATTTATGATATCTTACATGATTCATTTATGACTTTATACTACCAATTTAATAATAATTTCCATGTTAAATTAAGATTTTGGGTAATAATCGCTTTCTTTATTGTACGTGTTTTAACTTGTTACTATAGATTGTATCACTTAGATCATGATTTAAATACTTCCAGAATATAAAACATGATTTATATATCATATATATTTTTAATATAAATATTTATAATAAACATATATATTAAATGGAAAACACCATTTATGGAGACGGTAGGTTGTACGTACGCATAAACGTTGTTTCCATTTTCATATCGTATTGAACGGAACTAAGTGAATAAGATATATGTAAGTATATATATATATATATATATATATATCCAGTAGAATTATTATTTCATATATTACATACTTATTAATGATATATATATTTTTATAATCATCTTTGAATGGTGAACGTGGAGATGAATCTCATCGCGTCGTGGAGACGGTAATCCGTACATACGCACGAACGACAATATCATTATATTGATGGAGAAATCGTATGTAATTGGATGGTATATCATATATAAATAATCATTAACATGTTATATTTATTATTTAAATTATTTATATTCATTATTATACCCGTCCAAATAATGAAGTGTTTGAATAACAAACTACACCACAGTGTGGAGACGGTAAGTCGTACGTACGCACGTATGGTGACTTTGTCATTTATTGGATGGATAGAATAATGAATATGGTTGTAATATTTTTATAATAACATCACAGTATATAGAAGATACTGGAGTTATTATTTTAAAATGTAAACAACAAATAAATAGAAAGTGGAAGAAGAAAAAAACTTGAAAGAGGTGATGAAATATTTACCTCTTCTTCAGGTTCTTCCTTTTGATTTGATCAAAAGGGATCCATAGGTTGGATTTATGACCAAAATAAGGCCTATAGGATGAAGTGAGTAATGTTGGGAGGATATTTGGAAAGGGTTTTGTTGAGACAAAATGCTTTGGAGGTGTGAAATTAATAGAAGGGAAAGTACCCTTTTATAAGATAGGTGAGGGTCACTTTAGGAAAAGCTTGAAATATTATTTTATAATAAAATCATTTTCAGTTTATAATGGCTCAAAAATAAATTATTTAAAGTATAATGTGGGGATAGGTCTAAAACCACTCAACCAATAGTTTTTATACAGGTTTGGATCACCATGTTAACCTTATCTTTTAGATTTAACTCTTAGTTAAATAGTTTGGCATTTACCATGTCTCTTTGTATTTTTATATTATATGGTTAATAAACTTACTATAAACTTTCAAGAGAACCCCAATAGGTTCATTAATGACATATATAATATTATTAAGGCCCTTTTTCTGAACCTTAGATTTTTAGGAATATTATATCAACCAATAATATAGTATTTTTTTTAAAAACTCAATTATGTCAATTTTGACATTATCTAATAAATGATTTTTTTTAAAGTCTTAAAAACTTTATTACTTCGAAATAAATTCACATGTTAAATAATAAAATGTCATATTAACCTATAAAATTAGTGTAATTCATCAAAAGTATCAAATTACATTTATTTGTATATTTATAATATCAAATATTTTATTATTTTATTATTAAGGTAATTATTGCGTTATCATTGTATCATAAATAAATTAAATTATTTAATGTCTAAAAATTATAAATAAAATATCATAATATAGGAAATATTTTTATATTTATAATTAATATTTATAGTCAAATTTATATTATGTATAACCCAATATTAAAAATGGTTTAGTTATTAAACTTTGAATTTAACTCTTTTAACTCTTCTTTAAATAAAATAATAAAAAATGTCCTAATCTAATCCAAGTGGACCAAAGAGGATAATATTTTAATCCTAAGGTTTTTTGGTATAATTATACTTATCCAATAGAATTAGTACATGTGTTAGGGTAATTAAGATACCTTTTTTACCCTTAATTACCCTATTTACTTTTAACCGTGGTAAATAAAAGTAAAAAGTTATTATTCACCAAAAATTATGTTCATCTTATTGAACCACATTTCACTTATTGATATCAATCTTTTCTCTTGGATTTTTGAAATTCCACTCACATAAGCGGTAAAATTAAGTTTTATGCGAATTTGCAAATGCTCCTTAGAGGTGGGTAAAAGACTGTGAAAAGTTCAATAAAATTTTATTTTATATCTAATATTATTACAAAATGACTCCAATGAATTAAATTGAACATATATAGGTATTATGTATCTATTTTGACCTAAAATAAATTTAAATAAAATAATTAATTATTTAAATAAAAAGTTGGTTTTAAATAATAACGCAGTGTTTTTCCCTATTCATCAAAAATTGAAAGTTTTTAGAAAAATACCAAAAATTTACCTGAAGCTAATTTTGATATTCTGAATTCAAAAATAAATCCTATTTTACCAAATTCAGAACATAGAAGTTTCATTTATTAATTTAAAATTAATTCATGTTGTCAAAACCAAAAAGCGGGGTTTTTTTTAAAGTAAAAACTATCAAAATATTGACATGTGTTTATGTCAAATTTAAATGTGAAATTACTTATAATGACCTAAATTGTATTAAATGATAAAAATATAATCTAATTATACTTCCAAACCATTCAAATGCATAATTTATGACTAAATTATTTCGATTAAAAAAGTTGTTTTTAATTAAAACATGGTATTTTTCACTACTTATCAAAATATGAAAGTTATCAGAAAAGTACCAAAAATTTATCCAAAATAAATTTTTATGTCCCAATTATAAATAAGAATTTAATTTCATTAAATTTAATATATAAAATTGTCAAATATTGGTTTTAAAAAAGGTTCACCATTAAAAGGTGGTAAAATTGCATTTTTTGAAAAATACTTCTTTTATCTAAAAAAAATGAATTTGTTCTTATATTATGTCTAAGAAAGACATAATATGGATGTTAAAATTATATAGAGTATATACGATTCAAAATGTAGTTAATACTATTCATAGCCACTTTTTGAACGGCTAGTTTGGTAAGTTGTGGTGCGCTCGAACTTGGTGTTGCGTGTAGCGCAAGCTGTTGAATTACTTCAATGAGATAACATACTATGAAATATTAGGGTGTTACAACATAAATGATATATATATGTATGATCAAATATATAAATCAAATATCATAAACATTTTCATAATCATAGTATTCATTGATAAGTGGCACTAGAGAAATAAATTCTTTTAAAAACATCATAAGAGGAAATAAGTTCAATTGGTACACCTCATGGTGGAGTGATAAATAAAAGTGAAGCAAAATCATAATCAAAGATCATAAATAAGGTAACCTAATTAAAATAATACCTATCATAAGATACTTCTTAGGTTCTAGTGAGAAAACTTTAATGAAACATTAAACAAGAATGTGACACAGAAAACAAGGTTGGGATAAACTAGTTCCCTATAAGACTTACACACATGTGTATAAGATCCACTGAGAAATGTTCCATATGTAACACCCCAAGATTTTTGAATTTATTTAAATCATATATTTGATAGTGTGTGGTATCAGAACACTAATCTTAAATGAACCATGATATACTATAGAAATATCATTGTTTAAATATAATTTTTGTGACCTAACTGTTGGTTTATTAAAAATGAATGGGTATAACCACATTATGAAATATATATAGAAATTTTTTCCTTAATAAAATGAATAATAAATCATACATAAATTATCAATTGATTGTAAATTAAGAAAAAATATTTTGAAGTTATAGGTCCTAGATGGATCGTGTAGGGACACTAAGAGGGGGGATGAATCAGTGTACCCAACTTTTACCTAGTTTTACTTTCTTTTCAGTTATCCCATATTACTCTCAAACCTCTGCCCTAGTTAAGAGGAATGGATATGATATGCACTATCAAAAATCACATACACATGTAATGAAAATATTAAATGAGATGGTAGTACATAGATATTTTTACAAGGTTCAACCTCAATGAGAAAGCCTACTCCTTACCATCTTATCACTATGATTTGTAGTGATTACAAGTGAAGATCAATTCACACACAAGTTTTATAGGTAATATCCACATCATGTAAAGGAGAAATGGAAATGTATATATTGGCACTACCATTTTCTCAATGGAAATTTTTATACTGGCACTACCAATTCCTCAATGATCCCTTCCAACATAGTATGAACAAGATCTATCACTCGGATCAAGGATATCACTACATCAAATGGAATAAAATTTTCTTCCTCGAATGATAGATCTTTGGAAAACAAAGTAATTTTAAGTATATTACATTATTTTTTGTCCATATATATCAACTCATTGTCATAATAATCAGTGATTATTGAATTTAGAATACTTTACAATGTCTTCTTCCTCGATTATCAAATGCTCGGGAAAATTTTCCTTCCATCAATGAAGTTCCCAACCTCAATAAATGTGTGCAAGTGATGCACACAACTTATTCAATAATATTTTATGCAATAAATCACTTTCACAAACTCAATTATCTCAAGTCCTAACACATAAAGGATGTTATTATTATTATTTTATGTGCTTAAATTTTATCCAATGATTTAATACCACTATCGTTCACTGAAAATGGTTTAGCAATCTAAATATTATTCTTAGATATTCCTACAAAATGGGTGAATTGTTTTAATTCATACACATATAGTGAATGGAATTCATTTATAGTATGAAATGTATATAGGTAAGCCTTGTTTCAATTCCTTTACATAGTAATAGATGTACATGTGATTTTTCATCTTTCAAGTTCACTATGCCTTCACATAAATGATATAAGTATATTCCCTTATTTTTTCATGAAGTCAGTGAGCTTCACATAACTTTTTTCCTTTTAAATAGAATTATCATGTGGATCCTCATGGTTTATTCACGTAAAATATAATGGGTATGTGGAAGTTATTTTTTACTCAACAACAAATAGTTGTGTAGACCTTCTTTCTCTTTCACGTAAATAAGTAAACAGAATCTATTTCATGTAACACACTATATGTAAAGATCAAAATAAGTGTACAAGGGATATTCTTAACATAACAAAGTACATGGTATATCCTTTCCTTCATGTATCCAAGTAAGGCTCGCAAATGGTTCTTCTTCTTTGTGAAAGAAGGGTGCTTTATGGAAACTTGTCTTTTCAAAAATAATAGTTCCATGACATTTTATTTTTCTTCAAAAATGAGAGCCTCTATCTTGGTTGGTAGAAACATTTCTCGGGTGGGAATCTTGGTATTTATAGGCAATATTTCACTACATACTCACTAATAATAACATAATGTCAAGGACAAATAAAACTTCCTAAATTTCATGTTGCATCATCGCTCGATATTAAGATTATTGAAGATTTTGGTATTTTAAAACATCACTCAGGTTTCCATAACATAGAACTGAAAATCATGGAATCTACACATAGCTTCTTATCATGATATTTATTCTTATTTTATGATGAAACACTCATGTTTATGCGATAATATCATTTCATTCAATAACTCACACCTCTCTAGAATACTCTAAGAACTCAGGATGAACCATTGATGTTACAACATCATTTAATTTTATACTTCATTCAGTTTTCATAAATAAAACGTGAATTTTTATGCATGGTCATTTTGATCTCACCAGTTTATTTAATTAGGATTTATCGATGGAGAAATTATAGATTTGATATTCTGAAAATATTCATGTAATCTTGTGTGTTCATGGATCTAAAATATTCCATGCATGATTCTTAACTCGATAGTGGTCTCATCTTAGTATACTCCATAGAGGATGTAGCTTTGATCAAGGCTTGAAAAATGCTCATGAATTTGGAAAGATCATCACAACTCATAAATAGTGGGATAGCCATGCACTGCTAAACCCTAAAATGAGGGATGTAGATAAAAATGAGAAAAGTGATCAAATAACTTAGATTGGATAGATCAGATGGCCTGTGTTTTATACATACCTTTTAACATGAGTGAACAGTACCCATATACTATGATCCTGCATTGACCTTCAACTTAGTTAGCAACTGATATATATTAAAATATCATCCTGTTAATTTCTCAAGTTGGTAATGGGGTTCGACACCCATAACACAATGTGTAAACACCCATCACTAGGTTGTGCCACACCTACACAGTCCACTGGGCACCCTGTGGGTGTTATACCCTCTCTAATACTTATGCTAGATCATGTTCTCTATATGGGTTCTATGAATTTTAACCTACCACCATTTGGATTTCCATGTCAACCTTCTTCCATGTGGTTAACCCTTTGGTCCCACATATATGGTCGAGGGGGTCCATGGTTAGTTGTGGTTTGGCCCATTATTTTAATTAAATTTTCACTCTAAATACTTTTTATAATTACTAATATGGTCAAGGAGGTCCTTGGTTGGCTGTAATATGACCCATTTTTTAATTAAATTCCCACTTGAAATACTTAGAACAATTACTAAGTATGAATTTTTAAGCCAATAAATTTCTTCTTTCAAATGATTCCTTCATGAAAAAATATAAATTCATCCTTATATTTTTTCATGTCCTTAAATTAAATCTCTCCTCATGAAATAATAGTAAATTTCATGGCCTTATAGTGATTTGTAACTTCTATTCATCCACAAATGGATGGAACTTCAATCATTTTAATTGTTGTATATAATGTTCTTGCTCCACTCACCATTAGCACTTAACCATGAACTTTAAGAACAGTTCATCAATCATCACACATTACATGAAGAATTGTATTACCAAATGACATCCAATGAATCCATAACAATTCTCCAAGCATCATCACCAACCTTATTCAATATGCCTAAAATTATTTCCATCTTTCTCTTTCCATGATTAATCACTAATCACATAGGAATTCGACAAACATTGAATTTGATTACTTATTATATATTGAAAAAAACAACCATACTCATCAACCATCCATATGGGATTTTCAATCTCCCCCACTGGCTTTGTTGTCAATACCATTTCCTTAAATAAATTCAATTTATCTTCTCCCCCTTATTGATAATAAATTCAAAGGATTCATTTGACCAACTTGTAATGAGGTGGATGATACCACATATTGTCATAACAATGAGTTTTTGTCTAGTTAGAAATAACTCTACATGGGATAACCCATTGTAGAAAAAAAGAGTGATTTCACCAAGATGTTAATGTTTTTTATTAACTAATTCAGCACGTGATAAAATTTTCACGTTTTTCATCCTTAGGTAAGAACAATAAAAGTTTCCTTCAAGAAATATATACCCTTCACTTAAATCAACAGATACATCATAAATTTCAAGTGTAATTATAATTTACTCCCTTTTTCTATGATATTAATCATCAACTAACACTACATATATATACACATATTTGATATAATCAAGTCAATGGTAAGAGTAAGTGATTCTACCTCTTTTGATCACCTCGGAGCGGCTTCATCTTTCTCTCCCGCGACGCCTAGGGTTTCGCCTCCGACCTCAACTCCTCCCCTCTCCGGCCATTTCACCCTAGCTCTCTTCTTCTCTTCGAGGAGGTCGACGGGTCTGGAGTAGTCGGGGGAGGGGGGGTCTCGTTTCCTGTTTTCCTTTCTTTGTTTTTCAGTGATGATCGTTCTCTCTTTACGGTTCCCACTTGAATATGGCGTGTTGAGCTTTCCGTCGCCTCCCTATGGTGGAACTCTTCGGATGACTTCGGTATTCTATGCGGCGATCTTGGGACACATCCTCCTTGCTGTGGCAGAACGTTTCGGGCTTCTACGATGCTATTGATCTGATCCGCGGGCGTAAAACCGGTTTGTTGAACGGCATACTCTACGGAGCGTTCAGGGTTTGATTGGTTATGCGTTGTTGTCCTATGGAGGTCGACCAGCTTGTGGATTTTTCCCCTGATTTGTGGCGGCAGAGTACTCTAAGGATCTGCGGGGGTCTTTCTTTGGTGGTTGAGGTGGCTGAAGTGGGGTTTGTTCGTTTATTTTCTCTGTGCTGTTTTCTTTTTGTTGTGAAATGGTGTGTTCGTCCATTTTCTGGGCGGGTGGGTTGTGGCACTCATTGTTGATGAAGGAGGTGATGATGGTTTTTGTTCAGCAACGTCGGTTGTGGTTTTGCAAATGGATGAATGTCTGTGGGGTTGTGATGCTGAAGTTGATTCCGAGGGGGAGTATGGTGGGCTCTTCCGTCTTGAAGATGTTGGAATGGTGAAGGTGGCGTTTTCTGGTGAAATCGATGATGTTTATTTTGGATCCGCCGGTGATGGTGCTCCGGCGACGGTGAGGTGCTCTGGTGACGACGACGGTGGTGGTAGTTTTGAGGAGCATGATGATGATGGGGACCGGATGTTGACTGGATGATGTTTTCAACGTCGGCATGATTTGCAGTGGGTGAGTGATTTCTACGCTCATGTCTCGAGGTGGCTCTTCGGAAATGATGACGGGTGATACGCGGATCTGGAAGTGGTCTAAGTTCGGGTTTTTGAATTTGAAATGCTTTGCTATGGTGATGGTGGTATGTGTGTTTTTGAAACTTGTGTTGTTCGGTTCCCACTTTTCCTTAAAGTGGTTATTAGAAAATATCAAAAAAAGGATTTGGCAAGTCAATGGTAAGAATTTTAATTGGGTTATCTAAATTTTCAAATTCTATAGAGATGACCTAAACTTCTAGATATTCCTAGAACAAGCCTTGATAGATTATCCTTTATGTTTTATCCCCCTCAAGGGGTGAAATCCCTTTATTTTACATGGTGTATATTTTCATCATACGGTCTTTAAGATGTTAATATTGATGATCCTCCATTATGAAACAATTCGATTTTTTATCAGATCTTGAATAATCATTCCAACTTATTATCTTCCAAAAATTTTCACTCATTTCTCCTCTTGAGAATAAACTTCAACTTAAATTCCCTAAAATATAGGCACACACATATTGTACAATAATTAAGGGAATAATATGGAACACTTATGAGCTTCTTAATAAGTGAAATAGGGTTGACTATTTTATCTCAACCTAGAGACTCTTTTCTTTATAGTTCTAAATTTTTTAGTACTCTTCATTATTTTTTCTCCTTTACATTTCACATTTTGAAATTTATTTTATAGAATGGAATATTTACTTTAATTCAACTTCGTCTTATGTGGATTATTTATCTTTACATTTTCCAATAGTGTAATAGCTTCCCTTGATGCTTGTTTTTCTATCTTCAGTATCTCCTTTTGAGTAGGTAGAAGTGTTTTAAAACACTATCATCATCTTCAAGTACTTTTTATCCCTTTTCTTTGATATCTTTTTATTTGGGTGTTGTTTGGAGTCTTTTCTGGAGTTTTTTATCCAATCTAGAATTATATAGGGAGCTACACCATGGTTGATAAGGGTTATACTGTGGCGAGTCTAGTTGTGGCATGGATGACTTGGTTTTAACATAGAGCCTCAGGGTTCTCTTTTCATTTTAGGCATAATTGTAGTGTGGGTGGGATGGTTATGAAAATGATAGTTTCAGTGCTTATTCCTTTTTGGGAACAACTATGGTATAGATAGGATGGTTATAGTATAGAGGCTCGGGTTATGGTTTTGGTGGTTCTACCTTTTACGACACGACTATGATGTGCCGGTATAAACTGTGCTATAGTGCCTCTCCTAAAATATAGAATTTGTATCATGGATCACTCTATGTTTCTCATATACAATTTTTACCAGCCCCATTATAGTTTGGTATCTTTCACTGCACACTGGTCTGGGCCTTTTTCACCATTTTTTGTGATGTGGTGATGAGGGATTTTTTATGGTATTTTATTTTCCAGAGTTTAAAATCCAAAACCCTTGTTTTATATTTCCAGATTCTCCTAATAAACCCTAATATGACCCTTTAGATTTTTGAGGCTCTAAAGAAGTGATTTGTCTCCTAGAACCTCTCTTCTTCTTGGATTGAAGTGTTGATGGATGAGATTGATCCCTATCTAATAATTTTTCCCCCCTTGATTTGGAATCATTATTTCTTCTCTTCTCTATTTCTTATAGAGTGATATATCCTCATGTTTATGGTGGATATAAACCATTATTTAATGTATTTTGATTCCAAGGATTCATTTTTTATCTTCCTTAGCTTCAATTATCTATTGGAAATACCTTTTTTGGGTGATTGATTGATCATGTGATTAAATATAGTTAGTTCCATAAGGCTTTTCCTATATTTAAAATCATAAATTTTTTCATTGAATTGAAATGTATTTTCAAATGAATTTTATGAATTGGATTGATTTTATGATTTATTTTGAAAATTGATGGAATTGAGACATAAAAATCTATTTTTAAGGATTTTTAAATATGTTGAGATATTGAGAAAATATGGATTAAAATGAGAAATTATTTGATGAAATGGTTTAATGTTGATTCTTGAAAAAATATTTTAAATTAAAGATTATTTGGAAGGCATGAATTTGATAAAATACTATGATTTGGTTTTAAAATTGATATGGCATGTTGAAAATTGAAATTGGTAATTTGAACTATGATTGCTGAATTGAATTAGAATGAATTAATTTCCCAGGATTTGTTGATTTATTGGAATCACAAGTGATCCTGAGTAGTTAATGGGTGATTGGGACAAGCATTCTAGGACTCTAACTCCCAAGTAATGGATTGATAATGAAAACTCGAACTAAACTGAATTTGGTATGATTTCTCTAATGGGATATTGATTGATTATCTTGATGGACTAAGACTTAGGTACATGTTCACACACATTGATTCATAATGAATGATTGAGTAGTGTGAGGATCTTATAGCCAGAATTTAACTTATCTCATGGATAATGACATGGTGATTTGTTTTGACTTGATTATTACATACCATTTATTATAAAACTATTTTTATTCATACTCTATTGTTTTTATTAAAATGTTCATTTAATATTTTTTTGATATACTTTCCATATTCCTATGATTAAATCATGTTTTGATTTAAAATGTGGAAATTATTTTATAAGCCTTGTCATTTATTTAAATTAAATCATAAATGGTTTAATTTTTATGGAACTACTTATGGAACATTTTGTGGAATCTTTCTAGGTTGTTTTTACTCACACCCTACATTTTCCTTTGAGAGTTTATAGATCTAGTGATTACAAGTCTAGGAAAATAGAAATCTACACTTGTAGGTGGTAGGTGTTCTTGATTCATGGGACCTTGAGTGATGATGGTGACATGTGGAGCTGTGATCCACTCATTTCACATAGTTTTAGGGATATTTTAATGGATGTTATGTCACCTTGGGATATTATAGTACTTTGGGATATTTATCAATCTATTTATGGTAATTTTCTATTTGAGGAGTGTTTGTTATACTAACTATGTATTATTTTATATTTCGTTGTTCCATATTGTTTTATTTATTTATCTTAGGGATAAATCATTACCTATAACTTTGATTGATGATCAGTCACTAGTCTCCCTCTTATGGGTATTAGGAATTTTCTTCGGGTCATGTCAGTGTTGGATCAGGTACCAGTGTACCAATGTATTCGTGTTGGTTCATGAAAAAATTATATCAAATGAGGTTGTGAATCTTTCCTTGATTTCGGTATATATTTTGGGATATCCTGGTAGACAGGAGGTGGTATTTTTGGGAATTAAAGGGTAGTTATGAGTGAGTGCATGGCCATCTCTCATCATAGTGAGCTTTAAGTCACCATGGGTGTTCGGGAAAGCTTTCCATGAGTAAAAAATTGATCTAATTATAGTCTTTTCCCTAAATTTTAATTGAGTATGAAATCCCAAAAAAATTAATTATATTGAATGAATTGATATTCTTGTATCTCTTGATTGATTTGGTGATCTGAGTATCCTTGCTGATGTTTTTTTGTTGCTTTTTTATGTTGTGTAGTACCATACCCCCAAGAATATGTCTGAATAGACCTCAGAAGAGAGCTTCCAATAAACCAAATTAAGTGAACCCTCTATCTTATTAAAACCTTGTTGAGATAGTGATGTGTGTTATGAAAGCTCTGGGATAGGTACCTTCACTCTTCCTCATATAGGCTCTAGTAGTGAAACCTTAAAGGGATGAAACTAGAGATCATGTGTAAGAGTTATTTGGAAGAAAACACAAAATTTACAAGTCTCAAATGATCCTCAAGAGGTGTATTATCGGTTTAAGAATATTGATCTTCTTTTAGAGTTCTTTGAAACACCTAATTTAATAAAGGTGAAATGTGGTACCTTCAATCTTTAAGGGACTATCAGAAGGTGGTGGTGTTTGATGGTTAAAATGAAGAAATGTGAAGGATTTGAGTGGAAATATTTCAAATCTATTTTCACATAATAATTCTATCTATAATATATGGTTTTATCAAAGTCTATGGAGTTTCTCAACCTCCAAAAAGGTTATAATACCATGACTCAGTTTGAAAACTACTTTATTAAACTCTTTCAATTTTCTCTTGTGGTATTAATGAATGATAAGATGAAGGATCTAAGGTTTGAGATGGTTCTTTGATATGATATTCAATATTATATTTTCATTTTAAAAATCACTTTCTATGTAGATGTTCTAGATAGAGCTTTGATAGTTGATCTTGACCTAGCTAGTAATTCAGGGTTGACATAATTTCCTCTTACTCTTAGTAGTAGTTTTTTTGTTCTTATAAAGGAAAGAGGAAGCGTGATGAGTCTCATGGTGGATCTCAATAGTAAGAATCACCCAGACCTCTGAAAGTGTCTATAAGAGATCCTTTTACTTACTTCCAATGTGGTAGGGTCAATAATTTGAAGTGAGTTTGTACTAAGGCTTCAAAGATATATGGATCATGTTATCGATTAGGATGCCTACATAAGTTCTATCATGTATTTTTTTACCCTATGTAGTGTCATGGGATCATCAAAACCTAAAGGTATTTTGTTTCAATCAGATGCTTTAAGAAATAAGGTGTTCTAGCCTTAGGAATTAGGAATGAATCTTGTGCATACAGTGTAAGAGTCTTCATAGGGGACTTATATGGGTCTATAAATGGTGTGAGGTACCATCACTATATATTAATATTTAGTGTATTCTTTATTTGATATTGGTACATCTCATTTTTTCATATTGACTCATGTTGTGAACTTTTTAACCTTCCTAAAAATATTTTGTCTTATTTGATGGATATTTTTATGCTCCTCAGAACAAAGATAGAGTAGGGTATCTTATTCCCTTCTTATTACTTCTCTTTATCAGAGATTGATCTCACTTGGAACTTTCTGGTTCTTTATATGAAACCACTTTATGTCATTCTTGTGATAGATTGGTTGATTGGTCATAAATCTCAGATTTACTATTATATTTGGTAGGTCTTCCTTACTATACCTGATGGGGTGTGTTTTGTTTTCTAGGGAGAATGGGACCAGAGGTCAAGTAGATCCATACCACTATTTTTGGAGTTGTTCATAATGATATTTATGTTTTCTTTTGATCTAGAGTGATAGCCTTTCATCAAATATCTTTCTCCAATAGTTATCAAGTTTCCTGATGTGTTTCCATCTAACTTTTCTTTCTTTCCACTAACAAGGGAGGTAGAGTTCTTTACTGACTTGGTACCAGGTTCCTAGCCTCTCTCTATTCCTTCTTACGGTATGTCACTAGCTAAATTGAGGGAATTAAATACTTAGTTGGATGATTTGTTGGATAAAGGATTTATTCTTCTAAGTGTGTCTCCTTGGGTGGTGCATGTTCTTTTTGAAAAGAAATTTTATGGGACACCTCACATTTTTGTTGATTAATGAAAACTCAATCGAGTCATGATAAAGAAAAAGTATCCATTACCCCAGCTTGATGATTTGTTTGATTAGTTGAAAGGGGGAAAGTGTTTTTATAATATTGATATTCAGACTGGTTATCACCAATTGAGAATCAAGGAATTTAATATACCAAATATTTCCTTCCAGAGTAGGTATGACCATTATGAGTGCCTTGTTATGCCTTTTTATCTAACTAATGATCCTATAGTTTTTATGGTGTTTATGAATAGGATATTCCATGAGTACCTAGACTCATTCATAGTATCATTTTTGGATGATATCTTGGTTTACTCTAAAATCTAGGAAAACCATATACGTCATTTAAGAGAAGTTCTTGAAATTTTGAGAGATAAATGACTTTACACCAAGCTATAAAAATATAGTTTTTATATTTTTAAAATGAATATTTTCGGACACATTATTTAAAAACATGTTGTTTTAGTTGATCCTGAGAAGGTGAAGGTTTTTATGACATGGGAACAACCGCAAAATATTTTTGAGATTCAGAGTTTCTTGGTCGTAGTGGATTATTTTTTCCGATACATAAAGGATTCCTCAAAGATTGATTCTTAAAGGACTTCTCTCACTCACAAAGAAGTAAAGTTTCTATGGGATTCGAAATGTGAGAATTGTTTTGATGAGTTGAATAACCTTTTGACTTCTTCCCTAGTATTGACTATTCTAGAGACCAGGAAGGGCTATGCGGTATTTTTTGATGCATCATGTTCAGTCTTGGGATGTTTCCTCATCCAAGTTGATCATGTGGTAGCCTATAGTTCCCAAAATATTAGGCCACATGATAAGACCTATCCTACTCATGACCTTGAACTCACAGATATGATGTATGCTCTTAAGAGTTGGTGGAATTACCTTTTAGGTGAATGGTTTACTATATTTTCTGACCACAAAATCTTGAGTTATATATTCTTGTAAAAATATTTTAATCTCTAATAGAGGAATTGGGTGGAGTAACTACGGTCTATTGATTTCAACATTTCCTACACCCCTGATAAGTAGAATGTCATTATCGATGCCTTGAGTAGGAAAATTCTGACCCAGGATATGAAATAATCATCATAATAGTGTAATTTGATGGTTCTCTTTTCTATTATACATTTGGGAGTTCGAGAGGAAGAGTCTAAGATTATTCTATAAAATTTTTAGTTGACCACCTCTCTTCTTGAGATTATTCTTTAGGAGCAGTATTTTTATAATGAATTATTTGGATTTAGGGACTCTCTTTATGGTGGTGAGACCATTAATGAGTGGTCATTCTATTCTGATGGTATAATTTGCTTCCAAAATTGGTACGTTGTAGATTTTACTATGAGAAAAGTTTTAATGGGGGGCTTCCATAATTCCCATTGGGTGGTGCACCCTGGTACCATGATGATGTTTTATGATATGTGGTGATTATTCTGGTTTATGGTTATGAGATGATATATTAATGATTTTGTTTCTCATTGTTATAACTATCAATCAGTCAAGGTCAATCACCAAAGGCCTTCTATTTTACTTCATCCGCTTCCAATTATAATGTAGCACCCCTAGTTTCAAGTAACCCTTTATTTAAGATTTTTAAGTATTTGAAGTGTATGGGTGAAGTTTGGGAGGGTTTGGGAGACTTTTGGGATGTTTTTTGGGATTTTCTAAATGTGTATGGTTGGTGAACAGTTAGTAAAAACTATGAAACTCCTATAGGAAACTGTGCATAGTGAGACAGGGGCTAAAGGGTTAGCAAACGGTTAGGTTCATGGTTTGTCCAAACCGTTCGGCCACCAAAGAGAAACTGTGCAGTGTGGGATAGAGAGATTTTATATGGTTGGTTAACGGTTTTTCTAACCATGTGGTACAACCATATGAGGTCCTCCTTGAGTTGGAAGCTGGTGCATAGTTATCCTAGGTTTTTCTTAACCATGTGACTAACCGTGCACGATTTAAAAACAAGATCCTAAAAAATTAGATCTATGTTAGGATTATATTTTAATCCCTTTTTTACTCCAAATAGACCATAACTCTATATTTCTCCATTCCAAAGGCCAAGGAATATTTCCCCCATCAATTTGGAAGTGATCAGGAGTTGTTTCTTGGTGCGTTGAAGGTCGATTTCCTTGGTAAGTCATCATTTATGGTAGTCTTTCATGGTTTTTATTAGATCTACTTACCTCCCTCTCTTGGTGTCTTGAATCTAGTCCACTATGGATAGATATAAGGTATTTTATGTTAATAATGTTTATATTTGTCTTTTTTGATGTTAGGGGAAGATATCGTAGGTGGGTTTTTGGATATTCAACCCGGTTTCATTGGAATTTTAGTGTCGTTCTTCATTTTCACCATAATTCATGAGGTAGGTGTCTTCACTCACAACTCCTCTATTTATAACTTGAATTATTAGTTTAAAATTGATTGTTTTGTGTGAAAATTATTGTGAAATTGTTGTTCAATTATTGATGGGAACCCTCTTTTGTGACGGTTTATGGAATTATGAAAATTGGGTGTTTTGGTGGAAAGTGAAAATGGTAACTTGATTTTAAAATGATGATTTTAAAATGGGGATTTGGTTTTGATTCATGGGAAAGGGTTTTAAAAAAAATATTTTTATTTAAATGGTTTGAAAAATATGGATTGGCGTGTGGTTGACTTAAATGATTAAGCGTGTGTGGAATGGGATGGATATTGGTCTTGAAGTATCACCATCAAAGGGATATTAATGTAAAGTTCCACCATCAATGGTTACACGAAGATTGTTTGTATGGGTGTGTGTGGTTATGTAAAATAAAATTGGTTATTCCAACATGGAAATTGAGAAAAGGATAAATGGCTTGTTTGGGTGCTTTCCTTGGAAATTGGTTTATTTGATAAAACTGGTTTGGTATGGAATTGTTTAGATTTATTATAAATTTTTGAAATATTTCCAATTGTTTTATATAAATTTTTTTATATAAAAGTGATAACTTGTTTTATCCTAGTGGTGTGATTGGGGAGTAATTTGGGGAAAGCCTACTGAGTTTCATTACTCATCCCTTCTTTGGAACTTTGGTGCTTTTGCAGATGTCACTTATTAGGATATAGGTAACGGGAAAGCATCACACTTTTTAGTGGTTATTTGTGATACTTGTAATGGATTTGGATTTGTAGCTTAGATTTGGTGTCTTTGGATTCTTTGATTTTTATTAGTTTTTTCTTCTATTGTGTACTTTGATATTGGTAATCTACCACTGTGGTACTGTTTTGTAGCTTTTTTCTGATATCAATGATATTTCTCTTAGTTTTTTTACATTATTATCACACATAATGTAGTGGTATTTTGTTATAGCATGTTTGGTTGGGTTGTTTTATTCTGAAAGCGAAAATCATCCCCCATCTTTTAATGAATCCCTTGGAATTTATTTCCAGCCTTTGGCGCCTTGGGGATGTCGCTTACGACCAAGTAAAGTTACATCGTCTTCTCAAGACAATGAGGAGGGGTGGGATTTTACAAGTGGTATTAGTTTTGGTCCTTCCAAGTATCTTTTTGGAAAAAGTGGTCATTAATTCTATCAGTTTCGGAGTTGACATTCGTTCTGGTTTATTCCTTGTTTCAGGTTGGTATAAAGGAGTAGGATTTTTTGGACTTGAAATGTAGAGCATAAAAATATATATCTAACTTTTTTATGCTAAACTTCAAGTTACTAGGGATTTGGGTATGTAAGTGTTTTGGAGACACTTATAGGAATTAGAATCTCATTATCATGGTTTTATCCAATGAGAAGAGCATGCCATGCATTTTAGAAATGACTTCCCACTAGGAGAACATATTTCATTTTGAGTAATGATTTATGATTTGGTGAAAAAGTGTTGATTTTTGAAAAATGTTAAAGTTGTTTTCAAATATGATATTTTGAAAAGGCATGAAATTGTTATTTTAAAAATGGATTGATTTTCAAAAGTGTGGTGAAATTTTCAAAAATGGTTGAACATGGAAAGTTTGAATTTTGGAAAGAAATGTTGTGATAGTATGATGTGGTAGAATTTGAAATTGTTAAGCATTTAGTTGCTAGAGAGTGAGACTTATGGAAGTTTTTTTGTTTCTAGAAAATGGCACCCGATAGGAATCATAGAAACCAACCAGAAAAAGATTCTGGGAACATGGTTTCACCTGATCCAAAGGTGAACCAACAGCTCGTTCAGAGTATAGTTAAATCTTTTCAAGTTGTGTGAAGAGGGAACGGGAGGGATGAACTAAGGAAAGTGGATCATTATGTCCAGTTCTTGAAGTAGAATCCACCCATCTTTCAGGGTGATTTGGAACAAAATAAGGAAGATGTGTGGCTAAATAGGATGAATTGAATCTTTAATTTCCTTGACACACCAGTGGAGTTAAAATTCAAGACGGTTACATATATGTTGGAGGATCTTGCATGACAATGGTGGGATTTAGCAGTTCATGCTCAATTAGACCAAGTCCTGGTATGAGAAGATTTTGAATAATTATTCAACAAACAATTCTATACTTATATGTTCAGGATTGAAAGAATGACATACTTCTTCATCTTGAAGCAGGGGAGCGTCATGTTGAAAGATTACATGGATAAATTCATGAATTTAGTCTACTTTTCACCTGAAGTTGCTATTACTGCATCCGCGAAGGAATGCATCTCTGAATTGGGTTTGAGGTAGGATATTCGCTCAAAGATTTATATCCTCTGTATTATGGATTATACAAAGATGGTTAATAGAGAGATGGTGTCATAAAGGGACATCTCAGGAGCTACAGTTGGAGAAAGCATGTTGATACCTAAGAGAAATGGTGGGAAATATAACATTGGGAGTATGAAGAAGAGGGACACCTATTTCCAAGGTGGTAGTATGAATCAGAATCAGATGAATAGATCAGTAAATCTTCTTCCAACACCCAAGATCAATCTAGGATGTTTCCAATATGGTTATTTTGACCACATTAAGAAAGAGTTTATGGAACAACCTAGATCATGCCACAATTACAATCATATGGGGAATCTTCGGTGCTATTTTCATAGTGCTCTCAAGTCAGGTATTCGAGACACTTCTCAGGTATCGCAGACATCGTATGATTTGATAGGACATGGGTAGTAGAATAATACTTGTCAGTAAAATATATCTAGCCATGGTGATTCCATTAATACCATGACTCCTCAATAGGGGAAACTCAATAAGGCAATAAAGAACAAAGTGCAGTGAGTAAGCAGTTATTTGGAGCTGAGCATGTTATTGTGGATGATCATTCTGGACCATCAATGGTGTGAGGTATTATTATTTTGAATTAAATCCTTATGAAAAAAATTTTTGATATGGTTTCATCCCATTCCTTTATGGTTTATCATGTTGTTGATTTGATGGGTTTAAATTTTGAGATGATGCCTTCTGTGTTAAAACTTCAAAATCTTCTTGGTCAGAGAGAATGTTTAGCCTTTATGGTAGATAATGTTATATAATTGTTGATGGAGTTGAGTTGAGATAGTATTTGTTAGTGATTCAGATGGATTTCTATGATATAATCCTGGGTATGGATTTATTGACAATGTTAAAGGCTCACATCAACTGTTATACCTGAAGGGTTAGTTTTATGACTAACGATGGTGGAAAACATCTTTTTAGAGGAGATAAGAGTGTAAAAGTAGGTGAAACATACTTATTGGAACCAGTGGTTGAAAAATATCATAGTAGTTGGAATCATTTAATTTGTCATCAATGGAAGAGATTGATAATAGCAGTTTTCTAGCAATGGTTGAATAGTTTCTCGATATTTTTTCTGAGAATTTCTCAGGGTTTCCACCCACAAGAGAAGTTGAGTTTATGATTGATCTTCTTTTAGGGACCAGTATTATTTCCCTTCAATATTACCAAATTTAACCAAAATATTTATGGTAACTAAAATTTTAGTTGGAAGAACTAGAAATCAAAGGTTTCATTTGACCAAGCACATCTATATTGGAAGCATCGGTCTTGTTTGTCAAAAATATGGATGGAACTCTTTGGTTGTGTGTGGATTATCATAAGTGTAACCAAGTTACGATAAATAATTGGTATCCACTTTCACATTTTGATGATATTTTTGATAAACTGAGGGGATATTATTGGTTATTTAAAATTAACTAGTGATTGGGATATCACTAATTGAGAGTTTGGAAGGAGGATATTCCAAAGACAGCTTTCAGAAGTATATATATCCATTAAGAATATGTGTTAATTACTTTCAGTCTTATGAATGAACCAATGGTATTTATGGAATTGATGAATTGGATATTTCAGAGGTATCTGGATTCATTTGTGGGGGTGTTTGTGGAATACATATTGGTGTATTCAAGGACAATGGACGAGCATGAGAAACACTTGGCGATAGTGTTGGGAATCTTGAGGGATCTTCAGTTGTATTCCAAACTATAAAAGTGTGATTTCTGGATACAAGATGTACATTTCCTTGGCCATGTAATCTCTGAAATAGGTTTTTTTATCCATAAAATATAAAGGTTGTTATCTCATGGAAACCGCCAAAGAATGTCTTAAAGATACACAGTTTCCTTGGATTGGATGGTTATTACCAATGCTTTGTTCATGATTTCTCTAAACTAGATTCACCTATGATAGCCTTGAAAAGGAATAATGTTACATTCCAATGGAGTGATGAATGTCATAAATATTTTCAAGAGCTAAAGGTTCTCCTTATATCTACACCAATCTTGATTTTTCTGGAATCAAGACAAGGGTACGTGTTGTATTGTGATGCTTCGAGATCTGGGTTGGGATGTGTTATCATGAAAGGAGACCATTTTTTTATTATGGATCAAGATAATTATGGTTGAATAATAAGAACTACCTAACACATTATTTAGAGTTAGTTATCATTGTCCATGATTTGAATACTTGGAGTCATTACTTATTTGGTGAGAAATTCACTGTGTTTATGGATCATAAGAGCTTGAAACATATTTTATCAAATATATATTTGAATATGAGACAAATAATATGGATGTATTATCTCCAAATGTTTTAATTTGACATTATTTATACACTGATAATGGTAAATTCGATGGCAGATGCATTAAGAAAAAAGTCATATGCACAGTTGTCAAAAGAACCATTCGATGAGTGGCAGTTAATGTCGGTCCTATCTTACATACACTTAGAATGTGAATAATGAGGTGAAGTTATAGTTTTCATTCTAGTTTTGTTTTTTCTTGATTTGGTGGAGATGTTTAAGGAGGCACAGAAATCTGATTCAAAATGTGTGGCCATGAGGTGAAAACTCAATGGTGGGGATACCATTGAGGGATGGAAGCTGGATGAAAATTCATTGTTGTGATTCCAAAATCGGATGTTTGTGCCTATGGTTTGTTAGGAAAAAATTCATTATTCTTACCACCATTCAATATGGGTTGTTCATCCTGGAATACAGAAGATGTATAAGGCATTTAAAGCATAGTTTTTGTGGGTTGGTATGAAAAGAAAAGTGGTTGAGTTTGTTTCGAGATGCTTTACTTGTCATCATGTTAAGGAATAGAATTAGCGACCAGTAGGTATGTTGTATTATTTAACTATCCCTATTTGTAAATGGGAGTATATGCCTATGGATTTTGTAAGAGGTCTTCCAATAATGGTTTGGAAACACGATGCCATATGGGTGATAGGGTATCATCTCACAAAGTCGGCTCATTTCATCTCAATTCATGAATCTCATATGATGAAGGACTTGTCAAATATATATATATATATATATATATATATATATATATATATATATATTCTATAAGTGGTAAATAGGAATGGAATACCAGTTTCGATAGTGTCAGACAGAGATCTGATATTTACATATCATTTCTAGAAATCCTTATAGAAATCCCTTAGGACTCAGTTGACTATGAGTACGGCGTATCATCCTAAGATGTATGGGAAATTTTAATGGATGATAAAAACATTGGAAGACATGTTTTAGGCTTGTGTAATGGATTTTGGTGGCTCATGGGAGGAGAATATACCGTTAATGAAGTTATCATATAACAACAGTAATCAGGCATCAATATATATGGATTCTTTTGAATAATTATATTGGTGTCTATATCATTATTCACTTTGTTGGGTGGAAACATGTGAGATTTAACTATTTGGGAAGATCCTTTTCAAAAAAACAATACAGAATATTTAGTTGATCAAGAAAAGGATAGAGATGGCTTGGAGTTGTTAGAAATTGTATGCGGATTATTGTCAATGGTCATTTTCATTCATGGTGAGTGATCGTGTGTTCTTGAGAATCTCTCCAAGGCTAAGAAAACATCATTTTGGGAATCATGTAAAGTTATCTCCTCGATGCATAGGCCCTTTTCAGAAACTTGAATGCATTGGAGATGTGTAATATCAGTTGGAATTTCCACCATGGTGTAGCATTGTGCATAATGTGTTTCATATATCTCAATTGAAAAAGTATCAGCCTGATCTTGACCATGTGATTCGATAGGATCACATTGACCTAGATATAAATTCTTCATTGCTTCACATGCCAGTGCGTATTGTGGGTAGGAAAAAGAAATTCATGCATGGGAAAAGAATCGGTTTAGTGCGGGTTTTGTGGAAACATGGTCAGATTCAGGAAGAGACTCGGGAATGGGAGAAGGAAATGGTCGAGCAATGTCCCAAACTCTTTTGGGACATTAGTGGTTTTCTAATTTCCTAATACAAAAATACCAATGGATGGGAGAATGTATCACCCTCAGTTTCAAGTAAGTAGCCCTTTATTTATTCTTTTTAAGTATGTAAAGTGTATGGGTGAAGTTTGGGAGGGTTTGGGATACTTTAGGAATGTTTTTGGGGATTTTCCAAAGTATCATGGTTAGTGTATAGTTATTGAAAACTGTGAAACTACTATAAGAAATCTTACATAGTGAGATAGGGGCTAAAGGTTTGGCACATGGTTAGAAGCACGGTTTTTCAAAATCATGCAGCCACTAAGGAGAAACCATGAAGTGTGGGATAGATAGATTTTACATAGTTGGCACACGGTTTGTCTAACTGTGTGAGAAAACCATGTGAGGTCCTCCTTGAGGCAGAATCTAGCACATTTTTAGCGCACAGTTTGCCTAACCTTGTGACTAATCGGGTATGGTTTAAAAAAAGATCCTAAAAAAGTGGATCTGGGTTGGGATTATGTTTTAACACCTATATTTTTCTCCAAATCAACCTAAACTCAATATTTCCCCCTCCCAAATGCCAAGGAGTCTTTCCCCATCGAATTGGAAGTGATTTGGAGGCATTTCTTGGTGTGTTAAAGGTCGATTCCCTTGGTAAGTCCTCGTTTATAGTAGTCTTTCATGGTTTTTCTAAGATCCACTTCCCCCTCTCTCTCATGATTTCTTAGATCTATTTCACTTCATATAGATCTAAGGTTTTTTATGATAATCATGTTTATATTTTTTTCCTTTTTTATGTTAGGGGAAGAGATCTAAGGAAGGTTTTTGGAGATTCATTATGGTTTCATTGTCATTTTAGTGTTTTTCTTTGTTTTCGCCATAATTCTCGAGGTAGGTGGCTTCACTCTCAAATACTCTATTTATAAATCGAAGTATTAGTTTCAAATTTTTATTTTTGTGTGAAAATTATTGTTAAATTGTTGTGCAATGATTGATGGTAACCATATTTTATAACGGTTTATAGAATTGTGCAAATTGGGTGTTTTTGGTGGAAAATGAAAATGGTAACTTGATTTTAAAATGATGATTTTAAAATGGTGATTTGGTTTTGATGCATGGAAAAGGGTTTTCAATAAAAATATGGTTTTATTTAAATGTTTTTTCAAATATGGATTTTCATGTGGTTGGATTAAATAATTAAGCATGTGTGGAATGGGATGGATATTGGTCATGAAGTACCATCATCAAAGGGATGGGTTATGGACTTGAAGTTCCATCATTAATGGTAACACCAAGATTGTGTGTATTGGTGTGTTTGGTTTTGTGAAATAAAATGGGTTATGCCAAAATGGAAATTGAGAAAATGATACATGTCTTGTTTGGGTTTTTTATTTGGAAATTGTTTTATTTGAGAAAACTATTTTGGTATGGAATTGTTTAGATTTGTTATAAACAATTGAACTATTTCTAATTATTTTATATAAATTATTTTATATAAATATGATAACTTTTTCTATCCTAGTGTCATGAGTGTGGAAGTAATTTAGGGAAAGCCTACTGAGTTTCATTACTCACCCCTGCTTTACCACTTTAGTTCTTTTTCAGATGTTGTTTATTGGTATTCAAGTAAATGTAAATCATCGCACTTCTTTAGTGGTACTTTATGATACTTGGCATGGAGTTTGATTTGGATCTTGGAGTTGGTGTCTTTGGATTATTTGAGTTTTATTAGTTTTTTCTTCCACTATGTACTTTTATATCGGTAGTATTCCATTGTGGTACTCTTTTTTAGATTTTTTTTATATCCATGGTATTACTATGAGTTGTTTTACATTATTATCATGCATCATGTAGTGGTATTTTTTTATGGAATGTTTGGTTGGGTTGTTTTATTCTCAAAGGGGAAATATATCTCCATCTATTAATTAATCCCTTAACATTTATTTCCAGTCTTTGGAACCTTGGGGATGTCGCTTAAGTCCAAGTAACATTCCACCACCTTCTTAAGACAATTAGGAGGGGAGGTATGCTGCATAAAACATTAAAGTGTGACAATATTTTAATGGATTTCATGGTTGGGTTGTCACATACCCCTCAAGGGAATAATGTGATATGGGTAGTGATCGATCAGATGACCAAATAGGCTCAATTTATCCCCATTCATGATACAACCAAAGTTGAGTACTTGGGAAGTTTATATGTGTAAAATATTTTTAGATTGAATGAAGTTATATATATTATAGTTTATGATAGGGATCCTTATTTCTCTTCTCATTTTTAGAGAGGCCTTCAGGAGGTGATGGGATCTCTAGTTAGTTTGAGCATTTTATATCATCTGTATATGGATTGCCAGATATAATTATCTATATAGATTAAAAAATACATTGTTTTCATTGTTTTCTTGACTTCGATAGATATTGGGAAAGAAACCTAGGGCTAGTTTAATTTTTTATAACAACAGTTACCATTCTGTCATCAGGATGGTACCCTTTAAGGCCTTGTATGGTCATCTGTGTAAATATTTATTATGTTGGTCAGAGGTTGGTGAAGCTTCCCTAGTTGGACGTAGTTTATTATAAGAGACTATGGATAAGATTTATTTGATTCATCATAGTATGGTGATGGGATAGAGATGGTACAAATATTATACTGGTCGTTATTGACACCCTTTAGAGTTTTCAGTTGGTGACTAGGTGTTTTTTGGAGTTTCACTTTGGTTGGTACACCTATATATTGAAAAATAAGGAAAGATTGCATCAAGATACATGTAACCATTTGAAGTTGTTGAGAATATTTTAAAGTTGGATTACCAATTGGCTTTTCCACCTCAATTTAAAATGATTCCTAATGTGTTTTTCATGTGGAAACTTAGAAAGTATCTCTTTGACCCATCTCATGTCTTGAGCTGGGAAGACCTTGATGTTGAACCTAATTTATCTATGAATGAGCAGCCAGTTCTTATTATTGATTCTGAGGAAAAGGTTATTCATGGAAACTCCATACCCTTAGTTTGGGTGTTATGGAAGCATGGTTCTAACTCACATGAGACTTGGGAGAATGAGGTGCTGATGAGATAGTAGTGACCTCGTCTCTTTATCATGAAGTCTTATTTATAGGATTTATGGGGGTATAAAATATTTATGGTGTGGAGATTATAACATCTTGTTACCATCTTTTAGGTAATTTTTATCTCTTTTCTTTTATTACCTTTCATTTGGGTGTTGTTATTAGGTATTTTCTAGAGTTTTTAGAGCTAATATATAGTTTTATAGGGAGTTTATTCATGGATAAGAAGGGTTATGGCATGGAGAGTCTAGATTTGATATGGATGAGCCGACTATAGTGTGGACCTTAGGGTGATTCTACCATTTTAGGCATAGCTGCTACATGGGAGAGATAGATGTGGTTTGGAGAGTTTTGGTACTTCTACATTTTTTCACACAGTTGTGGAATAGATAGGATGGATATAGAATAGAGGATTGGGTTGCGATTTTGATGGTTCTTACTTTTACAGCATGATTCTGGCATGGTGGTCTCAACTATGTCATAGTACCTCTCCTAAAATATAGGATATGTGGTGATGAGGGATGTGCCACGGTATTTTGTTTTTCATAGTTTAAAATATCAAACCCCCATTTTATATTCCAAACTTCTCTTGTTAGACCCTAATCTAACCCTTTGGATTTTTTAGGCTATTAAGAGGTGATTTGTCTCATCTAAACTCTCTTCTTCTCATATCTAAGTGCTAGCGTATGTGATTGATTACTCTCTAGTAAGTGTTTTCCCTATGATTTGGAATCCTTCTTTATTCTATTATCTCCTTATTATATATTGATGGATCCTCATGTTTTTGGTGGATCTAAACCTTAATTTTATGGATTTTGATTCTAGGTATTCCTATTTGATCTACCTTTCCTTTGCTTCTCTATTGGTGATTTCCATTTCGGGTGATTGATTGATTGTATGATTAATGGTAGGTGGTTCCATAATTATTTTCCTATATTTGAAACCTTGTATTTCTTGATTTAATTGAAATTTATTTTCAAATTATTTTCATGAAATGATTTTATTTGATGCTTGATTTTGAAAATGCATAGAATTAAGAATTAAAAACCTATTTTTAAAGGCTTTGGAAATATGTTTTGATTTTGAGAAAAATGGCATGAAATGAGAAATTATTTGATGAAATGATTTGATATTGATTATTGAATTTTTTTTAATTGAAAGATGATTTAAAATGCATGAATATGATGAAAAACTATGTCTTGGTTTTTAAATTTATATGGAATATTAAAACATGAAATTAGGAATTTGAAATGTGATTGATGAATTGAATTGGAATGAATAAATTTCCCATGATTTATTTATTAATTGAAAACACATGTGATACTAAGTAGTTAGTGAGTGGTTGAGATAAGCACATTATGACTCTGACTCCCTAGCAATGGATTGATGATGAAAACTCTAACTAAACTGAATTTGGAATGATTTCCTCGATAGGGTATTGATTGATTATATTGATGTCCTGAGCTTTATAGATGTGCGCACACACATTAATCCTTGATGATTAATAGAGTTGTGTGAGGATACTATATCCAAAAAATAACTTTTCTCAGGGATAATGACATAGTTATTTGTTTTGAATTTATTGTTACATTCCAGTTATTATAGAACTATTTTTATTCATGGACTTCTATTTTATTAAAATGTTAATTTAATGCTGTTTTGATATACTTTCCATATACCTATGTTGAAATAATGTTTTGATTGAAAATGTGAAAATGATTTTCCATTACTTTTCTTTTATTTAAATTGAAGAATAAATAATTTACTTTTTATGAAAATTCTTATGGTAAATTTGGTGGAATCCAACTGGAATGCTTTTTATCACACCCTACCTTTACCTTTGGGAATTTGTAGATCATGTGATTCCAGGTCCAGGAAAAGAGAAAGTGCCACTTAGAGGTGGTGGGTGTTCTTGATTCAAGGGACCTTGGGTGATGGAGGTGACTTATGGAGTTTTGATCCACTCATTTCATATATTTATTGGGATCTTATCATGATGGATATTGTGTTTCCTTTGGATGTTATATTTCTTTGGGGGGTTTTATCTATTTTCTTGTGGTACTTCTCTCCTTGAAAAGTGTTTGGTATACCAACTTTTTATTGTTTTCTATTCCACTATTCAACATTGTTTTATTTTTTTATCTTGGGGGTAAATCATTCCCTATAACTTTGATTGATGCCCAAGTTCTAGTCACCAACACATGGAGATTAGGAACACCCTTCAGGTCATGTTAGTGTCAGATCAAGTATTAGTATACCAGAGTATTCAGGTTGATTTTTGATAAGATTTATACAACTTATAGCATTGTGTATAGTATTCTTTAACCTTCCACAAAATTTTTGTGTAACACTTGAGTTATCATTTTTTTATAACCTATCATCAAATTTGAGTTCTTTTTCATGTGGAGCATCTTGTTTTCCTTTTTCCTTTTCGTTGGTTAGTTCTTCATATTCATCTTTTTTCATTTCTCTAGTATTTTTCACTTGATCAAGAAAAATAATTAGGAATTCATTTTTTTAAAAAAAATCTTCAGATCTTCCATATGGATTCTTCAATGTTTTTTATTTACCTTTCTTGGGTAACTTATTAAAATATTATTTAGGAATGTATTTAATCAATATTATCTTCTTGTTTTTATCTTGGATTGATTCCCTTATTGAATTATATTTGCTTCTATTGGTTTTAATTCCCATTGTATGTTTTCATTATTCCATGATATGGCCTCTATTTCCACAGTAGATGCATCTTTTATTTATTAAAGTGATATTATTGTCATCCATTTTCTAAATATTATTAGGTGTGTTTTTTTAGTTCAAGTCATCTATTAAACATATTTCATCACCGATTTATCTCTAATGGTATCTTGTTCTCCTTCATTTATAACCTAAAATTGTTTGGTTTTAGTCCTATATTCATATAATAAAAGGATTTTTACTTGTCTGATTTATACCATCCCTCTTCTTCTTTGTGACTACATATGTTTCAGTACTCAAAATAAATCTTAAAGGCATATGAATCTATTTCTAGTGTACATATTCATTCTCTTCTATGGAATCTACTTCTATATGGTAGGTTTATTAATTTATACACATCTACTCCCACTAAATGTAGTCCATATATATTCTTTATACATTTTCATGGTGTTACAACACATAACATCATGATGTCCAAACTTTTAGCAGCACCAACAATAGCCAATGAATCTTCTTCTTTTTATTTTAGAACCAGTCTGACTAGATTTAATGCCTTACTATTTATGGATTTTATTTTCCTTATTTGGAGCATTGTTTTGGGATTTATTTTTATGATCTTTCCAGTATACACCTTTGGTGTTTTTTTGGATTTATCATCATTTTTATCTACCCACGTCTTCCCAGATTTTGGCTTTGAACTTGCGCTAGCAGATGATATTTCATTAGTGGAAATAGAATTAATTGGTATATGATGAGATTTAGGAATTTTGATCAAGTGGTTATTTTGAGAACTTATTTCCACTAATATGAGTCTCTTTATAGGCATGACTCTCATTAATGGTTTTTATATAAACATCCATTTTAAGGGATTGACTCTCTTAATATGTTTGGGTGGAAGAATTATTCTATGTAACTTGGGAAGTTCTAACATGTGTCTCTTTTAAATTTCTCAATTTAACCTCTAGTTCAAGACATTTCATGCTAAGGAAAAACTTCTCATTTTCAACTAATGTCATACTGAATTCCCATTCACTTCTCATTTTAATAATCTGATCTTTATGTTTTCTAATACCTTTATTCAAATAGTTGTCAAGGTATTTGATTCTTCTAAATTTAACTTCTAATTTGGATTACTTAACATTAATAGTAGCTTTAAGTGATTCTTCTAGAGCATGGATATTTTGAATATACTATTCATAAAATTTGGTATTTTCTTCCACTAAAATGTCAAGATCCTTAACCTTATAAGTTTTATCTTCAATCTGATAATTTCTAGTATTTATTGAAACATTGAAAAATGTTTTAAGTGAATAGATTACTTCACCAAAAATATGTTTACTCGTGATGTTATCATAAACATGTCTTTGAAAATATTCTTTAATTAATTAAATCTTATCATCATAAAGAGTTATAGATTCTTCCTTTTCTTAAACTTGTTCTATAATAACATTGCACCTTTTGAATTACTTACCAAGTTTATCCTCTTATTTATTAATTTAATCTTAATTGTATTATTTTTTATTAAGAATATAATTAAAATAAGTATATATGAAACCACTTATTTAAGAAAATTTTTCATGTATCTTTCAAATTGAGAGTAGAAGTCTTCAATAGTTTTGATAGACTCATCTTCCTCATATTCTCTAAAAATCATTCTAGTTTCTTCCAAAGGGTCATTTTCAACTGATTTTATAAGAGGGAATTGATCCTTATCATTTTTATTTGATATTTTCTAAAATATCTTTACTTTCCTTTTTTCCCTTTTTTTCAAAGACATAGTAGAGGCCTTCATGTCTTTTTAAATAGGAGTGGAGACTAATACTTCCACCTAAGGTACTTCATAATAAACTTCAAATATGCACTTCATATAAACCTTATAAAAAACTAGGTATTAAAACTTTGATCCAATCTGAGTCATACTTAGGCTCTAGTACCACTTGTAGAGCCCAGATAGATCGTATAGGGACACTAAGGAGGGAGAATTAGGGTACCCAATTTTTATTGAGTTTTAATTTCTTTTCAATTATCCCCTATACTCTTGAACCTATTCCCCAATTAAGAGGAATTTATCTAATATAAACTCTCAACAATCACATACATATGTAATTCAAATAGTAAAAGAGATAATAACACATGGATATTTTTACAAAGTTCAGCCTCGATGAGAAAGCCTACTCGTTACCATGATCAACTTGTGGTTGTTTTATGGATTTTCTTATCACTATAATTTGTAATGATTACAAATGAAATTCAATTTGAACACAAGTTTTAAAGGTAATATCCATGTCCTGTAAAGGATAAATGACGTTATTTATACTGGCACCACCATTTCCTCAATGGTGTTTTTTATACTGGAAATACCCTCAATTATTCCTTACAACACTTTCTAAACAACATATCTCAGTCATCTCAAGGATGTATCTTCATCAAATAGAATAATATCTTATTCCTTAAAAAATATATCTTCAACAACCAAAGTAATTTCAAGGATATTTCATGCTTGTTGGTCCTACTATATTAACTCACCGTTAGAATAACCGGTGCTTGTTGAATGTATAATACTTCATGTAGTATTGTTCCTCGATTATCAAATGCTCAGGAAAATACAACTTCTATAAATGAATTTCCCATCCTAAATAAATGTGTGCAAGTGATTCACACAACTTATTTAATAATATTTTATGCAAGAAAGTACTTAAACAACCTCAACTATCTCAAGTCCTAGTATATATCAGATGTTATTATTATTATTATTTTATGTGATTTAATTTTATTCAATGATTTTTTACCACTATCATTCAATGAAGATGGTTTAGTAATATCAATATTATTATTGGATATATGTTCCTACCAAATGGTTGAAGTGTTTTGGTACATATACATGGAGTGTATGGCATTCATGTATATCATGAAATGTATGTAGGGAAGCCTTATTTAAATTCCTTCGTGTAGTAGTATATATACATGTGATATGTCTTATTTCAAGTTAAATATGCCTCAGTGTAAAGGATAGAGGTATATCACCATCTTTTGTTCATGGAGGAGGAGAAATTTATGTAAATCATTTCCTTTTCAATGGAAGTATTATGCAGATCATAAAGGGTTCTTCACATAGACTAGAATGGTTATATGGAACTTCTTCTTAATGCAACACCAAATAGTGGCATGAACTTTTTTTCTCCTTCATGTAAATAATTATGTGGGATATCATTTTCATAACACATTGTGTGTGAATATTATAATAAGTGTACATGGGATCTTCTTCATGTAACAAATTACATAGTATATCTTATACTTTGTGTAGCTAAGTAAGGATAGTGGTAGGTTCTTCCTCTTCATGCAAGAAGATTTCTTCACAAAAACCTCTCTTCGCAAAAAAGAGTTTTATAGCACTCTATTTTTTTCAAAAATGAGATCCTCTATCTCGGTCACCAACAACATTTCTTGAGTGGGAAGCTTGGTATATATAAGAAATATTTCACCATTCCCTATATGATAAAAACATTATTCCAAGGACCAATAAAACCCTTTGATATTCATGTCATTTCATATCTCTATATTAAGATCATTGAAGCTTTTGGTATTTTAAAACATCATGCAGGTTTCTATCACATGATGCTGAAAATCATGGTGTCTTCACATAGCTTCCTTCTCATGATCTTGTTTATTCTTTTTACAAAAAAACACTCACGTTCATGTGATAATATCATCACATGAATAAACTCATACCTATTTAGAAAACCCAAAGAACTTGAGATGGAATATTGATGTTACGGAATCATTTAATTTTATCATTTATTCAGTTTTCATGTGTGCAATGAGAAGTTGCGTGCATGATAATTTTAATCTCACCAGTGTATTAAATCGGCCTCTATCAATATATAAGTTCTTGGTTTGATCTTCTATAAATATTTATGAAATCTTTTTTGTGCATGGATCTTGGACATGCCTTGGTGCATGATTTTCAACTCGGCAGTGGTCTCATATCGATATACTCTATGGAGGAATCATCTTTGATCAAGTATCAACCAATACTCATAGATTTGGCATGATCATAGTGGATCATAAATTTAGTTATATCTTCACACTTCTAAACCCACAAATTAGAGATAAATATGATGATAATAAAAGGGATTGATGTCTCAGATTGGAGATATTGAATGGCCCATGTTTTATGCATATCTTTTTTAATACTGGTGAACAGTAACTACATGTCGTGATCCCTCATGGGTATTCATATTAGTTTACCATTTCTATATAATTAAATTCCTTCTTTTTGATTACTTTATTCAATAATAGGGTTCTAAATCCATAACACAATACACACATGCACATAACCAGGTTGCGCCACACTTGTACGGTCCACCAGGCACCCTATGGGCGCTATGCACTCTCTGATCCCCATTCTAGATCATTCACTCATTTTGGTAGATATGAATTTTCCCTTACCATCATATGGATGGATAGTTCAACCCAATTCTATGTGTTTGACCCTTAGTTCCCACATATGTGGTCGAGGGGGTTCTTGGTTGGTTGTGGGATAACCCATTTTTTTAATTAAAGGCCCACTAGAAATATTTAGTATAGTTAATAAATATGAATTGTCAATCCAATAAATTCCTTATTAGAAATGATTCCTTCATGAAAAAAATATAAATTTATCCATATATTTTTCATGTCATTCATATTAAATCTCTCCTTATTCAATGGTATTATATTGCATGGCCTTATAATGATTTAAAACTTATCTTCATCCATAAATGTATGGAACTTCAATCATCTTTAATATTGTAGAAAATGTGTTTTATCCACACACCATTAGAAATTGTCCTTGAACTTTAAGAACATTTCATCAATCATCACACTTTACATGGAGAATTTTCTTACCTAATGACATCCAATGAATCCAAAATAATTCTCCAAGAATCTTTAGCAACCTTCTTCAATGTGCCTAAAATTATTTCTATATTTATATTTCCATGATTAATAAATAATCATAGAGGACTTCATAATAAATTTAATTTGATTTATTATTATATATTTACAAAAAATATAATTATACGCATTAACCATCCATATGGTTTTTTCAAAATGTAAAAGAGATATTTTTCATAAAATTGTTTTTTTAGTGTTCAATGTATTTTTATCTTAATAGATTGAATAAATAAATATTGATAGATTATTATAATGAAATAATTTTATTATACATATAATTAAATGTATTAATTATTTTTATTAGTCAAGTAATGATAATAAAGTCATTTTATGCTTCAAAAACACATTTTCTTCAAAAATAGTTTTTATTGCATTTTGTGTGAGGATATTATAATTAATTTATGAGTTTTTTTGAATTATTATTTGATAAAATGGAATTAATTTTTTATATTATCATATAAAATTTATCTTAGGGATAATTTTTGGGGTTTTTCTGAAAAAAAAATTGATTTTTGAGCAAATAGTGAAAAATATCAATTTTTTCAAAACTGTCATTTTTTTCTTTAGATCAAGTAATTTAAGAGTAAAATTATATTTTGAAATTATTTTAATTCATACAAGTTTTATTTTATTAAAAATAAATCAGTTAATTTAATTTTAATCAATATTATACTTTATTTTGGTATAAAATCATTTTTAAGCTAAAAATAGGCATTTTTCTAAAAATGATTTTTCATTGCGTTTTGTGGACTTATATTAAAAGTAATTTCTAAAACTTATAAAAATTGAGTCTTAAAAATGGATTTAATATTTGAAATCATGAATTTAAAATTTATTAATATGGACAATTTCATTTTTGGTCTTTATGAATAGTAACCATGGTAAATTATTATCACCACAGTAAAAGGGTAAAATGAGTTCATTACCATTAAAACTAAGTGATAAGATCACAAAATATCATCTTAAATATTATTGAATGATATTATTTATATAATTATCACGTTATATTTAAAAATATGGTATTTTTGTGCCACTTAACTTTAATTAAAACCTTTATATTATTTTATGTTAAGAGTAATTACAAATTATCACTCTCTCCCACTTACTATGTTAACGGGATATAGATATAGATTAAAATGATATATGAATGAATATAAATGATAAAAATTATTAATAATAAATTATATTTATTATATTAATTTATTTTTAATTTTTATTGATGTTATAATTACCTTGAACGCTTACGTAATGTCGACACAACGCTTGTGCAAACCACAGATAAATCAAGTAAATGATTTTAAAAACAAAAAAAGAAATAATTTTTTAATGAATTATGATGTACCATAAATTTTATGGATAATTTTAATATTTAAGTGTTGTTTAAAGTGTTTATATTTGAATTATATTATTATCTTCATTCCTTTAAAATCAAAATATGTGAATAATCATGAAAATGACATTAAATGGTATTTAATGTTTAAAAAATATTTTTTAAATCATTAGGAAATCATAAAAAAAAAATTCATAACTCAATTGGATGGTAAATTTTCGATTATAACATTAATTTTACATTTTTGTTCCACTTTTAATTTTTTAAATTATATTTATGACCCTTAAATATTGAAAAAATTATTACAACGGTTAAGGTTAAACAGGGTTAATGGAGGGGTTAAACCAAAATTTAAAATTTAAAATTACAAATAAACCTATATAAATTTTATTAATTGGTTATATTTATACCTTATCCTCCTTATATTCAAATATATGTCACTTTGGCGCCATTTTACATTATTTAGACACTTATTATATATTAATATTTCATGTATTTACAAGATTGTCATCCACCTCACTTGTAAAAGGGAACCTCCTATTATCTCTTAATCACACCTACTGAGTAATTTATCTTGACCAATCTATAAAAAAATAACTTACCAAAATTCCTCACCATTTTCTATAGATTATTTTCTCACCAAAATACCAACATAGAAAGCCTAAGGTGCAAGCCAATGGAGGTTTCTCAAAGAAGAGGAATAACTCTTAACCGAGTGTTTTCATGTTTATTTATTATTTTATCTCCTTAAAATAATATTTAAACATGATTATATAATAACATAATTATCTTAAATATATTTAAATTTTATTATTTTTATTTTATAACCTTTTTTTCATCTTCTTTTCTATCCTATGGGAAATGAAAGCATCACTCATGCATACGTGCAGACTACCACCTCCACAAAGAAATGTTTTTTATTTTTCATCACCACATCACAAGGATTTTTATTATGATGAATTTAATGAAAATATATGATATTAATGGAATAATTATAAATATTTAAAGATAATTTATTACTTACATTCTTACCCTTTTATTCATTGGAAAATGATAACACTGTTTGCGCATACGTGTGGACTACCACCTCCATAAAGTGATGTGATTCATTTTCTCATGTTTTCATTTCATGAATGGTCATAAAATTGTATTTAATTTATAAAAATTATAATTATTTAATGATTAATATTCTAGATATGATTTAATAATTACATATTTGACAATGGTCAACCAACCGAAGTTGTTTTGGTATTATGAATCAAACAACCTCAAAATGTCCAACATGAACTTAACTTATTTAGTAACTATGTAAAACATTGTTATAAATTAAATAAAAGGGATAATTATAATTTAATAAAACTAAAAATGTTCTTAATCAAGTAAATAATTTATATAAGTTTATTATATGGTATTTAAATTATATATGTGGTGAATCGTACATGAGGTAAGAGATTTGTCTTTAAACCCTTATTTTAAAAGTTTTAAAGTTTTTTATTATCTTTTTACTCCACATTCATGTTCTTTAAAATGATTCAGGCATGATATTAATATACTGAAATTTATGTTAAAATTAATTTAAAAAAAATAAATTTCTTTATAAATTTTTTAAAAGAATACTTTTAAATATTTTCCAAATGGTTTATTTTTTAACACTTTTAAAAAAGTGTGAAAGGTTTTTTTTTAATATATAGGACATGACCTTAATTTACCATTTTCATGAATGTTATTATTTAATAATATTACTCTATAAATTTTCATATTTTTTCAAAATAATATCATATTTCCCATTCTTCTTATAATTTTTTTTAAAGAGTTTTCAAACAAAATATATTTTTATCCTTATTTTTACATAAATATGAAAAGTACTTCTCCATATATGCTAAATGGAATAATTTATGATGTTTAACAATGTAAATACATGATAATTTATTTTTTATGTATGTTGTGATCCTTTTAAATTTTTCATAATGGGATACTTGAGCATTGTAGATGATGATGGGTGAGCCCAATATAGCTCATGTTGATGGGTGATCCCAATATAGATCTCCAATGCATTGGGTAATGATTTAGTATTTGAAGGAGAAAATGAGGGAGATAACTAAGTAGTTTACTCCTACAGAATTAACTAAGATTCATTTATTTTTTATATGGGTTAAACATGGGTGAACACAGGTTATGAATATGATGTTACAAGATACCTTTTTTATGCTTGAAAAATGTTTTTATGTAATTTTTTTTATTTTATAATGAAAGGAAAGTTTATAAACATTTAATTTTGAATAGTATGTTTTTCAAGAAAATGTTTTCATGAGTGGTCATGGTTTACAAGAAACCCTCATGATCATAATTTTTTCTTTATTATTACTTATGATATATTTTAGAAATCTTTTAGAAACTAAGTTGATTTCTTGTGTAAGTAAATGATTATTTGAGTTAAATTTTTATTAAGAAAAAAACAAAATTTATTATGGGTTTTCATGAATTTTAAAATGTACTAATGGGTTTTCTTCTTTTTATAACTCTTACTGATTTTTTTGTTCTCATCCTAAGTTTTCAAATGTTTTTCACAAGGCTTAAGGATTATTGGGAACTATATAAAGTTATATATTTCCACTATGGGGATTCATATTTAAAGAAGAAAATGAGTTTTGAATGAAACAAGATTTTAAATATTAGAATCTTGTTTTTGTGGAAAAAATTTATATTGATTATAAGTTTCCACATTATTTTGTAAGGGTTTTATATGTAAGGGTTTTTTCCTATTTTTATAAAACTCTAAATTTAAAAGATATTTGAAATGTAACAAAGTGAAACCCTTGTTATAAATCATATATTTATATGTTTTTAAGGTATGTTTCCTTGTAGTAAGTATCAAAATAAATATTTATATAACTTCATAGGTTAGTATGTTATTTGAGAATAATTTAAAAGTCATCTATAACATCAATGGTTAGTATATTATGGATAATTATGGACATTTTGGATTAATATAAAGATTTGAATAAAATATGGCATGGTTAAGGATATCTTAGTGTTTATCCTCCTCATGATATTTTTTATTATGATTTTATTTCATATACTCACACTAACCATTTTGTTTTAGAAAATGACCGGAACCAGAAAAAACCAAGTTAATAATGGATTTTAAGGATAATGGGCCGGTTGTATGAACGAGCAACCAAACGAAATGGTAGTTATAGTGAAAACTCTTATGGTAATTATTAACTAGATATCATGATTTATTATTAATAAAATAAACCTAAGTGAGTTTAATAACACACCAAACAAGATAAAAATGGAGTTTCATGGAAGTACATGTGACAAAGATCGTGAAGGTAAAAAAATATTCAATGTCCCATGTTTCACACTATTGGAAAATGACCTTATACCCACGGTTTTAGAAAACATCATGTGTATAAGTCACCCATATACCCAAGGTTTTCCAAAAAACTATGGGTATAGGGATTGGTTTAGAACCTATACCCACAATTTTTGTGTATTGTGGGTATAGATTGTAAATTTCCACCTATACCCATAGTTTTCCAAAAAACTAGGGGTATAGGTCAAACATATACCCACAGTTTTCTTAAAACCATGGGTATAGGGTTTAATGAAAAACCTATACCCAAGGTTCTCCAAAACCCATGGGTATAAGTCATTCCTATAGCCATGGTTTTGGTAAAATGTGGCTATAGATTTCCTGCTTAAGCATGGGAAAAAATTCATGTGGGACAAAAAAAACATAAGAAAACCTATTGCCATGGTTTTTCACCTATAGTAACGGTTTAGATAAATATATATAAGTAAATATATATTTATATACCAATAAACCAATGTGGTGTAGTGGTTAGGTGCATGGATTGTATACAGGCGATCCCGGGATCAAAACCATTGATAGGAAATTTTTTAAATCCTATAGCCACAGTTTCAAAACCGTGGGTATATGGTTATTAACACAGTGGTATAAACCTATTACCATGGTTCATAACTATGGGTATAGAATTTTCAAACCATGTCTATAGTTCATAACTATACCAATGACTTAATATCCCATGGTTATCTGAACCATGGGTATAGCCTATACCCACGGTTTTATGGGTTATACCCACGGTTCCAAACCGTGGGTATAGGGTCATTTTACAATAGTGTCAATAATATGGGAAGAAGAACCCAGGGAAATGTGTCAAAGGTATAGAAATATTTTTTATATGTATTAAATGAGGTAATAAATAAATAAACCACCAAAGAAAAATGAAGAGTTTGGTTTACACCATGAAGGGGGATAAAGTTATTCCTAAGGTATCAATTGAATGTTTTAAATGTGGGGAGTATGGGCATTATGAAAATAAATGTCCTAGAAGGAAATATCATAAATGAGACCAACAATATCATGTGAATAAAGGATTAACAAGGTTATATATTGAATATTAAGAAACTTTGAATACCATATAAAAGGTATGAATTATATTTTGGATTTTGTTTCAAGATAGATGAATCTTAGGATGTGATTCATATTTTTTATTATAGGAAGGAAGTATTAAGTAATTAGATGATAAATCATGGTTAATGGTTTATAAAGGAATTTTAATGATTTAATTGTTTATATATAGGGTTTCAATAGTTATGATTTAGTGTTATTTTATTTAAGTATTGATAAGTTTAAATATAATCATATGTTAAAAAGTATAGATACCCATTTGTGGTCTTATGTCATTATATTAAAAGGTTATTAATGGTTTTTTTTTTGAGATATTTATTGAGTTTTAATAGATGATTAAGGTATATGAAATCCTTTATTTTTACTTGTGTTTTGAAAAAAAATTAAGGAATAATGCTATTATATTTTGTGGATATAAGTTAAAAGGTATTGATAATCTTTACGGTTAATATGATATTTAATGTTGAGGTAATTATGGTTAATTTTGAGAAAGGATTATATATATTTTGGGAATATATGTTTTATCATATAGATACTAATGGGGTTGAAAATTAATTTGGTGACTAAGTTATTAATGTTATTTTTGAATAAGTTCATTGTCTTGGGAACATTATATGATTAAGGTAAACAAACTATTATTGGACAAGATGGGATTTTATTTGATAATGTAACATCCCTATTTTTTTCTTGTAAGAATTTGAAATATATTAAGAAATATTTTCATAGATAGGTGCTAATATGGCATGATATTCTGAGGACCAATGAGCCTCATTGTTGATATAATAAAAATATTAAATATATTATATCACACACATGTGGTTTTTATAAAATAATGGAATAACTATCAAACATATTATCATATGGGAAAACTGAGACCACTACTGAATCTGGAGCATCAGTTTTACTATCTATATAATCCTAGTTATATCCAAATCACAAGTTTAGCTACATAATCTTAGATATTTGAGAGGATAGCATGTAGGAACGTCGGCAGATTTTTTGGATCATGGATCAACGATCAGAGTGTCGTATGGATTGCCAATGAAAATGGAGTTCGTGGATCTCACCAAAGATGATAACACATGACCTTTCTTTATCATTGATCAATCCAAACCTGAGGTATGGAGTTATTTTTTATTATTTTATTTTCCCTATTGATTATACCATGATTAATGTGAATAAAATCCACTGAAGGATTGATTTTTGGGTCATTCATACTTGCGGATTTGGGTTTATATTCCTAGGAATTGGGAATTGATATTATTTATTTCTTGATTTTTTGTTCTTAATTATAATGAAAATGAATCGATTCCAACCTGAAAAACATTTTAGGTTTGTTCCTCTTGTTTTTTTTGTGTATTTCTTCCCCTATTCATTGCACGTTTATCACCAGTATTCCCTTGGTCGGTGGTTCAATCAATACTCAGTAATTGATCATTGCACATGCATTATTTGATGTAATAAATCTATATTGTAGGTTTTAGTTTTTTATTGGTGATACAATCATGGTGTGTGATGATAGATATGATCGGGTGTAGATTCAGAGATCCCTGGTTGCGGTTTGGCATGAAGCATCTGACGTGACGCAATGTGTACCATTTTCCTGAATGATTGGATGGCCAAATCAATGGTGGCAGAGGCTCGGGTGAGATACTTAGAGAGTTCTAGGATTTATGAGAAAATACTAACTACACGGCATGTACTCTAGAAGAACGCATGTCATATAGTTCATCATCTATGGCACTAGGGTTTACATATAGAGAAAAATATCACACATAGTGTGACACATGTCACATTCCGTGTTACCCCACATTGGAAGCTCAACATGTAACCTAGGGGTACGCTAGAATGAATATGTCTAGACACACAACCATGGCTAGAGTACACGGGCACAAACAGGTACTTGGACATGGGCACGACTCAAATTACACAGGCATGGCCTAGGGTACCCAGATCTGGGAAATAAGTACACTAATTTTTAGATTGATATCTACACATCGTGTATCTAGTATAACACACCATGTATTTGGAAAATTACACTTCATATGGGTTAGAGAGACATGGGAAGTTATAGGGTTATATAGACATGTCGTGTATGCCTAGTACACACCATGTACTTCCTATATGGTAGGTTGAGACACTCCTTCTCCTTAGTGTGGACCCATATTAGTTGGGTGATTTACCTTGGTTCATCTCTATAAGATTACAGTTTGGTATTACATCCTTGAGATAGGTGGGATCCTCTATCATAACGTCTTCTCTATGTGGGGATTGAGGAATCTTCATGACCAACTTACATGGGTGTGCAATCCCCTAGTTATCATGTTATTCCGGATTGGTCTTATTGTGTCCCCCCTAAGCAGTGGGTGCAATCCTATATCTATGTATTGATCTCTTTAGAGTTTCAACAAGTACTTATATATCATGACCCGACCCACTAAGACCTACCTTACCGGTGATAAGATGAGTGTGACACCCAATACTACATCCAATAGGTCAGATTTTAGTGACTGATGTTATGCATGAATTATGGTATCAATTTTACTTTTATCTTTTAGCATGGTGTTGGTGGTTTGGAGATATGTGAATGTGTATAGGTACTTTATGATAAGGCCTCCCATGTGTGTGGTATGCCTACTCGGCACTAGTCACTAGCCCCTAACCTATTAGAGATGATAGTGGGGTGTCACAATCATATTTTTACCATCTAGTATGGCCCTAGTGGGTCGGTTCATGATAGAGTGGTATTAGGGTAGTGTTCATCTTAAAACCAAAGTTTGAGATTCTCTAGCGGAGATTTTGGTTTAGGAACTAGAGAAATAATTCTAAATTGTTTTGAGTTTGGCTCTTAGGAAAGGGACTCCAGTGTTGGTGTAGTGATTGATGTATCCATTCACTAGGACTCGGATAACCTACTTGTTGACTCGGTACATATAGTCACTGTTTATAGGGAAAACATTGGTACATGCATCATATAGGAATGGGTTTTGGTTTCCATGATCTTCTTGAGTGAGCTCCCCAGATATACTCTTTGATCATAGCATAACTTGATTTTATTTTAGGATTCCTCTATGAATATTTCTAGCTAGGATTCCATAGTAGGACCATGAGTATGATCCTCCTAGTGATGAGGCTTTAGTGTAGGGACCTATATAGGCGGTGGAACCTCTAGGTGGTTTTCTAGCCTTATCATTACCCTTTGAGTAGCATGTTGTGTCGATGGTACCAAATCATGAGTTTCAGAGGCAATGACCTCCCAGGTTTTAGGGTGATTCAGAACCCTAGGTAGCTGAGGACTGTCTAGAGGGAGTTACCCTAGTTTTATACCTTATGAGGAAACCTACAGATCATATGGTTATCCTAGTAAATAGTCTTCTTAAATAATCCATTGGGTGATGGTAGATTCTGGTGACCCATACACATGATGATATGGATCTCTCCTAGTTAGATTTTTATCATATATTTAGGGATGAGTTCTATCCAACCACATTGTGAGTGGTGCACATCCAGGAGCTTCTACAGCTTCAACAAGGTATTATGATCGTGGTAGATTATCCATTTATGTTCACTAACATATTTTGATACTCTTTGGATATGGTTCAAGATCCTTTCTTCTGAACATAGACCTTTTTACAGGTCCTACATCAAAATATCATGGTTTTAGTGATATCTCTTTTCATCCCTACCTATACTGGGGTTGTTGAGAAATCCTTAGTGGTGGAGAGCTTTTTGATCAAGAAAACATCAAAAGTTGGTGTTGGTAATGGGCACATAGAAGCTAAGACCTTGGAAGCTAGTAGAAGATAGTAGATACAAGGATCTTATCATGTGAGACACTTTAAAATATGATATTAGTACAAGGGGTTTGTAGTTTAGGTCTCTCAAGACAATTTTAATCAGCCTAGAGAGATGAATATTTTATCTTACGATGGTCAGGGGAATCTTGTGTGGGATTTTTTTACTTGTCATGCAGCAAACAAAGAGATAGTTGATGGACTACCCAGGAAGAGATAATGAAATAATCAAGGAGTTCTATAGGGAATAATATGTGGTGTAAGAGAAAGGAGGTCAGTTGGAGGGGGGAAATAGTTTGACTTTTTTCCACCACTACCCCTAGGTAGTTCATTCTAGGCTCAGGGGGCTATTGGTCAGGGACGAGGAAAGCTACAAGCCATAGAGGCCTATAAACCAGAGGCTCTCAGGATGATTATAGGTGAGATATGTGTCTTATATACTTTAGTTTTAGTACTAATGTACATGTATGTGATCCACTCTTTTCTTTTCACTCCTCTTGTTCATGACTTAGAGATTCTAGTTGATCCCTTGGATTGACTCTTGCACTTGGAGACTTTAATTGGAGGGGATTCATTGATCACACACTTTTTATGATACTATGATCTGACTCTTATAATAAATATATTCTTATGGGATCTTTTTTTAATAGTGATGAGGTCTTACGACATCATATTAGGTATGGATTGGCTATCCACGTTTCATTACTAGATTTACTGTTTCAGGAAGAGGATGCAGTTTTTCCATAGTGATGGGATGATTTTTTCCTTCATGGGTGAGAAGGAAACCCAAAAAGGGATGTATGGTCTCATACATAGGAGGATATGGTCGATTACTCAGCATTTGTATAGTATTACCCTTGTAGAAGTGGATGTTATGGGCTTTTAGTTTCCTATAGTAGTGACAGAGTATGAGGATGTATTCTCTGATGACATACTGGGATTACCTCACCACTGAGAGATATACTTATATATATAATTTCTCCTAGGAACTATCCTAATATCTATGCTAGTATATTGGATGGATCTTATAGAGCTTCTTGATTTGATGGTGTAGTTGGAGGCCTTGTAGAGGAAGGGGTTTTTTAGACCCAGTGTGTCACCCTAGGTATCTCCAATGTTGTTCACCAAGAAGGCTGATGGGACCTTGAGGTTATGTGTGTATTATCATCTCCTAAATCTGGTGACCTTAAAAAATAATCACCTGTTATTGAGGATTAGTTTCCTCTTATATTAGTTGAGTGGAGTGAGATGGTTATTGAATATTGACCTCGGATTGAGCTATCACCAGATCTGAGTACACAACATGTATATACCAAAGATGTAGTCATTATGAGTACTCATTGATGCCTTTTAGTGTGATTAATTCCCAAACTACATTCCTAAGACTCATGAACAAGATCTTACATACTTTCTTAGACTAGTTCATGGTGTTCTTCATTGATGACATTCTAATATACTCTAAATATGAGTATGAACACTCGAGACACTTTAGGTTGGTCATGGACATACTCCAAGAGCACCATATTTATGGGAAGCTCTCAAAGTGTCAGTTTTGGATTTGAAAGGTCCACTTTTTGGGATATTTCATCTTAAAGGCAGGATTAGTAATGGATCCTATGAAGGTTGAGGCACTGTTAGCTTAGGATTCACCCATGAGTGTGAAGTAGGTGTAGAGATTCCTTGGGTTAAAAGGATACTAAAGGATATTTGTGCCTGATTTCTCTAGGATATTTACACCCTTGACTAATTTGTCTCAAAAGTGGCAGCATTTCTTCTAGATAGAGAGGTGCCGGTGGGATTTTTTGGAGTTACGGCAGAGGATGATGAGCCCTCTCATTTTGAGATTTCCAAAGGAGGGTGTTGATTACATATTATTCCACAATGCCTCAGGGATTTATCTTGTTTATATCCTAATGAAAAGGAAAATTATGATTTCCTATGGGTCTCAATAGTTGAGACCACATGATCAATAATACGCAACCTAAAATCTATAACTAGCAGTGATAGTCTTCACTCTAAAGATGTGGTGACACTACCTTATGGGTGGGAAGTTTACCATCTATTTTGACCACAAGAGTCTCAAGTATATCTTCTCACAGAAGGATCTTAGCTTGAGAGAGATTTTATGGATAGATTTCCTTCGGGATTATGACTTCTAGATAGTCTACACTTTTGGGAAGGGGAACATGGTGGTAGATGATCTCAATAGAAGATCTTGTTCACAATTTTTGATTGTGGCATCAGAGTAGTTATCCTCGTTTCAATTATCCCTTGTGGATGAGGATGGTGAAACTTACCTCTAGTTGATGGTTTTTACCCCACTGCTTATATACCACGTTAGTGAGGCTCATCTTGTAGATACTGACCGTGAGATGATTCATACATAGATATCCACTAGAAATTCTCTTGGAAAATAATCTTAAATTGTGGATAACTTCATCCTTTTTAGTGTATGGAATATGGTACCAATGGTGTTTTATGAGGAGGTTCTAAGGGAGTTTTATACATCCCCTTAGCAGCACATCCAGTAATGGAGAAGATGTACCAGGACCTTCCACATTAGTTCTGGTGGCCAGAGATGAAGAGGTGTATAGTGGAGTTTATCTCTCGATGTCTCACTTGTCAGCAAGTGAAGGCTGAGAACTAAGTTTCAATGGGTTTATCTCAACCCCTTAAGGTGCTAGAGTGGAAGTGGGATGTTATATCTATGAACTTTTTTATGGATCTTCCATGAATGTCTAGAGGATATTATTTCATTTGTATAATCATTGAAAAACTTACCAAATTGGACTACTTCCTAGCTATCTGAGAGAAGAGTTCAATAGAGATCTTGTGACACCTTTATGTGAAAGAGATATTATTACTTCATGGGGTTCCCTTAACAATAATTTTAGAACATGATGCTCATTTCATGTCACAATTATGGGGAGGATTACAGGAGGCATTTGGGAATCACCTACATTTGAGCATATCATTTCACCCCAAGACTGATGTCTATATTAAGTTGATCATTCAAGTTATATAGGAAATATTATGGGTTTTCATGTTGGACTTTGGTCGAAATTGGGAGGATTTTCTACCCTTGGTGGAATTTTCATACAAAAACAGCTACCATTCCACCATTGGTATGGCACCATTTGATGCCTTATATGGGAGACCCTACCCTGAAATTCACCACAATGTTGGACTAATCCAAGTGAGTTATCACTCATGGGATTCGATTTGGTGAAATCAATGATAGGGAAGGTATAGACCATATTGGAATGGATGAAAACTACCTCAATCCATCAAGATTCTTATGAAGACTGACAACGAAAGCCTTTGGAGTTCAAGGAGGGAGATAATGTGTTTGTGAAGGTCTCACCACAACATCGATTATGGAGACTTTTCTATGGTTTTAAGTTATCTTTGAGATTTATTGGCCCTTTACAGATGCTTTATAGGGTTGGCGAGGTAGTGTACCACTTATCCTTTCCACTGTAGTTGGATTAGGTACATGACATCTTCCACGTGTTGCAGCTGAGGAGGTATGTGCATGACCCATTGCATGTTATCAACCGGGGTGAGCTGGATATCGAGGATCGATCTACCTTTGAATAGTACTCATTAGATATTGAGTATCATTAGGATAAGTTATTTTATGGGTGAGTGATTCCCTTGGTGTGTTTCTAGTGGTAGTATAAGAATCTTTAAGAGAGAACCTGAGAGCAGGATACCCAGATGTGAGTCCAGTACCCTCATCTTATTGTATATTATTTTTTCTTTTTGGGACAAAAATACTTGAGGTGGGGAGAATTTAACATCCCTATTTTTTCTTTATAAGACTTCGAAATATATTAAGAAATGTTTTTGGAACCAGTCACTAAGACGGTGCAAGATTCTGAGGCCCAATAAACCTCGATGTTGATATAATAAAAATATTAAATATATTATATCATGTGCCTATAGTTTTTATAAAATAATATAATAACTCATGAATAAAGTCTCATATGGGAATATTGATACTGTCATTGAATCTGGAGCATGGCTTTTACCCAAGGTGTGACATAATCTTTGTCGACATTGGGTGGTTTGTTTTAGTGTGGTCATGGGAGGAACAATAAATGATAAATTAATTTATTAATTTATTAATTTATTATTTATTTAATAGCCATGACCTAGCTCCATCTATATAATCCCAGTTATTTCCAAATTTTAAGGTCATCCATACAACCCTGGGGATTTGAGAGAAGAATGTGGAGAAGCATTGGCAGACGTCGGGATCATGGATCAATGATCATAGTACTGTAAGGATTGCCAACAATAATGGATTCCATAGATCTCTTTGATGATGATGATGAAGGAATTTTCTTAATCAGTTATTGATACAAACCTAAGGTAGTTTTTTGTTTTATATGGTTTTATTTTCCTTATTGATTATCCCATGATGAAATAAAATCGAATCCACCAATAGATTGATTTGTGGGTCGTTCATGCTTAGGTTTTTGGGTTTATCTTCCTAGGAATTGGGAATTGGTATTATTTGTTTCTTGATTATTCATTCTTCGTTCTAATAAAAATTAATAAAGGCCAACCAGAACAATAGATGAGGTTCATTACCCTTTTTATGTTTGTTAATTTCTTCCCCCATTCATTGAGTGTTCATCACTTGTATTCTCTTGGCCGGTGGTTTGGCCAACACTCGGAAATTGATTGTACATCCATTTTTTGGTGTAATATATCAACATCATGGGTTTGGGATTGGTTATATAGTCATCTTGTGCAATGACAGAAGATGATAGGGTACGGATTTGAGGATCCCCGGTTGTAGTTTGGCATGTGGCATCTGGCATGATGCGATGAGAACCATTTTCCCAAATGATTGGATGGCCAGAATCCATACACTAGAAATGTTAAGGATTGGATGATCCCAGATCCATTTTTATCAGTGGATATTATGGTGGAATCAATGGTATCAGTGGATTAGGTGAGACACAAGAGTGTTCTGGGATTTCTAAGAAAATCCTTACTACATGGTTTGTATCCAGAATAACACACGTCATGTAGTCCCTCGTCTATGGTGTTAGGGTTTACGCATGGAAAAAATATCACACATTATGAGACATGTCACACACTTTTTTACTTGGTATTGGTGGCTTGAAATATACCCTTGGTGTATACTTACACAGACATGGAAAAACACATGAGCATGACTAGAGTACATGGGAACAGCCTGGTTCTCAGACACGACTAGGTCCACAGGCATGGACAGAGTACATGGGCATGGCCCAAAGTACACAGGCATAGTCCAAAGTATGAATACTTTGGTAGGTGGCATATCGAGTGCTAGATTTATATCTAAACATTTTGTATCTAGTAGAATAAACCATGTATTTAGAGAATTACATGTCGTGTGGGTCAGAGAGACACTGGCAGGGACAGATTTAGAGACACATTGTGTACACCCAGTACATGTTGTGTACTTCCTCTAGGGTAGGTTTAAACCCTCATTCTCTTTAGTGTATCCCTGTATCATTTGGGTGTTTCCCCTTGGTTCATCCCAATAAGGGTACAGTGTAGCATTATGTCCTTGGGATAGGATTATGATCCCCTCTACGGGTTTGTATCAGATAGAGTTTTAGGAATCCCTCCAAGAGACTTAGGGTGGGTTCTTCTATCATATCATCTTCCCTAGGTAGTGTTTGAGGAATTTTCATGACCAAATTACATGGGAATATGATCCCCTACTTAGCAGGTTATTCCAGATAGGTTTTGTGGTGTCCCCTATGAGCATTGAGTGTGATACCCTATCTATGTATTGATCTATTTGGAGTTTTAGCATGTATTTCTTTGGAAAGTCCCAATGAGAATGACCTGTTGGATTAGAACCATCAGTGATAGCATGGATTGTGGATTGAGATCTCCCAGATGAGCATTACCTTGAAGCCTCAAGCAGAATCCTATGGCTGACATCATGGTTGATACCTCTTTGAGACTTGAAATCTGTCATGAGTATATCTGGGTTATTATTGTTCTATTTCTATGTCTCATTTTCTAATTGACATACCTTTTTTATGATGATATGAATTATATCATGATGCTTTATGTTTGGTTATTTCAAGTTATCCTACTGGGTATTGTTATACTCACCCCTACATGGGATATTCTTGCACATGTCATGTCTTATGCAGATGACATGCCATTTTATGATAACCTAGGAGGACCAGGAGTAGGAGGAGCATATTGATCTAGACGGATCATGGTTGGATAAAGTATTTTATTTAATAGTATTCCCCTCCTTCTTAGTAGGTTATACTCTTTTATTAGTATTGGTGGGATTGTATTTGGACCTTTATGTTTTCCATTACTTTTTCATACTCTAATGTGGAATAGATGTTATGAATTCATTATGGTATTTGTTGTAATTTTATCTTTCATAATGGTGTTAGTGGTTTGGTGATGTGTGGGGGGTTCTTTTGGATAAATCCTCTCATGTGTGTGGTATGACTACTCGGCATTGTTCGTCAACCCCTAACATATTGGAGGTGTGCTTGGGGTGTTATACTTAGCTTATTGTTTTCCAGGTGGGCCCTAGTGGGTTGTTTCATGACATAGGAATAAATTTTGAGGTAAATTTTTGAAGAATATATGATTTTATTATAGATTTATAGTGATTCTTGTTATTTTGGTAAGATTCATATACTTTTTATAATATATGATATGGATTTATGAGAGATTAATGTTGTTTAGAGATAAATGTTAGGTTGATCTTGGAATAACATGTGATCAAATATTTCTATTTTTTTTTGGATTTTGAATCCAGTCTGGACCATTTGGAAGAGTTTTAAGATTTTTTATTTATGAAATGATTTAAGTTGAACTTTTAGTGTTATTATTTATGCTTTATAGATTGATGTATAAAGTTTTATTCATATTTGATATTATTTTAACTTGTAATAACCATTTTGGTTTTGGTAAATGGATAGATATATGAGGAATAAATTTTCATTCTTTTATGGATCTTGTGATCTATTAAATGTTAATATTAGTGCTTCAGGAATGAAAAAATAATCATGGTTATTTATCATTTAGAATATGAGATGTAGTAGAGATGAAAATCTTCTTGAAGTAAATTCAATGGATGAAATTATAATTATGGAATGTGATAAAATAAAGTATATTTTTTCATATTCTCTATCATTATGGTAAATTAATTCATCAACTCAATCAAGAGGAATATAAATATATTAAGTTTCATCACTCAAATATTAAGGTATACTTTTAGAAATTCTTTCACTAATATGAGTATCATAATGGTAAATTCTTGGTTTAAGAAATATTTAGGAAATGATAAGTTTCATAGTCTTAACATAGATATTAAATTTTTTTCAAAAAGGAAATGTTATTGATTTATTTTCATTAAAACATTCAAAAATGTATTTCCTTCCACTTATATATATTAATCTTCTGCTTCTTATAATTGATTCTAAAAATGTTTTAAAATATTATTAATGGGAAAGAGATAAAATTTTGTGGAAACAATTTCTGTAAGGGTGTAGAATTTAATAGCTAATGATTTTAGAATTTATTTAAATAATATATTTGATAGTGTGTGGTATACAAAACATCAATAAAAATGAGTCATGTTATACTATAGAAATATTATTATTTAAATATGACTGTTAAGACCTAGTCGTTGGTTTGGTGGGTATGAATAGAAAAAATTTAATTATGAAATATATATATAATTTTTTTCATTAATAAAATAAATAGTCAATCATACATTTATTATCAATTTATTATAAATGAAGATAAAATATTTTTAAGGTAAAAGATAAATTTTTCAAAAAACTATTTTTTATGGAAATGTATTTTTATCTTAATAGATTGAATTAATCACTATTGATAAATTATTATAATTAAATAAATATATTATACATCCAATTGAATTAATTCATTATGTTTATTAGGTAAGGAATGATAATAAAGTCATTTTATGCTTCAAAAATACATTTTCTTTAAAAATGGTTTTTATTGTATTTTGTACGTGGATATTATAATTAATTTCTGAAATTTTCAGAAACTTTATTTGATAAAATAGAATTAATTTTTTATATCAACATTTCAAATTTATCTTAGGGTTAATATTTCAGATTTTTCTTTAAAAAAGTATTTTTGGGTGAATGGTGAAAAATCTTGATTTTTGTAAAATTGTCATTTATTTTATTTAAATCTAGTAATTTAAAAGTACCATTATATTTTGGATTTGTTTTAAAGTCACATTAGTTTAATTTATTAAAAATAGTCTAATTAATTTCATGTGAATCAACATTATACTTTATTTTGATATAAATTCATTTTTATGCTTAAAACAAGCATTTTTCTAAAAATGTTTTTTCATTGCATTTTTTAACTTATCTTAAAAGTAATTTATGTCAATTTTAAAAAATTAATCTTGAAAATTTTATATAATACTTTAAATTTTGAGTTTCAATTTCAGTAATAAGGTCAATTTTATTTTTGGTATTTATGAATAGTAACCCTGATAAATTATTGTCACCATAGTAAATAGGTAAAACGGGTTAATTAAGATTAAAACTAAGTGATAAGGTGAAAAAATCTCATATTAAATTTTAATGAATGATATTATTTTAACCCTTATCACGTTATATTCTAAAATATGTAATTTTGGTTCCATTTTTTTAATTACAACCTTTATATTATTTTATGATAAGAGTAATTACAAAATATCACTCTCACTCACTTATTATATTTTCATGATATAGATATAGATAAAAATAATATATTAATGAATATAGATGATAAAATTTATTAATAATAAATTATATTTATTAATAATAATTTATATTTATTATAATAATTTATTTTTAATTTTTATTGATGGTATATCCTTGAATTCTTACACAAAGTCGACACTACCTTTGTGCAAGCTGTAGAAAAATCAAGTAAATAATTTTAAAAACATTAAAAGTGATACTTTTTAGATGAATTATTATGTCCCACTAATTTTATGGATAATTATAATATTTAATTTTTGGTGAAAGTTTTTATATTAAAATTATATTTTTATCTTTATTCCTTTAAAATCAAAATATGTGAATAGTCATTAAAATGACTTTAAATGGTATTTAATATTTAAAAATTATTTTTTAAATCATTATAAGATTATAAAAAATCATATAATAACTCAATTTGATGGTAAATTATCAATTATATAATGAGTTTTTCATTTATTTTTCACTGTTAATTTTTTAAATTAATTTTATGACCCATAAAGATTAAAAATGTCGTTACAATGGTTAAGGTTAAACAGCGTTAATGAGGGGGTTAAACCAAAATATAAGGTTTAAAATGACACCTAAACCTATATAAATTTTATTTTTTTATTATATTTAGACCTTATCCTCACTATATTTTAATATATGGAACTTTTTATCCATTCGACATGAGTTATACACATATTATATATTAATATTTAATGTATTTATAAGATTGACACCCACCTCACTTATAAAAGGGAACCTCCTATCCTCTATTCCACCCACATATTGAGACATTTAGCTCAACCAAGTTTTATGAAAATACATTCTCAAACTTCCTCCACATGTATTATAGGTTCTGTTCTTACCAAAATACCAAGCTAGAAGGTCTTAGGTGTAAACCAAAAGGAGGTTTCTTAGATAAGAGGTATAACTCTTAACCGAGTGTTTTCATATTTATTTCTTCTTATACCTCCTTAAAATATTCATTAACCATGATTATATAATAACATAAGTATCTTAAATATACTAATATGTTATTATGTTTATTTTACAACCCTTTTTCATCTCATTTTCCATCTTATAGTAAATGAAAACATCACTCATGCATATGTTTAGACTACCACCTCCACGAAACGATGTGTTTCATTTTTAATTACCTCATCACAAGGCTGGTTATTATGATGGATTTAATGAATATATATGATATTAATGACATAATTATGATTCAATAAATATAATATATTATTTACCTTTTTACCCTTCCATTCGTTGGAAAATAGTAGTGTCACTCGTGGATACGTGTGGACTACTAACTTTGTAAAGCGATGTGATTCGATCTTTCATGTATGCCTTTCATGAATGGTTATAAAATTATATTAAATATATAAAAATGATGATTATTTCATGATTAATATTCTTAAGATAATGGAATAATTACCTCTTTGACCATGGTCAACTAACCAAAGTTGTTTTGGGATTATGAAATGAACCTCCTCAAAACATCGGACATGAACCTACCTGATTTAGTAATTATATAATACATGGTAATAAATGTAATAAAATGTATAATAATAATGTAATAAATCTGAAAACAGTTCTTAATTAATTAAATAATTAATATAAGTTTATTATATAGGATTTAAATTACGTACGTGGTGAGTCAGACTCGAGGTAAGGGATTTGTCTTTAAAACCCTAATTTAAATGTTTTAAAGTTTTTTATTCTATTTTCCCTCTATATCCATGTTATTTAAAATGATACAAGTATTTTATTAATATAATAAAAAAATATTAAAGTAATTTTATGACAACCCTGATCTTTTATTACATAATTAAACATAATTTATTACATAAACTTCACTTGGTACAACATAGAAGATCGAGAGGTATAGTGTATTTTGGGATTAGGATCATTACATAACAACTTAAAAAATTAAATACAACATATTTATTGAAAAATTCCTTTATATGACCACTACATTCCCTCACACTTAGCATTTCATGGGATAACCTGAGGACATGCATAAGAAAAGGGTAAGCTATAAAGCCCGGTAAGGGAGTAATCATGGAATAAAATGAGGAATACAATACATGTTAGACAATAGGCATATCAATAGAGCACAAGAGAATCATAAACATAAAGTCATGATAAATCATGATAATTATAACATGGAAATGTGGCAACAACACTTAACATGGAATTAACATGAGCCAAGGCTCATTCCACATGGAGCATGATTAAATTATCATTGCACATGAAGCATGAGTAAAACCTCGTTGCACTTGAATTAGCATGAGTAAACACCCATTTCACATGATGTATCATGATACTATACTTTACCCAATGCTTTGGAGCGCTATAAGGGCACACCCTTCTTAAACATTTCATTTCATGCATAAGTGTGTCACATGGATCACATAACATGGATTCACAAGACATAATCATTTATTCCACGATAAAGTAATGTGGAATTAATACATGAAACTTTATAATAAACAATTAAATGTTCATAAAGTTGAATACCCTTGATAGAGAAATGGTCATGGTATTCACTATACAATGACATTGGCTTGGAAAATCAGTGCAATTTCGACAGCGTAACGGTGTGACGTAAGAATTCATAAAAATGGTTGATGAGAGAAAAATGGGTGTCTCATCATATGTACATAAAATTTACAATAAGGGGGTCATATAGATACATGTCCCAACAATTTTAATGGAATTTAGAGACATGATACAAAAATAATTGCTTGAATGTAAAAGAGGAGAGAGAAATTCCTTTCGGAATTTCAACATAGTAACGGGTGTACATGGGAGGAATTTAATGAGAGATAAAGGGGTATCCTGTAATTAAAACATAAAGAGGGAAGTATGTGGGAGGTTCAAAATCATACCCCAACATTTATAATTGAAATTAAAAGTGCATAACAATTTAAATAATATTGGACAAAAATGAGAAAGGAAGAAAAAACCCTTACTTGGAAGTGTGTTTCCAAAGGCTTGAGAGAGGCTTGAGAGAGGCTTATTGAGAGCTTAGGTAACCTTGGTAGGATTATAGAGAGAGGAGGGTAGAGGTTGGACGAACTCCAAAGGATTTTAGTGAGGAGGAAGTGGGAGCTTGGGTGGGTTTATATAGGAAAGGTGAGGAAATTCTTTATTATTTAGGTTTGGGACACCTCACATTAAACTAATCCAAACCACAAACTATCCCATGGTTTTTGACCATGTTTTTTGGAAAAGGGAAGTGTAGAAAAATATTTTATAAGGCCAAAGTCTTAAATTCTTAAAATAATGGGGTTGCTTATGTGGAGGTGAGTCACGCTCCCAAGGAAATCAATTTAAAAAGACAAGATGTTTAATAAGCCTTGAAGGGTCCATTAATGCTTTGTAAAATAAGTCAAAAAAACCCAAAATAACATTATTTTAATGGTAAAACATATATTGGCCAAAAATAATGCTTATATTATTTTATTACGTCACTATCGGGTCATTATGATGTCATAAAACACATTATATATTTAAACGGTATTTAATTTTTACCCAAAAATTTGACTGTCTCAGAAAATTATAAAAAATTCACCATTGGATAATTTCGACGTCCTGATTCCAGAAATAATATTTATTTTATCTAAATAATTTTCTAAATATGTTAATTTTCACTTTTAAAATAAAAACCAACATTTATCAAAAATTCACGGGTTTTGACAAAAATGGTTTTCAAACCTTGATAAAAATTACGATTGCATTCATAAAATTATATGATCATTTATATTTAATAAAAATTAATTTAATAATAATAATAATTTATTAAAATATTATTTAATTCAAAAATCCATTAATTCATCAAAATAGATTTCTTAGTTGAACTTTAATTAAAAATTCTATTTGGGCTTTAAAAAACTATTTACAAGGTAACAATAATAAAATGAAAGTATATTTATTATTATATAAAAAAATAATGTGCATAACCATAGTGCTAATGTCTTGTTACATAACCCCTTATAACACCCGCATAAGACCAAAGGGTAAGGTGTGCGATGGTGACAGACTCTTGGGGTGGCTCGGATAACATTGCTCAGGTGGTAATCTCTATTAACTTCCACTTCTCTCATAGGAGGTTCCACTCGAGCTTCACATATTCAAGCTCGGCTTGGGCTTGGTCAAGAGCGAAGCCCAATGACGTCACCTCCTTTCCAAGCTCTGACAAATGGGCTTCGTATGTGGAACATCTACTGGATGAGGCCATTGCTTCCTCTGTCTTAGTAAATTGGATTTGTTAAAGCCCTATATTTATACTAATCATGTGATCACTATTCAACGGCTATATTAGCAACGGTCATAATTATTAACAGAATTTTAAAATCCAAAAACATAAAACCAAAGAAGTTGACATTTTATATAAATATTTTACATAAAGAGACATTTAATTATATTAAGAGGGATTTCGATGAAAGTTTGGGTTGTTACAAATTTTAAACCATGTTTGTCTTTCTTTAAGAAGGTTTTAAAATAAGACTTTTAAACTTTTTCCAAATGGGTTATTTTTTTATATTTTTACAAAAGTGTGAAAAAAATATTTTTTTAATGTATATGGAATGAGTTGAATTTCTTGTCATCATGTAAATTATTATTTAAAAAGAATACTCTATGATTTTTCATGATTTTTTAAAATAATATCTTATTTTCTATTCTTCTGGGAATTTTTTTTAAAAAGTTTTCAAAGAAAAAATATTTTTTTCCTTATTTTTTTTCAAGCCCAAAATTTCATATACATATGTGTTAAATGAGATAGTTTATGAGAGGATATGATGGAAATGCAAGATTATATGTTTTTATATACGTTATGGTCCTTTTACATTGTTTATTATATAGTACTTGAGCATTATAAGTGATGACAAGTGAGCCCGATAGAGATCATGATGATGGGTGTGCTCGATATAGCTCTCCAATTCATTGGGTAATGATTTAGTCTTAGAATGAGAAAAATAAATAGGTAACCAGGTAGGTTAATACTATGTAATTAAATATAAATTAGTTATTTATGACATGTGTTAAACATGAGTGAGCATAGGTTATGAATATGATGCTTGAAGATACGTATTTTATGCTTGAAAAAAAATTATAAAACAATTTTTATTTTATTAGGAATTAAAATTTTATAAACATTAAATGCTGAATAGTATGTTTTTTAAGAAAATGTTTTCTTGAGTGCTCATTTTTTATAATAAACTCTCAGGATCATGATTTTTCCTTTATGATTTCTTATGATATGTTTTATGAAATATTTGAGTAGTGAATTTGATTTCATGGGTAAGTAAATGATTATTTTTGTTCAAAGTTTATTAAGAAAAAGAAAAAATTTCTTATGGGTTTTTATGAATTTTCAAATGGACTAACAAGTTTCCTTTATTTTTATATCCCTTGCCAAGATTTTTATGCTTATACCAATTTTTCAAAAAAATCATAGGTCCCAAGGATGATTGATAATGATAGAAAAATATATCTTTCCTCTATGGGAATTTATATTTAAATAAGAAAATGAGTTTTGAATAAAATAAGAGTTTAATTTAAGAATCCTATTTTTGTGGAAAAAATGATATTGAGTGGAAGTGTCCACTTTGTTTTATAAGCGTTTATGTAATATTTGAGTTGTTTAAGGTATGTTTCCTTATACCACCACACCCTAGAATGGGCCCATGTTAGATGGTAATAAAAAGTGTATCCACTAACCATAGAGTACCATGCACTATTATGCACTCATATCAAGTAAAACTTACAATGTATGATCTAGCCACAGAGTTTCCATGCACTGGAATGTGCTCGTTTTGAGTAGTAATTACAATGTATCTACTAGATAAGGATTTTCCATGCACTATCATACACCCATGTTGGGAAATACTTACAATGGATGTCCACTAATGGGTTCCACATTGGGTAGAACCAAATAAATATCCACTAGCCATGACTCATTATTCAATAGTGTGTGTTTGGGTTAAGAAGGACTTACCAGAGATACATATTTATTCCTATAAAACTTTTACTAACCATTACAATTTATATAGTAACCAAGATATAAGAGTATATAATTCACTAGAGCTCAGTTCCATGGGTATTTGAGTATTATGAAAATATTTTATACAAAGTGCTAAATGGTACTTTAATATCTCTTTAGGAATTAAACCATAAAATCCTATTGAAAATATTTTCCAACTAAGCCTTAAGTTTTATCAAGGTTCATATCATGCAAATACTTTAAACACTTTCCAAATGGGCTTTAAAACTTCAACCCGACATTTGAAGACATGAAAACCTTCTTTAGAGAATCAAGGGAGAATGGAAATCTAATTAAAACCAAGATAAAACTAAATCATTACATTATCATACCCAATATATATATAAACAACATTAGAATGTATCAAAAACCAATAAAAACCCCATTATAATAAATATAATCCCAAATAAACATAATAAACATAGAAACATAACAAATCAATGTATAAAGATCAACAATAACTCATTATTATCCAAATACTTCCTTAAATCATAAAAAAACCATAAGTTTATGAAAAATAATTATTAAATGTTAGTAATAAACAAAACCCCTTTTAAATTATACTTTTTCTTAGAAAAATCCTCATGGGAACTTTATTGAACAAGTGACATGCATGGATTTTTTTATAAAAAATATAAATGGAAATCTATGAAAACCCCTTTATATAAAGCCATAAATAATAATAAAAATTAGGCGAAAATTCATAGATTTTTCTAGGATCACAATAATTGGAGTGATTTTAAATAAAATGTATTTATAAAATTCATTCATCGCATGGTTTGTTTAGAAAAAGGAAGCACATGGAAACACCTACCTAAGTACTATGTAGATAGCACAAAACCTACAAATATGGAGATAAGAGGACATAAAAATTAATACACACACCATATACAACGTGAAAATAAAGGTTTATAAAAGCCATTAACCTAGGTTTTTACCACCATGGCCCCACATAGATAAATAGATAAGGAAATAGAAGAATAGAAGAAGGAAATAAAGAAAATAGAGAGAATGAGAGATCTAGCATTGAATAACACGCTTGAAATCATAAAGTGGGGATAATAATTTGAGTAATATGAAAATATATTCACCCATAGGGATATAATAGTTTATAAATTTTAGTTATAGATAGTATAATGATAAATTAGGTTTTAATTTAATAGAGTTAGAAAATGAATTTCACAAAATTAATAATCTCAGAAGGTTGCACAGTTTGGCCACACACTTTACCAAACTGTGCAAGATCCACTGGATCACCTGGGAATTACCACATGATTTGGACATAATATTTACTAAAATATTAACAATCCACTAAATATAATTACACTGTAATAAACTAATATTTTAAAATAAATTTTTCTTTAAATAAAATGTAAGTGTTTGGTAGTTTTCTTTACACGCAAGTCTATATGAACCATGATATAGTAAATCGTTATAAGTTATCCATTAAATTGTAAGGTATTAACATTAATAAACACATTATAAAAAATATTTATAAATTTTTTAAATATTTAAAATTTATTCATTAATTCATAATCAATAAGTACTCAGTTTTTAGAAAAAACGTTTTATGCTTCAAAAATGTGTTTTCTTCAGAAATGGTTTTTATTTAATTTTACTTGCATAAAAATTATAATTAATTTCAATAATATTTAGAAATTTTATTTTAATAAGTAAATATTATTTCTTAAATAATCATTCCAATATTATCTTAGGGTTATTTTTTAGAATTTTTTTAAAAATATTTATTTTTTGGTTAATAGTGAAAATACCATTTTTTGAAAAACAAATGTCATTTCCGTTCAATTAAAATTATTATTATGTTTTAAATTTGATACTAAATTAAAATAATCCAACTTTAATTATAAATAATATATTTAACTACATATCAATAATCATTATACATGATTTTGGTATAAGTTTATTTGTGGAATTAGAAACACATTTTTCTAAAAACTGTTTTTATACAAGAAATGTGTTTCTATCTTAATAAATTAAATTAATATCTATTTATTAATAATTTTAATTAAATTTATATATTATTATTAAATAATATATTTTAACATTAATTTTATGGTTTTTACAAGGAATGGAATGTGAGTAAATTATGTTTTATGCTTAAAGATTCATTTTTCTAAAACGGGTTTTCATTGCAGGTTGTGCGCTTATTTAAAATTAAATTTAGAAAATTATAGAAATTTAATTCAGTAAAATATATTTAATATTTGTAATAATAATAATTAATATAATATAATATGATCAAATTTATTTTTTTCATATTGAATATTAAAAATAGTAAAATTTCGGTATCATGGTTAAGGTTAAAACGAGTTTGTCGGGGGTTAAATCAAGAGATAATGGTAATACTTCCACCTAATACTATCTAATTATTATTTTTTGAAGATATTTAAACCATATATTAACATAAAATCTAATCCATGTCCATTTGAATCTAATTTTACATTAAAGTGACTTTATATAATTGAAATATTTTAAGAAATTCCATGTGTGTCCCTCCCCTTACTTATAAAAGGGTACCTATCCCCCTCCATTATTCACACTATTTTATAATTTTATCTCATCCAATACCTACTAAAAACATTAATATATTTATTCCCTTAATAATATAGTTTCTATTCCTATCTTAAGTCCAATCCTTCAAGGATTAAGGTGTAATCTAAAGGAGGTCTCTCAAAGAAATGGTATAAATATTAACCAAGCTCTTTCAATTTTATTTCTTATTACACATTCTATAAACTGGTTTTATCCATAAAAATGATTATTATTTTATTATAAATATAATTATATTTTATATGATGATATAATAACTATTTACCACCTCTTCTCAATCAAATGGGAGATGAAAGTATCATTTGTGCGTACGTGTGGACTACCGCCTCCACCTAGTAATGCAATTAATTTTCCATCGGTATCTTTTATGGATGGTTATTATGATGGTTTTAATGTTTATATATGATATTTATGACATAAATATTCTTCTATAATTATAATATCATATCGACCTTCTTACCTTCTGGTTCATTGGTAAACGATAACGTCGCTCGTGCGTACATGTGGACTACCACCTCCATGAAGTGATATGATTTGTTTATCATTTCTGATTCACTTGGATGGTAAAAAGGATATATTTAATGAAAATATATGATATTTATGTTTCAATAATTATTATTTAAAGGTGAATTGTCATTTTTATTTCTTTTATTCTATCCATCGAAAAGTGGAAACATCACTCATGCGTACGTACAGATTATCGTCTCCACAAAGTGATGTAAATCATTTTTCATCATCACTTAATATGAATGGTTATAAATATATATATAATGAATATATATAGTATTTATATAAATATTAAAATTATATATATAAAGGAACCATGATAAAAGTTCAATTACTATAACTATCGAACTAAAATATACTTGAAAAACGAAGTAAATAACACCCAAAATAACGATTTTAATAGAGAATAGTTAATAAATGAGTGTTGAAAGGATATAATTGGGTCATATATGATATTATATGTATTAATATTATTATTTTATAGAATTATAATAAATATAAATTTATTATATAGGAGGTTATAATGCTTAAGAATCAATTCAGATATAAGGAAAGGGTTTCATCTCAGTTTCTCTTTATTGAGACATGATTTAATGTTATGCACCAATTTCTTATTTATATAGTGTATATAATAACCAAGAATATATTTTTTCATGATCCATGTTTTAATGAAATTTATTTATAGAACCATATGATTTTTAGTCTTCCAATGACTTTCGTTTCAAAAGTTACTAAAGTTGTAAGGGTTCTTCACCTCAATTTTGTTTCATTGTGAGATAATTGATGTTATACACCAATATTATTTTATAAGGTGTATAGACTACCCCTTATATATTATTTATCATTAATATAATTATTTTTATGGTATTTAATTTTTCATTTTAAGTTTTCCCTTTCATTGGGGTTATGATTCAATAGTAACCAAAGTTGTAAATTTTTATGTTAAAATCTCATTTTTACCTGGATTGTTTCTGCTTAAATTTTCCAATGATGAAATTATATAATCTATGTCTCTTAAATCTTATAAATTTTATTCTAATATATTTATTTTTTTATATTTCATTTTTTCCTTTCATTTTACTCTATTTAAGTACTCAAGAGACCGAAAGAGTGTTTTTAAGGAAAATCGAATTAATTTCTCTCTTCGGTCAAGAATATTTTTTTCATGTACATATTTTATTTAAAACGTTTTTAAGAATGTTTTTAATATTTTAAAAATATTTATTAATATCATTTTTACCCATGTTTAACTTTTTATAAATATGTTTTAAAGTAATCTCTTTGTTGTTTTCTGAATGAGTTACTTTTGAATTTTTACTGAAAATGTGAAAGGAGTTTTTGTTTTATCATATGCCACATGAATGGATTTCCCCACCATCAGGAGTACTATTTTATTTTAAGATTCATTTATAAGTTTCCTTAGTTATTTTCAAAGAAAATTTATTCCTTGATATTTTTGAAATTTTAGACTTTAAATAAGTGATTTCAAAATGAAAGGGGTATATTCCTCAAGAAATATTCTAGTGATATTTCAAAGGTATTTTCATATATAAAAACATCCTTTGATGTTTCTAATGATTTTTTGGTGATATAATCCAATGTTACCATATTTATTCTTTCTCTGGATAGTTTATGATTATGATGATGAAATTTTTATAAAACTTGTATCTTTTCCATGGGATATTTTGATATTTTTATTTATTTTTTGGATAATTCCCTTTTTAAATTGGGTTAAGAGAGAACCCTTACATGACTCATAGACCTAGAGGAATAAGGTATAGTACATGACCTGAAGGCTTGGATACACAAAACCCAATACATGACTTGAATTCCCAAAGACCCAATTACACTAGAATTTCTCCTCCCCGGTATCTGCATCATTGAAGGCACCTAGCTCCCCAAATCGCATAGCTGGTCGACTAGCATTTACCCATATAGAGCTACATGGTGATTGGTACTGATAGTGATTATCATACCCTCTCATTCTTCCAATCCAGTTAACTTTTCTCTGGTGTCTACTACATGCTCTTAATCCTCTTCTAGGTCTTTCTCCTATGTGGTCTGCCCGGACTGCTTCATGGTTTTGTAGCCTGAAAGCTTATAGCCCGGAGGCCTAAGGTGGCCTAGAGGTCTTGTGGCCCTAAGTCCTGTAGCCCCAAAACGGTGTCCTAAAGGCCAAAATCATATGAATAGTTCCATATGCTATAATACATCTACATTAACCTAAAAATATACCTCCATCTAGATTTGATCCTAGTTTTCATACAGGATTATGGGGTGTGTTTAACCACTCAACTACCACCCCAACTGCCCTTCCACAGGTTATGATTTGATGATATGATAAATGTTTTATGATATTATGGAATACATATGTATGATTTTCATTATTTGATGGGTGGTTCTAGAATTATATATCCCTCCAATGTATTGGATAAAGATAAATATCTCATGAGATAATAAGGATTGGAATTAGGAGTGAACCCAAATCAGTAAGGGAATTTATCCAATAAGAAAGTCTTGGGAGTGAAACTTGACTAATGAAATAATGGAATGAGGAGTGAATCACTACTAGAAATTGGTCCTATAGCGACCGCCAATAGTAGTTTCTATATCCCTACAGTAAACGCCAGTGGTGGTCGCATTTGTCCCATCACTCTAGGGCTATAGTGACCGCTAATGGAGGTCGCTATAAGTAACCGGAAATTTGGTCCACCGTGAGCACCTGACAGTCGTTGTTGGGTGGGCCTATAGCGACCGCCAATGGCGGTCACAATAGGAGACCTAAAAATAATCCTATAGAGATTTCCAAAAGCGGTCGGTGTTGGTATTGACCAATAGAGACCGCCAATGGTGGCTGAAAACCTGGAAAAAAAATTTAAGAAAAATTCATTTATTCATCACATTTCCAAAAATCACAAAAACTATTGTAGAACATAAGTAACATAGCTAAAATGAAAAAGAAAAACAATTCAAAACAGCATAAACATCGGGTTCCTCAAAAACAATAAATGATGGATATACTTCTTTACATACAGTTATCCAAATAGCTCTAATCCATTCCAATATTCTGCTTTAATAAACCTACAATAAGATAAAAAAATAAACAACTAAACAAAGCAAATGAAAATTGGGAATATTTATTAAGTTAATATATATATATATATATATATATATATATCAAATTGGGTCGTTATTTTATTAGGGAATTTGGTCAATTGGCCATTAGGTCAATAGGATAATATGCCTTTAGGTCATTTGGTCATTACGGCATTACACTAATATGTCATTAGGGCGTTCGGGCAAGGTTAGCGCATTAGCCCCCCCCCCCCCCACCCTCGGGACCACCCCCACCCACGGGACATCCCCCCCTCACATAGGATAGCCCCCTCACCCCCATACACCCCTCCCCCCTCACCCTCAAACAACCCCTACCCCCCGGACAGCTCCTCCCCCCCACGAGGAGACGACACATCATTCGGACGCGCGGTTGGCACGGCACGGCTGAATATGTGTTTTTTAGGTGTTTTGCATGCTTGAAAAGCATGCGTGAGGTGATAAAAACTATTCAAACAACCTCGGAATTCCATGAAATCATATGACAAAAAAGTTTGGGTGAATTGTGAAATGGTCGGGCTGACGACACGTCAATCGGATGTGTCGTGTGACCATGGTGACCGAAAACGTACTTCACGCGTCGTAAATGGCCAAAACATGCATTTAACAGTCAAATGCATAACGAACAACATATACATGACTTGAAATAATAGGAAAACACCCTAATTGTTTTTTTTAGGTGTATGAGGAGACGACGCGTCATTTGGATGTGCGGTTTGCACGGCACAACTAAATATGTGTTTTTTAGGTGTTTGGCGCACTTGAAAAGCGTGCATGGGGTGGTCAAAACTAGACGAATGACCTCATAATGCCATAAAATCAGATGGCAACAAAGGGTGGGTGAATTTTAAAATGTTCGGACAGACGGCATGTCAATTGGATGTGTTGTGTGATCGCGGTGACCGAAAACGCACTCCGCGTGTTGTAAATGGCTAAAACATGTGTTTAACGGTCAAATGCATACCGAACAACATCGTCATGAATTGAAATCACAATAAAACACCCTAATTATTATTCTTGAGGTGTATGATGATATGAAACATCATTCGGACGCATGGTTTGCACGAAACGGTTGAATATTTGTTTTTTAGGTGTTTGGGGCGCTTGAAAAGTGTGCGTGGGGTGGTCAAAACCAGCCGAATGATCTCGGAATTTCATGAAATCGGATGAAAACAAAGGGTGGGTGAATTTTGAAATTGTTGGGCAAACGGCATGTCAATCGGAGGTGTCATGTGACCGCAGTGATTGAAAACGCACTCTGCGTGTCATAAATGGCCAAAATATGTGTTTAATGGTTAAATGCATAATTAAAGACATCGGCATGACTTGAAATAACACAAAAACACCCTAATTATTATTCATGAGGTGTAAAAGGATATGGAACATCATTCGGACCCACGGTTTGCACGACATGACTGAATATGTGTTTGTTAGGTGTTTGGCGCGCTTGAAAAGTGTGTGTGAGGTGGTCAAAATAGGCCAAAAGACCTCAGAATGCCATGAAATTGGACGACAACAAAGGGTGGGTGAATTGTAAAATGGTCGGGCAGACAGCATGTCAATTAGAGGTGTCGTGTGACTACGATGACCGAAAATGTACTCTGCGTGTTGTAAATGGCCAAAACATGCGTTTAACGGTAAAATGCATACCTAACGACATCATCATGACTTTAAATCACAATAAAACACCCTAATTATTATTCGTGAGATGTACGAGGAGACGACACATCATTTGGATGTGTGGTTTGCACGGAACGGGTGAATATGTGTTTTTTATGTGTTTGGCGTGCTTGAAAAGCGTGCATGGGGTGGTAAAAACCAGCCGAATGACCTCAGAATACCATGAAATCAGATGAAAACAAAGGTTGGGAGAATTATAAAATGGTCGGGTAGACGACACTTTAATCAGAGATGTCGTGTGACCGCAGTGACCGAAAACACACTCCGCGTGTCGTAAATGGACAAAACATGCATTTAACGGTCAAATGCATACCGAATGACATCGACATGATGTAAAATCACATGAAAACACCCTAATTTTTATTCTTGAGGTGTATGATGAGACGGCACTTCATTCAGACAAGTGGTTTGCACGGCACGACTGAATGTGTGTGTTTTAGGTGTTTGGCATGCTTGAAAAGTGTGCGTGGGGTGGTCAAAACTGGCCTAACGACCTCAGAATGCCATGAAATCGGACGACAACAAAGAGAGGGTGAATTATGAAATGTTCAGGTAAACAGTATGTCAATCGGAGGTGTTGTGTGACCGCGGTGACTGAAGACGCACTCTGCATGTCGTAAATGGACAAAACATGCGTTTAATGGTCAAATGCATACCGAACGACATCGGCATGACTTGAAATCACATTAAAATACCCTAATTATTATTTTTTAGGTGTATGAGGAGATGGAACGTCATTCGGACAAGCGGTTTGAGTGGCACAACTGAATATGTATTTTTTAGATGTTTGGTGCGCTTGGAAAAGTGTGCGTGGGGTGTTCAAAACCGGCCGAACGACCTCAGAATGCCATGAAATTAGATGACGACAAAGGGTGGGTGAATTTTGAAATGGTTGGATATAAGGAACATAAATTAGAGGTGTCATGTGACTGCGGTGATCAAAAACGCACACTGCATGTCGTAAATGGCCAAAACATGTGTTTAACGTTCAAATGCATACCGAACGACATCGACATGACTTTAAATCACACAAAAACACCCTAATTATTATTCGTGAGGTGTCCGAGGAGATATCATGTCATTAAGATGTGTGGTTTGTGCGGCATGGCTGAATATGTGTTTTTTAGGTGTTTGGTACGCTTGAAAAGCTTGCGTGGGGTGGTCAAAACCAGTCGAATGACCTCAGAATACCATAAAATTAGACGACAACAAAGGGTGGGTGAATTTTGAAATGGTCGGGCAGACGACATGTCAATCGAAGGTGTCGTGTGCCCGCGGTGACCGAAAACGCACTTCGCGTGTCGTAAATGGCCAAAAATTGTGTTTAACAGTCAAATGCATACCGAACGACATCGACATGACTTGAAATCACACAAAAACACCCTAATGATTATTTGTGAGGTGTACAAGGATACTACATGTCATTAAGATGTGTGATTTGTGCGGCACAGCTGAATATGTGTTTTTTAGGTGTTTGGCGCGCTTGAAAATTCTACGTGGGGTGGTTAAAATTGGTCGAACGACCTCAAAATACCATGAAATTTGATGACAACAAAGGTTGGGTGAATTTTGAAATGGTCAGGAAGACGACATGTCAATCAGAGGTGTCGTGTGCCCGTAGTGACCGAAAACGCACTCTGCGTGTTTTAAATGGCCAAAACATGTGTTTAACGGTCAAATGCATACCGAACAACATCGGCATGACTTGAAATCACACAAGAACACCCTAATTATTATTTTTGAGGTGTAAGAGGATAAATTACATCATTAGGATGCACAGTTTGCACGTAACGGCTAGATATGTGTTTTTTAGGTGTTTGGCGAGCTTGAAAAGCGTGCGTGGGGTGGTCAAAACCATCCAAACGACCTTGGAATTCCATGAAATCGGACAACAACAAAGGGTGGTTGAATTGTAAAATGGTCGGGTAGACGACACATCAATCGGAGGTGTCGTGTGACCGTGGTGACCGAAAATACACTCTGTGTGTCATAAATGGCCAAAACATGCGTTTAACGGTCAAATGCATACCAAACGACATCGAAATGACTTGAAATCCGACGAGAACAGCCTAATTATTATTCATGAGGTGTATGAGGAGATGTCACATCATTCGGACACACAGTTTTCACAGCACGACGGAATATGTGTTTTTTAGGTGGTTGGTGCGCTTGAAAAGTGTGTGTGGGGTTGTCAAAACTGGCCGGACGACCTTGGAATGCCATGAAATTGGACAAAAAAAAGGGTGGGTGAATTTTGAAATGGTCAAGAAGAAGAAATGTCAATGAGAGGTGTCGTGTGACCGCGGTGACCGAAAATGCACTCTGCATGTCGTAAATGGCCAAAACATGCGTTTAACGGTCAAATGCATACCGAACGACATCGGAATGACTTTAAATCACACGAGAACATCCTAATTATTATTCATGAGGTGTATGAGGAGACGACACATCATTCAGATGCATAGTTTGCATGGCATGGATGAATATGTGTTTTTTATGTGTTTGGCGTGCTTGAAAAGCGTACGTGGGGTGGTCAAAACCGGACGAACAACCTCAGAATACCATGAAATCGGACGACAACAAAGGGTGGGTGAATTTTAAAATGTTCAGGTAGATGGAACGTCAATCATAGGTGTCTTGTGACCGCGGTGACTGAAAATGCACTTCGTGTGTCATAAATGGCCAAAACAATCATTTAATGGTCAAATGCATACCAAACGTCATCATCATGACTTGAAATCACATGAAAACACCCTAATTATTATTTGTGAGGTGTATGAGGAGACGACACGTCATTCGGACGTGCAGTTTGTGCGGCATGACTGAATTGTTTTTTAGGTGTTTGGTGTGCTTGAAAAGCATGCATGGGGTGGTCAAAACCAGCTGAACGACTTCGAAATATCATGAAATCAGACGACAATAAAGGGTGGGTGAATTGTGAAATGGTCGGGCAGAAGGCACGTCAATCGGAGGTGTCGTGTGACCATGGTGACCGAAAACGCACTTTGTGTGTTGTAAATGGACAAAACATACATTTAACGGTCAAATGCATACCGAATGACATCTGTATGACTTGAAATCGCACAAAAACACCCTAATTATTATTCGTGATTTGTACGAGGAGACGGAATGTCATTCGGATGCGCAGTTTGCACTGAACGACTGAATATGGGTTTTTTAGGTGTTTGGCATGCTTGAAAAGCATGCGTGGGGTGGTCAAAACTGGTCGGATGACCTCAGAATTCCATGAAATCGGATGAAAAAAGGGTGGGTGAATTGTGAAATGTTTGGGTAGACGGCACATCAATCGGAGGTGTCATGTGACCGCAGCGACCGAAAACGCACTCTGCATGTTGTAAATGGCCAAAACATGCGTTTAACGGTCAAATACATACCAAACGACATTGGTATGACTTGAAATCACACGAGAACACCCTAATTATTATTTTTGAGGTGTACGAGGAGATGACACGTCATTCGGACGTGCGGTTTTCATGGTACGGCTAAATATGTGTTTTTTAGGTGTTTGACGTGCTTGAAAAGCGTGCGTGGGGTGGTCAAAACTAGTCAAACGACCTCAGAATACCATGAAATCGGATGAAAACAAAGGGTGGGTGAATTTTGAAATGGTCGGGCAGACGGCGCGTCAATCAGAGGTGTTGTGTGACCATGGTGACCGAAAACGCACTCCGCATGTCGTAAATGGCCAAAACATGCATTTAATGGTCAAATTCATACCGAACGACATAGTAATGACTTGAAATCACACAAGAACACCCTAATTATTATTATTTATGTGTATGAGGAGACGGCACATCATTCTAACATGCAGTTTACGCGGCATGGCTGAATATGTGTTTTTTAGGTGTTTAGCGCGCTTGAAAAGCATGCGTGGGGTGGTCGAAACCGGCCAAACGATGTCGGAATGCCATGAAATTGGAGAATAACAATGGATGGGTGAATTTTGAAATTTTTGGGAAAATGGAACATCAATCGGAGGTTTCGTGTGACCGCAGTGACCGAAAACGCACTCTGTGTGTCGTAAGTGGCCAAAACATGTGTTTAACGGTCAAATGCATACCGAATGACATCGGCATGACTTGAAATCACAATAAAACACACTAATTATTATTGGTGAAGTGTACGAGGAGACTAAATGTCATTAAAACTCACAGTTTTCACGGCACGGCTGAATATGTGTTTTTTAGGTGTTTAGTGCGCTTGAAAAGCGTTCGTGGGGTGGTCAAACCCGGTCGAACGACCTTAGAATGACATGAAATCAGACGAAAACAAAGGGTGGGTAAATTTTGAAATGGTCGGGTAGACGGCACACCAATCAGAGGTTTCGTGTGACCATGGTGACCGAAAAGGCATTATGCGTGTCGTAAATGGCCAAAACATGCGTTTAACGGTCAAATGCATACCGAACAACATCGACATGACTTGAAATCACACGAAAACACCCTAATTATTACTCGTGAGGTGTATGATGAGACGGCACGTCATTTAGACATGCGGATAGCCCCCCTCACCCCAGACAGCCCTTCCACCCCGCGGAAAGCCCACCTCACCCCCGGACAGCCCCTCACCCCCCAGACAGCCCCCACCCTAACCCCGGACAACCCTGCCACCCCCCAGACATCCCTCCTCTCCCCCGGACAGCCCCCCCTCAAAAAAATTTACATTTAAAGTCTAAATCAATATATAACTTTAATTCAATAATAAATTTAAAAGAAACACACCTCGTGAATATGACGAGTCATGCGCGGTCATGGCTGCTACCTCCATCCGATATGCCAGGATCCTGCAACAAATAAAAATTATAAATATTTAATAATGAAAATAATATAAATTAAATAAATAAATTCAGTATAAACCTACGTTGTATGATCTCCTGCACCAGTACCCGGACGCACATATTCCTGCAGTGTTCTAACCTCAGTGATCAATTACGCATTTATCTCCTCGGAAGCGCGCAACTGTGCCTCGAAATCTAAAAGCTGCTATATCATTTGAACAACAACAGGACCAAAAACCTCATCGCATGATACTGCAAAATGAGGAATCCCCATTCCATAGGTCAAATTATATCCTTGTCCGTCACGACCAATAATGCGATGGAATATCTCATCCTTTCACATGGGAAGTTGTCGTTGATCCTATGGCGGTTGTTCTAACTCAGCTTCAAATTGATCCTATGCAATATTTAAATATATATACATATATATGTTTATATACAAATACATGTAAGTATTCATAATGAGTACAAGCACTTACTATAAGAGCTGCAGCCTCGGGATCATTTTGATCATGAATCCTCATCCACACTGACATTTTATCAGTCGGTGCACCTTGCTCCTATAATGGTATACCAATAAAATATAATAATATAACACAAAACCATAATAAATAATAAAAAATGAATAATAAATACCTCATGTCGGATCTCAGACACATGATGAGTCCCGAGCCTATGAGGTGGTCCCTGCAATGCCTGATTCTCAAAATGGCGTGCTGACACCTCCTACATGCAATTAATTTAAATTTCAAGAAAATATAATGTCACACATTCTTGAAAATATATATACCAAAATAAATATACTAACTATGATGGCCTCAATAGACCAATATGCAACTAAGTCACACCACTGAGACGGGAGAACACCTCTTGGGACTTTTTCCAGAATGTTTGTGGCACCCATATTTGGTACCCAATGCTCCCTCTTGACTTTGCCTTTATAATATTTCCACATATTATGAAATTTTCTCATACACATAGACCGAAAATCATTGGGGAACACTTTCATATTATTCTATTTAAGAAAAAAAATCACACATGTTAGTATTTTTTTTAACATAGGGAAGAAACTCTATTGGTCTTCTTACCTGAACTTCTCTCCAAAGCCGATCTAATGTATCCTGAGGGATAGAAGCCCAGTCACATGTGGAAAATGGAAATCAATGTGGGTCACGTATGATATTACCCAAATGACAAATAAATGCAAGGGAATTCAGTCCCACAGGATGAAATCTGTCGTCAAATGAAACATAATAGATCGTGTTGGAATTCCTTGATAAAATGCCCCAACCAGGGCCTCTCTTGTGAGAGGAAGAATAAGTTGAGTCTGGTCCTGTTGAAAACAATTTTATACATAATTTTACAAATTTTAATATATATATATGTTTGTGTGTATGTGTGTGTTTAGAAATTACATAAAAATCAGAAATAGTTACATTCAAACATACCTCGACCCTGAGACATAGATGGCTCAAATGAATGATGTGAATCTGTTGCATGTTCCCCTGACATGCTTGCGATCATACAAAACATTAATAAGGGGACCATTCACAGTGTCAAAAAGATAAATTGGATTGTTTTTAAAAAAAATAAAACTTGTACAGTAGTCAATCAAACAATAAGGGATAGAATAATTAGTTGTAAATGGATTTTAAAAAATAAAAAAAATTAACAAAATAGAAATAAAATTATGTAAAAAAGGATTGTATTTAGAGGGGGGTGTTGTGGGGTTGTCTGGGTGGGGTGGGTGTCCGGGGTGGGGGGGCTGTCTGGGGTGGGGGCTGTCTGGGGGTGAGGGGGGGCTATCCGGGGTGGGGGTTGTCCGGGGGTGGGGGGATGTCTGGGGTGGGGGGTTGTCTGAGGGTAAGGGGGGTGAGGGGCTTTCTAGGGGGTGGGGGTGTTCGGGGGTGCGGGGGGTTTTCCAGGGTGGGGGTGTTGTCCTAGGTGATGGGGGGATGTCCGGGGGTGGGGCTGTCAGGGGTGAGTGGGGGTTGTCCGGGGGGTGTCTGCGGTGGTGGGGGGGTTGTCCGCAGTGGGGGGGGGCTATCTGCGGTGGGGGGCTGTCCATGGTGGGGGGGCTGCCCGGGGTTTGGTAGGAAAACAATTATACACCTTTTATTAAACCTGAAAATTGACTGTTTCTCCTTCAACGGCCACTCTGGCCCAATAAATATCTTCTTCACATTGAACTATGGTATGTTGATCAAGCTATTGGGCAACAAAAGGATCAGTCTCAGGTTCATCTTTTTCAAATAAAAACACTCCTCTCCAGGACATTTTCACAACAACTTTCCAACTAGGATCCGAAGGCAAAGTAACGAAGAATACTTGTTCTGCTTGTGATATCAAAATGAAAGGTTTGTTATCAACTTGTTCATTTCTATATAACATATAGTTAAAATTCACCATTGTAAATTGGTATTGATTGATTTTACTTACACACACGGGATAAAACCAATTACACTTTAACAATATGTACTTCAACCCGTGTGTGTATAAAACTTCAATGATATCTATCAATTGACCATAGTAATAACCAGAACCGACAAATGGACAACTGATTACACTTTTTTGTGTTTCTATTTTGTCTTCAACATCTTTAATGCGAAATTGAAATCCATTAGCATCTATAGCTTTATAACGACGAGTCGTTATAGATGGACCCTTAGCTAGTTGGATAAATTCTTCAGTTAGCGTGGGGTCACCTAACTCCCTCATCTTATGAACTTACATAATTCACAAAATTCAATAATGATTTCTGTAGAAAGAAATTATTATAATACTTCACACATAATGAAAATAAATTTATACGTACAAAATCCTTGAACCAATAATGAAATGATACATAATGAGATTTTTGAATTTGATAATCAGTCGCACGATACATCTCTTCTTTTAGCTCATTAATGTGTTTCTTGAAAATGAACAATATCAATGTTTAAATGAAAAAATTATGCAAATAAAACATATAAAAGTTAAATAATAAAATTGATAATACACTTACTACATTAATGGTACAACTGATGGAGTATTGAACATGATGTATCGATGTTCTTGTATCCACTCGATGTTGTCCATATCAAATGTGGTTCCTTCTCCAACTGGACCATCATGAATCCAAGAGGGCTTATTTAATTTTGTTTCAACATCCATAAGATATTCAGAAAAAAAAAAAGCAGTACACTCATCCATCAAATAACCATTGGATATTGATGCCTCTGGAAGAGCTCTATTGCATACAAATCATTTCAATGTATTTAGATACCGCTCAATAGGATACATCCACCTGAATTACACTGGACCAGAAGCCATTACTTCATCAGTTAGGTGCACTGTCAAGTGAACCATAACATCAAAAAATGAGGGGGAAATAGTTTTTCAAAGTGAAAAATATTAAGTAAAATTTGGTCCTATAAAATTTTTAAATCACTCATTCGTTGATTTCTTAAACAAATTTGTCTAAAAAATTACTCATCTCAATCAACGGTCGAACAACATTGGAGGATAAACAATCACAAATTTCGATTGGAATCAACTACTAAAGTAGTATATGATTGTCATGAATTTTAAACCCTTTCAATGTCTTTCTCATCAAATTCACACAATTTGAAATATTAGAAGAGTAACCATCAGGCACCTTGAGCATATTTAAAATGTAAATAAATGTCTCTTTATCCTTTGTAGTCACCGTATATTTTGAAGCAGGCATATATGCCTTATTTCCATCAGCTAACTATAAATGAAACTGTTTCCTTAAATCCATTTCTTCCAAATCATGATGTGCATTAACATGGTCCTTTGATTTTTCACTGAAACCTAAAATGGTCCACAATATATTATCAAAAACATTTTTTTCAATGTGAATGACATCCAAATTGTTCCTTAGCATGTTAGTTTTCTAATAGGGGAGATTGTAAAAAATAATTTTTTTTTTCAATTGTGATTGCATTTTCGACCTTCCCCACAAATATTACATAATGGATGAGCCGCTAAATCCTGAAATTCATATACCATGTGGATGTTTTCTTCCTCAATATGCGATAACATTTTGACTCCTGTAATGATCTTTAGTGTTGGCCTGAACTCTCTAGAACCATCAAATGTCACTATGTCCTTTCTGAACCTGTGATGAGGGGGGAGAAAACTTTTGTGACCCATGTATGCCTATTTTTTTAAATGTTTAAGCCATACATATTTTTTACTTTTATTGCAACAAGGGAATGCAAATTCCCCTTTTGTACTCCAACCTGATAAATTTTTATAATATGGGAAATCATTGATTGTCCACAATAAAGCAGCTTTAAATTTGAACATTTCATTCATTTCACAGTCATAATTCATCACACCATCACCCAAAAATTCATTCAACTCATCAATCAATGGATGAAGGTAAACATCAATCTTATCCTCAGGACTTCTAGGTCCATCAATAAGAGTGGAAAGTAATATAAATTGTTTCTTCATACAAAGCCACGGAGGAAGATTATACAGAACCAACACCATGGGCCATGTGCTATGAGTTTCACAAACCATAGACTTGAATGGATTGAAACCATTTTCTTCCAACCTTAATCGGACATTACGAACATCTTTATCAAAGTCGAGGTGTCTCTTATCAAAATCCTTCCATGCACGAGAGTCTGTCGAGTGGGTTAACATATCACTTTCCTGATTCCTTTCCATATTCCATCTCATTAAATTAGAAACTTTAGATGACATAAAAAATATTTTCAACATTGGATTTTGGGGAAAGTAATGCATTTTCTTTATAGCAATCAGTTTTCTCTGTTTCATAGTTTGACTTTGATGAGTCTGATTTCTCATGTTCTCTTTCCACCTGGAAGTGCCACAGACCGTAAAAATATCCAAATGGGAAGTTTCCTTTATAAACAACATACAATTGTTTACACATGCATATATGGTCTCATATATAAAACCTAAGTTCTCTGTCAACTTACGAGCATGGTAATACGACTCAGGAATCTTAGCATCGACAGGAAGAACCTTTTTCAATAACGCCAACAGCATGTCGAACGATGTTTATGACCACTAATTCAAAGTCTTCAAATGCAACAACTCCACGATAAATGAAAATTTATTATAAGTAGTACATCTAGGATATAATTCTGTTTTCGCATCATCAAGTACTTTATAAAACCTTCTCAAATCACGATCTTCACTAGAGCGCATATTTATCTCACTGGTCTCAACGTTATGGATGTCAATGCCTTCAGGAGCCAACCCACGTACCATTTCAGTAAGCATTTCATGAATTGGATCATTCATCCTCACATCAACATCCATATGAACTACATCTGTATTTTGACAATGAATATATTCTTACCCATGACAAGTCCAACTCTTATAATTTTTCAGAAATCCACTCAAGAATAGGTTCTCCTTCACGGTATCTCGTGTGAATTGATATCTATTGCACATTTTCTACACGGACAACTAATATAGTCACTTTTAAATCCTCCAATTAACTCAATGAACTGAATAATGCCTTCGAAATATTCTCTAGACATTTGATTTGGAAGATCAATCCAACTCTTATCCATAATAATATCTGTATAACAAACATTTACACAAATGTGGTCAAGCCTCAAACATTTTTTCATGGGATACACACACAGACTCAAGAATGCTATAAATCAAATAACAACACAACTTAATATTAATCCGGTCAATATATACATGGATTGTACATTGTATGTAACTTCCAACCTCAAGTAAATTATGATATATTCTTATGCAAACACTATTAACACACATTGTATCATAATTCTTCATGCACACAAGCCCGTATACACATGAACTTCAATTTCCACAATTTTTATTCACACAAAATATTAATATAATATTCATGCATGCCAAATTTGTGCTATAAAATTCCCAAAATCAAAACTCTTAAATGGAATTTAGGGCATACCTGATAGCGCTAAAAATCTAGAAGGGAGGGGAGCCAGAGGTGGTGCTGCGTGAGAGAGGAGGGGCAGCGGAGGGGAGCTAGAGTCTGAGGCGGTGCGGCGAGGGAGGGGGCAGGTGGTAGTGGTGGTGGGGAGATGGAGGAGGAGGCAGTGCGGTGAGGGATAGGATGGGTGACGGCTGGGAGCCGGAGGCGATCACGTGGCGTCGGTAGTGACCAGTGACGGGCGGCGGCGTTGCGGAGAGAGAGAACAGAAGCTGTGGGTAGGGTTCGGGTGCAAGGGGGTTCGACCGCGAGGGGGGATGGAGGCGGAGGTTATCGCGCGGTAATTAAGTTGCACTGTTTGCTTACAATTAAGCTTCACTATTACTATTAACCATGTTCCTTCCATTAAACTAGAAATATCATGCATGATATTGAACCAAACGGTTTCTACTAACTACATGTATGTTCAAATCGCATAGTTTTCCTTAAATATATGAAATTTGTGCACCAACACATGATTATACAGTGCACGCATAAGGTTAGACTACATGGTTTCTACTAACTATGGGATAATTGTGTGATGACACTAAACTAGAAAACTCACACATAAGATAAGGCAGCATGATTGCTACAAATCATGCACCAACCGTACAGTTGTGAAAAACCCATAAAATTTGAAAAATTTAAATCCAAACTTCAATAATTCTTTTAAATTCAATAATTAAGTATAATAATACACAAATGTGATATTATGGTGTGACATTTCTTTAATTAGGTTTAGATTTTTAAGTTAAAATGTTAATTTTTCCCTTTTCTAATTACTATAAAATAGGATTCTAACAACGTTGGCCTTTATCAGTGCTAGTAAAAAGTAGTGATAAAGGTTTCCTTTATCAGTGCTAAATAAGCATTGATAAAGGGTACCTTTTATCAATATTTTTTTAGTACTGATAAACACTAACCTTTATTATCACTTTTTTAGTGCTAATAAAGGGTGACCTTTATCAGCACTTTTCTTTAGTGCTGATAAAAGGTACCTTTTATCAACGGTTTATTTTTAGCACTGATAAAGGTTCCAAATAAAATTAAATAATTAAATAAAAAATAAATAAAATATGTTTATTAAAAAAATATTAAAAATCTATTAATTAAATAATTATTGATAAAAATAAATAAATTTAATATACTATATATAAATTATAAATACTAATAAATTGTATATATTAAATATATAGATATTTATAAAATTAAATAATTAAATGAATAAAAATTAAAAATAAGTAAATTAAGAAAAATATTAAACATTTTATTAATTAAATAATTATTGATAATATTAATAAGTAGTATATATTAAATATATATATATATATATATATATATATGAATATGTATATAAATATATGATTTATATAATACAAAATATTTATGCTTTATATTAAATAAGTCATATATTATTGAAGAATGGTTTATAATTAAAAAGTAATATGAATTAAAAATACTCACTAATTTAATTGAGTAATGGACATAATTGAATGTTGCTTGATTTTTCAATTTAACATATATCAAACATGTGTTATATTGATTTTGTATATATATGTAATTAATGCATTTTTATATACAATTCACACACATAAATATTTATGTAATTAATGAAATCTTATATAGAAACACATACACCTAATATTTTATGTAATTTATTCAAATTTTAGTATTCATTTTAGAATTTCATTATAACATGATACATTTAATATATCATGTCCTTAATCAGTAAATTTTATTTATTTATTTTTCATTTTATTATAGTTAGGTATTAATTCATTTTTAATATTTTTTATTTTTTATTTTTTTATTTTTTAAGGAATTTAATCATTTCATATTATTTATTTATATTTATTTATTTATTTACTATGTTTTAATATTTTCAATATGTATTCAATTTATATCCATATTTTTTTAATAATTTATATATAATTAATAAAACTTATCCATTTTTTCAATATTGTTAAAGTGTACTCATTTTTAATTATTCAATTTTACTCATTTTTAATATGCATGCACTTAAGATTAAATATTCATTAATAATTTTAAAAATATATTTGTAAATAAATATTTATAAATAAATATATTTATAAATGTATACTGAATATATTTATACTTTTATATATTTATAATTATAAATAAATAAATATTATTTATATAATTATAAATAAATAATTATATATATATATATAATTAAAAAAATTATCATAAATTTATTTAAATAATGAATATATTTAATATATTTATATTTATATATATTTATTAAATATATATATATATAATTATATAAATATATATAATGATATAAATATATAAATATTGTTTTTTAAAAAAGTATTTATATAATTATAAATAATTAATTATATATCTAAATAATTATAAAATTATACTAAATATATTTAAATAATGAATATATTTAATATATTTATATTTATATATATTTATTAAATATATATATAATTATATAAATATCTTTACAAAAAATATTTATAATTATACTTATAAATCCTTTATGATTGCTAAAAAAGCAATGATAAAGATACATTTTATCAGCGCTGATTAATTTAGCACTGATAAAAAGGATATTTATCGATGCTATTTTGGAAGCGTGGATAAAAGTGTCTCGATATATCTAAAGAACTCTAACCAATCGTGAACCATTCATGATATTCAATGATTTCTGCAAAAGTCGCCTACTGTTGGTGCTCCTCCTCATCGAATCCAAGCTCGAACCAAGGCTCGAACAATTCCAAGGCATGAATCCAAGGATCTAATGATTCAACAGTCGAATGAATCCAAGGCTTGAACGAATTCCAGGTTTGGTGATATCTCTAATTTATGTCGAATAATTCAAAGCTTCAATTCAAGGTATGTTATTTTCTCCTCCTCCTCAGTCATTATTTGCTTGTTTGGCGATATCTATTTTCATTTTTTTTTGTTCATTATCTCTTTTTATTAATTATCTATCATCGATTTCCCTTCTATAATGAATTTATAATTGTATGTTTCTATGATTTTGGGTTTTTATTGACCCTTTAAGGGTTTTTTTGTTTCCTTGTAGCGTATTAATAATTACACACACTATTTCATCCTTGTAGCATATTAATATTAAATATTTTGAACTTACTTTGATGTAAATAACACACAAAAAGTGTTTGTTGAAATCCCACCCATGGATTTTATTTAATAAATCTAAATGGATTTTATGTAATGATTTATTGAAGTTGAGGTGCAGTTTGTTTGGGTTTTTTCTATTTTTAAGCTTCAGTGGTATTACATCGAGATTTTTATTTTATATTAAGTGTCCTGAATTGTATCTCTTTGTTTTTTTCTTAATATCTTATATGAACATCTATATATATATGTGCATTTTTAAATATGGGTGTGTGTGTGTGTATGTAAACATGTTATTTCATGTATATATGTAAGTATGTAGTCATATGAAATATAAATGGGATTCGTTCAATAAAGTATATGATAATTTTTTTTCTTGGTTTCAAAAATGCATTCTAAGAGAGAATATTAATGTGTGTTGTCACGACCTGTCCCGCGGGGCCTGGACGTGACTACCCCAAGCCCGCCTTCCATAGGCCAGGGGTTGGTGACTAGTACCTAAAGGCTTTTCCTGAACAGGGAAGGCATTTTCTTAGAGATCTGTACACGCTCAAAAAGGTAAATTGGAGTAAACAACCAACAAAAGTAATGTATAACCACGAGAGTAAAGTACAATAAAAATTACAACTATAAACTGAAAATAGTGGGTTGGAATACAAGCCCTAGAAACTGAAATAAAGTAAACAGTTGTCACATCTTCCCTGGAGCTCTACCTGGAGGGTAGTAGCTGTAAGTATGAAGTCGAAGAAGAGGATTTCAACTGCTCCCATCGCACCAAGCTCCACCAAGTCCTTAACCTCCAAATTCTACCTTGGAGCATCAGTAGTCTGCACCAGACACACACGTGCGAGCAGAGCCTGTGTAGGGGTGAGTATAACAACTCAATAAAGGACCCCGAGACCCTAAAGATCTCTCAGTAATCCACAAAAAAACATCACAAGAAGTACCTCAAAGGTAATATCACAAGCATGATCTAAATCATGAAACACAAAGAAAAATAGATAGCTCACTCTAACGGTATAACTTCAAGGTTATTGGTATAGGGATGACTAGTCGTAAAGCTAGATAATCTTATATGTAGTAACTCTATTGCTGACCCATATAGGTCATTGTATGTTGACCTGTATTGGTCACTAGATGATGACTAGTATTGTTCACTGGTGTTGACCCGTATTGGTCATTGGTGTTGACCCATATTGGTCGTTAGTTCTGACCCGTATTGGTCATCGGTACAGAGGTAGGGATGATTAGTCATACAGATAGATCATCCCACTCTAGAGTTTCTGATGCTGACCCATATTGGTATCTCTTCTTCTTCATATCATATCCAGCCACTGGATTCCCGCACGAAGCATGCCTGATCTCTGAAAGATTATGTTCCTCAATCCATCGATCATATTTCAACTAGTACTAAGTCCAAAAAAATCATACCCAAGGGACTGACCTGTCATAGGGGTCCCAACGTGATAGACGACGCGTCGATCGAATGCTCGGTCTATAAGACATGGGCACTTTTGTAAAAAGGGCCTGGTTGGATTCAAGTCTGATCCAACCCAGGTCACACAACAAACTCTGTCAAAAATCACTTAGAGTATCTCTAAAGGACCTCCTTGTCACAAGGGTCCTTATTCCACAGACGGCGCATCGATCGGACACACGGTCTGTTAGTTACACCCCTTTTCGTGAAATGGGTGTGATCACACCTCGGTCCAGCCCGGCTCAGACGGGCCCTCCGGAATATTCCAAAGGGGTCGCTTCCTAAAAATGGGTCCCAACACCACTGACGGCGTGTCAAACTGACACTCGATTTTTCAGTTACAGGCGTTTCTTTATTCGGGGGCCAGTTGGGTCTAGGCCCGATCCGACTCGGTCTGGTCAGCCCATCACAACGGGTCCCGGGGTCTACCAGACCCCTCCTGGGTCCGGCTCGTTAAGGGTTGGCCCGGTTCACTGGTTCCGTCCCTTCGAAGTCGGCCCGACTGGTTCGCAGGCCCAGGTCGCGGATGGCCCGGCCCGCCGGGTGAGGCTCGACCCACCCGCGCTAGCCCGCTGGGCGGGTCCGGCTCATTCGGTCGGCCCGCATCCGGCCCGGTTTTCCTTCAGGCGGACCGTGTCTCCAGCTAGCCCTATGGACGTGGGGTCGTTTTATCCGACCGGTGGGGCATTGCCCCACCGCGTGCAACGGTTGTCCAGGTGGCCGACCGATCCCTAGCCGACACGGTGCGGCGCTGGACCACACCTCCCCCTCTTGTCGCGGCCCACTGGCCACAGCTGCTGTCGCCGGTGGCGCCTACGGGCGCCACCCTTCTTCTGTGCAGTAGGCTCGAGCCGGCCACCGTGGAACGCAACGTCGTACCGCCTTCTCACCGCCTGCGGCCGGTTTTTGTGGGTCTCCTCCACCCACCGCTGACCGCCGCCAGCATGATGCACCGACGGTTCTTTCCGTGGGCCACCAAATGTGCTCTGGTGGTCCGTTCCTGGTGTTGTCTATGCCTATGAGCCTCTTGGGTCACTGCTGCCACTGTGTGACCCCTATCTCTGCCTTGTTATCACATTTCCCAGCCGTACATGGGAAACACAAGAACAATAAGATCGGCGAAGGGTCCGAGCCTTGTTCTGATTGGTCTGTGCCCTCCGTGTTAGCATTTTAACAAGGGGTGTTAGAAACAATCAGAGAATTTATAAATAACTCCTGACTCATAACCCCACATTAACCTCCCATGTTTAAAGAACAATCTGCGGATCAACTCGTTGATCGGTTGATCCACATTCTTCGTATAAATCAAGAATGGGGAAGGAGGAATATCACAATATCAAAAACAAAAACTCATACCTGGATGAGACGTCTACTAATGATGATCAACAGAACCTCCTTCATCTTTATCGTCGGTTTTTGATTCGGTGGCGCTTGTCACCACTCGCTGAATCCAATCTCGTCCTCCATGTGGTTCTTCGTTGGCGTCCTTCATTCTTCATTAAGGAAGAAATCTGTTGGCGTTTCGTCAGAGGTTCTCCCACATTTATTCCATTCATTCTCCAACGAATGGCTACATTCATTAATGTGGCACATTAATGAACTATAATTAACAGGGTTCCATAACAACACGAGCGGTGCAGTTACGCAGTCAAAGGGTAACGAGTCATTTATTGACCCGTAATCATTCTGTTGTTAGACTTCTGTTACACAGTGTTGCCGCTCAGTGGTTATAGAAAATAAAATAAGTTTATTTTATTTTTTATAACAAAAGATCTGAAAAATATCTTTCCCGATCGACCTTTTCCGATCGAAGTTAGGTCCCCCTTAGGCGAAATCCAATATTCCGGATTCAACGGTTCCCTCAGATTTTCAATCCGGGCACCGGTTCAAAAGTTAAAAAAACCTGCTCGCACTTCCACTAAACGTACTTAAAGAAAGTTCGAAAAAGTATTTTGGGCTCCCTAGGCCTCGGAATCACGTTCCATCTCAGATCCTGGTCTTACATTCACTTCAAAAAACTGTGAAAAAATTTTGTTAAAAATTATGGATTATTACATTATCCCCACCTTGGGGATTTACGTCCCCAAAATCCAAACAAGGATACACAAACAAAGAGGGATACTATGCACGCATATGAGCCTCTCGCTCCCATGTTCTCTCCCAAAGATTCCCATGCTGCCACAGAATGTGCACCATAGGTATCGACTGCCAATGAAGGATCTGCTTCTATCGATCCTCTATCTCCACTAGGTACTCCGTAAAAGTCTCCCCATCATCAATATCCATCTCGCTATGGTCGATGATGTGATATGGGTCATGCACATATCTCCTCAGCTGGGATACATGGAAGACGTCGTGCACCCTCTCTAACTACAGTGGAAGTGCCAAGCAGTACGCCACCTTTCCAATCCTCCGAAGTATCAGGAATGGTCTGATAAACCTCAGTGAGAGTTTTTCGCCTCGGCCAAATCTATGTTGTCCCTATCAAGGGAAGACTCACAAGAATACATAGTCCACCTCCTGGAACTCTAATTGTCTCCATCGCTTATCATCATAGGACTTATGTTAGCTCTATGCAGTTTCCATCCGCTCTCAGATGACTTGTACATTTTAAGTGGAAGCTTATATCATCTCTGGGCCCACAAGTGCTTGCTCTCCTAGATCCGTCCAGCACAAGGGCGATCTGAACGGTCATTCATATAACACCTAAAAAGGGGTCATACCAATGGTGGAGTGATAGTTTTTATTGTATGCGAACTCCACTAAGGGTAGGTGGTCCTCCCAACTATGACCAAAATCTAGGACACATGCACAAAGCATGTCCTCCATGGTTTGGATGATCTACTCAGTCTGACCATATGTATACTAGTGAAAAGTTATGCTCAAGAGAAGCTGATACCTAAAAGCCTCCTGCAATCCTTTCCACAACTGGGATGTGAAGCATGCATCACAGTCTGAGACTATCATCAAAGGAACCCTATGAAGTTGCACGATCTCTTGAACATAGATACGTCCCAAGCTCTTTACCAAACCCTTCTCTTGAATAGCAAGGAAGTGGTCTGAATTAGTGAGTTGGTCAACAATCACCCAGATGGTATCGTTCCCTCTGGACATACGTGGTAACCCCATCACAAAGTCCATCGATATCCCTTCCCACTTCCACTCTGGTATCTCGAGGGGTTGGGTCAAGCCTGCTGGTACCTGGTTCTCAGCCTTCACTTATTGGAAAGTGAGGCATCTAGAAACAAACTCCACCATATATTTCTTCATCCCTGGCCACTGGTACTGACGTTGTAGGTCCTGATACATATTCATCATGCCTAGATGTACTTCCAAGGGCGTTGTATGGAACTCCCTTAGCACCTCCTCTCATAGTGCCACTGGTGAAACTATTCGTCCTCTTCAAAGGATAGTGTGATCCCCACCTTCAGAATATCCTCCAAGTGCATGGCTTGAGGGTATCTGAGCACGTGTAGTCTCATAGTTTTTGTCTCTGAGTTGCATCTCTTTGACTCACTGAAGGAGTGTAGGGGATAATACCATTGACTGGAGGTAGAATGTATCATCTCTATCCACATAGAATATCTGAAGTAAGGCTAACAACTCTGAAGCCTTGTTCAGTAGCTGCAAACTCAATCTCTATCTTAGTGCATCTACCACTATGTTCCCCTTCCCAGAAGTATAGACTATCTCAAATTCATAGTCCTGGAGGAACTCTAGCCAATGTCGTTGTCTCATATTCAGATCTTTCTGTGTGTAGATATATCTGAGACTCTTTTGGTCTGAGTAAACAATGAACCAATCGCCCATTAAGTAGTGCCACCACATCTTCAGGATGGGAGCACTGGTCAAGATCTGCCTCAGCTATTGAAATATCTACTATCGTGTCTCTAACCATAGGAAGGGTTTCCCATTATTCTCCAGGGAAGTCATAGGTGCTGCTACTCTTGAGAAATCGGGTGTGAACCTCCAATAGTAGCCTGATAATCCAAGGAAGCTTCGTACCTCAGTAACACTCCTGGGTGGCTCCCAAGCAAGTATTACTTGATCTTCACTAGATCCACTGTAACTCCAGCCTTTGAGATGATGTGTCCCAAGAAGTGGACCTTTCGTATCCAGAACTCATACTTCGAGAGCTTCCCATATAACTGGTGATCCTAGAGGTGTCCAGAACTATCCTCAAGTGTACAACATGCTCTTCCTCGGATGATAATTACACCAATATGTCGTCCATGAAGACCACCACGAAGCAATTGAGGTATGGCTGGAAGATCCTACTCATGATCCCCATGAACACTGCTAGAGCGTTGGTCATACTAAAAGGCATCACCAAGAACTCGTAATGGCCATAACAACATCTGAAGGTTGTCTTCGGTACATCCTCCTCTCGTACCCTGAGCTGGTGATAGCTTGATCTGAGGTCTATCTTTGAAAACCAACGAGCTCCCTTCAGCTGGTCAAAGAGATCATCGATCCTTGACAGAGGATACTTTTTCTTCACGGTCACCTGGTTTAGGCACTGGAAGTCCACGCATAGCCTCAAACTTTTGTCTTCCTTATTGGAAAACAACACCAGGGATGCCCATGGAGAAACAATGGGCCTTACGAATCCCTTCCTCTGTAAGTCCTCCAACTATACCCTTAACTTCCAGAGCTCTGGAGGAGCCATCCAATATGCTAGTGTAGATATCGGTGTTGTTCCTGGGTACAAGTCAATGTAGAAGCCTACCTCTCTACGAGGAGGTAGTCCTGGGGCATCTTCTTAAAATACATCCTCATACTCGTCCACCACCGCTGGGTACTATGGACTCGCCTCATCCACCATGTTGAAGGTCATGAAATCTAGCTGATATGTAATCAGTTGCACCCTCCTGAGCGCAAGTCCATCTCATGTTGCTCTATTTTACTTCTCACCAACAAAGGAAAACTGGCCTCCATCTCTGTGCGTACATCGCACTGTATGTCTCAAGTAGTCAATCTGTGCATGAACTATTGATAGCCAGTCCATTCCTAGAATTATGTCGTAGGGATTCAACACCGCTACTAGAAGATCTCATCTGAAACTCTCTCCTCCGAGAGTAAGATCACGCTGTCTTCACTAGTGTGTGACCACTGAATCTCCTCCCGTAGGAGTATCTAAACGCAAAGTTTGAGCTAAAATATCAGTCGAAATCTCATAGTCCCGAACTAAGTCTGTGGAAAGGAAAGAACAGCTAACACCTGTGTCGATAAGATTTGGTGCTAAAGTAGAGAAGATGTAGATTGTACCTCATATCATCTCAAGGACATTAGGATCATGAGCCTCTACTGCCTATAGCTGGGCCTATCCCCATCCACCTGCTTTATGAGCACATGGTGGACCACCTGAGGGTGGTGGTGGTAGTGCCTAGTGACCACGACCACCTCCCGCTGCATGTCCTACTCCCCTACCTCATTTGTCTCTTGGCTGATGCTCATGTTCCTGCCGCTGTCACTGCCTCGGTGGCCCCTCCACTATCTGTCGATCATCTGCGCAGGGAGTCGGATAGTCATGAGCTCTGTGACCCTGTCCCCCATAGGAAAAATAGATAATGACTTGTTGATGGCTCCCTTGGCCTCTCAAGCCTCACAACTTTGACCCTACATCCCAAGGTCGCCCTCCAGAAGATCTAGACCACTTGGGATTTTGTGTCCTCTCTCTACTGCCAGCTCCAGATGGCTCTACTACCTATCATCTGGTAGGGTCTTTCACTATCGGTGCCTGCTCAATAAGGAAGCTCTCCATCATCAAAGCTCGCTCTAGAACACCAGCATGCGTCAGGATGCTGAGAGAAACTATTGCAACTCTAATATATCATTTAATTCCCTGTTCAAAGGCCCAAACCATGTAGTAAGGGTCCCACACCATGTCGGTGGAGTATCGGAAGAGGTCAGTAAATCTCGCCGAGTATTGAGCCACAGTCTGGCTGCCCTACTGCAGATGAAAAAACTCCTGAATATACACAGAGCATAGTGTCGCTGGAATGAACTCCGCCCTGAAAAGGATCTCAAAGTCCAGCTAAGTGAGGGTTGTCTCCTCATTCACTTGGAGCGTCGAGCTCTACCATCATCATGTCAAGCCCTGAAGAAGGCTAGCGTCCAAGATCGCCATCTATTCAGTGATTGTCTTTACTAAGAGAAATACCTGTGAAACCACCTCAATTCAGTCCTCTTCTGCCTGGGGATTCGTCTCGCCTTGAAACATAGGAGGCCTTTTTCTCTGAAACTCATGCAACATGCTCAGTTGGCGTGCATGATCCACTAGTAGCATATGCTGCTCAACAGGTGGTAGTGCTGCTGGTACACCACCCGAAGGTTCCATCACTGTGAGTGGTCCTTGTACCGACGCCTCGTCGCTTAGTGGGCCACTGTCATGATCTCTAACTGGAATCCTAGCTGAATGTCTTCATAGAGGTATCCTATAAGAAACAGATGTTCCATGGTCAATAAGTTATACCTGGTGATCTAACTCAAGAAAGATCAAGAAAACTTTTCAAAACACTAGAAACTGGTGTTTTCATGTACCGAGTCAGAAAACAGAATTCAAGGTCCTGGTGTATGGATACTTTGGTCGCTGCATCAACACTAGACTCCTTGTACTGAAAACCGAACTCAAGACACTTTACACCATTGCCTCATTAAAATTATACTCTTAGTTATTATAGTAGAATGACCACCCTTTGATACCACTTTGTCACGACCCGTCCCATAGGGCCCGGACATGACTACCCCAATTCCGCCTTCCATAGGCCAGGGGTTGGTGACTAGTACCTAAAGACTTTTTCCAAACAGGGAAGGCATTACCTTAGAGATATGTACACACTCAAAAAGGAAAAATGAAGTAAACAACCAACAAAATTAAGTTATAACTATGAGAGTAAAGTAAAACCACAAGTACAAATATAAACTGAAAATAGTGGCCCAGAATACAAACCCTAGAAACTGAAAGAAAGTAAATTGTTGTTGCATCTTCCCTAGAGCTCTACCTGGAGGGTAGTAGCTATAAGTCTGAAGTCGAAGAAGAGGATCTCGACTACTCTCGTCGCATCAAGCTCCATCAAGTCCTGAACCTTCAAAGTCTACCTCGGAGTGTCAATAGTCTGCACCAGACACACACGTGCGGGTGGAGCCCGTGCAGGGGTGAGTATAACAACTCAGTAAGGGACCCCAAGACCCCAGAAGGTCTCTCGGTAATCCAAAAAGGAAAAAATCACAAGGAATACCTCAAATGTAATATGACAAGCATGATCTAAATCATGAATCACAAAGCAAAAGAGACAGCTCACTCCAACGGTATAACTTCAAGGTTACTGGGATAAGGATGACTAATCGTAAAGCGAAATCATCTTATCCATTGTAACTCTACTGCTAACCTGTATTGGTCACTGGTGTTGACTCGTATTGGTCGTTGGTGCTGACCCATATTAGTCACTGGTGCTAACCCATATTGGTCGCTGGTGCTGACCCGTATTGGTCATTGGTGTTGATCTGTATTGGTCGCTGGTGTTAACCCGTATTGGTCGCTGGTACAGAGGTAGGGATGATTAGCCGTATAGCTAGATCATCCTACTTTGGAGTTTTTGATGCTGACCCATATTGGTTTCTCTTCTTCTTCACGTAAAATGGACACTCAGTTCGTTAGTTATGGGTGTTTCTTTATTCAGGGGCTGGTTGGGTCTGGGCCCAGTCTAACTCGGTCAGGCCAGCCTGACGCAACGGGTCCCGGGGTCTACCTGACCCCTCCCGGATCCGAAACGTTAAGGGTTGGCCCAGTTCACTGGGTTCGGCCCATCGGGGTCGACCCGGCTAGTTCGCGGACTCAGGCCGCGGTTGGCCCGACCCACCGGGTGGGGCTCGGCCCACCCGCATTGGGCCGTGGGTCTGGCCCGTTCGGCCGGCCCGCATCTGCCTAAAGGCGGACCGTGTCTCCAGATGGCCCCGCGGACGCGAGTCCATTTCATCCGGCCAGTGGGGAACTGCCCCACCGTGTGAAAAAGTCAGCTTGGCGGCCGACCAATCTCCATCCAACGCGGTGCGGCGTGGGGCCACGCCGCCCCCTCCTGCTGCAACCCGCTAGTTGCGACTGCTGCTGCCGGGGGCGTCTACGGGCGTTGCCCTTCTCTCATGCGGCCAGCTTAGGCCAGCCTCCTATAGACACCGCAGCGCGCGACGGCGCGCCACCTTCCTACCACCAACAGCTAGTTGTCGTGGGTCTCCTCCGGCCTCCACTGGCCGCCACTGGCATGGTGCGCTGACGGTTCTTTTCGCAGGCCACCAGATGTGCTCTAATGATCCGTTCTTGGTGTCGTCTGTGCCTACGAGCCTCTCAGGTCACCATCGCCACTACGTGACCCCTATCTCTGCCTTTCCATCACATTGTCTGGCTGTGCACGGGAAACACAAGAACAACAAGATCAGCGGAGGGTTTAGGCCTTGTTTGGATTGGCCCGCCCCCTCCGCGCTAGCGTTTTAACAAGGTGTGTTAGCAACAATCAGAGAATTTAGAAATAAATCCCTACTTGTAACCTTGCATCAACCTCCCATGTTTAAATAATGATCCATGGATCAACCCGTTGATCGGTTGATCCATGTTATTTGTATAAATCAAGAACGGGGAAGGAGTAATATGACAATATCAAAAACAAAAACTCCTACCTGGATGAGACATCCGCTGATGACGGTTGACGGGACCTCCTTCGTCGTTGTTGTCAGTTCATGATTTGGTGGTGCTCCTCACTGCTCGCTGAATCTGGTCTCTTCCTCCAGGTGGTTCTTCGTCGACGTCTATCGTTCTTCGTTAAGGAAGAAATCTGTCGGTGTTTCGTCAGAGGTTCTCCTGCATTTATTCCATTAGTTCTCCAATGAATGGTTATAATTAAAGAGAACCCTCCCAACACTGGGTTCATTAATGTGGCACATTAATGAACCGTAATTAACAGGGTACCATAACCGCACGATCGGTGAGATTACATAGTCAAAGGTAAATGGGTCATTTATTGACCCGTAACCATTCTGTCACTAGACTTCTGTTACACAACGTTGCTGCTCAGCGATTATAGAAAACAAAATTATTTTATTTTATTTTTTATAACAAAAGGTCCAAAAAATATCTTTCCTGGTCAACCTTCGCTGACTGAAGTTAGGTCCCCCTTAGGCGAAACCCAATATTCCAGATTCAACGGTGCCCTCATATTTTCAATCTGGTCACCGGTTCAAAAGTTAAAAAACTCACTCGCACGTCCACTGAATGTACTTAAAGAAAGTTCAGAAAAGTATTATGGGTGCCCCAGGCCTTGGAATCATATATCATCTTAGAGCTTGATCTCACATTCACTTCAACAAACAGCAAAAAAAATTAATTAAAAAATCCATGTTATTACATGTGTTTTTTAAAATTATGATTTTGAGGCATGTTTGGAAATTCTTAAAATTACTTTGATTATCACTTTTTTATTTTGAATAATATTGAAAGAAAGAAGTTTTTTGTTGAAAATTAGCAGTATTATCAAGTTTTATGGCCTTGTTGGTACCATGAAATGGTTTTTTAAAAAATTCATCATCATCTATGGAATCTGTCTATATTAGTTTTGATGTGGTAAGGTTTTTTTCTTTTAAATACTGAGATCGTATTGATGGGTGTTGGAAGGATGTTTGAATAGAAATGTTTGTTGATTGTCAATTGATGTGTTTACTGAAAAGGTGAACATACCTCCCATTACTATCATAATAGGGATCGTATGCATCTTAGTGAGGGATGAGATATAGTTACAATGTAGTCCCGGTTAGATTGTACAGATCCCCACTTATATCAAAGTTCATATGGAATTCCAACAAGGTAGGCCAGTTGTGGGTCTCTAATAGGTTATAAACATTGGAATTAATCATCATGATTATAGGTGGTTCTAACCCAAGTATTTATAGAGTCACCTCACAGGTTGTTTTAGAATTTTCCAAGACTACATATGCTTCATTTATTACTATTTACATGTATATTATTTTTGAATTAATCCAGATTTAATATTGATCCATTATAATGTGACCATTTTTTATATATTTTATTTGGTTGTATTGATTTATTTATTTATTTTACTAATGTTTCATTTTATTATTATATATTATTATTCATGAGTATGGTTATAAAGAGGCATATTCAAGAACCCTATAATATTTACAGAGTCTATAAGTATCTTTATTCAATAAAATATCAGTTATTAAGGTGAAAATATTTATTAAGATAAGTTATGGAGATTATGGATATTTGATATACCAATAATATTAAAAGTAATAATTCCTTAGGTTGTTATGTCACTTGTTCCAAAAAAAATAGAATGGAGGTTATCAGATTCTATATATGTTGGAATAATTATTAGAAAATATGTCTAGGTATTCATCATTTTATGTCTACATGTATTGGTTCCACCCCTAGGAATCTTTGATTACTATCCATGTATATGAAATAACTATTTATTTATTAAAATGTTTTATCGGTATATTTTTATATATTCTAGTAGATTAAATGAGAGTTTATTATTCTTTTTTATCATATTTGGGTTTCTTATTACTCCTTAATTGCCTATATTATATTTTCATTTATTTAGGTAATTTAAGAAAGACTTGATGGATCATTTTAATAGAGGTGAGACTAGTCTTTGTTAGATTATTGAGAGTATTAAAAGTGGGATTTCTCCCATAAATATAGAATTCATAGATGCCCTAAGGATTCATATATCATAACATGTCCCCACTGATACCCCTTGAATCACAAACAAGGACGTGTATACCCCCCAAATCTCACCTTAAATGGGACATGAGTTAATAACTAGTTACAATGATGTAATTCTCACAAATGAGAGGCATTAACCTTTTTAGAGAACACAATGGAGTAAAACTTTCATCCTCATCGGCTTCATCTATCGAATAGTTATTATTACAATTTGTTGCTTGAAACTCATCCCCCATTTATTTTATGTTTTTTGAACTACTTTGAGAAGTATTCACCCCATGGATGACTACTGATTAGATTATTTCAAGCAACATAGATGCATGTCCACAAGATATTAAGGATGAGTCTCAAACAAAAAAATGAAATAATAATTTTTTGGGAGATGAAGCTAATGAGGATGATAATTGTATGTAACTTTCACTTTTGGATGAATTCAGATGATAACACCTAACATAGTGGAGTAATTATTTTCTTAAATTCAATTACCCATTTCCTTCAAAGCATGCTAAAATTATTTGAAACAATCAAATGTTGAGTTTCCCTTATTGGAATTATCTATAAATTTCACCGTTGATAATGAATATATTATGTGTATTTATTTATTTATTGTAAAAATGAATATTTTATGAACCCAATAGGATGGATATGAATCAAAAATGGATGCACACTAATATTTTAACAAAAGAGTATGAATATGGAGTTAAATAGTTTATCAAGTTGGCAATAGAGCATGCATATGACCCTTCTCAAATCCTTTGTTTGTGTTTACATTGTTTTTATTCAAGACAAATTAGTTAAAAAGAGTTGGAAGAACATTTTATTTGTCATGGAATAGATCAAAGCTATAAATGTTGAACTAAACATGGGTAAAACTGAATGTTCACACCAATTAGGATGATACTACGGTTTATGGATCATTTGATATGAATACTAGTGTAAATGATGATGGAGATCGCATGGAAGAAATGAAAATGGAAATTGAGAATGACCTTTGTGATTTTTTAAAGTTGTTTTAGAAGTTAAATAGTTGTTCTAAGATACCATTTTATACCAATTGTACTAAATACACAACATTGTCAGTTGTATTGAAGTTATATAATCTGAAATCTAGAAGTGGATGGAGTGACACCATCTTTACAGAACTACTTCGTATCCTGAATGGTATGCTGCTAGAAGAAAATGAACTACCATGTCAAACATATGACACTAAAAGAATGCTAAATTCAATAGTAATGATCTCTAAAAAATACATTCTTTCCCAAATGACTGCATATTGTTTCTCAAGAACCATGAATCACTCATAAAATGCCCTAAGTGTGGAACAGGTCGATCTAAGAAAATTTAATCAAGTTCTTAGAAATATTTATGGTACTTTCCAATCATTCCACAGTTTAGAAGACTATATGGATGTTAGGAAACTGTGAGATAGTTGACATGGCATGCATATACAATAATTAAATATAGGAACCTGTTTCATCCTGCAAATTCTCCTTAGTAGAATAAAATTGATTACGAGTATCCTGAATTTGGAAATGATTTGAGAAATTTTCATCATGGGTTATCTACAAATGGAATAAATCCTTTTGGTGTACAGAGTAGTACTCACAATACATGGCCCGTTATATTGGTAAATTATAACTTGTCATCATAGTTATGCATGAAGTGAAAATACATTATATTATCTCTTCTTATATCTAGATCAAAGCAACCTGATAATGATATCGATGTCTATTTAGCTCCATTGACCAAAGATCTTAAATTTATGTGAGATATAGGTGATTCAATGTATTATTCTCATTAAAGTGAAGAATTCACATTGAGGGACATGTTGTATAGGATGATAAATGACCTTCCTACTTATGGAGATTTATCATGCTATAGTATTAAAGGAATGTTGGGGTGTCCCATTTGTGGAGTATATACGCACACAATTTGGTTGAAACATTACTCTAAGATTATGTTTTTAGGACATCAAATTTTTTTACCTCGACAACATAAATATCGATCCTGGAAAACAACATTCAATGGGAATATCGAACAAGGTACAACACTGTCTCCACTAAAGGGTGATAAATTGTTAGAAAAAGTAAAAGATATTGACACTATTTTTGGTAAACCATTTTTGAAAAACATTATGAAATCATGTTAGAATAATAGATCTGTTTTATTTAAATTACCATATTAGAATTGTTTGTACGTCAGACATTTTCTTGATGTCATGAATGTAGAAAAAAATATATTTGATAGTGTTATTGGAAAGTTAATAAATGTTACTATAAAAAAATATGGCATCAAGTCTATGTTGGGAATGATTGGCATGGGGATAAAGGAAGATTTGGAACCTGTGAAGGGTAAAGGGAATAATTCTCTTCCTCCAATATCTTACACTCTATCGAGATAAGAAAAATTAAAATTTATCCTTTTTTTTTAATAGTGTAAAATTTATTGAGTGTTATTTATCAAATATAAATAATTTCATGTCAATAAATTATTTGAATTTACAGAAACTAAAATCACACGACTATAATTTTTTTATGAAAGATTTGATGTTTGTTTCTTTTTGTTACATTTTTCCTAAAAATGTACAGCATACATTAACCAGGCTCTGCTTCTTTTTCAAAGCCATATTAGGTAAATTTATAGACCCGAAAAAGTTTCTAATCATGAATAAGGAGGTTGTAAACATATTATGTGAATTTTATATTTTTCTCCCACCATAATTCTTTGATATAATGGTCCACATGATGGTTCAATTAGTTAGAGAGGTTTAATTATGTGGTCATGTCCATTATAGATGGATGTACCCTATTTAATGGTATATAAATATTTTGAAAGGGTGTGTCAAGAATATAAGTTGATCAGAAGGTTGTATTGTAGAATGATATATTATTGAAGAAGTTGTTGAATTCTGTATCGATTACCTATCAGATGTTGATAGAATCGGACTCCCAAAGTCTCATCATAGTATATTCCTTATGGGTGAATGGATTTCTGGTAGAGATGTTATTGCAATTATCTTGATATAGCGGGAGAAAGTGAAGTTTTAAATTTTACATAATAGTGAAGATGTTGATATATACATTGAATCACACAAATAAATTCTTAGATATTTGAATCCATCAAGGGTTGAATTATAGATATCAAATACACATAATCAATAGTTTATAGGATGGTTCTGAGGTCAAATTTATAAGGATTTATCTGAAATCATAATTCAATCACCGAAAAACTTTAATGGATAGCCATGGGACCATAAAAATGTTATATCTTACACTAGTTTTTTAATCAATGGTTATAAGTTCTATATAAAAGAACATGATGACTGCAGTATGATTCAAAATAGTGGTGCTATGATTATGGAAGAAGAAATGCACATATATGGTTTTAAGGATAGAAATCCAATTTATGAAAATATTTCATATTTTGGCATTATCGAACAGATATATGAGTTTGATTATACAACATTTCAAGTGTCGGTTTTCCATTTTAAATGGGTTGAAAATAGGAGTGAAGTGAAATTTTGATGAAATGGGATTCATGAAGGTGAATTTCAATGTGGAAGGGAAAAGATGAGTCATTCATAATTTCATCATAATTTTTGTAAGTATTTTATGTCTCGGAACTAGAAAACAATAATTGGTAGATTTCCCTGATAGAAACTAAAAAAAATGTCGTGTCGGATGAAAATTCAATCAAGGATGACCCTTTCATTGGGAGATCACAATAATTTCATGCCGGTCCTAATGTAGAAAATGTCTTGTACATTAGAGGGGACCACAAAGAGGGGATTTGGATTCTCGATAGAGGATTCAAATACCTTAAACCTTAAAAAAGAGTTCAATGAGAAGTAAAAAGTTTTTTTAATATAATATGTTTTTCCTCATAATATTATCTATTCTATACTGCATTAAAAAAATCTGAATTAAATGTTTGAGTACTCATGCAGACAATGTATTCTGCACATGATGATGTTACCAATCTCGTGTAAGAATAGACTATAACAAAGGAAATACTTTGAGAATATTTAAAGGTAATGTTATGGTATACATTATCTATTTTACCAAAAAATTATATAATGAAACATTGGTTTAATTTTTATTATTCCTTGCAGATTTTTTTTATTTTAGAATATTTTTGTCCATATTTCATGCCTTTATACACCAAAACTTCTACAGACTTCTTCTCCCTTAAAACCTTTTCACCCCTGAAGTGTTGGCATTTATCACTTTCCTTCAAGTTCCCTCCACTGCTTTTATAGTAAGAGAAATGATTTTGCCACTACTCAATCATAGAGGTAATATTGATGTTTTCATAGTAAAATAATTATCCATAGAATTAATTTATTATTTCATATATATGTTTAATTTATTTCTTTTTAGTATTACTCACATAAGAATTGTTTTCTTATTTAGGTGGATTCTTTTGTTCTAGTTAGCATGGTTTGTTAGAAGCTGTTCTTTCTCATGAGAGATTGGACTTCAAGGATGAAACTGAGATAATAAAAACAAGGAAATGGGTTAAGAATGTGTAAAACCATCATGAAAAGGGGAATTCCTTCTAATTTAATTATTTTTTTATCATTTATCTACTATTTTTAAGTTGATTTCCTTATCATTTTTATCTAAAACTTAATCGGTTATTTTCATAGATCTTTTGGGAAGTCATATTTTCATAGTTTGATTATTTTAGAAGATTTATGTCCATATTGCATGCCTTTCTGCACCAAAACTTCCACAGGCTTCTTCTCCCTCAAAACCTTTTCATCCCTACGGTGTTGGAATTTATCACTTTCCTTTAAGTTACCTCTACAACCTTTATAGGAAGAGCAACAACACTGCCTCTGCTCAATCACATAGGTAACCTTGCTTTTTTTCACAGTAAAATCATTGTCTATAGAATTAATTTACTATTTAATATTTATGTTTAATTTATTTATTGTTAGTATTAATCACAAAAGAATTGTTTTCATATACAGGTGGATTATTTTGTTCGAGTTGGGGTGGTTTGTTCGAAGCTACTCATGCTCATGAGGGATTGAAATTAAAAACTATAATTTAGATAATTAAAACAAGGAAATGGGTCAATAATTTATGCAACCATCATGAAAATTTTAATTCCTACTAATTTAATTAATTTTTTTCATCATTTTAACTACTATTTTTAAGGTAATTTCCTTATCATTTTTACCAAATAATTATTTAGTTTTTTTCACGAATATTTTGGGAAGTCATATTTTTCTTTCAACTATCTACAACAAGATAAAAATATATATAGAATGTTCCTTTGTGTTAATGTTACCATGCTTTCCATTGGCTTTCTTTGTCGAATCTTCAGCACTGTATATTGAGTCGATGTTCTTAGCTAAAAAGGGGTTTTCAGCTAAGAAAATCGACTCAATATGCAATGGTGGCAGTTTAAAAAAATCAAATGTAAAATATGGTAACATTGTTAGTTTGAATTTTTTTTAAACTTTGGGATGTGTAGGAATCAGTCGCACCTCAATCTGATACACGGTGTGACCGGTATGACTCCAAGTGCTTATTTTTATTTAAAATTAACATTAATTTTAGCTAAAAAGACACTTGAAATACTCAAAACTGATTAAAAACATTTGGATTGTTTTGGTAATTTAGTTAAACAATTCATATGTCATTTGTGATATGTAGTAATCAGTTGCACCTCAATACGATACATGATGTTCCCGATATGACTCAAAGTGTCCATTATCAGTTTATAATTGATATTTTAATTCAAAAAGTTTCACTCACTGAAAACCAAGAAAACACACTTAGATTTTATTCATAATTTAGTAAAATGATTCATAAGTCATTTTTGATATGTAGAAATTAGTCTCACGTCAAATCGATACACAATGTGACCAGTATGACTCAAAGTGCGTGTTTCCAGTTTAAAATGACATTTTAGTAAAAAAGACAAGTGACGTACTAAAAATCAAGAAAACATATTCAGATTATTTTTATACTTTATAAAAAATATCCATAAGTCATTTATAACATGTATTAATCATCCACACCTCAATCCAATGTACAATGTGACCGGTATGACTCCAAGTTCGTATTTTTATTTAAAAATGACATTAATTTTAGTAAAAATGACAACTGACATACTCAAAACTCATAAAATGAATTCAGATTGTTTTTATACTTTATTAAAATGATTAATAAGTTATTTTTGATGTGCAGTAATCAGTCTCACCTCAATATGATACATGATGTTCCTGATATGACTCAAAGTGTCTGTTATTATTTTAAAATTGACATTTTATTTCAAAACGTGTCACTCACTAAAAACCAAGAAAATGAACTCGGATTATCTTTATAATTTAGTAAAATGTTTCATAATTTATTTTTGATGAGTAGGAATCATTCTCACATTAAACTGACACACGATGTGACTAGTATGACTCAAAGTGCGTGTTTCCAGTTTAAAATGACATTTTAGTAAAAAAACACAAGTGACATACTTAGAATCGAGAAAAAATGTTCATATTTTTTTAATACTTTATTAAAATTATCCATAAGTCATTTTAGACATGTAGGAATCAGCCACACCTCAATCAGATGCACGGTGTGATCGGTATGACTTCAAGTGTGTATTTTTATTTAAAATTGACATTAATTTTAGTAAAAAAGATAACTATCATACTCAAAATTGAGAAAACGCATTTGAATTATTTTGATAATTTAAGAAAATGATCCATAAGTCATTTTTTATGTGTAGGAATAAACCTCACCTCAATCTGATACACGATGTGTTTGGTATGTCTCAAAGTGCCTGTTATCATTTTAAAATTGACATTTTAGTTCAAAAACTATCATTCATTGAAAACTGAGAAAATTCACTTGGATTATCTTGATAATTTATAAAAATGATTCATAAGTAATTTTTGACATTTTGAAATTAGCCTCACATCAAACCAACAGATGATGTGACCAGTAAGACTCAAAGTGCATGCTTCCAGTTTAAAATGACATTTTAGTAAAAAAGACAAGTGATATACTCAAAACTGAGCAAACATATTTGTATTGTTTTGATACTTTAAGATAATGGTCTATAAGTCATTTGGGATGTGTAGGAATAAAATTCACCTCAATCTAATTCATGGTGTGACTAATATGACTCTAAGTACGTCTTTTTAAAATTGATATTAATTTTAGTAAAAAGGACAACTAACATACTCAAAACCAAAAAATTGCATTCAGATCGTTTTGATACTTTAATAAAAGGATTCATAAGTCATTTGTGACCTATAGAAATCATACGCACCTCAATACAATACATGATGTTCTTGGTATGACTCAAAGTTTCTGTTATTAGTTTAAAATTGATATTTTAGTTCAAAAAGTGTCACTCACCGAAAACCAAGCAAACATGCTCAGATTATCTTGATAATCTAGGAAAATGATTCATAAGTCATTTTTTGATGTGTAGGAATCAGTTTCACATAAAACTAACATACAATGTGACTGATATGACTCAAAGTGCATGTTTCCAGTTTAAAATGACATTTTAATAAAAAATACAAGTGGCATACTCAAATCTGAGAAAACACGTTCAAATTATTTTTATACTTTAGGAAAACAATCCATAAATCATTTGTAATGTGTAGAAATTAACTGCACTTAAATCTGACGCACGATGTGACCGGTATGAATCCAAGTGCATTTTTTCAATATATAAGTATCATTTTAGTTTAAAATGCACATCACATCACCAAAACCAAGTAAATGGGCCTAGATTGTTTCATCATCATTCTATCTACTATTACTTAATTAATTTCCTTATAATTTTTATCTTATACCTATTTAGTTAATTTTAATAGAGATAATGCTTAAATATAAACAAGAAATTGTGTTATGTGCAAGAATCAAGCGCAACTCAATCTGATACACAATGTTACTGGTATGACTCAAAGTTTAGTTTAAAATTAAAAGTTTCTCTTAATTTTTTTATATTATTACTAACATAAGAATTTTTTTATTATACAAGTGTGTTCTTTTGCTCGAGCAAGGGTGGTTTGTTTGGAAATAGCATGAGTTGGGGTTAGGGACAAAAGACAAAGGAATGGTGATGTTTTTGAATGTATGTAATAATTTGTACTTATGTAATTGTATAAACCAATGTTTGAAATGTCTATAATATAGAGTTTTTTTCTTTTATTTTTTTGTAAATTTTATTTCATTTAAATTCTATATTGGTACTTAATTTTTTTGATTTATGGTAGTGTTTCTGGTGCTGCAGTGTGTTATTATAGCATGTTGCACTGGTGCTGCAGTGTGCTGTTACAGCACACTGAAATATTCCCCTTTATCAATGCTAAATAAAAGCATTGAAAAATGTTGTTCTTTATCAACATTTTTTTAGCACTGATAAAGGATCCCTTTATTAGCGTTGATAAAATCCTAGGGTTTTTAATCTCTATTACTACACATATTCCCTTTAACATCATGAAAAATAGCTTTTAATAGCACTAAAAAAACATTGTTAATCACATCAATGATAAGGGGGTCCTCTTTATCAGTGATAAAAAAGCGCTGATAAAGGGGGTCCTTTATCCATGCCAAAAAAATGCTGATAAAGGTCTTGCTAGCTACAATGTGTTGTTAATATAACGCACACCCAACAAAAACCTACAAAAACCTGTAATTTAAAACAGTGCTATATAAATTTAATGTGACACCAGGAATACAAAAAATTTCTACCCATAGTATATATATAAAAAATAATACTATATACATTTCAAACAATGTTTTATATGATTACATATATAATTATCCAAAAAATATTTAAAAACAATAATGTTTCATATTTTGATGCTCACAATCCCCTCTCAAAAATTTCCACCCATGGTATTAGTTGCCAAAAAAATCATCTCAACCTAATAAAAAGATTCCACCTATATAAGAAAACAAATATTATGTTAGTAATACTATAAAGAAATAAATTAAACATTAATATGAAAGAATACATTAATAAAATGTCAATATTTAATAAAAAAGACATATTTGGAGTTATATCGGCCACACCGTGTGTCCTATTGATGTGGGGTTGATTTATACACATCACAAATGAGTTATGGATCATTGTCCTAAAATATCAAAATAATATGAATGCATTTGATTGGTTTTGAGTATGTCACTTGTTTTTTTACTAGAATTAATGTCAATTTTAAATAATGACACATTTGGAGTTATACTGGACACACCATAAATCTTATTGAGTTGAGTATGATTCCTACATGTCACAAATTAATTATATATCATTGTATTAGAGTATCAAAACAATCCTAATATGTTTTCTTGGTTTTCAATATGCCAGTTTTTTTTTACTAAAATTTCGTTTCAAATAGGAAACACACATTATGAGTCATACTGGTCACATTGTGCATTGGTTTGAGACTACTTTATACATATTAAAAATGACTTATGAATCACCGTACTAAATTATTAAGACAATTGGATTGTGTTTACTTGGTTTTTGGTGAGTGACACATTTTGAACTAAAATGTCAATTTTAAACTGATAACGGACACTTTAAGTCATACCAGGCACACCGTGCATAAAATTGAGGTGGGGTTGATTTCTACATGTCACAAATGACTCATGGATCATTTTTATAAAGTATAAAAACAATATTAATGAATTTGATCAGTTTTTAGTATGTCACTTGTTGTTTTTACTTAAATTAATGTCAATTTTAAATAAAAAGAGACACTTTGAGTGATACCAGCCACACCATGCATCTTATTATGGTGATGCTAATTTCTACATGTCAATAATGAATTATATATCATTTTCATGAAATATAAAAACAATCTAAATGCATTTTCTCAGTTTTCAGTATGTCACTTGTTGTTTTTATTTAAATTAATGTCAATTTTAAATAAAAAGAGACACTTTGAGTGATACCAGTCGCACCAAGGATTTTACTGAGGTTAATATAATTATTACATGTCAAAAATTACTTATAGATCATTTTCCTAAAGTATCAAAACAATCTGAATGTTTTCCTTGGTTTTCAGTATGTCAGTTCTGTTTTTTTACTAAAATGTCATTTCAAAACAGAAACACACATTATGAGTCATATCGGTCGCATCATGTGTTGGTTTGACATGAGACTAATTCATACACATCACAATTGACTTAATAATAATTTTACTAAATTATCAAGACAATCAGAGTGTGTTTTCTTGGTTTTTAGTGAGTGGTGCGTTTTGAACTAAAATGTCAATTTTAAACTGATAACAGACACTTTTAGTCATACCAGTCACACTATGCATAGGATTGAGGTTTGGTTGATTTCTATAGGTCAGGAATAACTCCTAGATCATTTTCCTAAAGTATCAAAATAATATGAATTAATTTTCTCTATTTTTATTATGTCACTTGTTCTTTTTACTTAAATTAATGTCAATTTTAAATAAAAATATGCATTTGGAGTTATACTGGTAATATTGTATATACTATTGAGGTGGGTTTGATTCTTACATGTCAAAAAAGACTCATGGATTGTTTTTCTAAAATATCAAAACAATATGAATTCATTTTCTCAGTTTTGAGTATGTCACTTATTCTTTTTACTTAAATTTATGTCAATTTTAAATAAAAAGAGACACTTTGAGTGATATCGGCCACACCATATGTCTTATTGAGTTTTAGCTGATTCCTACACATAAAAAATGACTTTTAGATCATTTTCATAAAATATTAAAATAATCTGAATGTGTTTGCTTGGTTTTCAGTATGTCACTTCTTCTTTTTACTTAAATGGATGTCAATTTTAAATAAAAAGATACACTTTGAGTTATAGCGGCCACACCGTGTGTTTTATTGAGTGGAGAATGATTTATACACATCACAAATTTCTTATAGATCATTTTTCTAGAGTATTAAAATAATACTAATTCACTTTCTCAATTTTTTTTATGTCGGTTTTGTTTTTTTAGTAAAATGTCATTTCAAACTAGAAACACACATTATGAGTCATATCGATATCATCGTGCATCAGTTTAACATGAGACTATTTCATACATGTAAAAAATGAATTATGAATCGTTTTCCTAAATTATTAAGATAATTGTAGTGTGTTTTCTTGGTTTTCAGTTAGTGATACATTTTGAACTAAAATATCAATTTTAAACTAATATTGGACACTTTTAGTCATACGGATCACAATGTGTGTCATATTGAGGTTTCATCAATTTCTACATGTCAAAAATGACTCATGGATATTTTTCATAAATAATAAAAACAATCTAAATTCATTTTCTTAGTTTTTAGTATGTCACTTGTTCTTTTACTTAAATTAATGTCAATTTTAAATAAAAAGACACACTTGGAGTCATATCGGTCACACCATACATTGTATTGAGGTGATGTTGAATCCTACACATCACAAATGACTCATGGATTTTTTTATTAAAATATCAAAATAATACAAATTCATTTTCTCATTTTTTTCAGTATGTCACTTGTTCTTTTTAAATAAATTAATATTAATTTTAAATAAAAAGGCACACTTTGAGCCATATCGGTCACACCATGCATCATATTGAGGTGTGGTTGACTCCTAAACATCAAAAATGAATCATGGATTATTTTCCTAAAATATAAAAGTAATATTAATGTGTTTTCTTAGTTTTTAGTGTGTCACTTATTGTTTTTACTTAAATTATTGTTAATTTTAAATAAAAAGAGACACTTTGAGTTATACCAGCCACATGGTGCATCATATTGAGGTTCAATTGATTCCTAAATGTAAAAAACGAATCATAAATTATTTTTATAAATTATTAAAACATATTGAATGTGTTTTCATAGTTTTCACTATGCCAGTTGTGTTTTTTTACTATAATGTCATTTCAAACTGGAAACACATATTTTTAGTCATATCGGTCACACCATGCATCTAATTGAGGTTTGGTTGAGTCATACATATCAAAAATGACTCATGGATCATTTTCCTAAAGTATCAAAATAATTCTAATGTTTTTACTCAGTTTTCAGTATGTCACTTTTTCTTTTTACTGAATTGTATGTCAATTTAATATAAAAATATGCACTTAAAGTCATACCAGCCACACCGTGCATCAGATTGAGGTGAAGTTGATTCTGAAACATTAAAAATGACTTATGGATTGTTTTAATAAATTATAAATACAATATGAATGAATTTTCTTAGTTTTTAGTATGTCACTTATTCTTTTTACTAAAAGTAATGTCAATTTTAAATAAAAAGAGACACTTTGAGTGATACTGTTCACTTATTATTTTTGCTCAGTTTTGAGTAGGTCAGTTTCTTTGATACCAACTATATTGACCTAGACATTTCATAGGTAGATATCACATCACAGTATATTAATATTCCTTATATAACAAAATGATCCATTCCATAATAGTTTAAGTCTCGTGCTTTTGGAAACATGGAAACATAAAGAACTAGTTCATAAGAGTCTCTCATTAAGTTATTATTTACTAGAAACCTTCTTAGACATATCATTTCTAAAACCATTATTAATAACCTTAGGATATGAAACATAAGAAAGGGTGATCATAGATGCTCAATAATTGTAAACAAGGGAGATATCAATGATTATATAAGGATAACATGAGAATAAAGATGTTAGAAGGTGATATTAACATTAGAAATTAATACCTTGCATATAATAGATCATAATAATGATTCATGGATCAAATCATGGTAGTTGAATCCTTATTATTCACTTCACATTTCATGGAACATGGGGTTTCCTCTTCCACCCAAAAGGAACATGTTCTCTCTTTTCTGGCTTGTTGTAGATAGTTGAAAGTAAAATATAACTTCCCAAAAGATCTGTATAAAAAACTAAATAAGTATTAGATAAAAATGATAAGGAAATTAACTTACAAATATTAGATAAAATGATGAAAAAATTAATTAATTATATAAAAAGACACACTTTGAGTCATATCGGCCACATCGTGAGTTACCATGCTTTCTATTTTTTTTCTTTGTCGAAATGGGAACATTGAATTGTCAAAATTTATCACATTCTTTCAAGTTCCCTCCACTACCTATGAAGGAAAGTGATAAATGCCGATAATGCAGGGGTGAAAAGGTTTTGATGGAGAATAATTATGTGGATGACATTGTTTGGATGAGTAGTCAAACATTTAATTTAGATTATGTTAATGTAGTATATAACAGATAATATTATGAGGAAAACATGTTATATTAAAAAAACTTTACCTTCTCATTGAATTTTGAGTTGAATCCTCGAAGTTCAATCTCTCACAAGCATGATCAGTTTCAAACAAACAGCTCAGGCTCAAACAAAGGAATCCACCCGTATAAGAAAACAATTATTATGTGAGTAATACTAAAAAGAAGTAAATTAAACATAAATATGAAATAATACACTACTTATATGGAATTTACATCTTCATTCTATTTGTGTACGTTCTTCTATCAGGTATGTTACCTATTCATTTCTGAGCACATCTATATCATCTTATGAATATGAGTCTTTTCAACAGTCATAGTAGTACTAGAAAAATATAAATACACAAAGGATTGATAAATATTTTAAATGAAAATAGTAATTATATTAAAAAATATCTCTTCAGGGATGCTAGTTTGTTCATGGAATATGATCTCTCTCATAAATTTGCAAACATAATAACCATAATATTTTCCATTGGTTTGTTTTGGACACTGCAGAAACATTGAGGAGAACAAGTAATTTGTTTTGATATGTATTTGGATAGTGAAATATTATTATATATACCTTGATACTTGTCCAGTCATAGAACTTGTATTCTTTATTATCCTTATCCCCTAGACTCATTCATTATTTTCATGATATTGATGCACCACCCTATCATAACAAAATCCTCATTAAAAGATAATATAAATTATATAACTTGATGTTTAGTTATAAAATTCTGGATGTAGTGTATTAAAAATTGACAAACACCATAATGCATAGATGTTTTGTTGGATATCCATGCATTGAATCCAGGAAATAAATCTTTATAGTATCCAAATTTACCACAATGAGCATCCAATGCTGCCTAAAAATACAAAAAGTAATAAGTAATGAAAAAAATGAAAATGTACTTGATGTGATTAAATTGAATAATTTTACCCTTTCATCATTGGTATTAAAATAGAGTATGTCATCCAAAATTTTACTTTCAAATGATTTGATCAGACCTGCCACTATTTTATCCTTTTTGTTGGTATTTATTTTTGGTTGTTCTATAGAGGTGATGTGAGGACTATTGAGTCTAAATTTTTTTTCATGGGAAAATCCATTCAATTTTTTTTCATGTATATGCTTGAAAAAAATATGAAATGTATTTAGTCATAATTAACATAGTATATCAACTTTTGGAAAATCAAATCATGAAAACATACCTCATGTATACATTTACAACAGAGCCGCCTAGCCAATCATAGTCAAGCATTTCACTTTCACTCTCAACACCAATGAAGTATTGATATTTCTATCCATATATATTTTCTTCGAAATAAAATATGTTATTGTGACCATGTTTTAACTTTTTATCCACATGAACCTTCAATGATAGAAAATGCAGATATAGAACAGGAGGGGTTGTGGTGATTTTGGGAGATCTTTTCATTCAATTGGTCGATCCTTTAGATGGTTTTGAGTCAGTTTTTCGTTTATTCCCCTTAACTTTTTCTGTCTTTAGTAACATTAATTGGTTTAGACCTTTTTTAATTATTTTTTAAAGGTTTATCTTGTGAAATAAATTGGAAATTAATACCTCTTTGTCGACATGTTTTTTTACAAGATGTGACAGTCATGCGATGAATATTACACCAACTTTTTTGACCGTATGGATATCTTCCTCATAAATTGGAATAGGTAGCTTGGTTCTAAGCTCATGGGATATGGTAATTGACACTTTCACATGACCTATTGGAAGTGGTCTATTAGGCAGCATGCCATTTTGGATATTGAACATCGTAGCCCTCACTACAAGGTGATGGGTGGGTGTTGATAGATATAAATCACAGTCATTATCACCCTGTAGAATATAAATATAGGAAAGGTATCAGTTTCTATATGATTCAAATTTCATAGAAACATTTATTAGAAAATTTATTACCTTGGCTAAGAAATATATTTTAGGGGAATGGATCACCTCATATGTTCAGGGTGTCACCCCAAAACCCACACCTCTAATGCGGTCATACTGTTCTGTCCACTTGAAGGCCAGTGATAGTATATGTTCATCTGGTACAATTGTTTTTGATTCCTGTGACTATGTTGGATATAAAATATAGTAAAATAATTTATCATTGTTATGTAATAGTGATTTAAATCAAAAAAATATATTATATAAAACTTACACATGTTTTCCATACTTTTTGTGTGTTTTCATCTATTAATATTCCATCTTTATTTACATGTGCCTCCTTCCATAACACATGGTGTGGGATGGAAGTGTCTTTGGATTTCAACTCATCAATCTACATATAAATAGAGGAACATAATTATGGTTTTGTTTCATGTCAAATAAAATTATTGTAGTAGATTTAAAATGTGTACCAATTTTTTTCAAGTGAAGCATACCCCATCCTTGCTTTATGGTAGGGGTGCGTTGGTTTTGCTATTCATTCCTTATTTCCAGTACTCAGTTACTATTTCATAAATAAAAAACTATCAATCAAAGTGATGAATACTGGTATCATCAAAAAAATTATTACTAGCCACAATGTACCTGAAAAGACACATTAACACAACAACCAATAAACACATCCCACGCTTCTTAGGTTATCAGGTGTGTATAAGTAAGCGGTGGGTGCATGTTTATTTTCCCTTCAGCATATTTAAGATGATTTCTTATTAGAATTGTGTGAAATCCTATATGAATCCTTCCATTAAGCATTAATACATATTTATTATGGGATCCATCTACTATAAATTCACTCTGCAATGGGTGATGAAGAGTAATTCAATGTTTTATTATTTTATTTTTTAGTAAAATAAAGAAATGATGTCACAACGTTACCGTAATCTCTTCCCATGTTAGTGTATTAAGTCTGGACACAATGTGGTGCCAAAAATATACATCAATCGACACGCATTTCCGAGTGATGATTCCAATGTAACTATTGAACATGGCCTTGTTGGGGTTAACATGTTGGCCCCGCGCATTCCATCCGACCTCATATTTTATACCTTTGACTTTCTCCTTAATGTTTTTTACTAACACTATCAAACTACGGTGCTCCTATTTTTTTGTGTCGTTGGTCCTTCATCACCTACCATTTCCTCATAATCAATATCATAAATATGTTCCTATGGAGCAATAGAATCGAAAAGTATAGATGGTCATTGTACCTATGCACTGAGAGCAATGACAGGTTGAGAGACCTATTATTCATCAGGAATGAGAGCACTAGCACGTGCAGATGGGCGTCCCTCGAGATTGGGAGCACCAGCACGTGCATAAGGCCATTTTTTCTCTACATTGTGAGTAGCACTAGGTTGATAGACCTGTTATTCCTTAGGATTGGGAGCACTAGCATGTGCGTAAGTCATTATCTACGGAAGTGGTTTAAATTTTAATTTAGAGTACATAAATGAAACAGAAAATGGATAATTACATGAGATAACATGATGTATATTGAAAAAAAATATAACCTCATTATAGAACTCTATTTTTTTAAAAGGCTAAAGGGATTTGAACCTTTTATAGACTATCCAAATCCCTTCATTATGGTGTCCTCTAACATAAAAAATGTCATCTACATTGGGAATACTACAAAATGATTGCAATTTCACAATAAAAGGGTTATCCTCAATTGAATTTTCATCTGACCCTTTAGTGGTTTTGGTCGATAATAGAATAATTGATTATTTTAGAAGATTTATGTCCATATTTCATGCCTTTCTGCACCAAAACTTCCACAAGCTTCTTCTCCCTCAAAACCTTTTCATCCCTACGGTGTTGAAATTTATCACTTTCCTTTAAGTTACCTCTGCTACCTTTATAGGAAGAGCAACAACACTGCCTCTGCTCAATCACATAGGTAACCTTGCTTTTTTTCACAGTAAAATCATTGTCTATAGAATTAATTTACTATTTAATATTTATGTTTAATTTATTTATTGTTAGTATTAGTCACAAAAGAATTGTTTTCATATACAGGTGGATTATTTTGTTCGAGTTGGGGTGGTTTGTTCGAAGCTACTCATGCTCATGAGGGATTGAAATTAAAAACTATAATTTAGATAATGAAAACAAGGAAATGGGTCAATAATTTATGCAACCATCATGAAAATTTTAATTCCTACTAATTTAATTAATTTTTTTCATCATTTTAACTACTATTTTTAAGGTAATTTCCTTATCATTTTTACCAAATAATTATTTAGTTTTTTTCACGAATATTTTGGGAAGTCATATTTTTATTTCAATTATCTACAACAAGCTAAAAAATATATAGCATGTTCCTTTTTGTTAATGTTACCATGCTTTCCATTGGCTTTCTTTGTCGAATCTTCAGCACTGTATATTGAGTCGATGTTCTTAGCTAAAAAGGGGTTTTCAGCTAAGAAAATCGACTCAATATGCAATGGTGGCAGTTTAAAAAAATCCAATGTAAAATATGGTAACATTGTTAGTTTGAATTTTTTTTAAAGTTTGGGATGTGTAGGAATCAGTCGCACCTCAATCTGATACACGGTGTGACCGGTATGACTCCAAGTGCTTATTTTTATTTAAAATTAACATTAATTTTAGCTAAAAAGACACTTGAAATACTCAAAACTGATTAAAAGCATTTGGATTGTTTTGGTAATTTAGTTAAACAATTCATATGTCATTTGTGATGTGTAGTAATCAGTTGCACCTCAATACGATACATGATGTGCCCGATATGACTCAAAGTGTCCATTATCAGTTTATAATTGATATTTTAATTCAAAAAGTTTCACTCACTGAAAACCAAGAAAACACACTTAGATTTTATTCATAATTTAGTAAAATGATTCATAAGTCATTTTTGATATGTAGAAATTAGTCTCATGTCAAATCGATACACAATGTGACCAGTATGACTCAAAGTGCGTGTTTCCAGTTTAAAATGACATTTTAGTAAAAAAGACAAGTGACGTACTAAAAATCAAGAAAACATATTCAGATTATTTTTATACTTTATAAAAAATATCCATAAGTCATTTATAACATGTATTAATCATCCACACCTCAATCCAATGTACAATGTGACCGGTATGACTCCAAGTTCGTATTTTTATTTAAAAATGACATTAATTTTAGTAAAAATGACAACTGACATACTCAAAACTCAGAAAATGAATTCAGATTGTTTTTATACTTTATTAAAATGATTAATAAGTTATTTTTGATGTGTAGTAATCAGTCTCACCTCAATATGATACATGATGTTCCTGATATGACTCAAAGTGTCTGTTATTATTTTAAAATTGACATTTTATTTCAAAACATGTCACTCACTAAAAACCAAGAAAATGAACTCGGATTATCTTTATAATTTAGTAAAATGTTTCATAATTTATTTTTGATGAGTAGGAATCATTCTCACATTAAACTGAAACACGATGTGACTAGTATGACTCAAAGTGCGTGTTTCCAGTTTAAAATGACATTTTAGTAAAAAAACACAAGTGACATACTTAGAATCGAGAAAAAATGTTCATATTTTTTTAATACTTTATTAAAATTATCCATAAGTCATTTTAGACATGTAGGAATCAGCCACACCTCAATCAGATGCACGGTGTGATCGGTATGACTTCAAGTGTGTATTTTTATTTAAAATTGACATTAATTTTAGTAAAAAAGATAACTATCATACTCAAAATTGAGAAAACACATTTGAATTATTTTGATAATTTAAGAAAATGATCCATAAGTCATTTTTTATGTGTAGGAATAAACCTCACCTCAATCTGATACACGATGTGTTTGGTATGTCTCAAAGTGCATGTTATCATTTTAAAATTGACATTTTATTTCAAAAACTATCATTCATTGAAAACTGAGAAAATTCACTTGGATTATCTTGATAATTTATAAAAATGATTCATAAGTAATTTTTGACATTTTGAAATTAGCCTCACATCAAACCAACACATGATGTGACCAGTAAGACTCAAAGTGCATGCTTCCAGTTTAAAATGACATTTTAGTAAAAAAGACAAGTGATATACTCAAAACTGAGCAAACATATTTGTATTGTTTTGATACTTTAAGATAATGGTCTATAAGTCATTTGGGATGTGTAGGAATAAAATTCACCTCAATCTAATTCATGGTGTGAATAATATGACTCTAAGTATGTCTTTTTAAAATTGATATTAATTTTAGTAAAAAGGACAACTAACATACTCAAAACCAAAAAATTGCATTCAGATCGTTTTGATACTTTAATAAAAGGATTCATAAGTCATTTGTGACCTATAGAAATCATACGCACCTCAATACAATACATGATGTTCTTGGTATGACTCAAAGTTTCTGTTATTAGTTTAAAATTGATATTTTAGTTCAAAAGTGTCACTCACCAAAAACCAAGAAAACATGCTCAGATTATCTTGATAATCTAGGACAATGATTCATAAGTCATTTTTTGATGTGTAGGAATCAGTTTCACATAAAACTAACATACGATGTGACTGATATGACTCAAAGTGCATGTTTCCAGTTTAAAATGACATTTTAATAAAAAATACAAGTGGCATACTCAAAGCTGAGCAAACACGTTCAAATTATTTTTATACTTTAGGAAAACAATCCATAAATCATTTGTGATGTGTAGAAATTAACTGCACTTAAATCTGACGCACGATGTGACCGGTATGAATCCAAGTGCATTTTTTCAATATATAAGTATCATTTTAGTTTAAAATGCACATCACATCACCAAAACCAAGTAAATGGGCCTAGATTGTTTCATCATCATTCTATCTACTATTACTTAATTAATTTCCTTATAATTTTTATCTTATACCTATTTAGTTAATTTTAATAGAGATAATGCTTAAATATAAACAAGAAATTGTGTTATGTGCAAGAATCAAACGCAACTCAATCTGATACACAATGTTACTGGTATGACTCAAAGTTTAGTTTAAAATTAAAAGTTTCTCTTAATTTTTTTATATTATTACTAACATAAGAATTTTTTTCTTATACAAGTGTGTTCTTTTGCTCGAGCAAGGGTGGTTTGTTTGGAAATAGCATGAGTTGGGGTCAGGGACAAAAGACAAAGGAATGGTGATGTTTTTGAATGTATGTAATAATTTGTACTTATGTAATTGTATAAACCAATGTTTGAAATGTCTATAATATAGATTTTTTTTTCTTGTATTTTTTTGTAAATTTTATTTCATTTAAATTCTATATTGGTACTTAATTTTTTTGATTTATGGTAGTGTTTCTGGTGCTGCAGTGTGTTATTATAGCATGTTGCACTGGTGCTGCAGTGTGCTGTTACAACACACTGCAATATTCCCCTTTATCAATGCTAAATAAAAGCATTGAAAAATTTTGTTCTTTATCAACATTTTTTTAGCACTGATAAAGGATCCCTTTATTAGCGTTGATAAAATCCTAGGGTTTTTAATCTCTATTACTACACATATTCCCTTTAACATCATGAAAAATAGCTTTTAATAGCACTAAAAAACATTGTTAATCACATCAATGATAAGGGGGTCCTCTTTATCAGTGATAAAAAAGCGCTGATAAAGGGGGTCCTTTATCCATGCCAAAAAAATGCTGATAAAGGTCTTGCTAGCTACAATGTGTTGTTAATATAATGCACACCCAACAAAAACCTACAAAAACCTGTAATTTAAAACAATGCTATATAAATTTAATGTGACACCAGGAATACAAAAAATTTCTACCCATAGTATATATATAAAAAATAATACTATATACATTTCAAACAATGTTTTATATGATTACATATATAATTATCCAAAAAATATTTAAAAACAATAATGTTTCATATTTTGATGCTCACAATCCCCTCTCAAAAATTTCCACCCATGGTATTAGTTGCCAAAAAAATCATCTCAACCTAATAAAAAGATTCCACCTATATAAAAAAACAAATATTATGTTAGTAATACTATAAAGAAATAAATTAAACATTAATATGAAAGAATACATTAATAAAATGTCAATATTTAATAAAAAAGACATATTTGGAGTTATATCGGCCACACCGTGTGTCCTATTGAGGTGGGGTTGATTTATACACATCACAAATGTGTTATGGATCATTGTCCTAAAATATCAAAATAATATGAATGCATTTGATTGGTTTTGAGTATGTCACTTGTTTTTTTACTAGAATTAATGTCAATTTTAAATAATGACACATTTGGAGTTATACTGGACACACCATACATCTTATTGAGTTGAGTATGATTCCTAAATGTCACAAATTAATTATAGATCATTGTATTAGAGTATCAAAACAATCCGAATATGTTTTCTTGGTTTTCAATATGCCAGTTGTTTTTTTTACTAAAATTTCGTTTCAAATAGGAAACACACATTATGAGTCATACTGGTCACATTGTGCATTGGTTTGAGACTACTTTATACATATTAAAAATGACTTATGAATCACCGTACTAAATTATTAAGACAATTGGATTGTGTTTACTTGGTTTTTGGTGAGTGACACATTTTGAACTAAAATGTCAATTTTAAACTGATAACGGACACTTTAAGTCATACCAGGCACACCGTGCATAAAATTGAGGTGGGGTTGATTTCTACATGTCACAAATGACTCATGGATCATTTTTATAAAGTATAAAAACAATATTAATGCATTTGATCAGTTTTTAGTATGTCACTTGTTGTTTTTACTTAAATTAAGGTCAATTTTAAATAAAAAGAGACACTTTGAGTGATACCAGCCACACCATGCATCTTATTATGGTGATACTAATTTCTACATGTCAATAATGAATTATAGATCATTTTCATGAAATATAAAAACAATCTAAATGCATTTTCTCAGTTTTCAGTATGTCACTTGTTGTTTTTATTTAAATTAATGTCAATTTTAAATAAAAAGAGACACTTTGAGTGATACCAGCCGCACCAAGGATTTTACTGAGGTTAATATAATTATTACATGTCAAAAATTACTTATAGATCATTTTCCTAAAGTATCAAAACAATCTTAATGTTTTCCTTGGTTTTCAGTATGTCAGTTCTGTTTTTTTACTAAAATGTCATTTCAAACCAGAAACACACATTATGAGTCATATCGGTCGCATCATGTGTCGGTTTGACATGAGACTAATTCATACACATCACAATTGACTTAATAATAATTTTACTAAATTATCAAGACAATCAGAGTGTGTTTTCTTGGTTTTTAGTGAGTGGTGCGTTTTGAACTAAAATGTCAATTTTAAACTGATAACAGACACTTTTAGTCATACCAGTCACACTATGCATAGGATTGAGGTTTGGTTGATTTCTATAGGTCAGGAATAACTCCTATATCATTTTCCTAAAGTATCAAAATAATATGAATTAATTTTCTCTATTTTTATTATGTCACTTGTTCTTTTTACTTAAATTAATGTCAATTTTAAATAAAAATATGCATTTGGAGTTATACTGGTAATATTGTATATACTATTGAGGTGGGTTTGATTCTTACATGTCAAAAAAGACTCATGGATTGTTTTTATAAAATATCAAAACAATATGAATGCATTTTCTCAGTTTTGAGTATGTCACTTATTCTTTTTACTTAAATTGATGTCAATTTTAAATAAAAAAAGACACTTTGAGTGATATCGGCCACACCATATGTCTTATTGAGGTTTAGCTGATTCCTACACATAAAAAATGACTTTTAGATCATTTTCATAAAATATTAAAATAATCTGAATGTGTTTGCTTGGTTTTCAGTATGTCACTTCTTCTTTTTACTTAAATGGATGTCAATTTTAAATAAAAAGATACACTTTGAGTTATATCGTCCACACCGTGTGTTTTATTTAGTGGAGAATGATTTATACACATCACAAATTTCTTATAGATCATTTTTCTAGAGTATTAAAATAATACTAATTCACTTTCTCAATTTTTTTTATGTCGATTTTGTTTTTTTAGTAAAATGTCATTTCAAACTAGAAACACACATTATGAGTCATATCGATATCATCGTGCATCAGTTTAACTTGAGACTATTTCATACATGTAAAAAATGAATTATGAATCGTTTTCCTAAATTATTAAGATAATTGTAGTGTGTTTTCTTGGTTTTCAGTTAGTGATACATTTTGAACTAAAATATCAATTTTAAACTAATATTGGACACTTTTAGTCATACTGATCACAATGTGTGTCATATTGAGGTTTCATCAATTTCTACATGTCAAAAATGACTCATGGATATTTTTCATAAATAATAAAAACAATATAAATTCATTTTCTTAGTTTTTAGTATGTCACTTGTTCTTTTACTTAAATTAATGTCAATTTTAAATAAAAAGACACACTTGGAGTCATATCGGTCACACCATACATTGTATTGAGGTGATGTTGAATCCTACACATCACAAATGACTCATGGATTTTTTTATTAAAATGTCAAAATAATACAAATTCATTTTCTCATTTTTTTTTCAGTATGTCACTTGTTCTTTTTAAATAGATTAATATTAATTTTAAATAAAAAGGCACACTTTGAGCCATATCGGTCACACCATGCATCATATTGAGGTGTGGTTGACTCCTAAACATCAAAAATGAATCATGGATTATTTTCCTAAAATATAAAAGTAATATTAATGTGTTTTCTTAGTTTTTAGTGTGTCACTTATTGTTTTTACTTAAATTATTGTTAATTTTAAATAAAAAGAGACACTTTGAGTTATACCAGCCACATGGTGCATCATATTGAGGTTCAATTGATTCCTAAATGTAAAAAATGAATCATAAATTATTTTTATAAATTATTAAAACATATTTAATGTGTTTTCATAGTTTTCACTATGCCAGTTGTGTTTTTTTACTATAATGTCATTTCAAACTGGAAACACGTATTTTTAGTCATATCGGTCACACCATGCATCTAATTGAGGTTTGGTTGAGTCATACATATCAAAAATGACTCATGGATCATTTTCCTAAAGTATAAAAACAATTCTAATGTTTTTACTCAGTTTTCAGTATGTCACTTTTTCTTTTTACTGAATTGTATGTCAATTTAATATAAAAATATGCACTTAAAGTCATACCAGCCACACCGTGCATCAGATTGAGGTGAAGTTGATTCTGAAACATTAAAAATGACTTATTTATTGTTTTAATAAATTATAAATACAATATGAATGAATTTTCTTAGTTTTTAGTATGTCACTTATTCTTTTTACTAAAAGTAATGTCAATTTTAAATAAAAAGAGACACTTTGAGTGATACTGTTCACTTATTATTTTTGCTCAGTTTTGAGTAGGTCAGTTTCTTTGATACCAACTATATTAACCTAGACATTTCATAGGTAGATATCACATCACAGTATATTAATATTCCTTATATAACAAAATGATCCATTCCATAATAGTTTAAGTCTCGTGCTTTTGGAAACATGGAAACATAAAGAACTAGTTCATAAGAGTCTCTCATTAAGTTATTATTTACTAGAAACCTTATTAGACATATCATTTCTAAAACCATTATTAATAACCTTAGGATATGAAACATAAGAAAGGGTGATCATAGATGCTCAATAATTGTAAACAAGGGAGATATCAATGATTATATAAGGATAACATGAGAATAAAGATGTTAGAAGGTGATATTAACATTAGAAATTAATACCTTGCATATAATAGATCATAATAATGATTCATGGATCAAATCATGGTAGTTGAATCCTTATTATTCACTTCACATTTCATGGAACATGGGGTTTCCTCTTCCACCCAAAAGGAACATGTTCTCTCTTTTCTGGCTTGTTGTAGATAGTTGAAAGTAAAATATAACTTCCCAAAAGATCTGTATAAAAAACTAAATAAGTATTAGATAAAAATGATAAGGAAATTAACTTACAAATATTAGATAAAATGATGAAAAAATTAATTAATTATATAAAAAGACACACTTTGAGTCATATCGGCCACATCGTGAGTTACCATGCTTTCTATTTTTTTCTTTGTCGAAATGGGAACATTAAATTGTCAAAATTTATCACCTTCTTTCAAGTTCCCTCCACTACCTATGAAGGAAAGTGATAAATTCCGATAATGCAGGGGTAAAAAGGTTTTTATGGAGAATAATTATGTGGATGACATTGTTTGGATGAGTAGTCAAACATTTAATTTAGATTATGTTAATGTAGTATATAATAGATAATATTATGAGGAAAACATGTTATATTAAAAAAACTTTACCTTCTCATTGAATTTTGAGTTGAAGCCTCGAAGTTCAATCTCTCACAAGCATGATCAGTTTCAAACAAACAGCTCAGGCTCAAACAAAGGAATCCACCCGTATAAGAAAACAATTATTATGTGAGTAATACTAAAAAGAAGTAAATTAAACATAAATATGAAATAATACACTACTTATATGGAATTTACATCTTCATTCTATTTGTGTACGTTCTTCTATCAGGTATGTTACCTATTCATTTCTGAGCACATCTATATCATCTTATGAATATGAGTCTTTTCAACAGTCATAGTAGTACTAGAAAAATATAAATACACAAAGGATTGATAAATATTTTAAATGAAAATAGTAATTATATTAAAAAATATCTCTTCAGGGATGCTAGTTTGTTCATGGAATATGATCTCTCTCGTAAATTTTCAAACATAATAACCATAATGTTTTCCATTGGTTTGTTTTGGACACTGCAGAAACATTGAGGAGAACAAGTAATTTGTTTTGATATGTATTTGGATAGTGAAATATTATTATATATACCTTGATACTTGTCCAGTCATAGAACTTGTATTCTTTATTATCCTTATCCCCTAGACTCATTCATTATTTTCATGATATTGATGCACCACCCTATCATAACAAAATCCTCATTAAAAGATAATATAAATTATATAACTTGATGTTTAGTTATAAAATTCTGGATGTAGTGTATTAAAAATTGACAAACACCATAATGCATAGATGTTTTGTTGGATATCCATGCATTGAATCCAGGAAATAAATCTTTATAGTATCCAAATTTACCACAATGAGCATCCAATGCTGCCTAAAAATATAAAAAGTAATAAGTAATGAAAAAAATGAAAATTTACTTGATATGATTAAATTGAATAGTTTTACCCTTTAATCATTGGTATTAAAATAGAGTATGTCATCCAAAATTTTACTTTCAAATGATTTGATCAGACCTGCCACTATTTTATCCTTTTTGTTGGTATTTATTTTTGGTTGTTCTATAGAGGTGATGTGAGGACTATTGAGTCTAAATTTTTTTTCATGGGAAAATCCATTCAATTGTTTTTCATGTATATGCTTGAAAAAAATATGAAATGTATTTAGTCATAATTAACATAGTATATCAACTTTTGGAAAATCAAATCATGAAAACATACCTCATGTATACATTTATAACAGAGCCGCCTAGCCAATCATAGTCAAGCATTTCACTTTCACTCTCAACACCAATGAAGTCTTGATATTTCTATCCATATATATTTTCTTCGAAATAAAATATGTTATTGTGACCATGTTTTAACTTTTTATCCACATGAACCTTCAATGATAGAAAATGCAGATATAGAACAGGAGGGGTTGTGGTGATTTTGGGAGATCTTTTCATTCAATTGGTCGATCCTTTAGATGGTTTTGAGTCAGTTTTTCATTTATTCCCCTTAACTTTTTCTGTCTTTAGTAACATTAATTGGTTTAGACCTTTTTTAATTATTTTTTAAAGGTTTATCTTGTGAAATAAATTGGAAATTAATACCTCTTTGTCGACATGTTTTTTTACAAGATGTGACAGTCATGCGATGAATATTCCACCAACTTTTTTGACCGTATGGATATATTCCTCATAAATTGGAATAGGTAGCTTGGTTCTAAGCTCATGGGATATTGTAATTGACACTTTCACATGACCTATTGGAATTGGTCTATTAGGCATCATTCCATTTTGGATATTGAACATCGTAGCCCTCACTACAAGGTGATGGGTGGGTGTTGATAGATATAAATCACAGTCATTATCACCCTGTAGAATATAAATATAGGAAAGGTATCAGTTTCTATCTGATTCAAATTTCATAGAAACATTTATTAGAAAATTTATTACCTTGGCTAAGAAATATCTTTTAGGGGAATGGATCACCTCATATGTTCAGGGTGTCACCCCAAAACCCACACCTCTAATGTGGTCATACTGTTCTGTCCACTTGAAGGCCAATGATAGTATATGTTCATCTGGTACAATTGTTTTTGATTCCTGTGACTATGTTGGATAGAAAATATAGTAAAATAATTTATCATTGTTATGTAATAGTGATTTAAATCAAAAAAATATATTATATAAAACTTACACATGTTTTCCATACTTTTTGTGTGTTTTCATCTATTAATATTCCATATTTATTTACATGTGCCTCCTTCCATAACACATGGTGTGGGATGGAAGTGTCTTTGGATTTCAACTCATCAATCTACATATAAATAGAGGAACATAATTATGGTTTTGTTTCATGTAAAATAAAATTATTGTAGTAGATTTAAAATGTGTACCAATTTTTTTCAAGTGAAGCATACCCCATCCTTGCTTTATGGTAGGGGTGCGTTGGTTTTGCTATTCATTCCTTATTTCCAGTACTCAGTTACTATTTCATAAATAAAAAACTATCAATCAAAGTGATGAATACTGGTATCATCAAAAAAATTATTACTAGCCACAATGTACTTGAAAAGACACATTAACACAACAACCAATAAACACATCCCACGCTTCTTAGGTTATCAGGTGTGTATAAGTAAGCAGTGGGTGCATGTTTATTTTCCCTTCAGCATATTTAAGATGATTTCTTATTAGAATTGTGTGAAATCCTCTATGAATCCTTCCATTAAGCATTAATACATATTTATTATGGGATCCATCTACTATAAATTCACTCTGCAATGGGTGATGAAGAGTAATTCAATGTTTTATTATTTTATTTTTTAGTAAAATAAAGAAATGATATCACAACGTTACCATAATCTCTTCCCATGTTAGTGTATTAAGTCTGGACACAATGTGGTGCCAAAAATATACATCAATCGACACGCATTTCCGAGTGATGATTCCAATGTAACTATTGAACGTGGCCTTGTTGGGGTTAACATGTTGGCCCTGCGCATTCCATCCGACCTCATATTTTATACCTTTGACTTTCTCCTTAATGTTTTTTACTAACACTATCAAACTACGGTGCTCCTATTTTTTTGTGTCGTTGGTCCTTCATCACCTACAATTTCCTCGGAATCAATATCATAAATATGTTCCTATGGATCAATAGAATCAAAAAGTATAGATGGTCATTGTACCTATGCACTGAGAGCAATGACAGGTTGAGAGACCTATTATTCATCAGGAATGATAGAGAAAAAATGGCCTTATGCACGTGCTAGTGCTCCCAACCTATTGTTCCTCGAGATTGGGAGCACCAGCACGTGCATAAGGCCATTTTTTCTCTACATTGTGAGTAGCACTAGGTTGATAGACCTGTTATTCCTTAGTATTGGGAGCACTAGCATGTGCGTAAGTCATTATCTACGGAAGTGGTTTAAATTTTAATTTAGAGTACATAAATGAAACAGAAAATGGATAATTACATGAGATAATATGATGTATATTGAAAAAAAATATAACCTCATTATAGAACTCTATTTTTTTTAAAGGCTAAAGGGATTTGAACCTTTTATAGACTATCCAAATCCCTTTATTGTGGTGTCCTATAACATAAAAAATGTCATCTACATTGGGAATACTACAAAATGATTGCAATTTCCCAATAAAAGGGTTATCCTCAATTGAATTTTCATCTGACCCTTTAGTGGTTTTGGTCGATAATAGAATAATTGAACACTTTCAGCTTGTAGGATCTGGAACATAAAATACGTGTACTTCCTATGATTCCATTATAAATGGTTCATCTTTGTACCCTTACTGAAATCAACTTTCATGAATCCTAATTCATCTATTTTAACAAAACTCCTATTATCAACCCACTTTCCTTTAAAAACCAACACTTGGAATGTTTTATAATCCAACTCCCATATTTTTTTTATGATACCAAAGTATGACATATTCACGTAAATTGGATCTCTATCCTTAGTACCAGAAACATGCATCACTTTAGCCATAAGTGTAACTCCACTATTTTTCATGGTATTGTCTTCACCATGATAATTTGTATAGAATGTATAACCATTAATTACATAACCATTTAAAGATAATACATATACACTTGGTCCTCTAGCTAGACATCGAAGTCGTTCTGAAATTGAATTCGGGTTTTCATCTGAATCCTTAAAAATATAGTCCTAAAACCATCCTATAAACTATTGATTATGTGTATTTGATATCCATATTTTAGCCCTTGATGGATTCAAATGCCTACAAATTTTTTTGTGGGTTTCAACATATAGGGAAGTCTCCAAACTGTTATGAAAAACATAAATGTGGTCCTGATCTCGATTTTTAATATTGATTGTGACAGCATCTCTTCCAGAAATTCCTTCACCCGTAATCCACCTGGTGTGATGAGATTTCAGTAGACCAATGCTTTCTACACCAGACATTTATTTGGTATATAATTCAACGACTTCCTCAACAGTATATCAATTCACAATACAACCCTATGACCGACTTCTGTTTTTGACATACCCTTTCAAAATCTTCATATACCATTTAATGGAGTATATCCATCTATAGTATATAGGACCACATAGTCTAATATCTCTCACCAAGTGAACCATCAAATAAACCATCATATAAAAGAATTTTGGTAGGAAGAACATTTCCAATTCATACAATATGATGGTAATTTCTCTTTCTATAGTCTCCAATTTTTCCAGGTCTATAACTTTTCTGCATATAGATTTGAAGAAGAAACCAAACTTGGTTAATTTATGATGGTCATTCTTGGACAAAATGAAACGTAAATCTATAGGCATTAGATCTTACGTCAAAATATGGAAGTCATGTGATTTCAGACCCTTTAACTTTAAATTTTTCATTGAAACGATGTTCTTGATATTTTATGAATACCCCTACGGAACCTTTACATCATTCAAGAAGTTGAAAAATCACTATCTCTCCTACTTGGAAAGAGTGTAAGTAGATGGAGGAAGAAAAGTTCATTTTTCACCCTTCACTAGCACCAAATATTCTCATATTACCATGTCAATCATATCCAACCTAGCCTTCATTCCATCATTTGTTTTTCCAAGTGCATTTACCAATGTGTCAATGACACTATCACATAAATTTTTTTCAACATGCATAACATCAAGAAAATGTATGACGTACAGACAATTCTAGTATGGTAATTTAAAAAAACTAATCTCTTTTTTCAAATGGTTTGTGTAAGGTTTTTAAAAAATGGTTTACCAAAATCAGTGTCCACATCTGTTACTTTATCAAACATTTTATCACCTATTATTGGAGATGGTGTTGTACATTCTTCTGAACTTCCATCAAATGATTTCGTCTAAGATCAAAACTCATTTCTTTGGGGTAGAAATCTGTGATGTCCTAGAAACACAGATTTTGATGAATGTTTCAACCTAATTGATTATGTACCTTGTTAACAAATGGGATACCCTTGAGTTCCTTTAATGTTATATCCTGACAAATTTCTATAAGTAGGAAAGTCATTTATCATCCTATAAAACATGTCTCTCAATGTGAAATCTTCATTTATATAAGCATCATACAACGTAACACCTGAATCCCACAATAATTTCAAATCCTCGATCAATGGAGCCAAATAAACATTGATATCATTACCTGGTTATTTTGGTCCTAATATAAGCATAGATAACATGATGTATTTTAATTTCATGCATAACCATGGTGGAAAGTTATAATTTACCAACATAATTGTCCATGTACTATGAGTGCTACTTTGAAAACCAAAAGGATTCACTTCATTTGTAGATAATGTAAGACGAAGGTTTCTCAGCTTGTTTCCAAATTTAGGATATTCATGATCAATTATCTTTCACTAAGGAGAGTCTTTCGGGTGACATAGTTCCCCATATTTAATTCTTGTATCTGAATTCCACATCAATTTCTCTGCAGTCTCCTCACTTCCATATAGGAGCCTAAACCTTGGAATGATAAGAAAGTACTATACAACTTTCATAGGACTAGATTCATCTTTCTTGTATCGAGAAATTCCAAACTTTTGGTATTCTTTAAGTGATTTGTGGTCCTTGAGAAATAGTATAAAATCATTTTGGCATGTGTGTATTCTTTTCGAGATCATACCATTGAGCGTAGCATTCGTTTGGCATCGTATGTTCATATAAAAATATCATTATCTTCTGTAATAATTTCATTCAAGAGGGAAAGTAGTTCTATAAAACTGGAGTCACTCCATTCATTTCCTGCTTTTAAATTATACAGCTTCAGTATGGATGACAATGATATATATTTAGTGCAACCAACATACAATGGAATCTTTTCACAACTCTTTAACTTCTCAAACAATTTTGGGCAATCATAAAGTTCATCTTCAATTATCCTTGTCATTTACTCAATATGATCTTCATCATAATTCACATATGTAATCACATCCTTGATACGGTCTTCTTCATTTTCCACGCTTGTAATCATATCAGATGATCCATAAAACACAATGTTATCCTATCCACTAGCTACATTTACTTTTTTCTCATGTTTATTCCAAAATTTATAACTCTTATCTATTCCATGACAGATCAAGTGTTCTTCCAACTCTTATAGGCTAATTTTTCTTGAATAACAATAGCATAAACATGGAAAAAGGATTTTAGAAGGGTCATATGAATGATCTTTTGAAAACTTGATGAAATATTTCACTCAATCTTCATGATATTTTGTCAGATGATTAACATCCATCCATTATTTATTCATATCCATCCTATTTGATTTGGTAATATTAATATTTAACAAAATAAATACACAAAAAATTGATATAAAAATTAACCAAGGATAAAAAAATTATAGACTTTAAGTCTCTTTCAATATTTATCCCAAATATTCACTTTCCAAAACCAAGGTCCTTCATTTGGGATGATCTAGATAAATTAATATTCAGATCTTCCAGCCTTTTCTTCATTGGTCTAACTAAGAGAAATTCATCCACATAAATAAGTAAAATGACAAAACTCTTATCATAATACACCTTTATATAGTAGAAATTATTTACACTACACTGCATGAACATTAATTCTACTATGAAAGCATTGAAATTCTAGTTACATTGTCTTAGTGCTTACTTAAGCCCACAAAAAAACCCATTTGAGACTGGAACCGAACCTTTTATTCTATTTAGCATGAAACCTTCTAGTTGATATACGTAGATCTCTTCCTTCGAATCTCTATAAAGGAATATAATCATGACATCAATTTGTTCTAGAAATAAACCTTCAATAGAAACCAAGCTGAGAACCATTTAAATTATTATATGCTTTATAGTAAGAGAGAAAATCTAACTAAAATATAATCCTTCTAATTATTGAAATATATTTACAACTAGATACACCTTTCACTATTTATTATCATCCAATTTCTTATTTAGATGATAAATCTAATTGTTCTATAGATCCTTCTTTCTTGGTTCCAATTCTATTATCTACAATATATCAAAATCATTGAGGGAATTAAATTATTTCTTCATTTTTTACTCACACTGCAATAAGGTCAATAGTCAACCTATGTTAAATCATAAAAAATAGAAAATCCACCTAACTTACCCACACATTCCTCATTATAGACACTCCTATAGACTAATAAAACCATACAACTAGAGGAAACTAGCTAATGCATGAGCTAAATAGTGTAGTATACATCTGGACCTATTTCTTAATTCATAGGGTTCCCATGAAACTAAACAAATGGAAGTTAGAAACAAAAATTCAATAATAATCACATGAATAAATATAATATAAGTAGTAAATCACATGTCAACTCTAACACCCTCATAAGAAAGAAACCATTTTTACATCCATGAATAAGAATCAAGCATTTTATATTAATAATAAATCTCATCCCTCTAAGGGAATAGGCCTAAATAGACATATCAAACAAGGGACCCCCTAATTTAAACCATGTAGGTGATTTTGGATGCAAATTAGGTTTAGGAGTTTCAATAGGTTTAAACATTAATTCACCTTTTGCGGGAGTGAGATCATGATGGATATCCTATAGGTTGAATGGAGTTAGTGGCATGCCCTTTCCATGGTGTTATTATCAATCTACTTTTCTTCCCTATGTAATGTATTGGTTTTCCTAATTCTATAAAAATATAAAGTTAAAATATTATGGAAAACTACATTTCATATGTCCTTTAAAAACTATTTATAAAATCACATTTGAAAACCCATTAAAAAACCAACAATTTACACAAATTTCTCTTTAAAATAACACACCCTTTTTTAAATAAACCAATTAATTCCAAGAACTCTTTCACAAAACCAAAATTAATTTTTTTTAAATCATTCAAGGAAACTTTATGACCCAACAGTATTAATCATTTAAAATGAACTACAACTCTCTATATTTTACAAATTTTCATTTAAAACTTCACACACCCCTTGTTAAAATGAAACCATCATTAAATAACTTTCAAAACATTCACATCTCTTTATGAAAGCCAATCAGGTGAGTTGAAAAATAGTTTGAATTCAACCTAAGTCTATGCCAAGTGTTTGAATCATTTTAAATCTATTTAAAACAAAAAATATATATGTGTTGAACACGTATAATTTTTTAAGAAATATTTCAAAACACTTAAATCATTTTAAAAGAGGCACTTAGGCATTTTCACAAAGACATAAATCCAAATAGAGGTACTTTATAAAATATACATGAATCCAAAATAACCAAAATTTTATAAAATATAAAGATATAAGTCAAACCAAAAAAATAGCTTTAGGGAAAATAAACATTTTTTCATATAGTAATATCAAATGACACATAAAACATGTGGAATTTCTATTAATGGGTCTTTCTTTGGGACCATTCTTCTTAAATATCGCCAAGTGTGAACTTCATGAGAAGATGTATCAATTTCATATGAGACTCCATCACCTGATATTCAACCATCATCTATGTCATGTAAGATAGATGTATCTAGACTATATGATATATTGATTTAAGAATATATTTATAGAATTTCTATGTTCTCATTATAGTGGTAAACTATTATAACCTATTAATGTGAATTATATTCCAACACTACTGGAAATAGTATATTTCCCAACGGTTTAGAACCGTTGGGATATGCTTCAGAACCGTTGGTATATCTTATACCAACAGTTCTGCCAACCGTAGGGAAGTAAGTCGTTGGGAAAAATATTTCCCAACGGTTTATGTAGAATATTTGGGATAGGTTAGTTACATTAACCTATACCAAAAGTTTGGTTGAACCTTTGGTATAAGTTTTTCCAAAATCTATACCAACGGTTCCATAAAACCGTTGGTATATGTATTTCAAAAAAAAACATTCGGTGGGATTTGATCCCAAGACCTCTAGTTTATCAGTGAATGACCTAACCACTAACCTAACATGACTTTTGTGAACATAATTTCATAAAAATATATATGTATTATCATAATTATTTTAAATTTTGATTTATATAATGTTCTCGGTAAGAAGATTCGATAAAAACTCAAAGGACCTATACCAACGGTTGTCAAAACCATTGGTATAGGTTCACTTTTCCCAACAGTTTGGCCAAACCATTGGGATAGGTACACCCTTTCCCAATAGTTTGGCCAAACTATTGGAAAAAATGGCCTCAAAGTATACTTTTCCCAACAGTTTGGCCAAACCATTGGGAAAAGTGGCCACAAAGTGGACTTTTCCCAACGGTTTGGCCAAATCGTTGGGAAAGTCGTACCCTTTCCCAACGGTTTTGGAAAACCGTTGGGAAAAGTGACCTCAATGTGGGATTTCCCAATGGTTTGGTCAAACCGTTGGGAAAGGGGACCTATACCAATGGTTTTTACAAACCATTGGTATAGAAGCGTTGGGAAAGGTCAGATTTCCAGTAGTGAAAGGACATTAAAAAATTATCATTAAATAGAATAATGATAACTATTTGATATAAATATATATACATATTTTGGAATTCCATGTTAATGTAGAGGTCATCAAGATGATACAGTGGAGTCTTGGGTGCTTGAAACACAATTATGTTGGGTATAAACATTTATTTTGTAATTATGCATTGATCGAGTGATAATACGTCATGGATTATGGGGAAAAGGTTTAGTTTTATTATTCTTATTTTATTTATTGAGAAGTTAAGGGTGATTTTCTGCAACATATTCATGAAGGCTAATGTTTTGGGTGATTCAACTAACTGCATAATTTGTCTAAAATCGTTCATAGGTTGTGCGCCTGGTGCCAGACCCTCCTCATCCCTACATGGTTTTTCCTTAAACCCCACAATTTATGACCTCATCCATGTGGTAACCATGAAACATAACCATTCTTAGTTCAAAATTAATTGAAACCCTCCTGATAATCAAGGTTTTTCATGGTTCCTCCTAAACCATGCACAATAAATCATGTCCCCTTACTAGAAAACTTCAAAATTAATGAAACTTAACCTGAAGCCTCCAATCCTTATCTGAATACCCGATCTACCTATTGATCCTCATTCATCATCTCAAAATAACACTTTGAGGAATTCCAAATCTCATATTGTCATTTCGAGTCTCAATTAAAAATTTGGCCCATCCAGTTAATGAAAATTCAACATCAGAAATTTTTAGTTCTAGTGAACACGAGTTCTTTCAACCTCTACACCATAATACTTCTCATCCCCATGAATTATTATTGGTCATACATACACATCACCCAACATAAAATGGTCACCAGTAATCAAAAATGGCCTTTTTCTATTTCTAAATTCCTGAAACACATCCAAGGAACAACATCCAACTCAGGGAACTCAACTAGCCAAAACCCAAGCCAATGCACATTATCAAAATTGAAATACCAAGATATAACCTTCTTGGGTCCATCTAAAAAAACATTGAATTCTGTTATTACATGATCACCTATCATGGTTATGTTTCTACCCACAATAAGACTCAAATTATCACTAATAACTTCCCATTATTATCACCTCCTCTAGTTAAAAAGAATAAAAGAACCTTGAACTCATGCTCCAAAAATTCATCCGGCATGGTTTCCAAGTAACCATTCCATAACATTCCTGATAATTCCAATCACCATTGGAAACCATCCTCATCATCAAAAACTCGCTAAAGTGGATGCATACCCACCATCCTTCCACGAACAAAGAACATACCATCTTTTCCTTGAAAGCCCACTCAAACCCAAAACGCACCTTTCATTCCAAAAATGATACACTGGACACAGCTTGCAACCTTCCACACCAACATTATGTGCTAACCCCAGTCATGTTATCCTTGGTTAACTCATTCCCAAAAATATCAGCTCCAATTGTCAGTCCCTCACCATCTCACCTGATCACAATTTCCTTACACCTAGAGGCATTCCAAATCAACTAAAACATGCCCACTAGAGTCCATACTCAAACCCCAGCAAGATTCCACCATCAGATCCTCTACTGACTCAAAATTGTAGTCATACTCTACCACACCACTGACGCACCTTCGACATAATCACCACAAGCTTAAAGCCGACACTCAGTTTGATCATCCACCATAACTGATTTCCCATGGGAATTAACTATAGAATTTAGACATGCACCTCAGTAGATAGTTCCAAACACCTACAACCCTTTTAGCATGGGGGTCGTACCCCTGTAACCAACTTGTAACTCCCCATAATATTAGTTTCATCTCCATCTCCTCATTCAAAAAAATCCAAACACCATTAGCCAATGACCCATTAAATTCCAAAATCTATCTATATATTAGGGATGGGGATCCATCTATTGAATTCTAATTCATTGATTCCATGAAATCTTTTGAACCAAAATCTATCTATATATTAGGAATTCATAATAATGTGGAAAAAATGGCATACCCATGACAACAGTAGGGTCCGGAAACGGTGGAGTCAGGGTAGGTGGTGATAGAAGAAGCAGCAAAGTCTGCGGAGGGCTTCGTAGCAGAGGTGGGTTCATGGTGGAGGAGGGTTTGTAATGGAGGTGGGGTTTAGTGCACAGCAGAGGTGGGTTCGCGGTGGAGGAGGGTCTGCAACAGAAGAGGGTTCATGACAGAGGAGGTCTGCAGCAGAGGAGGTTTGTGACGAAGGAGGGGTTATGGCGGAGGTGGGTTCGCGGTAGAGGAGGGTTTGCGGTGGAGGAGCGTTCACAGTGGAGGAGGGTTCACGGTGGATGAGGGGTCGGCGACAGTAGAGGTGAGGTCGGGCAGAGGAGGGGTTTACGGTGCAGGGGCTGGCTTCCACAAGAGTTTGAGGTGTATGAAAAAAGGAGGGGACTATTAAGGTTCATTTATAAAATTAGGTGAAACTTTTATCAGCACTAGTTAAAAAATGATGATAAAGTTATGTTTTATCAGTGATAAAATAGAAAGCGTTGATAAAACATGCATTTATCAGCACTTTTTTAGCATTGATAAAGATATAATGTTAATAATTTGTTTATATTATTATATATATTTAAAAAATTATATATATAATAAATATATATTTATTTATTTATAACTATAACTATAAATAAATATTTATTTATTTATATTTATATATATGATAAATATATTTATAAATAGTATAAATAAATTTTATTTATTTATATTTATTTATATTTATGTATATAAAAAATATAATTATATAATTATATTTATTTAATTATATATATTTATAAAATTATAAGAATAATAAATATATATTTTATAATTTTATAATCATTTAAATAAATATATATTTATTTAAAATTATAACTATAAATATTTATTTATTTATTTGTAATTAAGATTTATAATAAACATATATTTATTTATAGTTATAATTATAAATATATTTATTTATTTATTTATTTAAATAATTATAAAATTATAACAAATATATTTATAATTTTATAAATATATATCATTATTATATTAATTATAATTTTATAATTATTTAAATATATCTATATTTACTTACAATTATAATTATAACTATTTGTATATATTTATAAATATTTGTATATAAATATATATAATTAATATATTTATTATTATTTTATAATTATTTAAATATATCTATATTTATTTAGAATTATAATTATAACTATTTGTATTTATTTATAAATATTTGTATATATATATATATATATTTAATTATATATATTTATAACTTTATAAGTATAATAAATATATTTATTATAATTTTATAATTATTTACATATATATTTATTTATAATTATAAATATAATATATTTATTATAATTTTATATATATTAGATGTTAGGGGTATAATTACATTAAACACACACACCACACACACAAACTAGAAAGGTGGGTCATAACCCCCCCCCCCCAAGAGATAGCCCACCCATTAAGCCTTATTTATTCAATAGATGGTCTGAATGCTCAGGGGGCATGAAGTCCATTACATGGCCCAAAGGCCCACAAACTATCCCAAAAACCCAATACAGTGACATGCCTACATCATGTCTGCGTCACCATTTATCTATGTCATGCCTACATCACCATTTGTATGCGTCATGGCTACGTCACCGCCTGCCTGTGTCATGCCTATGTCAATTATACTCATGTATCAATATATTTATTAACCAAATTTATTAGAAATATATATTTATTCAAATATATATTTATTTCTTTATAATTATAATTATAAATATATATATATATATATATTTAAAAAGTATTTATATGCATTTATAAATATGATAAACATCATAAATATAATAAATATATTTATCATTTAAAAATTTATTATAATATTATAATTATTTAAATATATATTTATTTAATTATAATCTTATAAATAATTTTTTTTAACATTATATATTTTTTTAATTATTAAAAAATATATATTAATTATAAACATGCGTTTTTTATTTAATGTACACAAATAAAAATTATTTTTGAATATAAATATAATAATTTTATATAAATTAATAATATTTTTTATTAAAAACTTTTATCATCACTAATAATAACGTTGATAAAGGGTACACCTTTATTAGCAATTTTTTAGTGCTAATAAAGGCCCCCCTTGTTAGAGTTGGGGTCCTAGAACCAACTAGTTGTACTTTGATTACATGAATATTTAATGTATTTAAATATTAAACATATTATTATATATTGTTCATTGTTCTGCATGACTATGATGTAATAATGTCCTAGAGTATTTGTTGCATTGATAAGGTCATAAGAGTTCCCCGCTATGATGAGAACCTTGAAGTGCTATGAGAATATTCTTAAATATAGTTCTGTAGTTGGATGACATACTATGATGAGACACATAGTATACAGACTGTTAGGTGTGAGTACTCATAAGCAGATGAGATTTCTTCTCATGAAGTTCGCACTTGGTAATCTCCAAGACAGGAGGTTATGAGAATAGACCCGCCTGTAGGAATTCTGCATGTTTTGGTGTAATTGGATGTTCCTATCTATAAGTGTGTATAATGATCCTTAGACTTTAAGATTATCATTAATGTATGTCATGACTCACGCACTTTGATTTACTAATGAAAGTTGTCACGCCATATGTTGGCGGGAAGTAGGGTATGTTGGGTGCGTCACGAGTGACATGTTATTAATGGATAAGTCAAGGAAGGATTTGTCCCTTCCATTTATGGAAGTTGATATATCATCCCTTTGATTAAAATAGAACTGTCTCCCTAAATTCCATGGACATGGTGTAATAATGAGTTTATTTTAGGTAGTCAAAGAAATACGTATCAAGAAAACAGGTTGATGACACTATCATGAAACCTACTTGATGGTCTATTGAGATAAAGGGATTATATTACACAGTGAGTGTTTTTATGTGGATGTTGTCATTGTGACTGTAAGTTATTTCTTTTGGGTTCCTTGACCCATTGCTTGATAGTACTCTTGGACTTTAGGAAATTCTGTCTAATGCCAACAAGAAAGATTTCTAAAGGGTCACACATTAAGTGTTTCTTGGAGTCTCGATTAAATTCTATTTGAATTTAATTAATGAAATAAATATTATTCTCAATATTGTGGAATAATTTTATTCAAGTTAAAATGATCTCATAAATTAAATAAAATTTATTTATTTATTTTATTAAACATTTATCAAATATTTATTTACTAATTTGTAAATAAAATATTTATTTAAGAGAATAAATTATTTATTTATTTATTCGAGTGTTCAATAAATGGAATTGGAGTTCGAGTGGACCAAGTTCGGTCCAATAATAAAATAATTATTTACAAGATGGTAAATAATTATTTAACTAGTTGGCACAAGAAAAAAAATAACGTTGTTATCATTATGTGGAACGAGATTTCATTTATGATTCCATTTTTCGCAAGTTGGCACACCACAAATAATGTTGTGGTTATTTTTATTATGTAGTATGGGTTTTATATAAGGTTATGAATGTATTTAATTGTTATTATGCAATTAAATATTGTAACCACTAGTGCAGAAAATGTTTTTTACGTCACCATTTTTTACGTCGGTTATATAAAACCGACGTCATAATATGTAAAACGAGGTTTTTTACGTCGGTTATTTAATAACCGACATAAAAACCTGTGTTCGGTACACCTTTAATGTCGGTTATTTTTATAACCGACGTTATTAATCGCGCGGCTTCGTTTTTTACGTCGGTTATACATTAACCGCCGTAAAAAACAGAAGCGGGGGGTGTTTGTTATGTCGGTTATTCAATAACCGATGTAAAAAATGTGGTTTTTGAAGGCCTTTTTACGTCGGTTATAAAATAACCGACGTAAAAAAAGAATCCGCAGATGTTTTTGACATTGGTTATGGAATAACCGACGTAACAAAACGCGGATTTTGAGCCCTTTATAACTTCGGTTATAAAATAACCGACGTAAAAAAAGAATCGGAGGAAGGTTTTTACGTCGGTTATTGAATAACCGACGTTATAAATGTTTTTAAAAAAATTATAACGTCGGTTATTGAATAACCGACGTGATAACTCATTTAAAAATTTACCCAGACCCGTGGATTGTCATTCGCGAGTTTACCTTCGACAGTCGCGACTCGTCTCTCTCGCGCGTAAACCCGAATCGGCTTGTCCATTTCGTTGGTTTAGATTCGTTTTGCGATCATCGTTTCTCATATTTAATCTCCTCGGATCAATCATCTAAACTCGCAGCACTCAGGTAATCCTCCCACTCGTTCGTTTTTTTTTCGCGGATAGTATATATATATGTGTTGTGATTTTTTTGTTGAAACTAGCTAAGATTCTTCAATTGCGAACCCTTTTAACTCGTTTTGGCACCATAATCTTATTTATCATCCCTAGATCTATTAGTTCGACTTGCAATATTGACTTATTTTATGATTTCACTAATTTTTCATCGTTTTCTATAAATCCCCGAGAGGGTTGGGGCGTGTCCATTTGGATGGGTTGCCCTTTTACAGTTGTTACTACTTTATTCACACACAACCATGGCATAGGTGCATGGATTTGGGATCACATCACCATTTTCACCCCCTGCAAACAAAGTTTCACGAGGAGGACTCGCCAGATTTCCCCTCGGCATGTTAAAAATTTTAGATACCCTCTTTTCAGCAAGTAAAAAATTAACTAGTTTTTTATTCACTACTTATCCTAAACAAATAAAACCACCATTCTTTCTAGAACCTCTACTAGATCCATTGCATCCATCAACATACATATTTGGATCTGAAAGCATCCCTTAAGCCTTATGTTCGATGCTAACATCCTTTACTGATCTATAGAAAATATGATGGTCTGCTAAGCTCTCCATTTAAAAGTCAAACCCCACCAATTATTCAACCTCATCATGAGAAAATGGCACAACATCTGAATTTCTGATTCAATCTCTTGGGTCACTGAACAAACATTAACTCCTTGAAATCCACACCTGGAATAGACAACCTAATGTCGAGTTCCTTCTCTATCTATTGAAACTCAGTTCTTCCTCCACACCTAAAAACATTCTTTGAATGGCCCAACTTCTTGTTATGGTAAATTTTCAGTGATTCTAGGGGGGGTGGGAGGGCTATCAAGAGGGTTGGGGGTGTCCAGGGGGGTGTCCAAGGGGGTAGGGGGTGGGGGTGGTGTCCAGGAGGGGTGGGGGCTGTCCAGAGGGGTCGGGGGGTGTCCAGGGGGGTTTACAAGGGGGTGGGTGGGTGTGGGGGGCTGTCCAAGGGTGTGGGTGGGTGTTGGGGGGTGTCCAGGGGGGTGTCCAAGGGGGTAGGGGGTGGGGGTGGTGTTTAGGAGGGGTGGGGGCTGTCCAGAGGGTTGGGGGGTGTCCAGGGGGGTGTCCAAGCAGGTCGGGGGTGGGGGGTTGTGTCCAGGAGGGGTGGGGGTGCTTTATAGAGGGGTCGGGGGCTGTCCAGAGGGGTCGGGGGGTGTCCAGGGTGGTGTCCAAGGGGATGGGTGGGTGTGGGGGGATGTCCAAGGGGGTGGCGGCCTGTCCAGAGGGGTCGGTGGGGTGTCCAGGGGGGTGTCCAAGGGGTTGGATGGGTGTGGGGGGCTGTCCAAGTGGGTGGAGGCCTCTCTATAGGGTATTTGGGGTTGTCCGGGTGGGTGGGGGGATGTCCAGAGGGTTGGGGGATGTCCAGGGGGTGTCCAAGGGGGTAGGGGGTGGGGGTGGTGTCCAGGAGGGGTGGGGGGCTGTCCAGAGGGGTCGGGGGGTGTCCAGGGGGGTTTACAAGGGGGTGGGTGGGTGTGGGGGGTTGTCCAAGGGTGTGGGTGGGTGTTGGGGGGTGTCCAGGGGGGTGTCCAAGGGGGTAGGGGTGGGGGTGGTGTTTAGGAGGGGTGGGGGGGCTGTCCAGAGGGTTGGGGGGTGTCCAGGGGGGTGTCCAAGCAGGTCGGGGGTGGGGGGTTGTGTCCAGGAGGGGTGGGGGTGCTTTCTAGAGGGGTCGGGGGGTGTCCAGGGTGGTGTCCAAGGGGATGGGTGGGTGTGGGGGGCTGTCCAAGGGGGTGGCGGCCTGTCCAGAGGGGTCGGTGGGGTGTCCAGGGGGGTGTCCAAGGGGGTGGATGGGTGTGGGGGGCTTTCCAAGTGGGTGGCGGCCTCTCCAGAGGGTATTTGGGGTTGTCCGGGTGGGTGGGGGGCTGCCCAGAGGGTTGGGGGATGTCCAGGGGGGTGTCCAAGGGGGTAGGGGGTGGGGGGTGGTGTCCAGGAGGGGTGGGGGGCTGTCCAGAGGGGTCGGGGGGTGTCCAGGGGGGTTTACAAGGGGGTGGGTGGGTTTGGGGGGCTGTCCAAGGGTGTGGGTGGGTGTTGGGGGGTGTCCAGGGGGGTGTCCAAGGGGGTAGGGGGTGGGGGTGGTGTTTAGGAGGGGTGGGGGGGCTGTCCAGAGGGTTGGGGGGTGTCCAGGGGGGTGTCCAAGCAGGTCGGGGGTGGGGGGTTGTGTCCAGAAGGGGTGGGTGTTCTTTCTAGAGGGGTCGGGGGCTGTCCAGAGGGGTCGGGGGGTGTCCAGGGTGGTGTCCAAGGGGATGGGTGGGTGTGGGGGGCTGTCCAAGGGGGTGGCGGCCTGTCCAGAGGGGTCGGTGGGGTGTCCAGGGGGGTGTCCAAGGGGGTGGATGGGTGTGGGGGCTGTCCAAGTGGGTGGCGGCCTCTCCATAGGGTATTTGGGGTTGTCCGGGTGGGTGGGGGGGCTGTCCAGAGGGTTGGGGGATGTCCAGGGGGTGTCCAAGGGGGTAGGGGGTGGGGGGTGGTGTCCAGGAGGGGCGGGGGGCTGTCCAGAGGGGTCGGGGGGTGTCCAGGGGGGGTGTTATATCTTATTATATTTTGTTTAAAAAATAATATTCAAGTATATTTTTTAAAATACACATCGATTTGTTTTATATTTCAAAATTGTTTACATTCAAATTATGATTTTTTCATATAAACATATATTTGTCTTATCTAAAAAATATATATATTTTTGCTATTTGTTATAGGTAATAATGAGTCGAAGTTGGATTACGGCACATCGAATGAGCAATGAATATGAGGAAGGTGTTGATGCCTTTTTGGAATTTGCTAAAAGAAATGTTCCAAGTAGTGACATTTTTTTCTGTCCATGCCTGAAATGTCTGAATATGAAGAAGTTGAAAAGTAGAGAGATAAAAGATCATCTGATTTGTCATGGTTTCAATCCGAGTTACAACCCTTGGATTTGGCATGGCGAAACTGGACAGAATGTCACTGATGATAATGAATCGCAAGATGGTAACTCCGATGGAATTGAAGAAATGATTCGCGATATTGTAGCAAAAAAATTGAGATAGAACCGACAGTTGCACGGCTATATGGTGATGCCGAAAAACCATTATATCCTGGTTGTACAGATTTTACGGTTTTGTCAGCGGTGTTAAGATTGATTAACCTGAAGGAAAAACATGGATGGAGTGACAGAAGTTTTACAGAGCTGCTACAATTGATGAAAGACATTCTTCCAAAAGATAACGATCTTCCAGATTCACATTATAAGGGCAAAAAAATATTATGCCCGATGGGATTGGGATACAGGAAAATACATGCCTGTCCGAATGACTGCATTATATATAGGAAGGAATATGAATTTCTGAAAGAGTGTCCTAAATGTGGGACATCACGGTATAAGGTGAAAGAAAAATCACAAGCTGATGTAGAGATTACAAAGCTCCCTTCAAAGGTATTTTGGTATCTTTCTATAATTCCTCGTTTCAAACGTTTATTTGCTAATTCACATGATGCAAAAAGGTTAAGATGGCATGCTGATGAGCGGGTATGTGATGGAAAAATACGTCATCCAGCTGATTGTCCACAATGGAAGAAAATTGATGCCCAGTACCCTACATTTGGAAATGAAATTAGAAATCTGAGACTAGGCTTGTGCACAGATGGAATGAATCCATACCGAACCCTCAGTAGCACACATAGTTCATGGCCTGTTTTATTGGTAATTTACAACCTCTCTCCTGAAGTTTGTATGAAGCGCAAATATGTCATGTTGAGTATCATGATCTCTGGTCCAAAGCAACCCGGAAATGATATTGATGTATACTTGTCACCGCTGATTGATGATTTGAAACTGTTATGGGCTGATGGTATTAGGGTGTATGATTCTTATAAAATGGAATATTTTCAACTGCATGCAGTGCTTCTATTCACTATAAATGACTTCCCAGCATATGGAAATTTGTCTGGATACAGTGTTAAAGGGCATAAAGCATGTCCAATTTGCGAACAACAGACGTCATATTGTCAATTGCATCATGGGAGGAAAATAGTGTACATGGGTCATCGAAAGTTTTTGCCTATGGATCACCCTTATAGAAGACTAAAAAAGGCATTCAATGGCTCACAAGAATTTGATACTGCGCCAAAACCTTTATCCTCAGATTTGTATTTTGAGAGGGTGAAAAACCTTGATGTGACATTGGGAAAGACACAGAAATCTGGTAATGATAGACATATTTGGAAGAAAAGGTCAATATTTTTTGAGCTACCATATTGGAGGTATCATGAAGTCAAACATAATATTGATGTCATGCACGTGGAGAATAATATCTGTGATTCTTTGATCGGAACATTGCTAGATATTAAAGGAAAGACAAAAGATGGGTTGAATGCAAGGTTAGACCTACTATCAATGGGAATACGTTTGGAGTTAGCTCCCACTCCTAAAGGAAGACGAACATTTCTTCCCCCGGCTTGTCATACATTATCGAAGAGGGAGAAAAGTAGCTTCTGTCAGTGTCTTCATGATATCAAAGTGCCTCAAGGTTATTCTTCAAATGTAAAAAATTTTGTCTCATTGAAAGACTTGAAGTTGATAGGTATGAAATCACATGATTTTCACGTCATGATGCAACAAATTCTACCAGTTGCACTGCGTGGAATATTGCCCATCCGTGTCAGAAAGACTATAATGAGGTTGTGTTATTTTTTCAATTCAATTTGTAACAAGGTGATTGATGTGAATGCTTTGAACATTTTGGAAAAGGATGCAATTTTTATACTTTGTCATTTGGAAATGTATTTTCCTCCAACTTTTTGTGATATGATGGTGTATTTAATGATTCATCTGGTTCGAGAAATAAAGCTTTGTGGACCTGTATATCTTCATTGGATGTATCTTTTTGAAAGGTATATGAAAATATTAAAGGGATATGTTAAAAATCCATATCGACCTGAAGCCTCCATTATTGAAAAGTGTATTTCTGAGGAGGTAGCAGAGTTTTGTACGAGCTACTTGGATACGGCGCAACACATAGGTTTGCCTCCATCTCGCCATGAACGGGTTAATAATGAGGGAAAGGGGATTCGTGGCTTGAAAGTCAAATCACTGTCAGCTGAACAGATGAAGAAGTTAGAATCATACATCTTGAATAACATAGCTGATGTTCAACCGTATATCACATTGCATATTAATGAGTTGAAACAATGTCATCCAAAGAAGAAAGAAATGTGGATTTTGAATGAGCACAACAAAACTTTTTTGCCATGGTTTAAAAAGACCTTTCTTGGTAGATCAGATGTATCAGATACATTAAAATGGATAGTGGGTGGTCCATCTTTAAATGTGATAACATGGTCCACTTATGACATTAATGGCTATACATTTCATACGAAAGCTCAGGACAACAGAAGTGCAGTTCAGAATAGTGGTGTATTGGTGTTTGCAGAAGCAATGCATTTTTCGAGTGCTAAGGACAGAAACCCAATTTCGGCATCAAGTGCATATTATGGAGTGATTGAAGACATATGGGAGGCTGATTACTTTAAAATTAAAGTTCCTGTTTTTAACTGTAAATGGTTTATCGGTAACAACAGTGTCAGACACGATGAATTTGGAATGACACTTGTTAATCTGAATAGATTAGAAGACACAGCTGATTCTTTTATAATGGCAACACATGCCAAACAAATTTTCTATGTAGTAGATCAATCAGATATGCAGTGGGCTGTTGTTTTACAAGGGAAAAAACAATATGTTGGTGAGGATGAATTTGATGAAGATGCTGATTTATGTGAGATCCCTACTTCCATGGAAAGATTAACAGAAAATAATGATGAGTATGTTGAAGACATGGTTTGTTCTATAAGGAACGATCACAACGAAGGAATTTGGGAAAACAATCCAACTGTACATTCCTAAAATTACAGGTAACACATGTTTATTTCTTCTTTACATTTAGTTTTTTCATATAATGTTAGATATTGTAAATTTTTTACTTATTAAAACATGTATCAAACCAAAATGATAAAACAATAAAAACCGTAAAGAGGAGAAGTCATGGGCGCACCGGCTGGCCGGTGGTGGATCACCGGTTGGCCGGTGGTCCAGACAGAGAGGAAGGCTCTCTGTCTGGTCCACCGGCCGGCCGGTGGTGATCCAGCGGCCGACCAGTGGTCTAGACAGAGAGGAAGGCTCTCTGTCTGGTCCACCGGCCGGCGGGTGGTGATCCAGCGGCCGGCTGGTGGCCCAGACAGAGCAAGGCTCTCTGTCTGGTCCACCGGCCGGCCGGTGGTGATCCAGCGGCCGGCCGGTGGTGATCCAGCGGCCGGCCGGTGGTGATCCAGCGGCCGGCCGGTGGTCCAGACAGAGAGGAAGGCTCTCTGTCTGGTCCACCGGCCGGCCGGTGACACCAGGCAGTGGGCAAGTCTACTGCCTGGGTCCTCTGGCTGGCCGGTGAGCTCACACCGGCTGACCGGTGGACTCAGTGAGTCCACTTTTCAGCTTTCTTGGGCCAACTCCTTGGAAACCTTTTTCCTATAAACAAAAACACTTGAAAACAAGTTAGAACATGATAAGAGTGATTGTGATCATTAAAATCCAAGAGAGAGGGGTACAACAGACTGTGTTTACCATGTTTATCATTGTTTAACATGCTTACCATATTACCAATGTTTACTATTATGTAATTTAGTACACTTTTCTATTTTCTGATTAAGTAGTATTACAATATTTGAATTTTTATATTTGTGAACTAATGTTTGTTTTTTTGATTTGAAGGAAAATGACAGATCAATCAGTTGATCCGCCACATGATTCTGGAGATGAGCATATTGGTCATACATCTGGGGAGGAACATTCACATGCTCCTATTATGAAAAAGAGTTCAAAGGTTGGTAAGCGTGGGTGCACACGTTTACCAAAATTATCACTTGCCCGTACGAAGGAGGAGAGGATAGTCGTGGAGTTTGATGATGATGATCTTCCTAGAGGTCCAAATGCTAAAGATTTTAAGGGTTTTGTAGCAACTCAGGCTAAGAGCAAAGTAAGCATTCTCTATGATGATTGGAGAAGTGTGGATAAGGCGATAATTTCTCAGCTGTGGGAGACCATTTTGGTAAGATCTTTTGCTATTGTTTGACTGTTCTTTAAATGTTTCTAGTATATATAATATTTTTAACCTCTTTTTTATCAGATGACATTTGATATTCCTGACACTGGAGGAGTCAGGAAGAAATGCTTATCGTTGGCTGCTAGGAGATGGAGGGATTTCAAATCAACCCTCTCATCTGATTTCATTTATGGTCATAGGAGTCGTGAGAATCCATGTCGTATATATTCTTTTATAGATGAAGACACATGGAGACAATTTTTTGAAAGTAGAAGAAAAGAATCATTTTTGGTAAGGGCAATGTAAACTTTTATAAGATTTCTTATATAAATGATCTTATTATTGTTTTTTTAATGATTACTTATTCTTAATTTACAGAAAACAAGGAAAGATCATCAAGATATCCAATCTAAAAATGTATACCCTCATAGTTTATCTCGGGGAGGGTATGCATTATTGGAAGAACAAATGATGGCAGAAAAATTTCAACAACTAAGAGCTGAGTCTTCAAGCTCTGGAGAGGTGGCCCCTCCATCCCCTCCATCTAGACATGAGAAATGGAAAAGAGCTCGGAAGGGCAAAAAAGGACAATATCTTTCGGAAGAATCGAGACTCATAGTTGAGAGGATTGTAAGATATCTATTTTATTTATTTAAGTTTACTATTTTCGTCATATATTTCCAATCATTATAGAAATGTTCAATTAATTATTACAGGACTCTCTTGAGGAGAAGAGTTCACAGGGGACATTTACACCATCTGGGAGGGAAGATATTTTATCTGTGGCATTGGGAAAGCCCGAACATTCTGGCCGTGTAAGAGGATATCCGGCAGGTGTATCGGTAAGAAAAGTGTTGCCACGTTCCTCAACTTCTAACATTGAGGGAGTTTATAAAAAAAAATAGAATCCTTGGAGGCTGAAGTCCATAATATTAATGCGACAATGGAGGACAAGATTAGAGCATCGGTGCAGTTTATGTTTGCAGACTTGCAAAGACAATTTCAGGGTGCAGCTCCCACTCCACCTCTCCCAGTAGCTCCCACTCCCCCACCTCAGCCTGTGGACCCCATTTTTGATCCTCCTCCTCCGCCGCAGCTACCTACTTATTGTGAGTTGTATGTTGATGATCCTCAACATCATATAGTTTCATATGGGATGGTATATTGTATAGGAGATACAGTTCATCATCAACAGTTAGAGGTAGAGAATCAGAGGGTCACTGTACAGGATATTATAGATAGATCAGCTCGGATACCATTACCTACAGATGAGGTGACGACAGTTGGACATAGTATCGGCCATTTTTTACTTTGGCCATCCAGACTTCTTCGACTCATTACCATAGAGGTATGGATGTTATATCTTTTATTTTATATTTTTATTAATGTTTTATCATTTGAAAACTAATATATTTTTCAATTTATTTTTACAGGAATACTTCAAAGGTAAAGAAATACTGTATAGACAACAACAAAGACAGATAGCTATGACATCAGATGCAGATACTAGCAGTCTTGACAAATTGTCAAGATATTCAAATTTGTTGGCGGATCATTATGACTTTACAATGGAAGCTCATGTCTGTGGACGTGAACTAAGTGTGGGGATTATGAAAACTGATATCATGGAGTTTGTCACTGGAGATAAGTTGGGCATCAACGTGGTGCAAATTTTTATCATGTAAGTCTTAACACCTTTTCCTTGCGTTATATTTATTAAAAATGTATACTTATGTCTGCTTTGTATTAGGTATCTGTATAAAATTTGTGAGAGGAATGAGCTGACAGATGTATATGGATTCGTGGACCCACAATTGATTTCCCCTGAAGCATGTGCATTGGATGAGGAACAAAGAATGATTTATATTGCTGATAGATTTGAAAAGAATGTAATCACACAGTGTTGGATGATGCCTTTTTGTGAGAGGTATGAAACACATCCCTCTCAAAGAGTTAATTATCTTTTAACATAAAAAACCATTAACGTTAAATTTCCTTTTATCAGGGATCATTGGATGTTAGGGGTTTTTTGCCCTAGGGAGAAAGCACTTTATTGGATATGCTCTCTCCATGATGATGTGCGAGAAAGTTTTAAGAATATATTGGAAATGTAAGTTTCAATTTCACAATAGTTTTATATATTATAATGAATTTTAAATTTACCCCATTCGTATTATTTTCTAACAGGTCATGGGTCCACTTTCGAAAAAGCTCAAAGAAAAGGAATTTCAAGATCAAATATGTACATGAGAAGGTAAATATCCATTTATAATTTGTACATTTTGATTTATTACATAAAAATAATATATTTAATTTACACTCATTCAAACAGAAATGTCATGAGCAACAAGGCATCATCGAATGCGGATATTACATGTTAAGATTTATGTATGAAATAATAACAACTGGGACAGTTCTGAGTTTTGACCTGGTAAGATTTCCTCTTTCTCATAATATTTCAATTTGATTTATTCATTATACACGTTGACTACTATCCTTTTCCTTTGTAGCTTTTTGATGACCCTCAACCCTTTACTGCTAAAGATATCAAACACTTACAAGTGGAGTGGTCAAATTATTTTACAGGTTTGATTGACTTTTAGTTGTTTGTAATGTAAAATGTAATTTTGAATATTGTCAATGTAATTGTGTATTTCGTAGTCGTTTAGGTTGGATTTAGTTTTTTTTGAAGTTGACAGTGTAAGTTTTGAATGTTATATAAGTGAATGTTTAATTTTTCTCTACTTCTTGTTTTGGTCTATTGTTGATGGTTTTTCTGGTCTGGATTTTGGTATGGGGGGAGAGGTTCCAAGGGGGTGGGTGGGTGTTTGGGGGTGTCCAAGGGATATGGGAGGGGTGTCCAAGGTGTGTTTGGGGCTGTCCTAGGGGTCGAGGGGGTGTAAATGAGGGTGGGGGTGTCCAAGGGGTGGGGGGTGTCCAAGGGATATGGGAGGGGTGTCCAAGGTGTGTTTGGGGCTGTCCAAGGGGTCGGTTGGGTGTAAATGAGGGTGGGGGGGGGGCTGTCCAAGGGGTGGGGGGTGTCCAAGTGGTGGGGGGTGTCCAAGGGATATAGGAGGGGTGTCCAAGGGGTGTTTGGGGTTGTCCAAGGGGATGGGGGGTTTCCAAGGGGTCGGGGGGGTTTCCAAGGGGTTGGGGGGGTGTCCAGGGGGTGGGGGCTGTCCAAGGGGTGGGGGGTGTCCAAGGGGTGGGGGGTGTCCAAGGGATATGGGAGGGGTGTCCAAGGGGTTTTTGGGGCTGTCCTAGTATTCGGGGGGTGTAAATGAGGGTGGGGGCTGTCGAAGGGGTGGGGGTGTCCAAGGGGTGGGGGGTGTCCAAGGGATATGGGAGTGGTGTCCAAGGTGTCTGGGAGTTCTGTCCAAGGGGCCGGTTGGGTGTAAATGAGGGTGGGGGGGCTGTCCAAGGGGTGGGGGTGTCCAAGGGGTGGGGGGTGTCCAAGGGATATGGGAGGGGTGTCCAAGGGGTGTTTGGGGCTGTCCAAGGGCTCGGGGGGGGGGGGGGGGTGTCCAGGGGTCAGGGGGGTGTCCAAGGGGTCTGGGAGGGCTGTCAAGGTGTGGGGGGTGTCCAATGGGTGTTTGAGACTGTACTAGGGGTCTTGGGGGTGTAAATGAGGGTGGGGGGGCTGTCCAAGGGGTGGGGGTGTCCAAGGGGTGGGGGTGTCCAAGGGATATGGGAGGGGTGTCCAATGGGTGTTTGAGGCTGTACTAGGGGTCGTGGGGGTGTAAATGAGGGTGGGGGGGCTGTCCAAGGGGTGGAGGTGTCCAAGGGTTGTGGTGGGGCTCCAATGTGGTGGGGGAGGGCTGGCCAGGTTGTTAGGTGGGTATAGATGAGGGTGGGGTTCAGTTGGGGCTTGGGGGAGGGCTGGCATGGTTATTTTTGTTGTTTGGTTTCTGGTTGCTTTTTGGTGAGAGCAGTGCAATTATTTTAAAAAATATATATATCGCTTTCATGTCGGTTATTTTATAACCGACGTGGTAAATAAATTGGTAGGGGTTTATCACGTCGGTTTTTTCGACAACCGACGTGATAAACCGTTCCCGGGCCTTTTATCACCTCGGTTCTTAATATAACCGACGTGCTAAAAGGCCTGGGAATCGATTTACCACGTCGGTTATTGGATAACCGACGTGCTAAAACGTTTCCCAGGCCTTTTTATCACGTCGGTTATTTAAGAAACCGACGTGATAATAGGCCCGGGGAAGGGTTAATCACGTCGGTTATGTCATAACCGACGTGATAAATGATATCCCAGGCGTTTTATCACATCGGTTATATTAATAACCGACGTGATAACCCCCCCCCCCCCCCCCGCGCATATTTATCATGTCGGTTATTAATGAACCGACGTGATAAACACCGTGATGTTAGGGATGTTACGTCGGGTTTTAAATAACCGACGTAAAAAATGTTTTCTGCACTAGTGAACTGAAACCTAATGTAGTTAAATAGACAGGTACATCTATTGTGCCATTACAGTTGGTGAACCGAATTGCCTATGGTGAGAGAATTTTTTAGCCAAAACAATTTCTCTCTCGAATCCTCTCCTCTCCCCTCTCAAGAATGAGAGACATTCTTCAAGACTGAAGAACAGGCGATCAAGAATGATCGATGCAAGACACTCGCTTCACCATGCTAGCACCCAAAAAACGAGCCATCGGAACACGTGTGGATCACTACTAGAGGGATTCTAGTTTGGATCCTAACAAGCACAATGAGATAATCCAGAAGGGTCATTTCAGACGATCAACATTATCAATGAAGAAATTACCAAAGATTCAGGTATTTAATTTATGCATAAATTATTTAAATTAATTATAAACATGATGTGCAAGATCCTCTCTCTAGGATCCAAAAACCTTTCTTCTTTTTTTCTAGATCTTTGATCTTAATCCATGGATACTAGAATTTATCATTATATTGATCCCATATTATTCATCGATTATGGAAAAGACAAAGTTGGGCTCTCCCAACCGCCATGCTTTCGCTGCATCTGGTTCCTTCAAGTGGTATTAGAGCGAGGTTCATCATCATTTATAATTATTTAAATAATTCATTGATGATTTATGATTTAATAATTTAGTTTTTCAATTCAAGGTTAATCATTCTTGTAATTTGGATTTCAATATCTGTTCTTACTCTTTCGTTTCTCGCAGATCTAGCAGAAACGAATAATTTTTGGATTAAAATTAAAGAGAGGAACTCATCAGGAGGCGCCGACGATTCTGTCTAGGTGACACAAAAGTGCATGCCATGTGTTCGAGCTTGCGCATCATGTTCTCTGGCATACACGCCGTGTAATCCGGACTGCACATTGTGTAGTCTTGTTCAGCGCATCGGGAGTAATTCGGTAATTACTCAAGCTGTGTGCATTTATTGCATGCGGTGTAATTAATTTTACATCGTGTGTTTACCAGGACAGATAACCACATGCTTACTGGATTACACGTTGTGTGTCCCACTAGACATGGTGTGTAGTCCCTTCAGGTTAGGGGCTAATCCATGTATCCCATATATAGATTGAGCCGACTGGTAACCATGTAACGTGGAGACAACACAGCATGTAACCCACTTTACACATCATGTACTCCAAAATATCCAAAGTACGCCTCACAAACTGATTCCCTAGGCATGTACTTAGAGAAAGACGGTGAAGGTAGTACACACCGTGTAGTCATAACTACATGTCATGTACTTTACCAAATTACACAAAGTTAAAACTTTAATGTTTGTGTAATGTTTATAACCACTCATAATGTATAAATCATACTACAGATTGGTACTCTATGAATTGAATCATAATGTATGACATATGTCAGAAGAGTAAAACAGTATATGAATATAATACATGTTGGGTAGATTCGAACAAGTATTCACCAGGTTACCTCCAAGGTTCATTTATGTACAAGGATGAGAATCTCAAGGAAATTCAGAAAAGAAATTAAGATAGAAGGATTGATTAATTAAAGATAATAATTAATCGATTCAAGCACGATTTATCTCGATGAGAATGATTAAATAATTGTATTCTAGTTTTATTAATTGTGTAATTCATTGCATGTATGTGGATAATCATGATCTAGACCATACCTTTGTATGTGATTGGTTTCATTTAATTTATTTGTTAAATTAAATTATTGGCATGTGATCCATCTCTCCTCATTAATATGTAGGGTCTACATTCCCATGGTTTCTTTTATGTAAACCCCCTTTTTACCCCTCACTTGAATATGAGTTAAAAAGTATATGTAATGGATGGATCTCCCAAGCTAGTGGAAGAAGTTCAAGCTGGAGCCAAGATGAAACCAATCCCATGAGATACAAAGGTGTACAGGTGTAAAGCTGTAAACACGAACCCAAAAGGTTCAAGGTGTTTTTCCCCTAGGTTAGGGTTAGTTTATCAACTGTTATATAAACTAACCATTAAAAAATAGCATGATCATGCCCTTTACTTTATTTTATTTCTGTCAGTTGCATGGTTTATCATTATGGATGTGTTGTCGCAATCACATAATTAATGAATTAAACAAACATTAAAGATGGAACTAAAATAAACCAAGATTATAGGTAAATATTATCAAGACATGGTTAATCACTTAAGAAAGTTCCACTTAATATTAACAATCATGTGAGGAAGATAATAATAATTTTATGCATAAGTGATAAAAATCCCTCAATAAAATATTAAGTCAGACTAAGACTTCTGTTACTTGATTAAGGGCAAGAGTCAATAAAACTATGTGTTTGAATAACCTTTATTGGGACACTTACTTTTATACAGGAATCACTTATGAAAGTTTCAGTTTGACTTAACCATATTACATTAAGAGGAGTATCCCTTTCTAGACATGGTGTAATATTGGAGGAAAGTGTTGAGAAATCCAAGTTAGGATTTTAGGATTAGGGAGTCCACTCAACGGATCAAGGAGCTACAATCCCATAGTTGGCAAAGACCTACCTACCTAAATACCTTAAAATAGATTGACTAACCCTTGATGGGGATATGCGAAGGGGAATATGGATCCTTTCCACTAGAATTTCTAAGAAACTAGACATTCTGAGTTCAATGGTGAGGACCATTGGGACTTGATAAAATAGTGGGAGAGTTAATAAAATTAATTTATTATTTCTCATAAAATGTAATCAATAAAGTACTAATAATTTTCTATTTTAATTGTAGTATAAAATGACAAGATCTACCACACTATCCCTGTGATCAATTCTAGATAAAGACAACATCCTCACTTGTAGTAACTTCCAAGAATGGTTTAGACACCTTCAGGTTGTTCTACTCCATGAATGTAAGTCTTACATGCTATAGTTAGCATTACCTGATTCGCCTACCAAAGAGGCGAGTGGTGAGGATTTCCTAGTCTACGAGAAACATATGAATGATGTGATCAATGTTCAATGTTTGATACTTTCATCAATGTCTAGTGAACTCATGAAGTCTCATGAAAACATGGATGCATATAGCATGCTCGAGAACCTCCATGGTCTTTACCAGGAGAGAGAAAGACATGAAAGGTTTTAGATATCCAAGGCACTCTTTCAAAGTAATATTGGAGAAGGTACCCCAACTGGGCCTCACATATTCATGCTCATTGGCTACATTGAGTGCCTAGAGGTTATGGGGTTTAAAATCCCTGAAGAACTGGGTACTAATCTCATTCTCGCATCACTTCCTTAGATATTCTCTAGTTTTGTTGTTAATTTCAATATGAAAAACATTGAGAAGTATCTATCTGATCTTATTATCCTCATTCTCCAAGTGAAAAAAGATATTAAGTGTAACAAACCATATTTACTTATGGTAAATAAGAGGAAAGGGAAGGTAAAGAGCTTTAAGTACAAAACTTCTTCATGCTCTTCCAAGAAAAGGAAGATCAAAGGGGAGGTAAGGGAATATGAAGTTGTTTGTTTTTCATGTGGCAAGAAGGACCACTGGAAGAAAAACTGCTCCCAGCTAAAAAAGAAAGGGGAAGCTTCAGGTGTGTTTTTTATCGAGTGCAATTTATACATTTCTACAAATTTGGGTATTGGATGCAGCTTGTGGTGCTCACATATGTATTCAAATACATGAATCAAGTATGTTTAAGAAAATTGACCAAGGGGAGGTAGATCTATGAGCATCCAATGGAGCTATAATTGTTGTTGTAGTTTTCGGGGACTACCACCTCACATTGCTGACTAGGATGATCTTGGTGTTAAAGGGTTTTTATTATATGCCTTCTATGACCAAAAACATTATTTATGTATCCAGAATAGATAGAGATGGATTTTTTTTCAAGTTTGGAAATGAATGTTTCTTCTTTTACAAAGATAACATTTGTTTTGGTAGGGAACATTTATATAAAGGTCTTTACATGTTGGATTATACAAACCAAGTAATGGCAATCGATAACAAAGATATTTCACATGAATCATACCACACCCAACTTTGGCATCACCAGCTAGGTTATGTAAATGAGAAATGCCTAAAAATGTTACATCAAGATGGATATTTAGATTCTTTCGAACTAAAACCACTTGGTGTATGTCACGTGTGTTTACAAGGAAAAATTACCAAAGACCCATTTAGTGGGAAAGGTGGAAGGGACAAATAGATTCTTTATTTGGTTCATACTGATGTGTGTGGACCATTTCCAGTTGAATCAAGGGGTGGGTGCTCATACTTCATAACTTTTACTGATGATTTTAGTATATATGGATATATTTACTTAATGAGTTATAAGTCAGATTCTTTTGATAAGTTAAAGGAATAAAAGAATAAATTTGAGAACCAACTTGGTAAGAATATTAAGAAACTCCACTCAGACTTAGGTGGAGATTATCTTAATCAAGACTTCATTGATTACTTACGGGATTTTTGGGATCTTATCTCAACTCACTCCTCCTTACACGCCTCAGTGGAATGGTTTAAGTGAAAGGAGGAACCACACCTTATTAGACATGGTGAGATTAATGATGATTCATCCAAGTCTTCTATTATCCTTTTGGGGATATGCGTTACAAACAGTGGCACACATACTAAACCAAGTAACGATTAAATTGATAAATAGTATTCCATACGAGATTTGGAGTGGAAAAAAATACATGTTATCAAATTTACATTTGTGGGGTAGTGAAGCATTTGTTAAGGCCTCTTCATGTAACAAACTTGGACCCTGAGGCACAATTTGTACCTTTATAGGATACCCCAAGGAAACAAGGGGATATTACCTATATGACTCCTTAGACAAAAAGGTTATAGTAGAAAGACACACCATATTCCTTGAGAGGGAGAACATATCTAAAATAGATAGTGGTATTGAGATAGATTTTGATGAAGTTGAGGCTCAAGGTACACAAGAGTTGGTATATGAGAAGATTCCACAAAGCCCTAGGGAATAAAGATCTATTCTAGAGACATAAGTACTGAGTAGAAGTACAAGAGAGGTTAGAGAACCAGAATGATATAGTTTTCTAGTTACTGAGGATGATGACTCATTATTAGTTGATAATAATGATCCTTTAACCTACAAGGAAGTAGTAAGTGGCACAGATGTTACTAAGTGGAAAGAATCCATGAATTCAGAAATGGATTCCATTTACCAAAACCAAGTTTGAATTTTGATAGATCCTCTGGTAGATGTAAATCATGTTGGTTACAAATGAGTATTCAAGAAGAAACTAGACATGGATGGACAAGTTAGTACCTATTAAAGGAATGAATGGTTGCAAAAGGGTTCAAACAGAATCAAGGCATTGACTAAGACAAAACCTTTTTGACATTTTCGATACTAAAATCCATCAGAATTATATTAGTCATTGATGCTTACCATAACTATGAGATTTGTAAAATGGATGTCAAAACAACCTTCCTTAACGGTAACCTTTAGGAATATGTCTACATAACACAACCTGAAGGGTTTGTGACTCCAAAGGATGCCAATATGATATGAAAGTTGCAAAAATCCATTTATGTATTAAAGCAAGCATCCGGGTCATTGAACATTCATTTTGATGAATCCATAACAGAATTTGGTTTTATAAAGAATGAATGTGAACCTTGTGTCTACAAATGGTTTAGTGGGAGTGCATTCATTTTCCTAATAGTATATGTCGATGGAATATTACTTATTGGAAATGAGATACCAGTCTTACAATATATTAAGGAATGGTTGAATCAATGCTTATCCATAAAGGACTTAGGTGAGGCCGCATATGTTCTTAGGATCAAGATCCATCATGATAGATCTAAGAGATTGTTTGGTATAATTCAAATTACATAAATTGAAAAGATACTAAAGAGATTTAGTATGGAACAATCCAAGAGGGGATTTTTGTTAGCATCACATGACATTCATATTTCCAAGAAAATTCATCTTCAGATGCATGAGGAAAAAGAGATAATGGGAAGGATTCCATACGCATCATTGATTGGGTCAGTCATGTATGTCATGCTCTGTACTGGGCTAGATGTCACCAATGCATTAAGTGCAGTAGGCAGAAATCAAGATGACCTGGGTGACCACCATTGGATGGAATTCAAGACTATCCTTAAGTATCTAAGTCATACTAAGGATATGTTCCCGGTTTATGTAGGAGATGAAGAACTATTCATTAGAGTATATGTAGTTTCTAGTTTCCAGACTGATCAGGATGACATGAAGTCATATACGGGATACATATTCACTTTGAATGGAGGTGTTGTGAGTTTGAAGAGATCAAAGTAGAGTGTGGTTGTAGATTCTATAGCAGAGTCTGAGTATATCACAGCTTCTGAGGTAGCTAAAGAATCAATTTGGATGTGAATATTCATCTAAGAGTTGGACGTGGTACCTATTAGTAAATATTCCATCACACTCTATTGTGATAATAATGTAGTGGTGGCTCTCGCAAAAGAGACAAGGTCACATCAACGGATAATGCACATACTTAAGAAGTATCATCTCTTGGGGGATTTTTCTAAAAGAGGTGAGGTTGTAGTGAGTAGTATTTCCATGGAAGATAATGTGGCAGACCACTTAACTAAATCCTTGACTCAATAGAAACATGATCATCATTTGAAGTCTAGAAAACTAAAAGTCATAGGCAGTTGGCTCTAATTCAAGTGGGATCTTGTTAGAGTTAGTGTCCTAGAACCAATTATTTGTAATTTAATTACATGAATATTTAATGTATTTAAATATTAAACATCTTATTACATATTTTTCATTGTTATTCATGACTATGATGTAATAATGTTCTGGATTATTTGTCGCGTTAACAATGTTGTAGCAGTTCCCTACTATGATGAGAACCTTGAAGTGTTATGACAATATTCTTAAATATATTTCCATGGTTGGATGAAATACTATGATGGAACACATAGTATACATACCGTTAGGTGTGAGTACTCATAAGAAGATGATACTTCTTCTCATGAAGTTCGCACTTGGTAATCTCCAAGACGGAAGGTTATGAGAATAGACCCACCTGTAAGAGTTCTTCATGTTTTTGTGTCATCAGATATTCCTATTTGTGAGTTTGTATAATGGTCCATAGACTTTAATATTATCATTAATACATGTCATGACTCACACACTTTGATTTACTGATGAAAACTGTCACACCATATGTTGGCGGGAAGTAGGGTATGTTGGGTGCATCCCGAGTGACATGTTATTAATGGATAAGTCAAGGAAGGATTTGTCCCTTCCATTTATGGAATTTGATATCTCATCCCTTTGATTGAAATAGAATCTTCACCCTAAATTCCATGGCCATAGTGTAATGACAAGTTTATTTCAGGTAATCAAAGAAAGACGTATCAAGCAAATAGCTTGATGACACTATCATGAAACCTATTTGATGAGATATTGAGATAAAGGGATTATATTACACAGTGATTGTTCATATGTGGATGTCATCATTGCGACTTTAAGTTCTTTCTCTTGGGTTCCTTGAACCATTTCTAGACAGTACTCTTAGACTTTAGGCAAGCCTGCCTAATGCCAATGAGAAAGAATCCTAGAGGGTCACACACTAAGTGTTTCTTGTGGTATAGATTAAATTCTATTTGAATTTAATTAATGGAATAAATATTATTATCAAGACTATGGAATAATTTTATACAAGTTAAAATGATCGCATAAATTTAATAAAATTTATTTATTTATTTTATTGAAAATTTAATAAATTTTTATTTACTAGTTTGTAAATAAAATATTTATTTAAGAGAATAAATAATTTATTTATTTATTTGGGTGTTCAATAAAAGGAAGTGGAGTTAGAGTGGACCAAGTCCGGTCTGGTAGTAAAATAATTATTTACAAGATAGTAAATAATTATTTAACTAGTTGTCACAAGACAAAATAATAATAACTTTGTTATCATTATGTGGCATGATATTTCATTTATGATTTTGTTTTACGCAAGTTGGCACACCACTAATAATAGTGTTGTTATTGTTATTATGTAGCATAGGTTTTTTATAAGGTTATAAATGTATTTAATTACTGTTACACAATTAAATATTATAACTGTAACCCCATGTCGTTAAATAGACAGGTACGTCTATTGTGCCATTACGCCTGGTGAACTGAATTATCGATGGTGAGAGAATTTTTGAGCCAAAACAATTTCTCTCTTGAATCCTCTCTTATCTCCTCTAAATAATGAGATGCGTTCTTCAAGACTGAAGAACATGTGATCAAGAATGACTAATGTAATATACTCGCTTCACAGAGCTAGCACCTAGAGAATGAGTGGTGTCGATTGGAGGTCATCAGAAGATGTGTGGATCACCACTAGATGGATTCTGGTTTAGATCCTCTCAAGCGCAATGAGACAATTCAGAAGGGTCATTCTAGATGATCAACATTATCAACGAAGAAAGTACTGAAGATCCAGGTATTTAATTTCTACATAAATTATTTAAATTAATCATAAACATGATGTAAAAGATCCTGTCTCTAGGATTCAGTGCCCTTTTCTTCTTTATTCTATATCTTTGATCTTAATCTGTGGATACTGGAATTTATCGTCGTATTGATCCCAAATTGGTCATCGATTACGACAAAGGCAAAGTTGGGCCCTCCCAACCGCCACGCTTCCACTATGTCTGGCTCCTTCACCCCTGTTATTAGTGATTTCTACTTAGTGTTAATAAAACCTGATGCATCCTTTTCCTGGATATGTGATAGTTCTTTCTTAGGTTGTTATAGATTCTCTAGCACTAATAAAATTCATTTTTAGCATTGTTAAAGTGTAAGAATATGGTTTTTCACTCAGGCATGGATCCTTTAAATTTTAGTCTAATTCTTTATTTTGGACCTAATATGGATGTCTAATGAGTTAGCAAAGATTTAAAGAGTTTTTGAGGCCTGTTCAGAGCCCAGAATCCATCTTTTGGAGAAAAATGGACTTGTTGATTGGTTAGAGAAAACCATGCCAGTAGGCCGCATGGTTAGATCTAACCATGTGGATGGTTTGCATTTTTAGGAAGATCTATCACGACCCATCCCATAGGGGGACATTTCATGACTACCCCAAGCCCTTCTCCAATAAGATAGTGGATGGAAAATAGAGTCGAGTAGTCATATCCCACAAATGGGTGGCATTTGTTTAAGTACATGTACACACGCACACATATCCAAGCCCAAAATGATGAAATATAAAAACATAAAGTAAACAATGCATGCATCCACTAAGATACCAACCACATAGTATAGAAATAGAAAAATGGAAAGTAAATAGGGTTAGAATACAAGCCCTTCAAAAGAAATAGTTTGTGAAAGTGAATGCACAAGTTCCTGAAAACTCATCTGTAGAAAACCCTACCTGAAGGGTAGGTGTAGGACAGTTGTCTGAAACTATAGAAGCATACCTCATCTATCTGATCACTCTAAGAACCACCTAGTCTTGTTCAACCTAGAACTATGTCAAAGCATTGATCTTCTGCACAATACATGACATGTGTGGACAAAACCCGTGTAGGGGTGAGTAAAACAATACTCAGTAGGAAACCTCGAAAACACAAAGGAATACCACTAAGAAATACATGAAGTACACCACAAGAAATAAATAGAGTATACCACAAAGAAATACATGCAGTATACCACAAATAATTTCATGAATTATACCACTAAGAAGATACATAGTCACCTCACACTGGTATTAGTCTATATAACAGAAAGCAGGGTTATCAGACATAGTCCGCAGAACACCCAGTATCGATAAGATACGAAGTCTTGGTAAGACATGGTTTCTTAGTAAGACATGGAGTCTAGTAAGACACAGATTCTAGTAAGACATAGTGTCTCTGTAAGACAAGGAGTCTTGATAAGTCATGTATCCCCAAAGTCACGTAGTCTTCAAGTCACATAATTTCAAGATCACAACCAGCCATAGGATTCCTCTCATAGCGCACTTATTCTGGGAGAACCCACTCCTCAAGCCAATAGGTCATACAAAAATTTACACAATGAATCACTTAGAGTATCTAAAAAGGAATGTCTTGTCTCAAGGTTCACAATGTCTCAAATGGCTCATCAAATGGACACACAGTTTGAAAGTTATGGCTATTTTTGTAAAAAAAGTCAGACCCGGGTCCGGTTCGGATCTGACCCAACCCTATCTGATCGACCTAACTCGGACCAACCCACCGGGCCACTGAAGTGGGTCAGTTCATCCATCCTGGCCCACTACATGTGGTCTAGTCCCCTTCTCCCAAACACGGTCGACCCAGCTGCATGATCTTGATCAACGTGGAACCGCCAAAGTCAATGCGGATGGCCACCACATCTATCGGCCTCCCCAGGGGTCTCCACTATCATTGGATCCACGCAAACCTAACCACATACATGGATCCTCCTCTTCGTGTACCCAGTCACTTCCTACAACCTCGGCCATCACGGTCTCCCACTTGATCCCGCCTAGACCGTAGCCTCATGCTCCACCACCGATCACCCCACCGGCGACCCTTCCGTCTCGCGCTCCACCTAGCCCGGCCCCCCTCTAGGCTGCATTCTGCCTTTGTCGGCGGCCCGCTGTCCACCTTGCGCTCCACCTAAACCTGACTGGATCCACTACTTTGGGCACCACCACCTTGCGCCACCGTAAACCCTTTCCTTGGGTGATTTGTGTCGCGCCTTCACCGTCACACCTCTATGATGTCATTGTAGTTTCGGATCCCCAATCTCATATCATTACACCACAGATTAAAGGTGAAAAAATACTCTATTCATATTTCACTAAGAATAAGGAATGCAGAAAGATTGAGGGAAAGAGATAAATGCACAAAAATGCCCAAATAACGGAACTTGGCCTTATTCGTGTCATCCCTGATATATTCATGTTATAATAAGGAGCGGAGAGGAATAAAATGAATATCTTAATAGAATCATCCCCGATAATCGACCCGCATAAATTATCCATCTTGCAAGAATGATCGACATATAGATCAACCTGTTCATGGGTTGGTCTACATTCTTCATTGAATTTAAAAAATGGGGAAAAGACCAAAAATAAAAACAATTCCCTACCTGGAGTTTGGATCGGTTGTTGACAAAGGGCGAAGCTGCATCATCGTCATTCGTCGATCCATCAAATCCAAGGTTCGTTATTCTTGATTCACCAAACTGTCATCATTTGTTAGAGGGAGATATTTATCCTTTCCTTAGAGGGTTTATAGGGTTTTTTTTAACCCTTTATTCCTGACAATAGGCCATACTTAAAATAAACCAACGCAGGATCAAATAAAATATTTTTATTAAATATTTTAATGACGTTTACATCCAATAACTAAATTTCACCCTCAACCCACGCCGGTCGAGGTTAGGCCCCACCTAAGGTAAATTCACTATTTTTAACACAATAGTGCCCTCATATTTTCAATCTAGGCACTTGTTTAAGAGTTATTATATTTTTAATGAAAAATCACCCACACGCTTTATTAAAAACTGAACATTATTCAAAAAATTGTTTTGGGAACACCGGGCCTCGAAATCACACGTCGTCTCAGTTCTTGGTCTTGGAATTTTTCCAATTAATTTATAAAAATAAAACCATAGAAAATCTAAGCCATTAAATTTTTCCCATCATAGGGCTTTACATCCCTGAAAGCCAAAACAAGCACTGCTCAACAAAAAGATGAGGGTACTGAGCACGAATCTGAGCCTCCCGCTCCCAAGTGCTTTCCTAGAGATTCTCATGCTGCCACCAAATATGCACCAAAGGAATTGTCCACCCATGAAAGATCCTTTCTTGTTTATCCTCGATCTCCACCAGGTACTCCGCAAAAGTCATCAAATCGTCAATCTCCAGCTCGCCTCAATTGATGACGTGCGATGAGTCATGCGCGTACCTCCTCAAATACGACATGTGTAAGACATCATATACCTGATCAACTACATGGGTAGAGCTAGGTGATATTCCATCTTGCCAACTATACACAAAATCTTAAAAGGGTCGATGTATCTCGAAAATAACTTGTTACCCTAGGAAAATCTTTGCAATCCCTATCATGGTGTGGCCCGAAGGAACACATGGTCTCCCTCTTCAAACTCTAGAGGCCTCCATCTCCTATTATCATATGAATTTTGTTGGCTCTGTGAAGTCCTAATCTACTTCTAGATGATTTTCACCTTCTCAATGGTAGCACGTACTAATTATGGAACCATGAGTGTTGACTCTCCTAGGTCAGTCCAATAGAGTGGTGACCTGCATGGTCATCCATATAAGGCCTAGAATGGTTTCACACCAATGGTGTAGTGGTAGTTGTTGTTGTACGCAAACTCTACTAGTGGTATTTGATCATCTCATCTATGACCGAATTCCAAGATGAAGGCTTGTATCATATCCTCAAGAACCTAAATAGTATTATTCATTTGGCCATCCATCTAGGTATGAAATGTTGTGATCAAGCGTAATTGAGTCCCAAACACCTCCTTCAACCCCTCCTACAACCAGGATGTGAAACAAGCATCACGATCTGAAATGATCATTGATGGAACTCTATGAAGCCGAATTATCTCCTTCACATAGAGGCATCTCAAACTCTCTCTGAACCTTTCTTCCAAATTGGTAGGAAGTGGGAAAAATTGGTGATTCGGTCAACGATCACCCGGATGGTATTATGTTCTCTGGAAATGTGTGGTAAACCCAACACGAAGTCCATTGATATATCATCCCACTTCCACTCTAGCACCTCAAGTGGTTGGGTCAAGCCTGCTGGAACCTAGTGCTTAAAATTCACTTGCTGAAAATTGAGACATTGAGAAATGAACTCTGCTACCACCTTATTCATCCCCAGCCACCAAAACTGATGTCGAACTTCCTGGTATATCTTCGCCACACTCGGATGTACTGCCAAAGGGGATGTGTGGAAATCCCTCAGAACCACCTCCTATAATGCCACTAGTACAACTATTCACCCTATGAAAATAACGATGTGCTCCCAACCCATCGAATATTAATTAGGTTCATGCCTTGTGGACAACTGATCGCATCAGGTCTCACAGTTGGTATCCCCTAGTTATGCCTCCCTGACTTGTTGTAAGGGTGGAGGGGTAGAAACCATCGACTGGAGGTAAGTTTCTCCATATCCATCCACAAATGATATCTACAATGAGGCCAATTACTCTAACACCTCAATCAGAAACTGCAATCCGGATCTCCTACTGAGAGCATCTGCCATAACATTCTCCTTCCCATGAGTATATGAAATCTCAAAGTCACAATCTTAGAGGAACTCTATCCATCGCCTCTATCTCAAGTTCAGATCCTTCTAAGAGAAGATATACTTTAGACTCTTGTGGTCATATTAGATGGTAAAATTCTCACCCATTAGGTAGTGTCGCCACATCTTCAATGCAAAGACTATCACTGCTAGATCTAGATCATGGGTCTCGTAGTTCTACTCGTGCCATCTCAACTGGAACAAACCATAGGCAATCACTAATTTCCCATGAATAAGGACAAAAAAAGATAGGTTCCTGATGAATCATAGAACACTACATACCTGATTCCCTCCTCTAGTAGTCTTAAGATGGGAGCGCTCATCAACCTATGCCTCAGCTCCTGAAAGCACTGCTATCACTTCTTTGTCCACACAAAGGGATACCCCTTCCATGTCAAAGTCGTCAAGGTTGATTCTACTCTAGAAAATTTAGGTACAAACCTCTGATAGTACCCAGAAAAACCTAGGAAACACCATACCTTGGTAACACTCTTGGGTGCCGCCCAAGCAAGCATTGCCTCAATCTTCACCAGATCTACTACAATTCCAGCCTCTGAAATGAAACGTATCAGAAAGTGGACCTATCAAATCTAGAACTAAAACTTTGAGAGCTTCCTATAAATCTAGTTATCTCAAAGTGTGTCTATGAATATCCTCAAGTGTATTGTGTGCTCATCCTTGGACGTCGAGAACACTGGGATGTCATCAATGAAGACCACCACGAATCGGTCTAAGGCTGGAAGATCCTGTTCATGAGTCCCATAAACACTGTTGGAGCATTTTTCATGCTAAACGGCATCACCAAGTACTTGTGGTGGTCATATTGACATCTAAAGGTTGTCTTTGGTACATCCTCATCTCTTACATGAAGCTAGTGATAGTCAGATCTAAGGCCAATCTTCAAAAACCACCTCACTCCCTTTAACTGATCGAAGAGGTCATAGATCCTCGGTAGTGGATAATTTTTCTTCACAATCAGCTAATTCAAGTGCTAGAAATCCACACATAACCTCAACCTCCCATCTACCTTCTTCGCAAACAAAACTGGGGTCGCCCAGGGTGAAACACTAGGTCTCACGAATCCCTTCCTCTACAAGTCCTCTAGTTGTACCCTTAACTCACAAAGATTTGTGGGAGACATATGATATGTAGGTGTAGATATCAGTGTCATCTTGGGGTACAAATCAATGCAGAATTCTACCTCCCTATGGGGAGGTAATCTGGGGACATCCTCAGGAAATACATCATCATACTCCGCCACCACTACAGGAAACTGAGGAATTATATCATCCACTACACCAAGGGTGAGGCTAGACAACTTATGGGTAATCGGTTAAACCCTCCTATGAGTAAGTCAATCCTATGATGTGTGTGTTTACTTTTCACCAAAAAAGGAAAACATGGTCCCATCATAATGGACACACCGCACTCTATGCCTAAAACAATCAATCTGAGCATGAACTATAGATAACCATTCCATACTGAGAATGACATCGTAAGGACTTGACACCACTACCAAGATATCCCAACCGAAACTCCCACCTCCAAGAGTAAGGTCACACTCTCAGTGCTAGTGTGTGATCATTGAATCTCCCCCCGTAGGAGTCTCTAAGAGTAGGGATAAAGTTAACAGATCCACTGGAATCTCTGAGTCTTGAACAAGGGTCATTGTAAGAAAAGAATGATTGGAACCTGTGCCTATAAAAACTGAAGATAAGGTGGAAAAGACATATATCATACCTCTAATAATACCTGGAGCACCGGGGTCATAAACCTCCATCGCCTGCAACTGGCCTCATCTCTGTCCACCAGCTCCCTAAGCCTATGGTGGACCACCTGGGGGTGGTGGTGGTAATAAATTGAACCTCTTCCCACCTATTGTTTCCCTACCTACTCCTCTTCCACATCCTATTCCCTATAGACCACCTTGATCATTACTCCTCCTCTACCCTGGAATTCCCTCGACCATCTCTTGATTGTCCGTACGGAAGGTCGGGCAATCTTGTGCTAGATGTCCTCGACCACCGCATGAGTAAAAAAACTTGTCCTTCAGCTGACTTGCTCTACCTAGGGAGCCATGTACCATTGATCCCATGTCCTAGGGTTGTCCCCTGAAGTGATTGACCTGTTTAGGTCCCTACTATGGTTTTCAGTTGCCTACTGCCGAAGAATCATCTACCTGGTTCCTACTAGTATCTCCCACTATTGGCGTCTACTCCACCAAAAATCTCTCAACTAGAAGAGCTCACTCCAGTACCCCATCATATATAGGAATGATAAGGGATATTATGGATGACATGATCTCCTATAATAATCCCTACTCAAATGTATGATCCCTAAAGAATGGGAATCTTACCATATCTGTGGAGTAGTGAGAAAGATCAGTAAACCTCACTGAGTACTTTACCACAATATAATTGCCCTGCTGTAGATACAGGATCTCCTGTATGCGTATTTAGTGTAATGTAGCTGGGAAGAACTCCTCTCTAAATAGTCACTTGAAGTCTTCCCAAGAGAGAGTCTCCTCATTGTGTGTCTTGGTCACTAAGCTCCACCATCGCCCTGTTGAGCCTTGAAGAAGACTCATAGCTAGGACTTCCATTTGGTCGGTAGTTGTCCTCACAAGGAGGAATACACAAGTCACTTCCTCCAACCAATCCTAAGTTACCTAGGGCTCTGTCTCACCCCTAAACTTGGGAGGTCGATGCCTTTAGAACTCATGCAACGTGCTCAGTATGCATACATCCTCAACTGGTAGCGCTGGTAGTAACTACTACTCGATGAGCTACACTACAAAAGACAAACCACGTTGAGGTTTTATCTCTAGAACAGGCCTCTGTACTAATGTCTCATCACTAGGCAGATCATCCTCGTGATCACGCAATGAAATCCTGACAGGTTGTCTATGGGGATCCATCCCGAAACAAATAAAGATGGTACATGGTCAATAGAGTATACCTAGTGAGATGACTCAATAAGGACATGAGAACATACCCAAATCCCATATGATTCATGTACCATTAATTTCCCTATAACCAGTGTTTTCATGTACCAAGTCTAAAAACAAGTGTCCAGAGTCCTGGTGTATGGATACATTGGTCTCTGTACTAACACTGGTTTCCCTGGCCTAAAAGCCGAACTCAAAACACCTAAAATTGTTTCCCTAAACCAACCTCATAGACTCACAGTCCTTAAGTAGAACTGACCCCCTTTGATACCACTCTATCACAACCCATCCCAGAGGGGCCCGTGTCATGACTACCTGAAGCCTACCTCCGATAGGATAGGGGATGGCAACTAGAGATGAGTAGGAATTTTCCACAATTGGGAGGCATTTTCCTAAGTAACTATACACACTCACACATCTCCAAGACCAAAATGCTTAAATTTAATAACACTAAGTAAACAATGCATTCATATACTAAGATACCAACCACAGAGTACGACAGTAGGAAACTAGAAAGAAAATAAAGCCAGAATACAAGTCTACCAAAAGAAAGAGTCTTTCAAAGTGAATGCACAAGTTTCTGAAAACTCATCCGCAGAAAACCCTACTTGAAGGGTAGGTGTAGGATAGCTATCTGAAGCCATATAAGCACACCTTGTCTATCTGATCACTCTAAGAACCACCTGATCTCGGTCCACCTAGAACTCTATCAAAGTATTGATCATCTGCACAAGACATGACATGTGTGGGAAAATCCTATTCAGGGATGAGTAAAATAATATTCAGTTGGACACCCCAAAACCACAAAGGAATACCACTAAGAAATACATAAAATAAACCACAAGAAATACACAGAGTATACCACAAAGAAATACACATAGTATGCCACAAAGAAATACACCGAGTATACCACAAAGAAATAAATTAAGTATACCACAAATAATTACATGAAGTATACCACTAAGAAGATACATAGTCAACTTACACAAGTATTAGTCTATAGAATGGGGAACATGGTTATCAGACTTAGTCTGAAGAAAACCCAATATCGATAAGACATAGAGTATTGGTAAGACATGGAGTCTCAGTAAGACACAGAGTCTCGATAAGATACGAATTATTGGTAATACATGAAGTCTTGATAAGTCACAAATCCCCAAATTCATGTAGTCTTCAAGTCACATAGTTTCAAGATCACATCTAGCCATAGGATTCTGCTTGTAGTGTGCTTGTTCCAAGAGAACCAACTCCTCAAGACAATAGTTAATATAAAAACTTCTACAAAGACTCGCTTAGATTATCTCAAAAGGATCGTATCATCTCAAGGGTCCCAATACCATAAACGACTCATCAAACGAACACATGATTTGAAAGTTATGACTGTTTTTGTAAAAATAGTTTGACATGGGTCTAGTTTGGGTTCGACTCGGCCCGATCCAATCGACCTGGATCATCATGGTCCAGCCCTTTGGGCCTATACTTCTAGACCACTAGACCTAGCTTGAAGGGCCACTAGAGTTGTCTGGTCTATCTAGCCTAGCCTGCTGCATACGGGTCGTCCCCCTTCTCCCGCACACAGCCGACCCAGCCACGTACAACACGGATAGATACACCATCCATCGACCTCCCCCAGGGAATCCACTTCTACGGGCTCTACGCAGACCCAGCCACATACGTGTCTCCTCACCACTACATCCCCGATCACCACCCGCGGCCTCCGCCGCTATGGGCTCCCACACGGTCCCACCTAGACCACGGCCTCGTGCTCCGCCACCGCCAGCCCGTTTGCCTCATGCTCTGCCTGGATCGGTTCCCTGTCAGGCCGCATTCCGTCTTCACCATCGGTCTCCCTACCAGTGGCCCGCTATCTGCCTCAAACTCCACCTAAACCCAGCCAGATCCACTACTTTGTGCGCCGCCATCATAAACCCATTCCTCGATTGATTCATGTTGCACCTTCTCCATTGCACCTTCATGATATTGTTTTGGTGTCAGATCCTTGATCTCAAATCATTTTTCCATGGGTCAAAGGTGCAACGATCCTCTGTTCATATTTCATGAAGAACGAGGAATGTAGAAAGATTGGGGGAAAGAGATAAATGTACAGGAATTCCCAAAGAACAGATCTTGTCCTTATTCATGTCAGCCTCGATATGTTCATGTTAGAATTAGGAACAAAGAGGAATAAAATGATCCTATTAATAGAATAATCCTTGATAACTGACCCACATAAATTATCCATCCTGCAAGAATGATCAACCCGTGCATTAACCTGTTTATGGGTTGGTTCACATTCATCATTGAATTTCAAAAACCGGTAAAAGATCACAAATAAAAACAATGCCCTACCTAGAGTATGGATCGATTGTTAACGAAGGGATAAGTTGCATCATCATCGTTTGTTGATCTGTCGAATCCAAGGTTCGTCATTCTTGATTCTTCAAACTATCGATGTCCGTTGGAGTGAGCTCCTTATCCTTACCTCAAAGGGTTTCTAGGGTTGTTTTGTAACCCTAGATTCCTGATAATAGGCCATACTTAAAAGAAACTAGCGTAGTGTCAAATAAAATATTTCTATTAAATATTTTAATAACATTTACGTCCAATAACTAACTTTTACACTCAACCCACGTTGGTTGAGGTTAGACCCCTCCTAAGGTAAGTTCTTTATTTTAAATGCAACGATGTCCTTGGATTTTTGATCTGGGAACCCATTTAAGAGTTATTCCAGTTTTAAAGAAAAACCACCCACGCGCTTTATTAAAAACTGAACATTATTCAACGAATTTTTCTAGTTACACTAGGCCTCAGAATCACATGTAATCTTAGCACCTGGTCTCGGAATTTTCCCAATTAATTTATAAAAATAAAACTAGATAAAATCTAAGTCATTACAAGATCTATCTCACACAGTTGGTGAATGGTTTCCCTAACCGTGTGGCCTAACCATGTGAGTGACCCTCTTCTCCAGGTGCCCGTGTATAGTTTGTGCATGGTTAGGCAAATTGTGCATAGGATAAATTTTTGGGTAATTTTACATTTTTTCCCTTAACAATCTAATTAAACCATCCTTCTTCACTAATCAAATTTCCAGCGATATTAGTCTTAATTCCTCTTATTTTGGAGATTTTTGAAGGCATAAACTAGGGATCAATAGATATCCTTAATTTGGGATCTGATCGAGCTTTAGTTCATCACATTTTATGTGCAATGATAAGTACTTGACTCTATTTGTTCCCTTCTTCTTCTCTCTTGTTCTCAACCAAGTTATCGAGATGTGATCATTTTTTCTTTTTTCTTAGATCTATTATGTTCTAAGCTGAATTAGAGGCCGATATTAGAGGAGGGTAGTCGAATGACCCTAATATGTGTGGTCTATAACTCATCCCTCAAGTTCATTGATTTTGGAATTGTCCTATGGGGCCCACCAATTTCATCAGGTGTCGTTTATTTAATTTATATGTCATGATGATAATCATTAGAACTGTATGGTTATGATCTTTCCAAATATTTGATTAGTTGTTAGTGGTTATGCCCATAAATTCATCCATCCCATGTAGGATATTATTCCATAATTTTTGTTTTAGTGTTTTGACACGTTTGAGCCACCGTTCGGGTGTGCCTTGACTTGACCTTCCTAAGGGTAAGCTTTTCTATATTAAATGGATTGATTTATATTGCGAATTGCATAATGGAAAGTACCATGTATGCTCACCACTTGACCCATCTAAGTTAAGTGTTTCAATTAATAAACTTATGTGAAATGGAAATTGGAAATTATACTAAGTATATGACTTTCCCTTTTTAAATGTAATTGAATAATAGGTTGCATGTCTGTAGAACCCCTTACCATATTGATGGAAGGTATCGGAGTGAACCTTTCTTACTAAAAGGCCTTAAATGGATTAAATGAATGGTTTCATGCTACTTTTCCTTATCACTCTAATGAAAGTCAAGGATTGAACCAAATAGACTTATTGATTAATTAATACTTGATTAAATGGTTGCATGATTATTTAGCCTTATCACACTAATGAAAGGAAATGGCTTAAACCTTATAAAATATTATATGAAATCATAATCAAATAGGAGTGGCCTAACTCGAGCTCGCCTTGGATTCTATAGGGAATGCCTTGAGCACTTGGGAACCCCATTCTGATTCAAAGATGTGGCTTGCTTAGGTTGACACCCACCTAGAAACTGATCTTTATCTATCCTTGGATGCTCGGTATGACACTGTATGATCCCTCATGTAGTATTATAGGATGCCTTGGATACACTCCTTAGATCTAGAATTGACAAGTAGGTTTCATGGTTAAAGATCATCGGGCCCGATCATTTCTTAGATCCATTTTACCTTGGATGAACTCCATGGAATTGGTAGGTGTCTTATTGTAGAATGCCTTAAAATATGCTCCTTGGATTACACTCTTTCCCTTAGCCGGGCTATAGTCATTACTGAGTTGGTGACCCTTGAGGTCTATGTTGCATTGGTTACTACCTTTGAACTTCATTATGAAATATAATTATAGGTTACCTTATTACATCTCAGAACCTTCACTATTGCTCACATGTGGCTTATTTATAAACTGGTAATAATCAAATAATGAATTGGTTATATGTTCAGACACCAGCCGAGGGTTGAAACAGGTACTTGGTTATTTTGTTACATTGTACTGCTTTACTTTATATATGCATGCTTATAAACTAATACATTTCCATTACATGGGTTGGAGGTTATAAACACCATTGGTGGTGGCCCACTGAGATTTATCTCATACCCAATCCAAGAGCCATTTGGTACCTGGGGAAGATTATGTGATTTTAAATGTTTACAAAGGGAAGCATACGACTTCAAACACTTGATTGATTTCTATTTAAGATGGAGATTGATAGCAGATGGTTGAGATAAATCTCGAGATTATTGGGATATTCCTTTGATTTCCTTTATACTTTTTCGGAACATGTTATGTATGTTGTCTTGTATCCATGTTTTCCAGTTTTCTAGTGACATGACATATCATCATTAGTTATTCCAGTTGATTTAGTTATTGTTATCCTTGGTTATTTATTACTTTTTTTTCTTCCGTTGTTTACTTATATTGCTTCCACTATTTACCTTTATTTATATTTATCCGTTGTGATAAACTTTGGTAATTAGGGCATATTCTCCCCATGGACACACTCTAGGCTCTCGTTGCTAGTCGGCAGCCTCTAGTGTTTGTGGAGATGCACTTGAAGCCATGTGGCCCACCAGGTTCGGGGCACCTATTAAGTGGAATCTGGGTCTGGGACATCATAAAATGGTATCAAATAAGGTTTTCATTTATTTATTTACTATTTAGAGACAATATATTGGAGATTAGTAATGCTTGGAATTTGGTCATAAGTCGTGTTTGGGCATTATGAAACCATGTTCGGGTTAAAATCCAAGTTACCAAAAATATAATTTTTGTTCTACTTTTCCTATTACAGATGACATTATTTCACCATTGGGTGATGCACATGATGTGTTGAGTTTTTGATTATTACTCTGATTGAGTATTTCTTTCATATTTGTCTTGATTATATGAGGGAAAGGAGCATTGTTACATGTATCATATTAGGCACCTAGAATTTTCATGTCATGCATATTTTCATGCCATATAGAAGCATTTCAATACTTTTCATTTCTTAATATTCCTACAATTGTTGAGTGATATTGTGATAGTTAGCTTATGCTTGTATTACTCTTAGTTTTGATTGAGTGATTTTATGTCTCAATTCATGAGGTGTATGAGACCTCATGGATTGGGATGATTAATTTATTGAGTCTAACCATTATGTTGTAAATGAATGGGTGTCATTTTCATTGATGAGGTGTATGGGTGCTGATTCAATGGGAATGACTATACATTATAAAGTGAAACATGACTTATAATATGAAAGTGTTTGACATACTTATCATTCATTGTCATGTTCGTGAAAGGTAAAGGAGTGAATCTAATAATTAAATGTAAAATGAAATGAAACTTAGATTTGAGCACTTATCGATACTTGGTCGTCTAAGCGGGTAGTTGAGGTAGTATACCTTGGGTAGTGAGCCCTTCCTTGTTTAACTTCCGTAAGTGTTGCTATCTAACTGCTTAAATCTTATTTTGAGGCATGTTATTAGAATTTGTAGACTAATGTCGCCATGAATTCCTTGTATCTTATGCTAGGAAGGTGACGATGATCATGCTTCAGACGTGGTGGGCCATGAGCTGCCAGTCTTACCTCCAGGAGTGACACTTGAGGAACCACCTATTGTGCCTAATCTAAGAACCGATTCCCAAGTTCATGATAGTTTCCTACGTCTGGTATAGTTCATGCATTGTGCTCCATGAGTTTCACCTACGATGGTTGATCTGACTCACGAGTTCCAGCAACAGAATCCTCCTACTTTCTTAGGGGATGGATGTCACACCCTAACCTGGTATCTTACGGTAGTAGTTATTTTTATTTATTTATTTATTTTTATTTGTCTTTTAATTTCTTAAAGCTTAAAAATTTATTAAATTAAAATCAAAATGAAATAAAATAAAATAAATGGATTTTTTTATTAATAATAATATTATTATTGTGGTTAATGATAATATTATTATTAAGTTTATTATAATTATTATTAAGTTATTATGAATATTATTATTATTATTATTTATTAAATTATTATTTATTTTATTTTATTGTATTCCTTTATTTATTTCTTTCTCTCTCTCTCTCTCTTTTATCCTCTCCTTCTTTCTCCCCTCCTTCCCCCCTCACGTCGCGCCTCACCCTCCCCCTGGTTCACCTGCATCGCGCCACCACCCATCCCTTCGACCGCTCTCCCTCCTGCGGCCTCCCTCCGACGATCCACCATCGGCTCCCCACTCTCCCTCTCTCTCGGAATCGTGCACCCCCCCCCCCTGGCTGAGCCCCTGTCACTTGTGGACCTCCCTCTCAGCTCTCTCTTTTTCTGGTGAAACAATCTATTTTCCTCTGGTTTTGCGGTCGGTCCGTCATGGTAAGCCCTCCTCTCCTCTATTCCTTCATTTTTGGTCTGATTTTCTTCTCCCCGTCGCCCCTCCTAGGTTCATCCGAACCCTGGGGTTTTATGGGGCCGATTTTTTTTAATTTTTTCTTCCTTTCTAGGGTTTGAAATGAGTTCTTCAGGTTCCCTTCCTTCGCGATTCGACAATCACCGCTGAAGGCGAAGTGGTTTGCATCGATTTGGTCCTCATACCAACAATTTTTGGTAAGTCTTTCCTCCATTCTCCTTGGTTTCTTAGTTTTTATTTGGGGTTTTGTAATTTATAAGTCTTTGGTGTTTATTTTAAGGTGCGTTTGATGGTGTTGTGTTGTTTCGGTTCATTTTAATCCATCAGTCGCCGGTCTAGGTGAGGTTTCTCTTATTGCCTTGTTTGATTTGGTTTTAATTGGAGCCTTTCGTAGTGTTTTATAAACTTTTCTGTTGGTTTATTATGTCGCACAAGGGCTGCGAATTCTATTTTATCATGTTATTGGTGTGTGTTGGCCTTAGAGTAGGTTTTTGAGTGAGCGTTTGTGTTCAAATTTTGGTGATACTGCTTGGGGTTGTTTCATAAAATTTTTAAGTGGTTTATTAAATCTTATAAAGGATGTGAAACATTTTTGAATATTGTTTTGGTGTGCTTATATTTTCAAAAGTGGGTTTGAGTATGCAAATGGGGGTATTTGTGTGTGTGTGCCTTGTTGTGAAAATATTTGGACGTGTTCAATCAATTGTTTAAGTAGTGTACCGTGTGTTTTTGTGGGTACATGAGGTGCGTATGTGTGTAGGAAGGATATTTGATGGGAAATGTACCACTTTGATCATGTTTTACTTATTGTGAATTTGTCAATATGTTTTGTAAATTCTTTCAAAAGATGTAGAGTATGTTTTAATGTAACTTTGGTGTACTTTTGGTTTTAAAGTGTCTTTTCCTACTTTAAGTTGAGTGTGTTATTAGTGAAAACCCTTGATGTGTTATTTTGAAACGTTTTGTGGATTTTTTAAGTGTTTAATTGTTTTATTAAATTATATGTGTAGTGTGTTCGACCTCGCTACGATGGTTTTGGTCCATGGGTGTCGAGGTATCCTACATGTATATGCATAGGGTAAGGCATATATATATATATATATATATATATATATATATATATATATATATATATTCCCTCTTTGTACATATTCCCTCATGGTGTGGAGAATATGTGCAATGCAGCTAGGGTGTGTGTATATATATATATATATATATATATATTCATGTGCGTGTATGTTCCAAGTGTCAGTTTGAGTGGTCATCGAAAAATAGCAACACGTTTGAGGTAGGTCCCTTATGCCTATGCCTTTAATTTGAATTTCATAATTTCTTGCTTTTTTAAAAAATATGTTTTACATTTATGCTATATACACATGCTATGAAATTTGGTTGTGGTTTCTTGAAATGATTATGGCTTTGTCTTGGAAATTGAAATGTATTTCTAACACCATTGGTCTTAAGTGAATTTTCTTGAAAATTGATTTCCTAAGTGGTTTTGAATTGGTAATGAGTATTTCCAAAGGTGTTTGGACTTTTGGCTGGTTAGTTATAAAAAGCGTTCCATTTATGTAATTGAGCCTGTTTGGCACCTTAAGAATGTTTTATAAAAAAGAAAAACCTCTCGTGAGGCACTCCCCCTTGGTTTTAGAAAATTAGTTTTATGTTGAATGTGTTATTATGTTCCTAATTTGATGATTATGCATTGTGTGATGTGAAAGAGGGGGAATGCGCTTAAGGAGGGAGAATGGTGGTGAGAGGTTGAATGGGTTTTAGATAAATAAATTGTTATGTACATATATGATTGCTTGATAAAGAAAACTCACCACCACTTGAAATAGAGAACAATGGTAAACCTGGGTATCTATGTGGGTGGACCAGGACTAGTATGCTAGATGACACAGCAGGGGTTCGTCCCAGTTCGTCTAGTAGGATTGACGCAACAACACTAACTAAACATATGAATTACTGAGATTCATGGTTTCTAAGCCACGGTTACTAAGGTTCATGGTTTCTAAGCCACGTTTTCTGAGGGTTGTGGTTTCTAAGCCACGTTTTTTTAGGGTCGTGGTTTCTAAGCCATGTTTCACCAAGGTACAAGGTCTCTAGGGTCCCACTTGTTCTAGTTACCTATAGGTATTACCCATGGTGCTCATTTTTGACATGATTCTTGCGATGTAATTTTCATTTTAGTTGTTTCATATTTGATGCCTTATTTTTGAAAACCATATTTTAATCTAAATTAGTTTCCTTTCATTTTGAAACATTAATTCCTGATTGGAACTTATTTTGAAAATGTAGTGGGATAGAAATTCTTTACTTGAAAATGAAAACTTGTTACTTGAATTTGAAAAGAATTAAAAACATTATTTTATTACATCCTATCTTCAAACTAGCATGTTTTGGATTTCATATAAAAGGCAAGGGCATAGGGTATTATTGTATTTTGGCATTCCTACTAAGCATCTCGGTGCTCACGCCTACTTTACTTTTCATTTTTAGGTTCCTCTAGTTTTGGATCTCTCTCGAAGCGAGTTTAGTTCATGTTCCATGGTGACCCATGAGGTCACTTGAGGTATGTCGTGTTGCTTCGTTTATTCCTTTTTCTGTTGCCAAGTTGTTCGATTTATTTTCCTTTATTTATCTGCTTATTCATTTTATGATTATTTATATTTGTTATGGTCCAAATCATTCTCAACTGGTTTATTTTGATGCCCGACACTATTTTTCATCCCGTGGGGATCGGGAACACCCTTCGGGCCATGTCGCGGACTAACTCAGGTGATCGGTTCAGGGTCGACCCGGGTTGGTTCGTGAAAATGGAGGTCCACAGGTCGTTGAGTCTTGTCTAGAGGCCACCCTATCTATCATTGAGCATTTTTAGATGCCTCCAAAGTAGAGGGTCAATATTTCAATATACATGTTGTGTGATTTGGCCAAGTGCTGGTGGGATGTGATTACCCAGCCTGGTCATCATTAGGGCATGTTATGGGTTGATTTCTAGACTACCTTCTATGATCAGTTCTTTACTTAGATGCTGATAGATGACAGAGAAAGAGAGTTCATGCATCTTGAGTAGGGTTCTATGTTAGTTATGGAATATTCAACGTGTTTCACGGAGTTGCAATGCTTTGCACCGCTTCTAGTCGGTGATGAGCTTTTGCATGCTAGACACTTTGAGGATGGGCTTGTGTACGTCATTCATACATAGGTGAATGTCTTTTTCCTACCTATATTTTTTGAAATAGTCAATCAGGCTCTTATCACTGAGTGCAACTTGAGGGATGACAGTAGTACCAGGCATAGAGGATCAGTGTCGCGGCAGGAAGTGTTCCCTTATGGTTTCTCATTAGGGTAGTGACAACCAGAGCACCTATTTTGATAACTCTATGGAATTTCATTAGTGTGGAAGATGAGGGCACCTGAAGCCTAATTGTGATAGAGAACCAATGGAATGTAGGGCTTGCAGCCCGTATGGGGCATCTTCAGTGTTTTTGCAGGACCTTCCCACCATCTTTAAGTGGGAAAGGATCTGCACCATATCCACCTTTAGGAGTGGGTTCTTTTGCACCTTGTCAAGTGGGGAGTTATAATAGCACTGGCAGGACTAACCGAGGAGGATTTCATGGTCATAGTAGTCAATCCCCTGGTCACCGGCAGTGCTAGCAAAGCAGTTATGATCATGGTAGTCCAACTGTTGCACAGGGCCATTGATCAGGCCAGTTGCATGCACTACAGTTGATAATTGAGGATCAGGTTGTGGGTCCATCTACAATATGAGGTACTATTCTAGTGGCATCAACTATAGTATCTTCTTTATTTGATACAGGTGCTTCAAACTCTTTTATCTCTGTATCTATTATGGAAAGTCTTGAACTGTAGATACAATATTACTATGGTGTAATGACCCTAGATACACTGTTAGGAGTGTGGTCTGAGGGCATACACAAATGTAGGGATTTCCCCATTGAGGTAAGAAGTTACCCTTTCTTATGAAACCTATTTATTCTTGAGATGGTGGGATTAGATACCATTCTTGGGATAAACTGGTTGGTTCAGTACCATGATTTTGTAGACTTCTATCATCGTAGTGTATCTTTTACATCACCAGAGGGTAGAAGTTATCTACATAAGGGTGAGTAGGATGTCTATACTGGTAGAGAGGGACCAGAGTATCATGGTAAAGGTGAAGTGACCACTCATATTTCAAATTTATTCATGGATGATTAAGGTGTATGTCAAGATGATTTCCCTACAGTAGTGGATCATTTCATGGACGTCTTTCCTGATGATTTTTCTAGCTTACCTCTTCATAGGGAGATATAGTTTACGATCAAGATTATTCCAAAAGCATCTCCAGTTTTCATTCCTCCTTATAGTATGACACCTACAGAGTTTTAGGATCTCAAGAGACAATTAGAGGATCTATAGGTCAAGGTATTTATATGGCCCAATACATCCTCTTGGGGTTTTCCTATTCTTTTCACCAAGAAGACGGATGGAACCTTATGTCTATGTGTGGATTAAAGATGATCAAAAAATCTTATGATCAAGAAATGATATCCACTAACTCAAATAGATGATCTATTTGACTAACTTTGAGGAGTAAGAATATTCTCTAAGATCGACCTGAGATTGGGTTATCATCAGGTGCGAGTTAGGTCGTCAAACATACCGTGTACATCTTTCCATAATAGGTAAGGTCTATATGAGTACTTAGTCATGTTGTTAGGTCTTACAAACATGCCCACCATTTTCATGGCTCTAATGAATAGGGTTTTCCATACTTATCTTGATTATTTTGTCGTGATCTTTGTGGATGAAATCTTGGTGTATTCTCATACTCATAGTGACCATGTCAAACATCTTGAGATCAATATATTTGCACTAGGTGAGCATCATCTTTACTCTAATATTGATAAGTGCCACTTTTGGATTGAAAAAGTTCACTTCTTGGGTCATATTATATCGAAATCGGGAGTATCTGTTGACCAAGAAAAGGTTAGTGTTATAGTTTCCTAGAAGCGGTCTAAGAACGTGTTTTGATATACAGAGTTTCTTAGGGATGGATGGATATTACAGTAATTTCATACAGGACTCATCACACCTTACTTCGCCTCTTACTAGTCTTACAAAGAAGGTTTTCAAGTTCCTGTGGTCAGAAGAATGTGAGAAAGACTTTTAGGAGCTCAAGGGGAGGCTTGTTTTGGCACCTATTATAATTATTCTAGAGATGGGAAAAGGTTATACTGCCTTATGTGAGGCATCAGGAATCATCCTAAGAGTATTAATGATGTATAAGGAAATATTAATTTCATAAGGATCTTAGAAATTGAGGCCTCATGAGATAAATTACACGATGCATGACTTTGAACTAGCAGCAGTTGTCTATTCCTTACATTGTTGGAGACATTATCCATTGGGTGAGCGCTTTGTGGTGTACACAGACCACAAGAGTCTCAAATATATCTTTTCTCATAGTGAATTGAACCTCAGACAGTAGATATGGGTCAAATATCTATAATTCATTGATTTTGAGCTTGCCTATACACTTGGGAAGGGCAATGCAGTTGCAAATGCACTGAGTTATAAAACTCAGGCATAGACCGTATAGGAATCCAGTGATGAATGGAAGTTAATGGCTCTATTCTTTGAGATGCATCTAGAGTTTCAGGATAGTCACGAGCAGACTTAACTCTCGTCATTAACAGTTACCTCTTATCTCCTTGATAAGGTGAAGAGAAAACAATTTTCAGATCCTGAGAGCTTGATTCTCTGTGAGAGTATATCAGGAGATAACCCACCTCCAGATTGTTCTGTGGACAGAGATGAAATCCTGTGTATTCATGGATGTGTATGAGTTCCTATGGATATGATAGAGGAGTTTATGCATGAGTCCCATGCTTCTCAGTGGGAAATTAATCCAGGTATCTCCAAGATGTATCGAGATATGTGACGCCAGTATTGATGTCCAATGATGAAACGTCAGATAACAAGCTTTATCACTAGGTATTCCACCTGTCACTAGGAGAAGGTGGAGCACCAAAGACCTGTAATCTTGTTACAACCAATTCCTATCTTGGAATGGAAATGGTAAGTTGTTGCTATGGATTTCGTAATCGTCTTACCTAGGTCGTCGAGAGGTAGCGATGTTGTATGGGTAGTTATTGACCGACTAACAAAAGTAGCCAATTTCATTCCTATTTAGTAGACTTTCTCAACCGAAGAGCTGGGAAGACTATATGTCTGTGAGATCATATGACTACATAGAGTCCCACATACTATCATTTCATATAGGGACACTCATTTCACGTCATGGTTTTGGCAAGGATTGCATAAGTCTATGGGAACACAGGTGATTCTAAGAACATCTCTTCACCCTCGGACCGATGGATGATCATAACTAGAAATAAAAGTCCTAGAGGACATACTCCGAGCATGTGTCCTTGATTTCAGCAGATCTTGGGAGAATTATATCCCTCTCGTTGAGTTTGCCTATAATAATAGCTTCCAAGAGACAATTCAGATGACTCCTTTTGAGTCCTTGTATGGTAGGTTGTGTTGTTCGCCCCTGTGCTTGATAGAGGTAGGTGATGCAGCACTATTAGGTCCTTGTCTCATTCAAGCGACTTTAGAATAGGTTCAACTGACCAGAAAGTGTATGACTACTATTCATTCTAGACATAAATCTTATATTGATTGTCATTGATGGCCTCTAGATTTCGAGGTTGGGGATCATGTTTTCCTTCGAGTATCGCCGAGGCTAGGGCATGGATGGTTATAAAAGCAAGGGAAGTTATCACCTCATTACGTAGGTACATTTGAGATTCTAGAGAGAGTCAGCTCGATAGCCTATCGGTTTCTACTACCTCAAAGGTACCATGTCATGCACAACGTCTTCCATGTTTCGTAACTTCACCAATATCATTCCGACCTGACTCATAACTTTGATCCCGGGGAATTTGAGTTAGATGTTGATGCTACCTTTGAGGAGTATCCAGTACGCATCGTTAAAAAGAGCACGAAGGCTCTCTAAGGCCAGTCTATCCCTCTGGTGTGGGTGTTATAGCAGCACGACCATGTGCAAGATGAGACTTGGGAGCGGGAGGTCGACGTGCGTGCCCAGTGGTCGAAGTTATCCACATACATTATTTCTCTACCCTTGGAAGGTGAACTCAAGGATGAGTTCTTTTAAGGGGGAAAGACTGTAAGAAAATGGTTTTTCACACAGGTATGGAACCTTTAAATTTCAACCTAATTATTTATTTTGGATCTAATATGGATGTCTAATGAGTTAGTGAAGGTTTTGAGGGTGTTTGGGGCTTGTTCGGAGCTCAGAACCCATCTTTTGGGGAAAACTGGGTATGTCGAATGGTTAGAGAAAACTGTGTAGGTAGGTCGCATGGTTAAATCTAACTGTGTGGATGGTTTTCATTTTTGGGAAGATCCATCTCGTACAATTGGTGCATGGTTTCCCTAACCATGCGGCCTAACCATGCGAGTGCCCCTCTTCTCCTGGTGCTTGTGCATGGTTTGCGTACGGTTAGGCAAACCATGCAGACAAACCGTGTATAGGCTAAATTTTTGGGTAATTTTACATTTTTTCCTTTAATTATCTAATTAAACCATCCTTATTCCATAATCCAATTTCTAGTGGGATTAGCCTACATTCCTCTCATTTTAGATCTTTTTTAATGCCTAAGCTAGGGATCAAGAGATCTCCTTCATCTAGGATCTGATCGAGCTTACGTTCGTCATGTTGGATGCACAACGGTAAGTACTTGGAGTCCGATATTGGAGGAGGAGAGTCATACGACCCTAAAGTGGGTGGTCTATAACTCATCCCTCAAGTTTGTTGATTTTGGAATTGTCATGTGAGGCCCGCCGATTTCATCAGGTGTCGTTTATTGAATTTATAGGTCATGCTTATAATCATTAGAACTGTATGGTTAAGATATTTCCAGATATGTGATTATTTCTTAGTAGTTATGCCCATAACTCCATCCATCCCATATAGTATGTTATGCCATAATTTTTGTTTTAGTGTTTTGACATGTTTGAGCCACCGTTCGGGTGTGCCTTGACTTGACCTTCCTAAGGGTATGCTTTTCTATATTAAATGGATTGATTTATATTGTGAATTTCATAATGGAAAGTACCATGTATGTTCACCACTTGACCCGTCTAAGGTAAGTACTTCAATTAATAAGCTTATGTGAAATGGAAATTGGCAAGTATACTAAGTGTATGACTTGCCCTTTTTAAATGTAATTGAATAATAGGTTGCAAGTCTATAGCACCCCTTACCATGTTGATGGAAGGTAGCGAAGTGAACCTTTCTTATTAAAAGGCATTGAATGGATTAAATGAATGGTTGCATGCTACATGGCCTTGTCACACTAATGAAAAGTAAGGCTTGAACCAAATAAACTTATTGATTAATTAAGACTTAATTAAATGGTTGCATGCTCATTTAGCCTTATCACACTAATTAAAGGCAATGGATTTATCCTTATGAAATATTATATGACATCATTATCAAATAGAAGTGGCCTGACTCAAGCTCGCCTTGGATTATATAGAGAATGCCTTGAGCACTTGGGAACCCCATTCTGATTCAAAGATACGGCTTGCTTAGGTTGGAACCCACCTAGAACCCAATCTTTGTCTATCCTTGGATGCCCAATATGACACCATAGGATCCCTTATATAGTATTGTAGGATGTCTTGGATACACTCCTTGGATATAGCATTGACAAGTAGGTGTCATGGTTAAAGCTCATCGGGCCTAGTCATTGATTAGCCCCGTTTTACCTTGGATAAACTCCATGGACTTGGTAGAAATATTATTGTGGAATGTCTTGGATTGTGCTCCTTGGATTACACTCTTACCCTTATCCAAGCTACAATCATTACTGAGTTGGTGGCCTTTGAGTTATATGTTGCCTTTGTTACTACCTTGGAACTTCATTATGAAATATCATTACTGGTTGCCATATTACATCTTGGAACCTTCACTATTTCTCACATGTGCCTTATTTATAAACTAGTAATAATCAAATAATGAATTGGTTATATGTTTAGACACCAGTCGAGGGCTGAAGCAGGTACTTGAATATTTAGTTATATTGTATTGTTTTACTTTATATATGCATGCTTTCAAACTGTTACATTTCCATTACATGGGTTGAAGGTTATAGACACTATTGATGGTGGCCAACTGAGATTTATCTCACACCCTCTCTAGGAACTATTTGGTACCCGGGGCAGATTACATGATTGCAGGTGCTGACAAAGAGAAACATACGACTTCGAACACTTGATTGCTTGCTGTTTAGGATGAAGCTTGATAACAGATGACCGAAATGGAGCTCGGGATGCTTGGGATTGTCCTTTTATTTCCTTTATACATTTGTGGAACATGTTACATCTGTTGTCTTGTATCCATGTTTTCCAGTTTTCTAGTGACATGATATATTATCATCAATTATTCTAGTTGGTTCAGTTATTGTTATCCTTGGTTATTTATTACTTTTGTTTTTTTCCGCTGCTTACTCATATTTCTTCTGCTATTTACCTCTATTTATATGTATATGATATGCTACGCTTTGGTAATGAGAGCATAGTCTCTCCACGGATACACCATAGGCTCTCGCTACTAGTTGGAAGCCTTTGGTGCTTGGAGAGATTCATTTGAGGTCATGTGGTTCACCGGGATTGGGACACATACTAAGTGGCATCCAGGTCCGGGACACCACATAAATGCCTATTTTGTAGTACTGTCTAAAAAACCCTCCTGAAACTCATCGAAATTTTGATGGTCATCCACTGGGCTCTCTAATGGCCACTTGGGTGCCACCAGATATCCAGTGCCGCTTATGCACACTACTAGAAATGTGGTTTTTACCCACGGTTATTTACCAACAGTTTGTTTAAACCATTGGTAAAGGAGGGCTAGGAAACCCTTTCCCAACTGTTCATTAGAACCGTTGGGAAAGGGTAGAACTTTGCCAACGGATTCATAAAACAGTTGGTAAAGGGGGTGTTCAAGTTACCCTTTCCCAACGGTTTTATGAAACCGTTGGGAAAGGGCACCCCTTTACCAACAATTTTTAAAAACCGTTGGAAAATCTTTACCCCAAATACAGTCGGGCCGCTGCTCTCCCCCATTCGCGACAGAACCCTAGATCTATCCAGCGCTCGACTCCTCTCGCGAATTCCCCCATCCGAACAGGTGAAACTCCATCTAAATCATCTCAAATTAGGTATTTTATTCTTTATACACATAATATTTAAGTGCTACCTTGTTTTTATTGTTATTAATCTAATATTTTAGTTTTAAGTTTTGATTTTGATGTGATTTCACCATGAAAAATAAGAAATTGAACGAATATTTTGTTAATTAATTAGTTTCCCATGGAATATCATTTGTGTTATAATTTCCATTCTAAATAAAGGGGTAATGTAATAAAAGACCTTGAATAAATTGTGGAAGTTGGGGTATGTTTCTTCTATGAGAGGTTTTTTATTGTGTTTCATTGTATTTTGTAGGCTGTTGTATGGTGATTGAGGTGACTAGTTGGGCTTTGTGATATGTGGGGTTGTAATGTGATGGTTAGTGGGCATGGATGTGACATGTGAAGTTGTGTGATAGTGATGATGTGTGGTGGTGGTGTGCCGTGTGGAGGTGTTGTGTGATGAGGTTGTGGTGTATGATGTGGTGAGGTGGTTTTGGTTGTGCGATGGTTGTGATGTGCAATATTTTTGTTGTGATATGTGTTTGTTTTGGTGAGATGGTTGGCCTATGTAACATGGAAACGATGGTTATTGTGAGATGGTGAGTTGTTTTGTGGTGGTTTTATTAGTTTCCTAGTTATCTATGGAATAAATTATGTTGTTAAAACAAAAAAACAAGATAGTAAATAAATTATATGGAATAGAAATGGATGTGTGGTAAATGGATTTAATTAATTTAACATTAAATGAATGGACAATGTAAGTGTGAATGAAGTGGCTTATAAATGAAAGTGGGAAATGCTATGTGTCTTGTGTGGTGGTGGTGTGGTGTGTTGCATATAGTGGTGAAAGTGGTTGTGATGGTTTATGTGTTGTATGGTAGTAGTGAAGTGTGTGATTATGTAGTTAATGTGAACCCATATGTTGGGTATTTTGTGTTATCTATATATCATGTATTTTACGTTATTTCTACACATTCCCAACCAGAGTTGGATAAACTTACCAATGGTTAGAGGTTTTGAGTTATGGGTATTTTTTCTAATATCTAGGATGGTGGTTATATGGTTAGATAGCTACCATATCTTCCCTACTCTTCCTTCATAAGTGATTGACCATGTGTTTTTAGGAAAGATGCAATGTGATTGTCCATGTGTCTTCAGGTGAGATGTACAATGATTTCCCTGGTGTTTTCAGGTGAGGTGCGATGTGATAAGTCTATAATAAGATGTGGAATGTGGTTGGGGTCATGTAGGGTAGGAGTATGGCACAAGGTTGATGTTATTCGTGTTCATGATACCCTACTAATATGGTTATGGGATGAGGCATGCTGTGATGTGATAACACATTAAGTTCTTGTTGGTTTTACATTTTTTCAATAACACATTAGTATGTTTTTTTCACATGTGTAGTTGATACCTTGATTATTTTCTTCCTTTATCATTTACTTAAATGTATTTTCTATTAAAGTTCAATCCTATAGAATTGTTTATGAAAAAATGACTCATATAAATTCTTTTTACAGAATGGATAGAAGTTGGATGTATGAAACCGATCGGATCTCAAGCGATTTTCAAAACAATTTGGAGAGATTTATAGATTTTTCATTTCACAATGCTTCAGATAGTGGTCGCATACACTGCACATGTTCCAATTGTGTTGGTAGACCTTGGTTGAGCCATGAAGAAGTCAGCTACCACATAACCAAAAATGGTTTTCAAGAAAACTACTTTGTGTGGTATCACAATGGGGAGAAAATGAAATCTAAAATTGGTGATGATCGAAATGAAAGGACTAGAATGAAGAATTTATTAGATGATCGGTTTCTGTTTATTAGTCATCATAAAAAAGAAAGGATTTTGACTCAAGAAGACGTCGATATGAGGACAGCTGATGCATCTAGTGAAAATGATGATATTGATAGGGTGAAAAAATTGAATGATGCTGCCATGACTCCAGTATATCGACAATGCGATAAAATGAAAAAGCTGGAATTTTTAATCTGATTGTTTCATGGGAAAACTATGTATGAGATTTCTAATACATCAATCGATTACATTCTTACCCTCTTGAAGGATTTACTTCCAGATGATGCAGATATTCCCTCAAAACACTATATGGCATGAAATTTAGTTGAGGAACTTGGATTTTCAAGAAACAAAATTCATGCTTTCCCAAAAGATTGTAGTTTATTCTGGGAGGAAACCACTGAATGAAATGATTGTATAAAATGTGGCACATCCCACTAGAAGTCAAAATCTGATGGAACACCATCCCGCGTTCCACAGAAAGTAATGTGGAACTTTCCATTGATCCCCAAACTCCAGAATATTTTTATGTCTGATGACATATCAATAAAAATTAGATGGCATGATACCGAGAGAAAGAAGACTAATGATGAGTTGGTTCATCCTATAGATGGATTTGCATGGCAGAGATTTGATGCTCGACATCCTGATTTTTCATCTGACGTGCATAATGTGAGGTTGGGTCTTTCATGCGACGGTTTTAATCCGTTTGGGCAGATGCTTACTTCGCACAACACATGGCCAGTTTTTATACAAATTTATAATCTTCCCCCATGGTTGTGTATGAAAAAACATTTCACTTTCATGAGTATACTCATATCTAGTCCTTCTGATCCCAACATTGATATTGATGTATACATGAAACCTTTAATAAAAGAGTTGAAACTTCTTTGGGATGTGGGTTTGCACACATACGATGCATGTTTGAAAGACATATTTCAGATGAGTGCAGCACTTATGTGGACGATCAATGATTTTCCGGCTTATGCAATGATGTTTGGATGGAGCACGAAGGGAAAACTATCATGCCCGGTTTGTATGAAGAATACACGATCCAGAAGACTGAAACATCATTGTAGTTTCAGTTTTATGGGACATCAACGATTCTTGACAAATGATCATCCATATAGAACGAATTGTCGAAGATTTGATAATTCCATAGAGACCGATGCTCCACCTCAGTGTATGTCTGGAAATGATGTGCTTAATGAATTGAAAGATTTCAGTTTTTCATTCGGGAAGGGTCAAATGAAATCTGGAAATAGAAAGAATGTTTCCACAGAAACCTGTTACAATTGGAGGAAAAGGAGTATCTTTTTTTATTTTCCTTATTGGTCAACCAATTTGTTACATCATTGCTTAGACGTAATGCATATTAAAAAGAATATATGTGAAATGTTGCTTTCGGTTCTTCTAAATGTCAAGGGGAAGACAAAAGATGATTTACGATCTCGGCGTGACTTGGTGGATTGGGGCATCAGACCAGAATTACATCTTGTGCGTATCAGTGAAAATAAATGGAAACTTCCATGTTCTTATTATGTGATGACACCTACGGAAAAAAACAATTTCTGGAAGTATTAGAGACTATTAGAGTTCCTTATGGCTATTCAAGCAACATATCTAAATGGGTCAATAGAAGAGAGTTGAAGCTAAAATCTTTGAAGACTCATGATTATCACGTTCTACTGCATGAGTTGCTTCCAATAGAAATCTGTCATCTTTTGTCCAATAATGTAAGGGTGACTATTATTTGGTTGTGCCATTTGTTTAGAGATCTTTGTGATAAGAAGTTGTCCAAGTCTTTCTTGAAAAAAATGTTGACAGATGCCCCATTAATTTTGTGTGAGTTGGAGAAAATATTTCCTCCATCATTTTTCATATGCATGCTACATCTGACTGTCCATATTCCCACTGAAATACTTCTCGGAGGATCTGTTTCTTTTCATTGGATGTATCCAACTAAAAGAAATATGTACACATTAAATTCTTATGTCCGAAACAGGAATCATCCCGAAGGTTCTATCGTGAACGGTTACTTGGCTCAAGAATGTATGGATTTCTGCTTGATGTATTTGTCTGATCTTACTACAATAATGAACAGACCAATGAGAAATGAAGAAGAACAGTATGATCAAATTGAACCCAGTTTTCCATCACTTCCTCAAATAGGAGGAATTTATGGATCATATACATTGAAGACATTAAGCCATGAAGAGCGGGAGATGGCACATCGCACAGTTTTGTTCAACTATGATTTATTCGATAACTATATCAGGTAACTAAATTGAATATGTATATCTTACATATATATCTATTAAACTATTCATATTTTTTATCTACAAGGAACATAAAATAGTGATAAATAGGAAGCATCGTTCTTTATCTTTGAGAAGGAGAGACTTTGCATAGCAAAGAGTTTTCTACTTGGTTAAAATTGATGGTAAAAATATTACTGTTTAAAATAATTATATCAATATTTAATTAAGTTTAACAGTCATTTATATTGCATGTATTGAGTTTTTCTACTGACTCTGTCTCTGAGGAAATAAGAGATTTGGCTTTTGGTCCTAATACCGTGGTTCATGACTGTAAATCAATTGTTATCAATGGGTACAAATTTATTGTCACTAAATGAGAAAAGAACATGAGAACACAACATGATGGTGTTATGGTTACTTCCACAACAGATTTTTATACTAGTTCATCAGATAGTAGAACACGATTTAAAAATGTGGGTTATTATGGAGTTGTTGAGAAAATAATAATATCGGATTATTACTCTCATGGACGAGTCACAATGATGAAATGCCATTGGTTTGATTCGATGACGAGACATGGCACATTTATTGATGATTGTGGATTTCGAGTAATTAATATGACTCGCACTCTTGCTACCGAAGAACCATATGTGTTGGCATCAATGGATAAACAAGTTTGTTATGTCAAAGACCAACTTCGACCTGAATTTGGTGTCATAGTTGAAGTAATTCCAAGACATATTTTTGATGATGGTGATAATGGAATTGACACTGTTCCTAGTGCCATTGGAACCAATCCATTTATTTCTTTTGATGACTCCAATAGCTCAATTGTCAGAGTTGATTGTGAACTTGAAGTTGTGGTTGAAAATTTATAGAATCATTCATCCATGTTCTCAATTCTTTTGGTTTACCTCGAGTTGGGTTGTTAAGGTTGGTAATATTCAAATTGATTTAGTATTTATCACAAATATGTTTTAGCTGACTTGACCATTATGTGAATTTTCAATGTTTATTGGTTGCAGTTTTATTTGAATTGCATTTTCTAATTTGGAATTGAACTGTATTCAAACCTAGTCGAACAATATTTCTAACTTGGTGAACATTACAACTTGTATGATTTATTAAATCCATTCAAGCTCTTCTAAAACAATTGATAGCTAAATTACCAATGAATCCCCTTATTCCCTCATATATTTAGTTTTTTGGGTTACACATTAGTTTCCTTGTTAAGGTTGGTAATATTAAAATTGATTTATTATTGATCACAAATATGTTTTAGCTGACTTGACCGTTATGTGAATTTTCAATGTTTATTGGTTGCAGTATTATTTGAATTTCATTTTCTAATTTGGAATTGAACTGTATTCAAACCTAGTCAAACAATATTTCTAACTTGGTGAACATTACAACTTGTATGATTTATTAAATCCATTCAAGATCTTCTAAAACAATTGATAGCTAAATTACCAATGAATCCCCTTATTCCCTCATATATTTAGTTTTTTGGGTTACACATTAGTTTCCTTTTTCTAATTAATTAAATATTTTTTTTCAAAAGCAGGAAATGTAGCCAATTAAAGAGAGACGAAGGAAAAAAAATGATGGAGAACAATCATCAAATGGTGGAGTTGGGCATTCCACCATTAGTGCCTACAATGAGTACTTTATTTCAAATATATATATTTAAAGAATATATAATGTCATGCGATTAATTTTTTTGTAAACATTTTTGTAGGATCCACTATACATCAACAGTTATTCGATGAGGAGCCTAGTATTGGTCCTAGTACTTAGGCCGGTGGTACGAGGAGGGTTCGTACCAGAGGTGGATGAGCAGCTGCGCGTACCCGACTAGACCCTGCCCTCCCACTGACATGTCATCCTTCCCACATTCTGATCCCGGTGTGCCGTTAGGGACACACGGGATATTTAGGCCTCCCATGTTTTTGCCACCTTTTGTATCTTCTGGACCATCATTTTCACATCCCATGATGATTCCCACTCCCCAATCAGAATCTGGTCATACAGTTGTCCCATCTTCTTTTCCTTCTACTTATGTCTCTCCGAGCTTCTATATTCCATCGTCTTCGACTCCTGTTCCACCATAGGGTGTTCCATCAGTTTCTATGGATCCAGCGGCGCTCAGCGATCAGACTAGAACAGGTATATTTATAGAACCCTAAAAAAAATTTATAGCAATATTTATTTTCATTATAACATGTTTTGATAAAATATTTGTTTTTATTTCATGACAGATACATCTACTGACAGGAGGTAGGGTCAGGGGCGTACACGCATGCGTTCGGTGTGGAACCTCCGCACACAGGTTATGGTGGATTACAATGAAGACAACCAAATGGTTGAGAAAACAGGGCAACAATGTCGGAGTTTTTTGGCGACGCTTGCCAAATACTCCGACATCATTCCCTTCAGCCTGCTATCGTGGAGACATTTGCCACATGAGGTCAAGGATATATCTTGGGTAGAGATATGGGTAAAAAAAAATTGTATTTAATGCCATGAATTATTTTTGTATTTGTATGAATTAATATTTTGATGTCAGCTTCGATTTAATTTTCCCGATGGTGAGGGTGCATGACCGGAACGTCTAAAGGATTTAGGCGAGCTTTGGAGAACCTACAAGCATGAGTTGTATATTGGCTGGCGTGCTAGAGTTGGCACTCAGTTAGAGGCTATAACAGTTGTGGATTATTTTTCTATAGAGCAATATCGTCAGATGATTACTCATTGGACGAGTACCCAGTTTAAGGTATGAATTACATTTGAGGTATTTAAATAATAACTTTTATGTTTTGCATTAATATTATCCTTTGCATTATCGAATTTTATTTAGGAATCATATGTAAAAAATAAAAAAAAACATTGATGCAAAAAAATACCTCCACACACTAGGACGTACTTCGATGTCGGATCATGAGAGGAAGAAGGTATGACAATTGTTTATAAGTTTTATTTACGACTTACATTTTATTTTGTTTCCTCAATTATTTAATCTTTTGCTAAATTTTTCATATAACTTTATTTTTCAATGTCATTGTAGAGGAAAATACAGAATATTGAAGGACGTGTGCCTCGAGCAAAACTGTTTTGCTCGAGTAGACGGAAAAAGGATGAAAGTTCCATCAACGAAGCGACTCAGCAGCATATTGTAAGTTTTAATTTGTTGATTTTATTTTTTAATATCTATTTTGTAACTTAATAATATATTTATATTTGTAAAAAGATGCTTTAGAGGCCCTCGATTCCCAAGAACCATAAAATTTTGGGCCAACTGATCACTTACATCAGATGTTGGGAGAGGAGCATCCTAGCAGAGTACGCTGCAGACCTAGGATAGCCCCGGTGAGGTATTGGCCCTCCTCAGGTATGAGTTGTAGTGCCACCGAGCTGCAGAAAGTTAGGGCACAAGCATAACAGGCTGAGAAAAGGGCCATAGAGACTGCAGAACAGTCTGCTGGGGAAAACAGTGCATTTATGAAATTTATTGAAGTTCTACATCCAACACTTCCAGTAGAGGCCAGCCCAGTTTTTGATGAATATATATCATCGATACGTTCTATATATGGTGCACTAGGTGGAAGTTCTAGTGGTGGTTAGGATGATGTCCAGCTTGACGATGATGACGGCGAGGAGTCTGATGTGGAAGAGGGAGAGGAGGAGGGCGAGGCGGATGGAGAGGGAGAGGAGGAGGGCGAGGGTGAGGAGGAGGGCGCTGAGGAGGGTGAGGACGATGATGGGGATGAGGACGAGGGTGATGATGATGGTGATGGTGATGGTGATGTGGGACAAATTGATCCGTTACATTTTTGACTAATATTACTGATATTTGATGTTTAATCTATTTTAGTTGTTGGTTTTATCTAGACCTGTAGTATAGTATTGGAGTTGAGTTATTTTTATATATTGTCTGTTTTTATGGATGTTGTTGTCTTTTAGTGGTTGTGTGTTTGGGAAATCCCTGGACAGCCCCCTCCTTCCAGGACCCTGGACAACCCCCCACCATCCTCCTTGGACCCCGGACAACCCCCCCACCATCCTCCTTGGTCCCCGGACAGCCCCCCGAACAGCCCCCCCCCCCCCCCCACCCTCCTCCTTGGACCCCGGACAGCCCCCCGAACACCCCCCGGACAGCCCTCCACACATCCCCCCTGGACATCCCCCCCACCCTCCTTTATTTCATTTACTACTAGAAAATCTAAAATATATATTTTATTTATTTTCATCATGATAATCAATGTAAATCACATTTACACATCTAATCAATATCATAGATTCTTAGTATGTTATAAAAGGGATGTATTCATTGGGCATGGCATTGTTAGCTCTAAAATGTTTCATAGCATGATAAACTAAAATCTAATCTATACTAAGAATGATATAAAAATATTCTATATGAATTTCCACAATATTTTAAGTAAATACCATTCCGCTAATAGACACATGAGGATTCTCATAAATCATGTTTACCTTAATATTTCCACAAGGATTTTTAGTAAAAGTTTTAACTTCTATTAATTTTATGATATTCTCATTTTAAATGTAAATTTTTCATAAATAAATTAATTTAAAGACCCATAGTCAAATAGTGTATTTGAATAATGTGAATAAACAACTAACATACCACTCTAATTGTGTCTCTTTTGTTTAAAATGGACAGGATTATAAGTGAAAAGAACAACTGGCATATGGAAAACTAACCAAACGCATTCGGATTCTATTGATAATTTATCACAACGATCCATGGGTCATATGTGACGTGTATGAGCCAACCCGGGCTCAATCTGAGTCGCGGTGTGGCCCGGATCAGTCTAAGTGTCTCTCTTTTGTTTAAAATGGACAACATTTTAAGTACATACGGAAAACTGACCAAACGCATTTGAAATGTTTTGATGCTTTAGAAAAACGATCCATGAGTCATATGTGATGTGTACGAGTAAACCCCGCCTCAATCAGAGGCGCGGTGTGGCCGACACTATTCATAGTGTCTCTCTTTTGTTTAAAATGGACAGGATTATAAGTGAAAAGAACAACTGACATACGAAAAACTGACCAAACGCATTAGAAATGTGTTGATGCTTTAGGAAAACGATCCATGGGTCATATGTGATGTGTACGAGTCAACCCCGCCTTAATCCAAGGCACGGTGTGGCCAGGATCACTCTAAGTTCCTCTCTTTTGTTTAAAATGGAAAACATTTTAAGTACATACGGAAAACTGACCAAACGGATTCTGATTGTGTTGATACTTTAGAAAAATTATCCATGGGTCATATGTGATGTGTAAGAATCAACCCCGCCTCAATCTGAGATGTGGTGTGGTCAGAACCACTCAAAGTGTCTGTCTTTTGTTTCAAACGGACATCATTTTAAGTGAAAAACATCAACTGACATACGAAAAACTGATCAAACGCATTCAGATTGTGTCTATACTTTATAAAAATGATCCATGGTTCATATGTGATGTGTACGAGTCAACCCCTCCTCAATACGAGGCGCGGTGTGGACGACACCATTCATAGTGTCTCTCTTTTGTTTAAAATGGACATCATTTTAAGTGAAAACAACAACTGACGTACGAAAAACTGACCAAACGCATTCGAAATGTGTTGATGCTTTAGGACAACGATCCAAGGGTCATATGTGACGTGTACGAGTCAACTCTGCCTTAATCCGAGGTACGGTGTGGCCGAGATCACTCTAAGTGGCTCTCTTTTGTTTAAAATGGACAACATTTTAAGTACATACGGAAAACTGACCAAACAGATTATGATTGTGTAGATACTTTAGAACAATGATCCATGGGTCATATGTGATGTGTACGAATCAACCCCGCCTCAATCAGAGACGTGTTGTGGCCGGCACCACTCAAAGTGTCTGTCTTTTGTTTCAAAAGGACATCATTTTAAGTGAAAAACATCAACTGGCATACGGAAAACTGACCAAACTCATTCGGATTGTGTCGATACTTTAGCACAACGATCCATGGGTAATATGTAACGTGTATGAGTCAACCTCGCCTCAATAAGAGGCACCGTGTGGCCGACACCATTCATAGTGTCTCTCTTTTGTTTAAAATGGACACCATTTTAAGTGAAAACAACAACTGACATACGAAAAACTGATCAAACGCATTCGAAATGTGTTTATGCTTTAGGACAACGATACAAGGGTCATATGTGATATGTACAAGTCAAATCCGCCTCAATCCGAGGCACGGTGTGGCCGGGATCACTCTAAGTGTCTCTCTTTTGTTTAAAATGGACAACATTTTAAGTACATACGGAAAACTGACCAAACAGATTCTGATTGTGTTGATACTTTAGAACAATGATCCATGGGTTATATGTGAAGTGTACGAATCAACCCCACCTAAATCTGAGATGCGTTGTGGCCGGAACCACTCAAAGTGTCTGTCTTTTGTTTCAAGAGGACATCATTTTAAGTGAAAAATATCAACTGGCATACGGAAAACCGACCAAACGCATTCTGATTGTGTCGATACTTTAGCACAATGATACATATTTCATTTGAGACGTGTATGAGTCAACCTCGTCTAAATCTGAGACGCGGTGTGGCCAGAACCACTCTAACTGTGTCTCTTTTGTTTAAAATGGACAGGATTATAAGTGAAAACAACAACTGGCATATGGAAAACTGACCAAACGAATTCGAAATGTGTTTATGCTTTAGAAAATGATCCAAGGGTCATATGTGGTGTGTACGAGTCAACCCCACCTCAATACGAGGCATGGTGTGGCCGGGATCACTCTAAGTGGCTCTCTTTTGTTTAAAATGGACAACATTTTAAGTACATACGGAAAACTGACCAAACGGATTCTGATTGTGTTGATACTTTAGCACAATGATTCATGGGTCATATGTAACGTCCCGAGTCCGAAGCCCCTCCACTGGTGCCCTGTACCCAGTTCGCCACATGACCTCAAGCGTTTTTCCCCGAATGCCAGAGGCTGCCGACTAGCAGCGAGGGCCTTGGTGAGTCAGTGGGGAAACTATGCCCTCATTCGGTAAGGTATACGAGGTAAGAAAACCACAATAAATAGCGGAAGTAGCAATAAACATGCACAACAACAGAAACCAAACAACAGAAGCAATATAGATATATAACTATGATGAAAATGATGCAGCAGGTACAAGTATCTAAGGAAAACAGCAAACACAATAACGTGCTGAAATACAACTAAAACCAAGTGCAAAAGAAAAACAGATAGTCTCCTCATCATCGCGAGCCACAGCTTGGTCCCATGCTCCCCAACTCCTGATTCAGTCAAGACCCTGAAGTATAAGGGCTCTTTCCCTTGTCTATACCTGTAGCAACATAGTCTTCTTGGGCCCAAAATCATGGCCCAAACAGGGTGTGAGATACAATCCCAGTAGGAAATCACCCAAAGATTTGTGCCTAACAGTCAATGAATACATGGCAGTACTAAAACAAGAAGTAGTAAATAAAGAAAAACACAAACAACTATAATCCACGGTTCTAACAAGCATAGCACACAAGTAAGCAGTCAGCAACAAGAAGAAAATAGGTAACCCTCTGGGTAGCTCTCACAGTCTAACCCCTATGGTTCACCCTCCAAGTACTAGCAACCCTCTGGGAGGCACACACAGTCTCACCCCTCTGGTTCAGCTACGTAAATAAGCAGACTCTCTGGGGAAGCACTCACCGTCAATTCCCCCCTATAGTCTCGTATCATGCTAAAGGCTCCCTGTGGAAGCACTCAATGTCAATTCCCCCTGTGGCCCGCGTCGTAGTTAAAATACACTCTGGAGAATCCCTTCCGTCAATTCTCCACTTGGTCTCACATCATGATTAAAAGACACTCTGGAGAAGCCCTTCCGTCAATTCTCCCTTTGGTCTACTACTCTAGGTTCTCACAGTCCTAAGTAACTAAACATTCTCAACGCATGTGTATCATCCAAGTAAACCTCAAGAACTACTTGGATATCAACTAAGGCTCAACAACAATAAATAAAACAACAGTTCCACTATCCTACGACTAGGCATGGCAACTGGAAAAATGCCAAACAGGCAGAACAAGCATGGAAAAGCAATCTGAGCACAAACAAATTACTCTAATCACAAGCAATAACCTCTACTAAAGCAATCAAGAAAAGCAGGTAAGTAACAAGGGAAAAACAGGAAACACGCAATACCCCGTTCAAGGGTATTGGTGGAAATTGCACAAAATATTCATCAACTTTATACGGAATGTCACAAACCACCTACCTCAATCCTAGGAGATTGATATACATGAACCTCGACGACAGATTCCCCTTAGAACGACGTAGATCTGAGAAAACGCACAAAACTTTCATCCCACGATAACTTGAAAACAAGGAGTAATCAAGAAACAAGGCTCAAGCAGAAGGAAGAACTCACCGCTGCGATTCCAACGCAATCTACCGTGCTCGAATCAGAGAATGGATGGCAAGGTGGAAGCTCGGAGAATATTTGGCCGTACGGACGCTCCCGGACGGTCGAAAACTGAAGAAGAAGATGAATATGGGGGTTAGGCGCGACCCCGGTCCATTTAATGAAAAAAAAATTAAACGGCGTGTACTTCTAGAGTACATGACGTGTACTTCAATTTTTTATGTACTCCGAAAAATCGGCCTCCACCTTAGCCTTACACACCGTGTGTGTGGCCCAGACACGGCCAGCACATGGCTTCGAGCTGGAACAGAGTACATGGCGTGTACTCAGAAAGTACATGGCGTGTACTTTGAAAATTTCCAGAAAAACCATTTTTCTTAAAAAATACAGAAAAAAGGAAAAACATACCTGAACGAAGATCCGGGTTCTTACAAACTTCCCCCTTAAAGAAATTCATCCCCGAATTTCCCTAACGAGGTGGAGAAGAAGAATCCCCAAACAGCTCCTGCCACTACGATCGCACATCGGCCCCCCTCTCCCAGGTCTCGTCCTGTACTCGCCCGTGCTGCCATAGCACTCGTACCAGAGGAACAGACCGCCCGTGGAGAACCTTCGTACCACGATTGACAATCCGGATAGGATGCTCCTCGAACGATGCATCCGCTTCAAGCTTGACTTCCTCAGGCTTAAAGACGTGAGACGGGTCTGAAAAGTAACGTTGGAGCTGAGAGACATGGAAGACGTCGTGCATGGCCCGATACCTCTGAGGTAGTTGCAACCGATAGACGACTGGCCCCACTCTCTCCAAAACCTCAAACGGTCCGACGTACCTTGGTGAAATCTTACCCTGTCTCTGAATACTTTTGTGTCCCAACCTCGGTGCGACACGTAGGAAAACCTGATCACCGACATCGAACTCCAAAGGTCGTCTCCACTGATTAGCATAAGACTTCTGTCAAGACTACGCTGTAGCCATCCTCTTCCGAATCAGCTCTATCTGCTCTGAAGTCTCATGAACAAGACGAGGTCCCAGCAAAGCTGCCTCTCCTGCCTCTAGCCAGCATAAGGGTGATCAGTATGGCCTACCGTACAAAGCCTCGTATGGTTCCATCTGGATGGTCACCTGGAAACTGTTATTGTAGGCGAACTCCACCAGAGGAATATGCTTCTCCCAAGAACCGCCAAAGTCAAGGATGCAAGCTCGGAGCATATCCTCAAGCACCTGGATCGTGCGCTCGGACTGGCCATCAGTCTGGGGATGGTATGTTGTACTCAAAAGTACATGTGTACCCAAGGCCTTCTGAAGTCCCTGCCAGAACTGAGAGGTAAATCGCGCATCTCTGTTTGAAACAATAGAGTGCGGAACTCCATGCAGACGCACAATATCTCTGATGTAAATTCGTCCCAGATCATCGACATTAAAGGTCTCCTTGATTGGCAAGAAGTGAGCAACCTTCGTAAGCCTGTAGACGACAACCCAAACAGCATCGTTCCCTCGAGGTGATCTCGGCAACCCGGTCACGAAGTCCGTTGCAACATCGTTCCACTTCCACTCCATAATGCGTAACTGCTGTAAGAGCCTCGCTGGCCGCTGATGCTCTGCTTTCACCTGCTGACAAGTAGAACATCTCATGACAAAACCAACAACATCCTTCTTCATACCTGGCCACCAATACTGGCGATAAAGATCCCAACACATCTTGGTGACGTCAGGATAAACTGACCAAACTGAGGAATGGAAATCCCGCATCAGCTCCTCGCGTATGTCTGCTGGCACCCATACGCGTCCTTAGAAATGCAAGATCTCATCCTCGCCCACTGTCCATCCAGGAAGAGGGTCCTCTCCTGACACACTCTCCCGCAAGACTAAGCCTTCCGAGTCTGATAGCTGCCTCATCCGTACCCGATCAAGTAGCGTGGAGGTAACAGCTACAGAAGATAGAAAGGTCTGTCCCTGTCTGTCGTGCACCTCTAGATGCATCTCAAAGAACAGATCCATGAACTTCCACTCACTACTAGCCTCCTGAACTGCCTAAATCTGAGTTCTCCTGCTCAACGCATCTGCCACGGCATTGCCATTTCCCGACGTATAGGAAAGCTCTAAGTCAAAGGACTGTAGATATTCAACCCACCTGTGCTACCTCAGATTCAGATCATGCTGAGTGAAGATATACTTGAGACTCTTGTGGTCCGTGAAGACCACAAAGTGCTCTCCCAGAAGATAGTGTCTCCAATAGCGTAAGGCATGAACAACAGCTGCCAACTCCAGATCGTGCGTAGGGTAGTTCCTCTCATGTGGCCTCAGCTGCCGAGACCCATACGCAACGACTCCATCTCCCTGCATAAGCACAGCTCTCAGCCCGATACCCGAAGCATCACAGTAAACAGTTTAGATCTTTCCTGGCTCTGGCAAGACTAGTATCGGTGCTGACGTCAACCTCCCTTTTAGCTCCTGAAAGGCTAATTCACAATAATCTGACCATAAGAACTTTTCCCCCTTCTTGGTCAGAACTTTCAAAGGTGCTGCTAGACGAGAAAAGTCCCGAATGAAGCGTCTATAGTATTCAGCCAGCCCTAGGAAGCTCCGTACCTCAAAAACATTCTTCAGCTGCTCCCAGGAAACTACAGCTCTCACTTTCTCTGGGTCCACAGATACTCCTACCTCTGAGATGACGTGACCCAAGAAGTGAATCTGATCCATCCAGAAGTGGCACTTCGAGAGTTTAGCATAAAGTCGATGCTCTCTCAGTGTACTCAGAACGATCTCAAGATGTGTGGCATGGTCATGTCGAGTGTGAGAGTACACCAAGATATCATCCATGAAGACCATGAAGAAGGAATCCAAGTAAGTATGGAACACTCGGTTCATCAGTGCCATAAAAACTACAGGTGTGTTCGTGAGTCCGAAGGGCATGACTGTATACTCGTCAAGACCGTACCTACTCCTGAAGGCTGTCAGAGGTATATCTGATGGCCTAACATGCAACTGATGATAACCGGACCTCAAGTCGATCTTCGAGAACACCCGGGCTCCTCAAAGCTGATCGAAAAGGTCATCAATCCACAGAAAAGGATATCGGTTCTTGACCGTCAACTGGTTCAGCTTCCGATAATCCACACAAAGCCGAAGGGTACCGTCTGCCTTCTTCGCAAACAGAACAGGCGAACCCCAAGGAGAAGTACTGAGTCAGATGAAACCCTTAGCCTGTAACTCCTACAACTGCTTCTTGAGCTCCTGCAACTCAGGTGTGGCCATCCTATATGGAGGAATGGACACCGGTGCCGCTCCTGGCACGAGCTCAATAGAGAATTCTACCTCACGCTCCGGAGGCAAACCCGAAAAGTCCTCTAGAAAAACATCCCTGAAGCGATCCACCACTGGAGGAAAGTCCAACTGTGGAGTCCCCTAATCATCCAGATAAAGACTAGCAATCTGGGTCGTCACTCCTCTTAGCCCAAGATGCTCGATTCCTGCCCGACTCGCCCAAACGTCCCATTCGCCTCTAAGAAGGAAAGATTCACCTTCTGGTGAGATGAAACTGACTCTGCGGTGATAGCAGTCGATGACTGCCCGGAAGGGAATCAACCAGTCCATGCCAAGGATGACATCATAGTCTGTCATCTCTAGGACATAGAGGTCCCATAAGAAGCGATAACATGCAACCTTGAGAGGGAACTCTCTACACTGGCGTACACTAGATGTCCTCATTCCCAAAGGTGTGTCTAGTGTCAACGAGTCAGCAGAAGAAAAGATGCAGAGTCCAAGGCTCTCCACAACAGCAACAGAGATAAAGCTATGCGTAGAACCAGTATCGAAAAGGGCTGAAGATAAAACTGAGGCTACTAAAATCGTACCTCGAACAGTAGAAGGGTTGGGATCCTGATCATGATAAGTCTGCTCCATGGCGAAAGACTAGCCTGCATCGCGGCCCTGCGCCCCTGACTGACCACTCTGAGCTGAACCTCCCTACTGGTGTTGAGGAACTGGTGGCTAACCGCCACGGCCTCGACCTCCACCTCGGCCCGAACAGCCATAAGAACTCCAGTTCCCTGACTGGTGAGAGACCGGTGGGGCTGCTCCTGAACAAGGAGTCATGGAAGAACCCCGGTCACCAGCTACTAGTGAGAAAACCTGGCAGAAACATTGAAGATGACCCATCTTGCCGCAAGATAGGCACTCCACGGGGTCCCTCTGGCACTGCGGCCTCATGTGCCCTGTTCGGCCACACTAACAGCACGTCACCTGGCTGCCTGATGATGCGTCTCGCTTCCTTGAATCACCGCGCATAGGCTCCCTACGATGCTTCTTGTTGTCATATGAAGGAAAGATAGCTCTGGAAGCAGAACTGCCCTGACTCGCAGCTCCAGAGTCTCTCATATTGCGCTCTGCAATCAGTGCCTGGTTGACGATGGAAGTAATGGAAGTCAGCTGGAAGATGTTCACCTACGAGCGAATCTCCCATCTGAGTCCATCCTCAAACTTCCTCGCTAAGAACACCTCACTCCCATCCTGAAGGGGTGTAAAACGCTACAGCTCAGTGAAACGAGAGGAATACTCCATGACAGATAGAGTACCCTGCTCTAAGCTCATGAACTCCCAAGCTCGATCGGCCCTCAGGGCCTCCAGGTAAAAGTAGTCGTAGAACACACGCTGGAACTCCTCCCAAGTCATATCCTACTGCTGACCCACCTGTGAGATCACGTCCCACCACCTCTTGGCAGAGTCTCGGAGCATGTATGTGGCAAGATTGACCCGCCTCTCTAGAGGCGTCTCCATATGCTCGAATATAGTCAGCATGGCTTCTAGCCATGACTCTGCAGCCTGAGGTCCTCCCTCCCCCGAGAACGTGGGTGGATGATGCTGCTGAAAGACCCGTGTCAAGTCTTCCATAGACGAGGTAGAAGGCGGTGCTCCCTGGAAGGCCTGCATCATCCTCATGAAACTCTCCCTGAACTGCGCATCGGCGCCCGCAACTGGTACAACAACCGGTGCCAAGGCTGGCTCGGCTGGGGGATCGACAGGAAGTCCCTGATCAGCCCTGTCTGGCGTCTGATCACTGCCTGACGACAGACGTACGACCGGAGGACTTCTCGGAGGCATAGCTCTAAAAGATCAAAAACACACCTTGGATTAGGAAAACAAGGACGGAGAACACAAGAGTACAAAACGAGAACAGGGGAAGAAAAACACACAAGCTTGCAAAACACGACTACACGGCGTGTATAAAACTACATGGCGTGTCTTCTTAAACCACTAACATGGGCGTGTACCCCTGCCCTACAAGTCGTGTACACTACAAACTACATGGCGTGTTGACCCCCACACACGGTGTGTACTTGAAAACTATTCCCCTGCCTGAGTCTCCTTACACGGCTAACCCACACGGTCCAACTCAACCCGAGACTACACAGCGTGTTCGAATAAAACACGGCGTGCACTAGACGAGGCTTCGGAGGTCCGTGTTGTTGAGTACACGGTCGTCTACATGACTGGACCTTACACGGCGTGCTCCGAACAAGCACGGCGTGCATAGGTGAAGGCGACACCGTCCCGTGTTGTTCGTGACACGGCCAGGTACCTGGGAAAGACTACACAGCGTGTTCCGAACAAACACGGCGTGTGGAAAGGAAGGTAACGTCGGCCCGTGTTGTTCGTGACACGGTTGGGTACCTGGGCAAGACTACACGGTGTGTTCCCAATGTACACGGCGTGTTCTACCCGAGCTTCTTCGGCCCGTGTTATTAGTGACACGGCCGGGTACACAGCCCCGAACTCACACGGCGTGTACCACTGGTACACGACGTGTTCCCAAAGTTACTCCCACGACACCGTGTTCTGCTCACACGGTCAGTGACACGGCCTGAAAACTACACGGCGTGTATACAGAAAGTACACGCCGTGTATTCTGGGTTTTTCTGGGCAGTAACTCAGAAACTGCGCAGAATTCCAGAAACACTAAAAACAAGGCGAAAAAGGTGCCAAATTCCGATCCGTGAGGGCCCATAACACCTCAAGAACCAAAATTTGGCGTTCACTTTAATCAAATAACAAAACAAACAGTTTTCTAACATAACAGCAGAGAATCTATCAAGCATCTATCACAATAGCATGCATAATTTACACAGAGCCTATCACAACAGCATGCAATCGCTAATGCACCCTACATGGCATGGCAAGAATGCATGGCATGTGATTTCTACAAGTGCTTATATGATGCATGAGATGTCATACCCTCATCTCATCGGGTTGCGACAGAAATAGAACTGAAATATCAAAACAATAACCACACAAGTCATATGAATCACTCTAGGTGAAAACATACCAACCATAAAATCTCAAAACCAGAAAACTGAAATTAACGAGGTAGTATGGCTTTTCCCTGTACACGGGTTAGCTACTCCCGAGCACAGCTTAATACCAAGTACCGAATATGTCCTATCCCTGGCTAAGGTCTCCAAACAGTAAAGAAAGAGAAAATAACCCCTCTTATACCACTTTGTAACGTCCTGAGTCTGGAGCCCCTCCATTGGTGCCTCGTACCCAGTTCACCACATGACCTCAAGCGCGTTTCCCCGAATGCCAGAGGCTGCCGACTAGCAGCGAGGGCCTTGGTGAGTCAGTGGGGAAACTATGCCCTCATTCGGTAAGGTATACGAGGTAAGAAAACCACAATAAACAACGAAAGCAGCAATAAACATGCACAACAACAGAAACCAAACAACGGAAGCAATGTAGATATATAACTATGATGAAAATGATGCAGCAGGTACAAGTATCTAAGGAAAACAACAAACACAACAACGTGCTGAAATACAACTGAAACCAAGTGAAAAAGAAAAACAAATAGTCTTCTCAGCATCGCGAGCCACGGCTTGGTCCCATGCTCCCCAGCTCCTGATGCAGTCAAGACCCTAAAGTAGAAGGGCGCTTGCCCTTGTCTATACCTGGAGCAACATAGTCTGCTTGGGCCCAAAAGCATGGCTCAAACAGGGTGTGAGATACAATCCCAGCAGGCAATCACCCAAAGATTTGTTCCTAACAGTCAATGAATACATGGAAGTAATAAAACAAGAAGCAGTAAACAAAGAAAAACACAAACAACTACAATCCACGGTTCTAACAAGCATAACACACAAGTAAGCAGTCAGCAACAAGAAGAAAACAGGTAACCCTCTGGGTAGCTCTCACAGTCTAACCCCTATGGTTCAACCTCCAAGTACTAGTAACCCTCTGGGAGGCACACACAGTCTCACCCCTCTGGTTCAGCTACGTAAATAAGCAGACTCTCTGGGGAAGCACTCACCGTCAATTCCCCCTATAGTCTTGTATCGTGCTAAAGGATCTCTGGGGAATCACTCAACATCAATTCCCCCTGTGGCCTGCGTCTTAGTTAAAAGACACTTTGGAGAAGCCCTTCCGTCAACTCTCCACTTGGTCTCGCATCATGATTAAAAGACACTCTGGAGAATCCCTTCCGTCAATTCTCCCTTTGGTCTACTACTCTAGGTTCTCACAATCCTGAGTAACTAAACATGCTCAACGCGTGTGTATCATCCAAGTAAACCTCAAGAACTACTTGGCTATCAACTGAGGCTCAACAACAATATATAAAACAACAGTTCCATTATCCTACGACTAGGCATGACAATTGGAAAAATGCCAAACAGGCAGAACAAGCATGGAAAAGCAATCTGAGCACAAACAAATTACTCTAATCACAAGCAATAACCTCTACTAAAGCAATCAAGCAAAGAAGGTAAGTAACAAGGGCAAAACAGGAAACACGCAATACCCCGTTCAAGGGTATTGGTGGAAATTGCGCAAAATATTCATCAACTTTCTATGGAAAGGAAAAAACCACCTACCTCGATCCTAGGAGATCGATATACGTGAACCTCGATGATAGATTCCCCTTAGAACGACGTATATCTGAGAAAACGCACAAAACTTTCATCCCACGATAACTTGAAAACAAGGAGGAATCAAGAAACAAGGCTCAAGCAGAAGGAAGAACTCACCGCTACGATTCCAACGCAATCAACCGTGCTCGAATCGGAGAACGGACGACGATGCGGAAGCTCAGAGAAGATTCGGCCATATGGACGCTTCCGGACGGTCGAAAACTGAAGAAGAAGACGAATATTGGGGTTAGGCGCGACCCCGGTCCGTTTAATGAAAAAAAAAGTACACGACGTGTACTTCTAGAGTACACGGCGTGTACTTCAATTTTTTTCGTACTCCGAAAAACCGGCCTCCACCTCAGCCTTACACACCATGTGTATGGCCCGGACATGGCCAACACACGACTTCGATTCGGAACAGAGTACACGGCGTGTACTCATAAAGTACACGACGTGTACTTTGAAAATTTCCAGAAAAACCATTTTTCTTAAAAACTCCAGAAAAAAGTAAAAACATACCTGAACAAAGATCTAGGTTCTTACATCATATGTGACGTGTACGAATCAACTCCGCCTAAATCTGAGATGCGGTGTGGTCGGAACCACTCAAAGTTTCTGTCTTTTGTTTCAAAAGGACATCATTTTAAGTGAAAAACATCAACTGGCATACAGAAAACTGACCAAAAGCATTCGGATTGTGTTGATACTTTAGTAAAACGATCCATGGGTCATATGTGATGTGTAAGAGTCAACCCCACCTCAATACGAGGCGCGGTGTGGCCGACACCATTCATAGTGTCTCTCTTTTGTTTAAAATGGACATCATTTTAACTGAAAACAACAACTGACATGCGAAAAACTGACCAAACGCATTCTAAATGTGTTGATGTTTTAGGAAAACGATCCAAGGGTAATATGTGATGTGTACGAGTCAACCCCACCTCAATCCGAGGCACGGTGTGGCCGAGATCACTCTAAGTGGCTCTCTTTTGTTTAAAATGGACAACATTTTAAGTACATACGGATTACTGAACAAATGGATTCTGATTGTGTTGATACTTTAGAAAAATGATCCATGGGTCATATGTGATGTGTACGAATCAACCCCGCCTCAATCTGAGACACGGTGTGGCTGGAACCACTCAAAGTGTCTGTCTTTTGTTTCAAAAGGACATCATTTTAAGTGAAAAATATCAACTAGCATACGGAAAACTGACCAAACGCATTCGGATTGTGTGGATACTTTAGGAAAATGATCCATGAGTCATTTGAGATATGTAAGAGTTAATCCCGTCTAAATCCGAGATGCGGTGTGGCCGACACCACTCTAACTGTGTCTCTTTTGTTTAAAATGGACAAGATTATAAGTGAAAAGAATAACTGGCATACAGAAAACTGACCAAACGCATTCAGAATATGTTGATAATTTATCACAATGATCCATGGGTCATATGTGACATGTATGAGCCAACCCGAGCTCAATCCGAGTCGCAGTGTGGCAGGGATCAGTCTAAATGTCTCTCTTTTGTTTAAAATGGACAACATTTTAAGTACATACAGAAAACCGACCAAACGCATTCGGTTTCCATTGAAACTTTAGGAGAACGATCCATGGGTCATATGTGACGTGTATAAATAAACCTCGCCTCAATCTGAGATGCGGTGTGGTCGGAACCACTCAAAGTGTCTGTCTTTTGTTTCAAAAGGACATCATTTTAAGTGAAAAACATCAACTGGCATACGAAAAACCGACCAAATGCATTCGGATTGTGTCGATACTTTAGAACAACGATCCATGGGTCATATGTGTTGTGTATGAGTCAACCCCTCCTCAATACGAGGCGTAGTGTGGCCGACACGATTCAAAGTGTCTCTCTTTTGTTTAAAATGGACATTATTTTAAGTGAAAACAACAACTGACATACGAAAAACTGACCAAACGCATTCGAAATGTGTTGATGTTTTAGGACAATGATCCAAGGGTCATATGTGACATGTATGAGTCAACCCCGCCTCAATCCGAGACACGGTGTGGTCGGGATCGCTCTAAGTGACTCTCTTTTGTTTAAAATGGACAACATTTTAAGTACATACAGAAAACTGACCAAACGAATTCTGATTGTGTTGACACTTTAGAACAACTATCCATGGGTCATATGTGATGTGTAAAAATCAACCCCGCCTCAATCTGAGACGCGGTGTGGCTGACACCACTCAAAGTGTCTGTCTTTTGTTTCAAAAGGACATCATTTTAAGTGAAAAATATCAACTGGCATACGAAAAACCGACCAAACGCGTTCGTATTGTGTGGATAATTTAGTAAAATGATCCATGGGTCATTTGAGACATGTACGAGTCAACCTCGTCTAAATCCGAGACGCGGTGTGGCTGACACCACTCTAACTGTGTCTCTTTTGTTTAAAATGGACAGGATTATAAGTGAAAAGAACAACTAGCATACGGAAAACCGACCAAACACATTCAGAATCTGTTGATATTTTATCAAAACGATCCATGGGTTATATGTGACGTGTACGAGCCAACCCGGGCTCAATACGAGTCGTGGTGTGGCCGAGATCAGTCTAAGTGTATCTCTTTTGTTTAAAATGGACAACATTTTAAGTACATACAGAAAACCGACCAAACGCATTCGGTTTCTGTTGAAACTTTAGGAGAACGATCTTTGGGTCATATGTGACGTGTAAGAATCAACCCCGCCTCAATCTGAGACGCGGTATGGCCGGAATCACTCAAAGTGTCTGTCTTTTGTTTCAAAAGGACACCATTTTAAGTGAAAAACATCAACTGGTATACGGAAAACCGACCAAATGCATTCGAATTGTGTCGATACTTTAGCACAATGACCCATGGGTCATATGTGACGTGTACAAGTCAACCCCGCCTCAATTAGAGGTGTAGTGTGGCCTACATGATTCAAAGTGTCTCTCTTTTGTTTAAAATGGACATTATTTTAAGTGAAAACAGCAACTGACATACGAAAAACTGACCAAACACATTCGAAATGTGTTGATGCTTTAGGAAAACGATCCAAGGGTCATATGTGACATGTACGAGTCAACACCGCCTCAATACGAGGCACGGTGTGGTTGGGATCACTCTAAGTGACTCTCTTTTGTTTAAAATGGACAACATTTTAAGTACATACGGAAAACTGACCAAACGGATTCTGATTGTGTTGATAGTTTAACACAACGATCCATGGGTCATATGTGACGTGTACGAATCAACTCTGCCTCAATCTGAGACGTGGTGTGGCCGGAACCACTCAAAGTGTCTGTCTTTTGTTTCAAAAGGACATCATTTTAAGTGAAAAACATCAACTAGCATACGGAAAACTGATCAAACGCATTCGGATTATGTCGATATTTTAGAAAAACGATTCATGGGTCATATGTGACGTGTACGAGTCAACCCCGCCTCAATACGAGTCGCGGTGTGGCCGGTACCACTCTAACTGTGTCTCTTTTGTTTAAAATGGACACGATTATAAGTGAAAAAAACAACTGACATACGGAAAACCGACCAAACGCATTCAGAATCTGTTGAAATTTTAGGACAACGATCCATGGGTCATATGTTACGTGTACGAGTCAACCTCACCTCAATCCAAGTCGCGGTGTGGCCGGGACCACCCAAAATGTCTCTCTTATGTTTAAAATGGATAACATTTTAAGTACATAAGGAAAACCGACCAAACGGATTCTGATTGTGTTGATATTTTAGCACAACGATCCATGGGTCGTTTGTGATGTGTACGAGTCAACCCCGCCTCAATCCGAGGCGCGGTGTGGCCAACACGATTTAAAGTGTCTCTCTTTTATTTAAAAAGCACTTCGTTTTAAGTGAAAACAACAACTGGCATACGAAAAACCGACCAAACGCTTTCGGAATATGTTGATACTTTAGGACAACGATCGATGGGTCATTTATGACGTGTACGAGTTAATCTCGCCTCAATCCAAGGCACGGTGTGGCCAGTATTACTCCAGGTGTATGTATTTTGTTTAAAATGGACATCATTTCAGGTAAAAATATATGGTATACGAAAAACCGATCAAATTATGAATTGAATTCCGGATTCCACATATAATTTTCATCTAAATTTTAAATTGAATTCTAAATGAATTATGTATGTTTATAATTACGTTATGAATTCTAATTTAATTATGGATGTGTATAGTTCCAGGATGCATTATATGTTAAATGTGTATGAATTTGTTCTCTATATGTATGTGTTAGTTGGTTATTGCAGGTACAATAATTGTATATGTATGTGTTAGTTTATTGTAGGTACAATAATTGGATTGAAATGAGAGGGAATGCACAAAATGAGACCTGCTGTGCAAATTGCACAAAATCAGAGCTGTTGTGCAAATTGCAGGCTGCTGTGCAATTTGCACAGCATAGGCTATGCCAACGGTTTCAAACCGTTGGCATAGCCTCTCTGAGTTTTTTTTTACCAACGGTTCAAGCCAAATCGTTGGGAAAAACTATCCGAACGGTTTGGCACAACCGTTGGGATAGAATAATTTTTTCCCAGCCTATGCCAACGGTTCACTGTAAACCGTTGGGAAAAGCTTTCCCAACGGCTTACTTCCCTACGGTTTGCAGAACCGTTGGTATAACATATATCCAGTAGCGGCACCATACTCTCATTTCTCTTCAACTTCGCCCTCCTTTTACTCATTCCATTCCTTTTCTGGCCTTTTCAACTTCCAACTTAAATCATTTGACAATTTAAAAAAAAATTAAAATAGAAAACTAACTCAAGTGACGAGAGTTATTACATCAGAGTCCTTTAAAAACACTAAAGAGAAAAACAATACAGAAGGTAGAGTCCTTATCCTTAGGACTCTTCAGCATGATTCTACATAACAATAAAGAATAACCAACACTTTATCTATAACTATCTATTAGTGAGTTAAATATTGAAGGGTAATTGAAACATGATATGACTTTCACATATCTACTAAAAATTGAAATATTTTGAAAATTCGACATAATAATCTCTACACATTCAATGCTTTTTTAAATGGTTGTAAAAAATGTCAATGATAAGCTTGTATCGATTGTTCTTCAAATGTCGTTTATCATTGCGTTGTATTCTATGGTGGCAAATGTAATCAACATTATATTACGAATCAATGCTTCGATACAATAAGCTCTGATGCACAAATGATGAAAATTTAGTACATTCTCATAACATTATGTGTCTTTGACAGTAACTATTGGTCCTTAAATTTCAAGGATTGAAATATTTTTTTTTTTGAAAAGATTGAGTGTCAAATCTCCTTTATTAAATAAAAGAAAAGAGAGAAATCGCTCTTTGACCAATCATGTGTTGTTTCAACAATTGGTAAGGATTAACTCCCAAAACATGAAATTGGGTGAGGTTTAAAAAAAAAAACAATGCATTAATAACTGTATAAAATCAATCCCCATGAAACGGCGTCGGCCAGAGGAAGTGTCCGGAGATGCTAGGAGTGATCGGCCACCCCTGTTATTGCAGCGTCCCCTAACGCGATATATAACGACGTTTCAAATTTTGATGTATGGTTTTGTATTGTTGGAGTGAAAAAGACCTTCGATGAGTTTTCGTCTTGCTAATCGCTCTCTGTGATTCCCAGACCATCATTTCCTCGATGAATTCCAGAAAAAAATTCCTTTTTTTTTTTAATTCGCGCGAGTTGATCGAGTGGTTTTCAGCGCCTGAATGCGGGGACGGGTAAACACCGTGAGAAGACAAATGGTGGTTTTCAGGGATGGATTCGAATATACGATGACGGATATTCTTTCACGCTCTCCTTCGAAAACCTGGCGGCTTCGTTTGGCTTTCCACTGTCAGCTTCACATAGTGGCCCTCTTCGTCCATATTCTCTGAATTTGAACCAGACCAGAAATTTCATTGATCGATTGGTACTTATACCCAATTACAGGGATGCTGTGGTGAAGGTTTAACCCATCCGGTCGAGGTTTAATCGATTTTAACTGAAGTTTGAAAGCCCATACTCGCGTTTCGAAGCTGTCCTCAAGTCGGTTCCTCGAGGACAACGACACCTTGAGGTTTGTGCTTATTTTGACGAATGGTGATGATCTGAAAAGGTTAATCCTTCGACGATGTACGCTGTGGAGAGGCTGAGCAGCTACATCTCCCGAGGCGTGTACACAGTTTCTGGACCGTTTCATCCATTTGGCGGGGCTGTGGATATAATTGCTGTTGAACAGCCAGATGGTACCTTCAAATCGTCTCCTTGGTATGTCAGGTTTGGGAAATTTCAAGGGGTTCTGAAGACGAAGGAGAAAGTTGTGGACGTCTCTGTGAATGGAGTAGAAACTGGCGTTCGGATGTATCTAGATCATAAAGGAGAAGCTTACTTTCTCAAGGAGGTGGATGGAGAAGAAGCTAGTGATTCATTATACCCTTCTTCTTCAGGGGACGAAGCTGATGAGCAGTCCCATAGTAATAGGTTGATAGAAAAATCCCAGAGTTTTCATTTCAGTGCCAACGAGGGGAAACCTGTGAACCATAATGGACTCGTTAATGGGAAGACTTTGGGTAGAACTAATTCCCAAAGTTGTGATTTTGGAAGCAATGGAAATATCATAAATAAGAGTGATTCCCGTCAGTCTCGAATTCCTAGTCTTGTGTTCGGCGAAAGATCTGTGATAGAAGATAGAGTTGGAGAAGAAGAGGGCAAGGGCAGCGTGGTTAGGGAGAGCTCTTTAGAGCATGCTGAACTTGCAGCTGAGCTCATGGACATGAAATGGTCCACTGCTCTTGCCACTAGAAAGTCCAAAAGAGACAAAACCTCAAGATTTTCTTTCATGAGAATGGCAGGTGGAGAATCACAGGTCAATAATGGCTCAAAACATGAGTCGGACCATTCCCAGTTATGTAATGAAGATGGTTCTCTTTGTGATTCTGGGTCTGAGAAGTCACGTTGTTCTGGCGAGGAAAATGTTGGAGCCTCTTCCATTTCTTCTTCAAATTGCGAAGAAGAAGCCTATGCTCATGCTTCTACGGTACATTCCTCACGAGAATCTTGCATATTATTATCAGATACTTGTTCAAATAATCTACATGTTTTTAGAGATGGCGATGGTGATAATTTTATTGAGGATGCCCAAATTATTAGAAACCATGGCATGGATGCAACTGGAAATGGTGTTGTATCTGAATCAGATTCGTTGGTTGATTCTGTTGAGAAACAGATGCTTGAAGTAATGCATCAAGATACATCAATCACTCAAATGGTTGCAGAAAGTATAAATTTGAAGGTGGGAGAAGTACAGGTTGTGGAGAATCATTTTCGGCATGAAAATGCATCCCAAATGACAGACTCTAGTTCTTTGATATCTGTTGAAGATTCTCACGAGCTCAAACTTGATTTTTTTATGGAAAAGGCAAAAGGTATTTCACCATCAGAAGGGTCCGCCAGAGAGAATTTTAGGGATCATGCTGATGTGCAAATGACAGACACCAGTTATTGTTATTCTCCAACCAAGGAAAAGCTTCCTGCTCTAGATAACCCCCTGAATGATTCTGAAGAATCGTTCGGGAATCCTAGACTGACATCGAACCCCATTAACATTCCTAGAATTCACAAGGATGTTAGTGAAGATGCTGCACATCTGGTGAAATCTTTACCCAATCTTTGGTCTCATGCTGAGTCTCAGGATTCCTTTCACCCTGGTCACCGTTTATGTTGTTCTCTAGATTCTAATTCTCGATCCTTTAATTCAATGTTATGGAGGAAAACTAGCTTTAACTGTATGAAATCGTGTGTTGTGGACAAAGAATGCCAGTCAACCCAGGATCAACAAACTGCTGAAGGGAACCAGATCTCAGCACAACTCCAAAATGATATAGTCAAACCGACAGTTGGTAAAACTAACTTTTGTTTGTTTGGACTTCTCTCATATCTAAGAGAATGTCCTGTAATTTTATTTATATTAGTTTTGAATATGTTTTAAATATTTCCTTTTTTTTCACTTAACCCGTAATTCTTTAAGGTTGAGTTTCACAACACTTATTTAAAGACGCTTACCACTTGTGCTTATGTGTAAGTGTTTCCAGACTGCTTATTGAAAAAGTGTTAAATGCTTTTTTTTTCTAGGAATTTGATTGTAACTTCTTTTTTAGAATCAGAACTGTAACAACTGAGCCCCGCTGACAACACAAACACTCCGCCTTAACATGACCATCGGGTTCTGACCTGTCAGACACCACCTGTTGCCCCGTAGACACGTGGTCTTCTACCTGAGGCCCACCCACATGCCTGAACAAGTCATCAGACTAATGATTGTCCCCACAGGCCAACAAATGTTATTTCCAGTATGCTTTGTCCTTACTCGCACATACCGAGAGAAACTTCTCTGGAGGTCACCTATCCTGATTACTACTCCAGACCAAGCACGCTTAACTATGAAGTTCTAATCAGATAGCCTCCTGAAAAAAAGGTGCACCTTGTTGAAATGGGTGATATCATTTAAACTTTAACCCTTTAACATTTTGGGGTGTTACATTCACCCCCCTTTAGAGCACAATGTCCTCGTTGTGGATCCTATATCTCAACCTAGACAGTGCCACTGCACTTCAGGCTGAGTTCCTCCTTTGATACCAATGTAACAATTGGGCCTCGCTGATAGCAGAGACACCCCCGTTTTAACATGGCTATCGGGTCCTGACCTGCCAGATACCACCGGTTGCCCCACAGACACATGGTTCCCTACCTGGGGCCCACCCAAATGCCCGAACGGGTTATCGGATTAATGATTGCCTCTACAGACCAACACATGTTCTTTCTAGTGTGCTTTGTTCTCACTCGTACACACCCAAAGAAACTTCTCAGGAGGTCACCTATCCTGATCACTATTCCAGGCCAAACATGCTTAACCGTGAAGTTCTAATCAGGTAGGCTCCTGAAAAGAAATGTGCACCTTGTTGACATGAGTAATAACATTTAGACTTTTAACCCTTTAACATTTTGGTGTGTTACATGAACAATCACTAGTTATTTTTTCAAATCGCTTAAGTGATAAGTGTTGTAAGCCCTTTCGAGTAAGTGTTGTCAAACACAACCCGACTAGTTCCATTTTTTAAGGATAGCGTAGAAGATCATTTGTCGCCAAATTATTATGCATTTTTTGTTATTTTGACATCTATACAACAACAAACAAGACTTAAATCCAATTAAATGAGGTCTGCTACATGGATCAAATGTTGTCCATTAGCTCTATTAAAGACCATATTTTCATTGAAACTATATAGAACAAGATCATCTTGAATGATTTGCTTAATGGTCCTTTCAGGTCTACCTCTACTTCTTTTAATAAGAGAATTTGTCATTAAGCATACCCTATTAACAGATGCATCCCTAGGTCTTCTGATAACATGTTCAAACCATTTTAATCTAGTCTCAGTCATTTTCTCGTTAATCGAGGCCACTCAAATTTTCTCTTGAACACATTTATGTCTAAATTACTAAATCATTTGGTAACACTTCTCTTATATTAATTTCTGTTTATTAAGGAATATTTTTTTAATATTTCTAGTTTGCATAAGGATGACAACGGATCAAGTGCCTATAAAATTTGGGATACCCTAACCCTAATCAATTTAGTTTTCCAAAGCCGAATCCGTTTATAACCAGTTTATTTTTTAAACTCATTACCCTATCCCCGCCTTATTATATTTTGAAACACCCGTTTAACTTACCTAATCCATTTAAATACTTGTTTATAATTTCAGAACTTCAAAATTTATTTATAAATCTAAAATGAATGAATCTCATATTAAATAAATATATTTTATAATTTTATTATCATTTAAAAATATATAGCTAATGAATTAATAATAATTAATTTAATTGAATACAGATTTAGAATTAATTTATAGTTTTAATATGAACTGAATTCAAAATAAATAAATGTATTTTATAATTTTACTATTATTTAAAACTATGTAATTAATAAATTAACATTAATTAATTTAATCGGGTTTGGGTTTAGACTATCCCAAAACCATCACCTGAACCCGACCTGAATATTAATCGAGTTTTAAATTCAATACTTTAACCCTATAAAAACCCGATTAACCACTACCCTAACCCTATTTAATCGGGTAAGGTAGTGTCTGTTACCCGGTTAATGGGCACCCGTTGCCATCCATATGTCTGCTCAGTTGTTAGAGATATTTTTTAGATTCCATTTCCAGAAGTCTACCTTGTACTGATTTTAAGTTGTTTCTTTTATCATTTTAAAGACCTATTTCATGCTTTGCTTAGTTTTCATATATCAGAAAACATTTTTCAAAGTCTCATTTGGCGATGAGATTGGTAGCTTAACAGGGCATTTCAAATGAAAAAACACCCCGGTCTTTATGCCCCCTCATGAGCTTGATTAACTGTAATCCCGCACAGACATAACATGGAAATACAAGCTGAGCAGGACATAAGCTACCTTGCACTAAGGTTCTGTTAGACTATACTTGATGAATTTTTTTTGCAGCACTTTCACTCATGACAAGGGTCCACTTGAAAATATTTATTGAAAACTGTTTATAACACTTATCACTTATCACTTATCACTTATGATAAGCAGTTTAAAAAAATATGCGGCGTTCAGTTTTTGAAAAAATAGTTGCACTTAAATTCTAGAAGAATGCACTCAAATAATCGGCAAAAAATACTTTTGATAAGCAATCTGGAAACACTTATAATGAAGTAGTTTTTCATAAGTGATAAGTGCTATAAACAGTTTTCAATAAGTAATGTCAAATGGATTGTTGGTCGGAGTGGATACTCAAGAGGGGGGGTGAATTGAGTACCAATTAAAAATTTCTGTTTAAAAGATTTCTATTAAAATCCCCCAATTAAAATAACAAACTAAACTGTAGTGAATTTGTAATACAGTAAAGGTTCAGTTAGGTTCTCAAGAGATTGATTAATTCTCAGTTAATCTAATCTGAAGATTAGATTAGCTTTTGAAACTAACCTACTGGTTTACAATAAATACAAACACTTGCTAGTTTAACTATCAGAGAAACTTTAAAGCAAATTTATATTTAAAGTACTTAGCAGCAGAATATTCAAAACGGTTTTAACTAAAATAAAAATGCACAACAGATTTAAACAAGAGGTTCAGTCTCAAGCAGAGACTTAGTCCTCTCAAACAGTTTTATATAAACTATGATCCACACCCTGGATCGAGGTTTTACAACAGTGCACAAACTGTCCAGGTCACACTTGACCTCTACCACAGTTCTTCGTGGGAAAGATGAACAACAGCACACAGGCTGTCCAGGTCACACTTGACCTCTACCACTATCCACGGTGGGATACAAGTGAGTAAGGAAGATTGAGTAAGGATTTAGAAATCCTCACAGGAGACAGTGTGTGCTTAAAATACAGAGTACACACACTGCTCAAAATGTAAATAAATGAAACGCAGTAGATCTAAACAAAATAGAGATGAGTTTAGAATGCTCTGTGTTTTCAGTGAAGCTCTGGACTCCTTGGATTGAAGCAGATGAAGCTTGAGTCCTTCTTTGGAAGTTGTTTGGAAAACAGAGTATCGTTTTTGTTCTTTGACTTCCAGGTCCAGCTTGATCAGCTTGATTAGCTTGAGTGTAGGTGTAGTCGTTGAAGCTCTTCACTCTTTGAATGTTCAGGTTCTACAGATTCAGCATGTGTTCTTCCTTCTTCTTCTATGAATGTATCTCCTCGTGTATATCCAGAAACTTGTTTTGTATGTGTGTTAAAGGACCTTTCTATCTCACTTTTTCAGTAGCTCGAGGTTCCCTTTTATATGTTCCTTGAGCTCCGGAAATAGGAATGATTTGTATGAGGTACGATTTCCTGACATCCAACGAACATCATTAATTAATATAGGTTGCATTAAAAGCACAAAATATGACCGTTGCTAATAGGAAAACCGAGATAGAGTTTAGAGAAACAATGACTGGTTTCCATTCGGTAGCTTTTTGTATCATTGAACTTGTAGCGGTGGACTTGTAACAGCAGATCTTGTATCGGTAGCTGTTTGTAGCGATAGCTCCTTTTAGCGGTAGCTCCAAGTACCGGTGACCATATGTAGTGGTGACATCCTTTAGCGGTAGCTCTCGGTAGCGGTAGACTTATGTACCAGTGACCCATACCGGTGAGCTTGTAACGGTAGACTGCATAACAGTAGCTGTCACTCTGTATCGGTCGACTTGTGCAGACCGGTAGACTTACTCTATCGGTAGCTCATCTGCATACCGGTGACCTTTCTGTACCGGTAGCTCATTGTTTGTTTATGCAAACCATCCATAGATTAAGTTATGATAAAACATTACAAAGTAAATGAACATTTGATTAACCGAATGTTCTTGAACGAAAGATATATCATTTGAAAATATTCAACAATATTTATATTTTGAAATTAAGCACTTAAACAGTAGCTAATGTAATGAAAAATTTAATCAATAAACATCATGTGAGATTATCAAAACGTAATTATTCATAATTGAGATTATCAAAATAGGTGAGTCCAACAATCTCCCCTTTTTTGATAATCACAAATTATGACAGATAATCCAAATGTATCAGACTAAAATACAATTGTTCTTATTCCTCAGGTGAGTCAAATGTATCAGAGAAAATTGAGTTAGAAAAGAAATAAAATATTAATATCCATGTCTGACATATGTCCCTCTTTTAATAAATAATCCTCCCTCTTCATCTCCCCCTTTATCATTTCTCCCATTTCCCCATTTGGGAAATATTTCTCCCCCTTTGGGATTAGCAAAAAGAAGGGAGGTATAAGATAAGGATGTAAGGAATGTATTAGAGAACAAAAAAGATGGGTAATGAGAGGTGGAAGATAGGAGATAAAGATGTTTATCAAAAGAAAATTAGACAATACAAGTATGGACCAGAGATAAGAACAAAATTTTAAAAGTAAAGGAGAAATAAAGTAAGTATGCAGCATAGGTAAAAACTGAGACAAAAAGATTACAAAAGAGGTATATATTAAGGAGTCAAAAGTACATGAGGATTACAAAAACAGTATACAAGGTACAAATGATCCCTATCAAATTCATCTAGACCCACTCAATCCACTTCCTCAATGTCCACTCTAGATTTTCCTTTGGGATCTGAGGTAGACTCAGGCTGGGTAGCTTCGGTTGAAGGCTTGGGAACTCCAGAAATGACCACTGGAGGTTGAGCAACTGAGAATGTCCCTGGCCTATAGTGGGTACTCCTCGGAGTAATCACTGGTGTCAAGCTTCTGATAGCTTGAGCTGGGGTCATCTGAAAAGTAGAAGCAGTAGACCCAGATTCAGGTAAAGCTGGAGGTACAATCACTGGCTGAGCATCAACATGCAAGAAGGGCAGCAAGAGATTTCTGAAATCCATGATAATCCCTCCTCTCTCCATAGCAGAAATAAAGTCATCCTTGTTCTCCAGGAATTCGTCCAAAGCTGGAGTCAGCTCCCTGAGCTTACTCACTTGGTCTCTGAAAGCTTGAGTCACAGGAGGTAATTTCAAATTTTCTAATAAAAGTTTGAAGTGACTCTTCAACTGATGTTTAGTGTAAACCCTTTGGAAATAGTAATCCACCTTGTCCTTTTACTTCTTTCTGAGAAGCAGTGGCCTCCCTCAGAAAATCCTAAACAATTTTTCCTATATCCCTAGTGGTAGTCACCACTTGGGTCAAGGCAGCAGAGTCTACAGAGCCACTGGTGGAAGACTGTCCAAGCTCTTCTCCCATCACAACTCTAATCTGATCAATATCTAAAGAAGGCCTGGGAGCACTCAGAGGTGCAACAGTAAAAGCTACTGTTTCCTTAAAAGATTTAGTCAGCCCACTAATGAGATTTTTCACAACAAGGTTCTGGGTGCTGACATGCTGTTTCATGGAATTCTTAAATTCCTCAAAAACTGATACCATCTGGCCAACTACACTTTTCACAAAAGTCAAATCCTTGTCTGCTTGAGATTTAGAACTCATATAAGACTCCATAGAGACAACTGATTTCTTTAGAGATTCAACATCCTCTGCCAAGCTTGAAACTTGACTCTGACAGGTCTTGACTTCATCCAAAACGCTAGATACAGGATCAGTCATAACAGATTGAATAGATGATATTAAAGAGGTTTCCATTCTTCTCACTTCTTCCACAAAACAGGTCTTGAGATCAGACTTCAACTGGTCTAGATCAGCTTTTCTTACTAAATCCTCAGGTAAAGTCTCAGAAAGAATATCATAACTGACATCTGGTCTTCTGATGGGTATCTCATCTTCAGAATCAGGATAGTCCAACCCAAAAACTACAAAACCTGGATCTTTTGCCCAGTCTTCAATCTCATGAGCTACTGAGACAGTACCATGTTTGGTGGGATGCTCCCCCTCAATTTGTGCATTCTCCTGTACATGTAATCAATAGCAGCATCAGTAGACAAGTCTTCCTCAGAAGAATCATCCACAACCATCTCCATTTCAACAACAGGAGGCTCATCAGGGATAGGTGCAGGTTCTGTCATCTCAAGCAAACCAGCCTCTACAGGCTTAACAAAACTCCCAATTACCGGACTCAAACTCAAGGTACCCTCATCTGAGCTATCAGAATCAGATTCTCTTCTGGGTAAAGTAGCCGGAGGACTAGCCTCTCCATAAGAAATACTCTGAGGTGCACGGTTAGGAGGCAGGTCAGGATCTCCTCCTTCCACTGAAGTCTCTTCATCCTCATCATCAACAACATCACTATAAGCAGGTTCATCTTCATCAGGTCTTAGACCCGGATCCCTCTCATCCTTAGGCCTAGAAGGATGGCCCACATGATTAAATTTATCATACAATTTACCATCATCATTCACCTATTGTTTCTTCCAAGGGTTCTGTTGGAACCCCTTTAAGTGTAAATGGGTGAGTCCCACATCGGACTTACCCGTCTTGTATATTGGTTTCCTAATCTATAAAAGAATATCCTCACCTCACATTGAGGAAGGGGAATTCACCCACCAACATGGTATCAGAGAGATTTTAATCCCGACCCTCCCTCCCAGCGGCTTCCCGGTTCTGTCCGGCCCCGCCTTTCTTCCCCCTCTGGCCTTGCCCTTCCCGGCGGCCACCTATCCTCCCGGCAGGCTCTCCCTCCCGGCCGGCTCTCCTTCCCGGCGAAGCTCCTCCTCCCGGCAGACCCTCCCTCCCGGCGCCCCTCTGCTCACGGCGGTCCTCCCTCTCGGTGCGCCTCCACCTCCCGGCGGGCCTCCTTCCAGCAGCGGCACCCCTCCCGGCGCCCTTCCACGGCGGTGCGCCCTAGCCCTTGCGGCTCCCTCGCCCTCGCGGCTCCCTCGCCCCGTCGGCCCCCGCGCCCACGCCCGCGCGGCTCCCTCGCCCTCGCCCGCGCCCTAGCCCCCGCACCCTCCGCCTCCCAGCGGCGCTCGTGCCCCGGCCGCTCCCTCACCCGCCACCTCGCCCAACAGGCCTTTGCCCGGCGTCCGACGTCCGCCGTCCTCCCGCGGTGCGCCCTCGTCCCAGCAAACCCTCGCCGGCCCTCCCTCGTGGCTCCCGGCTCCTGGCGGCATCTCCCGGCCCGCTCCCTCCTGCGCGCGCCATCTTCCGCCTCCCCGGCTCCCGATGCCTCGCTGCGGCGGACCCCGCCCTCGACGTCCCGCTCTCGGCGGCTCGCCCCGCTTCGCCCCGGCACCCTCACCCTCGCCTGGCGCGCTCCCGGCACCCTCTCCTCCAGCGCCTCCAGCGCCTCCCGCTGCCTCCCGCGCCTCCCGCTGCTCCCCGACGTCTCCGCCAGCCTCCCTTCCCCAGCAGCCCCCCCTGCATTAATGGCTGGCGTGTCCGCCCGCGGCCCTCCGGCATCACCTCCGGACGACAGCATTCCGGCAGGGCCGCACCCTCACTTCCATTGTCGGCCTTCCCGAGCACCTATGCACTCAGCCGAGCAGCTCTCCCATCCTCCATCATCGGCTCTACCGCGCCGCGGCCCTCCTTCATCCAGTACCCGTTACAGGACAACACTCTCGCCGGAGGAGATTGCTTTGGTACAATCTTATCGAGCGGCTGCGCCACCATCTTCTTCTCTCGCCCCACTTGCTCAGACTGGCAACTCCACCGCCTGTGTTTCTCATCGACAGACAGCTTGGATGTTTGACTCCGGTGCGTCAGAACATCTCACAGGAGACTTTGGTATGTTCACTACCTATCATCCCGTACACCGGTGCCTTTGCCATTACTGTTGCTAATGACTCAACAATCCCTATTACCGGATATGACACATGTTCCTTGACCCCGTCTCTTCCCCTGACGTCGGTCGCTCATGTTCCTCAAAGTCCCTTTAATCTTATCTCTGTCAGCAAACTCACCACAGATTTGAATTGTGTTGCTACTTTTAGCTCATCTGGTGTTGTTTTTCAGGAGCAGAAGACGAATCGGGAAATTGGCCGAGGTTATCTTCGGGATGGGGTTTACCTGTTTGATACCCCATCATCCCTTGCTTGCTCATCCACCACAGCCCGAGCCCTTGACCTCCATTCCCGCCTTGGCCGTCCACCACCTTCCACCCTCCATAAACTTTGCCCCCAATTCAGTTCTCACCTCTCCTTCCATTGTGAATCCTGCAAGTTTGCCAAACATCATCGGACGACGTATGCTCCTCGCCCGGAACCACGTGCAGCGGCTCCTTTCGCTCTTGTTCATTCCGATGTATGGGGTCCTTGCAGGGTTCCTAGCCAGTCAGGGTACAGTTATTATATCACCTTTATTGATGATTACTCCCGCATGACCTGACTTTACCTTCTTCGAGATCGAACAGAGGTTCTCTCAACCTTTCAGACATTTTTTCAGGAAATCCAGACACAGTTTTCTCTCCCTGTGAAATGTCTCCGCTCTGACAATGGGCGAGAATACTTATCCACTCATTTTCAGTAGTTTATGAGGGCCCACGACATCATCCATCAGACCTCCTGTCCTGATACCCCTCAGCAAAATGGGGTGGCCGAGCGGAAACACCGACATATCTTGGAAACCGCTCGTGCCCTCCTCTTCCACCGCCAGGTACCTCTTCTTTTCTGGGGGGATGCCATCCTCACTGCTACTTACCTTCTCAATCGTCTTCCCTCCTCCATCCTTCAGGGGGAGACTCCTTTTCATACCCTGTTTCCCTTTCTCCCTCCTCACTCCCTTCCACTCCGTGTCTTCGGATGTCTCTGTTATGTCCGGGACACTCGCCCCAATCTCTCCAAACTATCACCCAAATCCCTTCGCTGTATTTTTCTCGGGTATTCCCGCACTCAGCGCGGGTACCGATGCTTCTCTCCAGACCTCCGCCGGTATATCACCTCTGCCGACGTTTCGTTTGTCGAGAGCTCTCCTTTCACTCTCCCCTCTCCTTCTCCTAACACTACCATCGATGACTGCCTTCCGCTCATGGTTCACCCGCCTCTGGTATCTCCTCCGACCGGTCATCTCTTTGGACAGACCTACTCTCGTCGTCCTTCCACTGTACCTCCCGTCCTGGCCGAGGAAACCATTGTTCCCGCTTCGCCTGATGTTCCTGACACAGCTCCCGAGGATGTGCCGATTGCGCTCCGGAAAGGTACTCGCTCGTGTCAGAATACTCCTCTCTTTGTATCTTCTTACAGGGGATTGTCCGCTCTGGAGACCGTGTCGCTTCCTCGAACGGTCGGTGAAGCCAAATCTCACCCCGGGTGGCTAGCCGCAATGAGAGATGAATTGCAGGCTCTGGATGCCAACCGTACTTGGGATCTTGTTCCCCTTCCGGCAAACAAACAGGCGGTCGGTTGTAAATGGATCTTCACGATCCGTCTCAATCCCGATGACTCTCTCTGCCGCCTCAAAGCCCGGCTTGTCGCCAAGGGGTTTGCTCAGACATATGGCGTCGACTACTTTGAGACCTTCTCTCCAGTCGCCAAGATGGCCTTGGTCCGCCTCTTCATCTCTCTGGCTGCTCATCATCACTGGCCACTTCATCAACTCGACGTTAAGAATGCTTTTCTCCATGGCTTTCTTGACGAGGTCTACCTGCAGCAGCCCCCTGGTTTCTCTGCCTCTGGTGCCGCCTCCCATGTCTGCCGTCTCCGTCGCTCCCTCTACGGCCTCAAACAGTCTCCTCGCGCCTGGTTTGACCGCTTCAGCACTGTCGTCACCGCCTTTGGCCTCTCTCGGAGTATGAAAGATCACACCGTCTTCTTCCGTACGACGGCACACGGCTGTATCTTGCTTGTCGTTTATGTTGATGACATCATCATCACAGGGAGCGACTCCAGAGGCATCGCCAGCCTCAAGACGCATCTTCACTAGCACTTTCACACCAAGGATCTTGGTCCCCTCACGTACTTTCTTGGCATCGAGGTCTCCCGAACTGCGGACACTATCTCTCTCTGCCAGCGCAGGTATGCTCTTGATATATTGCAGGATGCCGGGTTGAGCACCGCCACCACAGTTGACACTCCCCTTGAGCCTGAGGAACGCTCCCTTCATTCCGACTCGGAACTCTTTCCTCATCTTGAAAGCTATCGGCGCTTGGTTGGTAAACTCAACTACCTCACCATGACGCGTCCCGACATTGCCTGTGCCGTTGGCAAAGTCAGCCAGTTCATGGAGCATCCCACCTGCTCTCAGTGGGATGCTGTCCTCCGCATTGCCAAGTACATCAAGAAAGACCCTGCACGCGGCCTTCGGTACTCACATCATGCTCACATGGATATTGAGGCTTTTTGTGATGCGGACTATGCCAGTTGCCTCGCTACCCGCAAGTCTACTTCGGGATTCGCTGTATTCTTCGCCGGTAATCTCATCTCTTGGCGCAACAAGAAGCAGACTGTGGTCTCCCGTTCTAGTGCCGAGGCCGAGTATCGGGCCATGACCACTGTCACTACTGAGATCCTCTGGCTTCGTCATCTTCTCCAGGAGCTCGGTTTCCCGGCATCGACTCCTGCTCATATCTGGTGTGACAATCAGGCCGCCACGAAGATTGCCTCGAATCCCGTCTTCCATGAACGGACGAAGCATATCGAGGTGGACTGTCACTTTCTCCGCCACCATCTGGAGCAGCACCATATCGGTTTCGGCCATATCCCGACGGTCGATCAGCTTGCCGATCTCTTCACCAAAGGTCTTCCCGGAGCTCGTCTTGAGTCTCTCACTTCCAGGCTGGGTGTTCACGGCCTCCATGGCCCAGCTTGAGGGGGAGTTTGAGATTGTCTTGTTATTCTTTCTGTGTGGGACTCTATCCAATCTGGGCATGTCCAGCTTGAGGGGGAGTGTTGAAACCCCTTTAAGTGTAAATGGGTGAGTCCCACGTCGGACTTACCCGTCTTGTATATTGGTTTCCTAATCTATAAAAGAATATCCTCACCTCACATTGAGGAAGGAGAATTCACCCACCAACAGGTTCCAACTTACTTTCATATACTTGCAGATAGTCTTAGTAATGCAGAAATTGTCTTTGACAACAACAGTTTCGTCCCCAGATTCAGAAATACCTTTGACTTTTAACATAATGAAAATCAGCTTAGCAAAGAACAAAGTATTGGTCTTTGATTTAGGTCTGGTCATATCCTTTATCTGAATCATCCATAATCTGCATAGATTGACTTTCACTCCATGCCTAAATAAGTACATCAAATATATATCCTGAAACTTCAGGGTTGCAAAATCTCCTCTCCTGGGACTAATCACATGTTAAATGAACTTAAATAGCAATCTGTTTTCTCCTTCCATTTCAGCAGCAATCACTTTTCTAGGTGATCCATTTCCAGTTAACATAAGCAAAGCAGCCTCATACTCAAAATGGTCACTAGCTGCAGGTACTGATTTAGAAAAATATCCAAACTCACCTTCGTGTTGAACTTTCAAGCACCCAGCCCATTCAACAGATGAAAATGATACCTCCTTATCATTCACCACAGAAATCATTCTGTTCTCATCTTTAGTCATTTCAAATCTAACAAACTCATGAAATTCCTTAACCAGTTTCGGGTAATAAGGCTCATTGTTGTTTGCAAAACAATCTAGCCATCCCTGCTCTTCTAAAACCCTCAAAACCAGAGACTTGCTTGACGTCAACCACTCAACACACGACTCCTTCTCAATTACTATTTCCCTCTTCGATAAATGCGGATTCTCAGACTTTCTCTTCTCTTTACTAGTACCACTACTACTTCCAGTGGCTCCAGAACTGACTTTTTGTCGCTTCGCACTCGGCTCATTACCTTCATCAATTGTCGGTCGCTTAACTCGGGCCATTTCCAATTTGTGAAACTTAGGGTTCGCAAGATTTTAGAGGCTTGGGTAGGTGAGGACTTGGAAGAGTGGAGTTCGTGGTGGATTGAGTGTGATTTAGACTCGACTTATATCATTTGGGAATCAAAGCATAAAAAAAATATACATTAAAACGATAAAGCGTCTCGGCTTAAAACATAGAAATTTAAAACAACGCGATATATCGGTAACCATTCTACCGGTGAGGATTATAACGGTAAGCACTACCGGTGAGGTATCCTAATGGTGATGTTTCTATAACGGTGAGGTGTGTCTAACGGTGATGCTTGTCTAACGGTGAGGCTTGTCTAACGATTAGGTTTGTGGGTAGTTGATCATTCCTAATTCATGTCTAATGTAACTTAATCTCTCTAAACTTAAAGGTTTTGTAAATATATCAGCTAGTTGACGTTCAATGCCTATAAATTCAAGAGTTATATCACCCTTTTGATAGTGGTCTCTTAGAAAGTGGTGCCTTACATCAATGTGCTTAGTTCTAGAGTGAGATATAGGGTTCTTAGATATATTGATTGCACTAGTGTTATCACAATTAATAGAAGTATGTTTAAAATCATATCCATAGTCCAACAAAGTGTGTTTGATCCACAGAATCTGTGCACAACAACTACCAGCAGCAATGTATTCTGCTTCAGCAGTAGACAACGCAACAGAGTTCTGTTACTTACTACACCAAGATACCAGGGACTTTCCCAATAGATGACATGTTCCAGATGTGCTCTTTCTATCTAACTTGCAACCAGCAAAGTCAGCATCTGAGTAACTTATTAAGTCAAAAGGTTGTCCTTTTGGATAAAACAATCCTAAATTGATAGTATGTTTAAGATATTTAAAAATCCTTTTAACAACAAGTAAATGAGATTCTTTAGGATTAGCTTGAAATCTTGCACTCATGCATACACTAAACATGATATCTGATCGACTAGCAGTAAGGTAAAGTAAGCTTCCAATCATACCTCTATAATTGGTTTGATCAACTGGTTTCCAGTTTCATCATCATTCAACTTACAGGTGGTACTCATAGGAGTATCACTTTCCTTATTACTGTCCAAACCAAAACGTTTTAAACGATCCCTTGTATATTTACTTTGATTTAAAATAATTCCATCTTTATTTTGAGAAATTTGAAATTCAAGAAAATACTTGAGTTCTCCCATTAAACTCATTTCAAATTCATTTTGCATGATCTTTGAAAAATCAGTACATAACGAATTTTTAGAAGATCCAAAGATAATATCATCAACATAGATTTGTACAATCAAAATATTTTTAGAAATTCTTTTAATAAAAAGAGTGGGATCAACAATTCCTTTAGTAAAACCTTTAGAAATAAGAAAATTTGTAAGTCTATCATACCAAGCTCTTGGAGCCTGTTTTAAACTATATAAAGCTTTAGAAAGTTTAAAAACATGATTTTGAAAATGGGGATTTGTAAATCCAGATGGTTGTTCAACAAAAACATCTTCAATTATATAACCATTTAAAAAAGCACTTTTAACATCCATTTGATATAATTTGAAATTCAGATGAGATGCATAAGCAAGCAAGATCCTAATGGCTTCTAATCTAGCTACGAGTGCAAATGTTTCTTCATAGTCAATTCCTTCTTCTTGAGTGTAACCTTGTGTAACTAATCTAGCTTTGTTTCTTATGATGTTTCCAGATTCATCAACCTTATTTCTAAACACCCATTTTGTGCCAATGGTCAAAGTGTCCTTAGGTCTTTCTACTAATTTCCAGACTTTGTTTCTTTCAAATTGATTTAACTCTTCTTGCATAGCCATTACCCAAAATTCATCATTGACAGCATCATTGATATTTTTAGGTTCTGACTGTGAAAGAAAGGCTTGATGCTCAACCTGGTTTCTTAGAGAAGCTCTAGTTTGTGTCCCTCTATCAAGATTACCGACAACATCTAAAGGATGATTTTTTAGAATCCTAGTTGATCTAGTAAAGGTAGGACTAGAAATTTCAGGTTCTTCTCTAGGTTCGGGTTCACCAGCAGCAGATTCTGAAATATTTCCAGAACTGGTTGTCTTTATAACAGGTTCACTGATTTTATCATTAAGGTTCAGAACAGACAAATCTTCTTCAAGATTTTCAAGAGAAGGTCTAGGTTCATGTGGATCAGTTTCATCAAATTTGATGTGAACGGATTCTTCCACACATTTGGTTCTTTTATTAAAAACTCTACAGGCTTTGCTAGTTAAAGAATAACCAAGAAAAATTCCTTCATCACTTTTAGATGAAAATTTATCCAAATTATCTTTAGTACTCAGAATAAAAACTTTACAACCAAAATTTTTAAAGTAACTAACTTTAGGTTTCTATTATTCCATAATTCATAAGGGGTCTTCTTAAGTACTGGTCTAATCAATACTCTATTTATAATGTAACAAGCTGTATTTACAGTTTCAGCCCAAAAATAAACAGGTAAATCATATTCATTAAGCATAGTTCGTGCAATTTCCTGAAGAGTTCTATTTCTTCTACTACACCATTTTGCTGAGGTGTCCTAGGGGCAGAGAAGTTGTGATTGTAGCCATTGTGTGAGCAGTATGATTCAAATTCATGATTTTAAAACTCACGAGCATGATCACTTCTCAAGGTTTTAATCTTAAGTCCACTAAGGTTTTCTACAGACTTGGAGTATTTAATAAAGTAAGAGCAAACTTCACTTTTGTGAGAAATATACCCAAGTATATCTAGAAAAGTCATCTACAAGGACATAGACTTAGTGCTTCCCATTTAAACTAGAAACTATGGATGATCCAAACAAATCCATGTGAACCAGCTCAAGAGTTTGAGAAGTTGAAACTTCTTTCTTTGATTTAAAAGAAACTCTATGTTGCTTTCTCTTTTGACAGGGATTACAAACTTTGTCAGCTGGAAATTCAAGTTTAGGTAGGTCTCTAACTAAGTTCTTCCTAGTCAGTTTTCTAAGTGAATGTATATTGCAATGTCCTAATCTTCTGTGCCAAAGCCAAGATTTTTTTATGAAAAGCATTTAAACAGGTAATATTTTGCTTAGCTAAAGAATTCAAATCTACAACATAAACATTTTCATTTCTTAAAGCAGTAAATATCAAAGCATTTTTAGAATTAAAAACATTACAAGAATCATTTTCAAACTTAACATTAAATCCATCATCACACAACTGAGAAATGCTTAACAGATTATATTTTAGTCCATCAACAAATAAAACTTTAGAAATTAAAATTGAATCAATGTTACCAATCTGGCCTAAGCCGATGATTTTTCCTTTTGAGTTATCCCCAAAGGTGACATGTCCTCCATCAACTTTGATTAAGCTTTTAAAACTTGAGTAGTCTCCTGTCATATGTCTTGAACATCCACTGTCCAAGTACCATATCTTCCTACACGAACTTTTCAAGCATGTTTCCTACAAAACAGATTTAGACAGAAAATGATTTTGGTACCCAGATTTTCTTGGGTTCAGACAGGTTAGCAAGCAGAACTTTTGGTACCCAGATTTGTTTAATGGTTTTCATATAATCAGTAGATTTAAAAGATTTTGAAAGATAAACCTTGTTTGATCTATAACTATGTGAGTAGATAGTTGAGACATAAGAATTTCCAGAACTAGAACTAGCAGCATACTGTCCAGATTTAGGAATAAATCTATTCTTTGTAATCTGTCTTTGTCCAGGCTGATAGCCTAAACCAGTAGTATACTTTGGTGCTACTTGTTTTCCTAGCATTTGTGTAAGAGTGTCCTTTCCATTGATGAACTTCTCTAAGTCTTTTCTAAGTTGCTCATTAGACAATTTGAGTTCAGTATTTTCCTTTAGTAGTTGAGCATTCTTTTCCTTTTTTACTTCTAGTGCAGATTTGGCAGTGCTAGTTAAAGCATGTTGTTTCTTTAAGGCTTTATACTTGTCTTTCAGCTCATTGCAGGTATCCTTTAGCATGTTACAATATTCAAATAATTCTTCACAAGACATGTTTTCAGAATTAGAGTCAGAATCATCTCCAGAATAATAAGAGTTTAAAGTAGGAGTATCCAATGTTACCTCAGATGTGTTTGTCATAAAACACATATTAGCCTTTTGAGATTTTTCATCCTGAGTGGAATCAGAATCACTTGAATTGTCTTCTGAAGCACTCCAGGTTGCTTTCATAGTTTTCTTATATTTTCTGTCCTTGTACCCATATTTCTTCTTGTATTTTAACTTCGGGCAGTCCACTTTCACATGTCCTTTCCTCTTGCATTCGTAGCAAACTATGTCATCACTTTTATCAGTCCTTTTCCAATCCTTTTTCCAATGATCTTTATTGTCATACTTTCCCTTGTAATTGGATTTTCTGAAAAACTTCTTTTTCCTATAAAACTTCTTAAATCGTCTGGCTATCTGAGCCATTTCAGCATTACTGTCAGATGCACTCTCTTCACTACTTGAACTGTCACTTGCAACTTGAATTTTCTTTGTCCTTAATTTTTGAAGCAGAAGTCTTGAAGGCTGCTGATTTCTTTCTTGGTTCATCATCTTCTTCTTTGTTTACCTTCAGCTCTTCTTTATACATCAACTTACCAATCAGCTCTTTAACAGGTAGTGAACTTATGTCACACGATTCTCTTATTGAAACTGTTGTGCCTCTCCATCTTTCTGGCAGACATCTTAGTATCCTCATGATTTGCTCTTTTGCTGGAACATCTTTTCCCAGTGAGCTCATTGTATTGACTATCTCATTAAACCTGAGATACATATCAGAAATAGATTCATCAGATTTCATTTTGAAATTATCATACTTAATAGTGTAGGTATTCAATCTCATTTCCTTAACATTAGTTGTTCCCTCATGAGAAACAGCTAAAGTATCCCAAATTTCTAAAGCAGTTTTACAAGCAGATATCCTATTGAATTCCTATCTCCTAAAGAGCAATATAAGGCATTCATAGCTTTACAATTATGATTATAAGTGGCTTTAGTAGGTTCATCCCAAGTAGTTCTAATAGTTTCTGGAATCTTATACTGAGTCTCTATATCAGTCCAGATGTCAAATCCCATACTTTCTAAATGAATTTTCATTTTTATTTTCCATTGGACATAATTAACACCATTAAAGAAGGGTGGCCTGTTGGTAGCTACACCTTCTAATCTGTTATCCATAATACCTGAGTTATATAAAGATATAAAAATTTAGAATTAACAGAAATTTTGAGATCTTTAAGATACAACTAAAATCACAGTTAAAAAAAAACAGTGTTTTGAAAAACTTTTATCCAATCCTCTGATACCAAATGTTGGTCGGAGTGGATACTCAAGAGGGGGGGATGAATTGAGTACCAATTAAAAATTTCTGTTTAAAAGATTTCTATTAAAATCCCCCAATTAAAATAACAAGCTAAACTGTAGTGAATTTGTAATACAGTAAAGGTTCAATTAGGTTCTCAAGAGATTGATTAGTTCTCAGTTAATCTAATCTGAAGATTAGATTAGCTTTTGAAACTAACCTACTGGTTTACAATAAATACAAACACTTGTTAGTTTAACTATCAGAGAAACTTTAAAGCAGATTTATATTTAAAGTACTTAGCAGCAGAATATTCAAAACAATTTTAACTAAAATAAAAATGCACAACAGATTTAAATAAGAGGTTCAGTCTCAAGAAGAGACTTAGTCCTCTCAAACAGTTTTATATAAACTATAATCCACACCCTGGATCAGGGTTTTACAACAGTGCACAGATTGTCCAGGTCACACTTGACCTCTACCACAGTTCTTCGTGGGAAAGATGAACAACAGCACACAGGCTGTCCAGGTCACACTTGACCTCTACCACTATCCACAGTGGGATACAAGTGAGTAAGGAAGATTGAGTAAGGATTTAGAAATCCTTCAGTTCAGCACAGGAGACAGTGTGTGCTTAAAATACAGAGTACACACACTGCTCAAAATGTAAATAAATGAAACACAATAGATCTAAACAAAATAGAGATGAGTTTAGAATGCTCTATGTGTTTTCAGTGAAGCTCTGGACTCCTTGGATTGAAGCAGATGAAGCTTGAGTCCTTTGGAAGTTGTTTGGAAAACAGAGTATCGTTTTTGTTCTTTGACTTCCAGGTCCAGCTTGATTAGCTTGATTAGCTTGAGTGTAGGTGTAGTCGTTGAAGCTCTTCACTCTATGAATGTTCAGGTTCTACAGATTCAGCATGTGTTCTTCCTTCTTCTTCTATGAATGTATCTCCTCGTGTATATCCAAAAACTTGTTTTGTATGTGCGTTGAAGGACCTTTCTATCTCACTTTTTCAGTAGCTCGAGGTTCCCTTTTATATGTTCCTTGAGCTCCGACAATAGGAATGATTTGTACGAGGTACGGTTTCCTGACATCCAACAAACATCATTAATTAATATAGGTTGCATTAAAAGCACAAAATATGACCGTTGCTAATAGGCAAACAAAGATAGAGTTTAGAGAAATAGTGACTGGTTTCCATTCGGTAGCTTTTTGTATCATTGAACTTGTAGCGGTGGACTTGTAACGGTAGATCTTGTATCGGTAGCTGTTTGTAGCGGTAGCTCCTTCTAGCGGTAGCTCCAAGTACCGGTGACCATATGTAGCGGTGACATCCTTTAGCGGTAGCTCTCGGTAGCGGTAGACTTATGTACCAGTGACCCATATCGGTGAGCTTGTAACGGTAGACTGCATAACAGTAGCTGTCACTCTGTATCGGTCGACTTGTGCATACCGGTAGACTTACTCTATCGGTAGCTCATCTGCATACCGGTGACCTTTCTGTATCGGTAGCTAATTGTCTGTTTATGCAAACTATCCATAGATTAAGTTAGGATAAAACATTACAAAGTAAATGAACATTTGATTAACCGAATGTTCTTGAACGAAAGATATATCATTTGAACATATTCAACAGTATTTATATTTTGAAATTAAGCACTTAAACAGTAGCTAATGTAATGAAAAATTTAATCAATAAACATCATGTGGGATTGTCAAAACGTAATTATTCATAATTGAGATTATCAAAAAAGTGGAGTCCAACATGGATGATAAGTGTTTCTAGATTGATTATTGAAAAAGTGTTTTTATTCCACTTATTTAAGTGGTTTTCTTTTGGAATATAACTGCAAATGTTTTTTTAGAAACTGAACAAACAAAACTTATTTTTTCAATCCGCTTATCATAAGCATAGGTAACGATGTGGGTTCACGGGTTGGGTTCGTGTTGGATTGGATGTTTTGTGAACCTATCTAAGTTCAACCCTAGCCCAATCCATTTAATTAGGCGGGTTGATCCAACCCAATCTATTTTATGAAAGGGTCAATCCTAACCCGACCCGCCAATCCATTACTTTTAATTTATAACATAGATTGCATCATGACATATCCAACTAGTTAATTTTCACTAAAACTCAATGATCTAACCAAATTGAGTTTCTGTGAAAACAAAACTTCAATCCGCTTATCATAAGCATAGGTGATGATGTGGGTTCACGGGTTGGGTTCGTGTTGGATTGGATGTTTTGTGAACCTATCTATGCTCAACCCTAACCCAATCCATTTAATTAAACGGGTTGATCTAACCCAATCTATTTTATGACAGGGTCAACCCTAACCCGACCCGCCAATCCATAACTTTTAATTTATAACATAGACTGCATCATGATATGTTCAACTAGTTAATTTTCACAGAAACTCAATGATGTAACCAAATTGAATTATCCTCTTTAGACTAAAAATTACCGAAGACCATCTCCAACCCAAAACTCCAAAATGGAGTAAAGTTTCTCCATTTGGGAGTATCTACAGTATTTCCAATCCATTACTCTATTTAAAACTCTAAAAATATCATTCTATGAAATTTTCTATTATTTTTAATTAAATACAACTATTTGCAATACAAAAAATGATATATATTTTTTTTGAAAAATAAAAACAACGTTGGTGTGGCCACAGTGCAACGCCAACACCGTTGCAAAACGCCAATTTTGTGTAATTTATGGCGTGGGTTGGAATCTAATCTCAACACTACATTAGTGTTTTCACGCTAAAATAGCATGGATTGGAGATGTCCTAATTAAGTTGATTATATGTATAAAATATATTATAAAATTAATTATTATTGTATTTTTAATATTTTATATTATTACTATATTTTTAATCGGGTTACACGGGTTAAAAAGGTCAAGAATAGTCAACTCAAACCCAATCCGAAACTCAACCCAAACCTGTTTCTGAGTGAAACTTGTTTAACTTATGTCTTGTTGTGTCGGGTAAGCTGTTTTCAAGAAGCCAAATTGTGCTTCTTTCCATGATTAATGAGTCCCAGGGTTCTCAATTTTCCATAATGTTAAATCTTCGTATGCTTCTTGTAGAGATATCTCTTTGCAAGCACTTGTTATATGAAGGGATGGGCCGGGAAGCTGCTTCTCGGGCATTTGATTCTGAACAACTGGATGTGAACAAATTCGCTTCTGTTGGTCATGATGTTATCAAGAATGACAGACTTGTTGTTAAAATTGGCAACCACTACTTGCCATGGGAAGCAGCAGCGCCAATTATTTTAGAAATGGTTTCATTTGGGAGTGAGAAATTTATTGAGCCGAAAGGCATTATAGCAGTTGACCAAGTAGAGAAAACTTTTGAAAGCAGTCCATCCGAAGCTATCATCACCGACAGTGGAAGCTGGCGGATTTGGCCATTTTCTTTTAAAAGATCAAGAACCGATAGTCCATTGCAGCAAACTCCTAGTGTTAGCAAAGCTTCTGATCTTGAAAATGTTTCAGATGGTAGTGTGGGCATGGACAGGGACAAGTGCATTGCTAAAACAAATGTCGTGAGGATGAAGATGAGGACGGTGACGCCGACATCTGAACAGATGACATCATTGAACCTTAAAGAAGGGCAAAACACTGTGACCTTCACTTTCTCTACTGCCGTGCTGGGGAAGCAGCAGGTTGGTTCTGTTGGGATTTTATATTTATCTACTGTCCATCCCTTCACTTCTCCTTCCATCTGGTTTACTTAAGGTGCGTTGCTCAATAGGTTGATGCCAGGATTTATTTGTGGAAATGGAACACTAATATAGTAATCTCAGATGTCGATGGTACAATTACGAAGTATGACCCTTCTCTCTTCTTTATTGCACGACACTCCTTCAAGTGTTCAGTTTCTGTTTTACAACAGTTAATGAAAATTACTTAGACTTTTCATGCGCTTCTGTATAAGGCTTACTTATAACACTTATCACTTGTGATAAGCAGTTTGAAATAATAAGTTGTGTTTGTTCTGTTTTTTAGAAACATTCACACTTAAATTCTAGAAAACAATTACTTAAATAAGCGCTAAAAAACACTTTTTCAAGAAGCAACACTGATACAGGAGCACTTATCATAAGCGATAAGTGCTAAACACAGTTTTTGATAAGTGTTATCAAATAGATTCTAAGTGTTTCCGGATTGATTATTGAATTAGTGTTTTTCTGCCACTTAATTTAGTTTCTTCAAGAATTCAAGTGTAAGCAGTTGACCAAAACGAACTCCACTTATTTTTTTCAAACTGCTTATCACAACTGACAAGTGCTGTCAAACGCAGCCTTATCACTAATGGTAAGTGCTTATGTATAAGTGTTTCCCAATTGTTTATTGAAGAAGTGCTTATCTGTTACTTATTTAACCGGTTTTCATCTGGAATTTAAGTGTATTTTTTTTTTCAGAAATAGAACGAACGCCTCATATTTTTGAAGCTGCTTATCATAAGCGATAGGTGCTATAAAGGGTCCGTTTGACATCACTTGTTCAAAACTGCTTATAGCACTTACCACTTATGATGAACAGTTAGGAGAAATAAGTGGTGTTTGTTTTAATTCTGAAAAAACACCTACACTTAAATTTCTGAGGAAAACAACTTGAACAAGTAGCAAAAGCTCACCTTTTCAGCAAGTTATATGGTAACACTTGCACAAAATTACTTGTCATATGTGATCAGTGCTATAAGCAGTTTTCAATAAGTGCTGTCAAACTCAGCCTTTGTAGGTTAGAATCCGCTAGATCTGGTTTGCCTTTTCTCTGGCATCATCATGTACTAAAGTTTTTCACTGTTGAGATTTTTGGGTTTTATTCCAAGCTATTAATATTATGAATTTTTTTTCCAATGAAAGTTAAAGTGGTAAAAAATACTTGCACAAGGCTTTGGGTGTTTGGTGCTTATCATGCTACTGTTTTATTTATTTATCTGGATACAGATCAGATGTTTTAGGACAATTCATGCCATTGGTAGGATTTGATTGGTCACAGACAGGTGTTGCACATCTATTTTCAGCGATCAAGGTTTGTTGCATCTATTTGATGCGCCAATAGCATTTATTAACTTTTATATTATCTTCAAAATCAGTTGGACATATGGTACTGTTGACTGTTGTGTTATGCCTAATGTTTTAACTTCATCTTTAAATTATAATGTTCCAAATTGAATTTAGTTGAATCGGATTGAAATATAAATCCAATGCTAAATTTTTTGATGGGTTTCGTTGGATCATCATATGATGTTTGGCAGCGGAAGCAAACCCAAAAACAGGCTGATTTATCTTCAAGAAATCAAAGTGCTAAAACTACTCTAAAACAGAGCAGAGCAAAGTATCTGTATCGCATGTGCAGTAGCCTCCAACTTGTTCTTGATTGTTGGAGAATGTTTGATGACGATCACCAAAGCAGTAAACAAAGGCTTCCTGCCTCCGAGGGAAACCACCGGCCGCTGGATCCTGATCTCTATCGGAGGACACCCAAAGCTCTCGAAGGGGTGATAGCCCTTTCTCGGGAGAGATGAATGAGGCTTGAGAAGAAGAAAGCCTCAAGAACTTTTCATGAAACCGATGATCACCAGAAGCATTGAAAAACGCGTCTGTTATACTCGGGCATTATCAAATAATACCCATGATATGCGCCTCATTGATGAATGCGTTCAACGATCTTAATGTATAGTTTTTAACCCATATTCATAATGGATTAAAACAAATGGAAACCGCATGGGGATGGTGATGTTATCATGTGGGAATACACAAGTTGCATCACCTGTATATATGCATCGTATGCATGTATACTATATGAAACAGTCCGCATGTATACATGCATCGCATGCATGTATTCCTCATGCATCATATGTATGATAATATGCATGCATCATATGCATGTATTGTGTGTTCACTTTATACAATATCACATACTGTATATTAACACGAGTTCAATGTATATGCATCTTATGCATGTATATTTTAGTGCACATCCAACAATCTCCCACTTGCATTAAAATCTCATTGAGACTTAGTACTAAACTTTACAACTCTTTGTGAATCCATCCAAGCTCTCTTCATTTTAGAACAAACACGTTGTCCAGAATTTTATCCTTATCCACGGGTTGAACTGTGTGGACTTACGGGCCTTAGCAACTCTGACAACAAAAATGAAATCCGCAAAGCATAAGTGCTACTCAAGCTAGTGTCAGGACATTGAGCTCAAAGTGGAAAATTAGAGGGTTGTTTTGGAACAGACAAACCAGAATGAATGATTTGTTATGCTTTTATTCACTAAAAATTACAACCGAAAGGAAGAATTGACATTACAGTATGAAGCAAGAGATCCACCACTGTAATCCCTTGTGCTGCTATGTAGGTATAGGTACTAAAGGATGCCCACTCCTCTTGGCCAGCTGTTCCCGCAACGAAACAGGTTATTCCCAAGAAATAGTCACAATCCCCTATCGCACCCACCTAGGTGCCTATAAGTAGGAGGCAACAAACCCAACCGACTTAACCAGGTGCATTCCTGAAATTACCCTTCCTGCGCTATTATGTATGTATAATTGGAGGCTGAGTTCTGGAAACGCACAGACCAACCTCCCCATGACTAACATTTCACCTCTCCTTAACTGGCACCTTGTCCCCAAGGTGGAGACAAGGAAACTGGGAAAGAATCTGCACGACATCTTCCCATGTAGATTCTTCAGGTTTGTCTTGCCACTTGATAGGCCGTAAGCCTTGGAAGTGTCCAGGCATCTCCTTGACAGCCAGAACTTCAGCTAGTGCAAGCTGTGGAGGAAGTTCAGTACCCCAAGAATCCGGAAGAGCGGTCTGCACATAAGCATTGCCAACAGCCTGCTTCAACTGTGAAACATGGAATACAGGATGGATATGTGTAGTTTTTGGTAAAATAAGCCTATAAGCAGTAGGTCCCAGGCAGGCTTCTACTATTAGGTCCATATTAACGTGCAACTAATTTGGGACATAGTTTTTTGGACTTCGATGTTTGGATATTGGGTCGGAGTTTGACGAAACACTGAGTCGCCAACTTGAAAATTCTCTTCCCGCCTGTGCTTATTGGAAAACCGAGCCATTACCTGTTGGGTATAGTGGAGGTTATGCCAAAGCTGGTCAAGAGTGCTATCTCGGTCCACATATACTGTTGGATTGGTGTAGCCCGATCCGTTTTGGATGATGTTGGGTTGAATGCTTGCGGTCTATACTGAACACCAAGCCGCAACTTTGCGGTTCGAGCTCTGCAGTAAGCTCGTTGGGGGTTGTAGGGGGCAACGCGCCCCTGCTCCGGGGGCCGAAGACCCCTGGTCCAAATTTTGGGGAACTGTAGCAACTCTGACCGATTGTATCAGAGCTAACCAAGCGACATCGACAGGGCACTGTAGCAGTGCGGACTTTGACACGACTACTATAACAGCTCGGACTTTGGAGACAACAGTACTGTAACTTCGAGGACTTCTTGTTATCGGTCACTGTAGCAACTTGGACTTGGGTGGCCGCAACATTGTAGTAGTGCAGCCACTTTTCACTGTAGCACAACAGACTTTCTGTGCGGTTTGTGAAACAGTGCTTCGTCCTCCTTATTAGCACAATTCGAGCTATGGTTTTTGTGTTGTTAAACTCTGATATTCTCCCTGTAATTTGTGCTCCCGACTATAGTAATATTTCCGCCTCTCCGTGGATGTAGGAATTATTCCCGAACCATGTAAATCGTTGTGTTCGTGTTCTTCTTTTTCTTCTTTTGTTTTCGTTTTTTCTTTATCTGCAAACTTGTTCTGTCGCTACGACTCTCGGCGTTTTCGCAACAAGAACAACAACAACCGTTTCTACTGGAGTGTCCCCTTCTACAAAACGCAACATTGAAGGAGGTTTGCGGTCATAAACAACCTCAAAAGGCGCTGTCTTGGATGAAGTATGGGAAGCAGTATTATAACAGTACTCTGCCCAGGGAATCCACTGAGCCAAAGAACGCGGCCGCTTTGAGCCGAAACACCGCAAATATGTTCCCAAACACCTATTAATTAACAACTTTTGTTTGTTCATCCGTCTGGGGATGGTGTGAAGAGCTCATCTTCAAAGTTGTACCCTCCAAAATAAAAAGCTCTTTCCAAAAATTATCGTAAAAAATCGGGTCTCGATCACTGAGGAGAAAACTCTGTATTCCATGCAAACGAATAATCTCCTTAACAAAAAGTTCGGCTACCCCTTTGGTCGTGGAAGGATGCCACAACAAGAAATGAACATACTTTGGCACCCAATCCACCATTACTAAGATCACATCAAAACCATGAGATTTAGGCATCCTAGAGAGAAAATCCATTAAAATTTCATCCCAAATGAGGTCTAGCAAGGGCAACGGTTGCAGTAATCTAGCATGTGACATTGCAAGGTATTTTTGAAGTTGATGGGTATCACATTCCCCGAAAAACTGTAAGATACACTTGGTCATCCCTTTCCAAAACAAACCCATTGCCAATCTTTTATAAGTCTTTAAGAATCCACTATGCCCTTCTGTTGGAGTCTGCATCCCACATCGGACTTGTGGTCCGGTGTAGTCTTTAGTATTCATTATAAAAGAACCTCAAGGTCTCCTTTAGAGAGCACCATGGGGATTCGGGTCTACCTCATTTTATTATTCTACATGGTATCAGAGGGTGGTCTTTAAACCCGAACCCTTCCACCCATTTTTTTCCTTGCCGTAGTTTTCCAGAATTCCCCCTTTGGGGGTGGCGGTCCCCCCTCATCGCCAGTAGGGTTGGTATTCTTTTTCGCCCCCCCCTCCGGGCTCGTTTCCCAAGCGACACTCCTCCAGGCTTCCTTCCCGACGGCGTCCCGCCTCCTTCGGCGGCTCCCTCCCGACGGTTCCCACCCGACGGAACCCTCCTGCGTGCTACTCCCGTGCGAGGCATCTTCCGCGCGCCATCCCTTCCTGCGCGACACCCGCCTGTCGAAGACCCCGCCTCCTGCTGCGACTCCGGCCCCACCTCCCTCCAGCGATTGGAGGTCCTCCCGCCGACCAGCGTCCCGATCCCGGCGACCCCTTTCTCCCATTCCTTGCCGGTTATTCCGCTGTGCCTCGTCCCGTTTTTTTTTCCCGGGGGCCTCCCAAACCGGCTCTTGCCCTACGCGGCCTCCCCTTTCGACGACTCCCGACCCGCTGCCCTCCCTGGCTCCCAGCCCTGCCGCACCTCCCGATCCCGAGGCGCCTCTTGATCCCGAGCCACCTCCTCCTGCAGCAGCGCCCGGATCCCGCCTCCCGCATTTCTCCCCCACGCTGCCCTCCAGCGACAACCACTCCGTCCGAGGCTCTCCCTGCCGTCCCGAGCAACCACGACGCTCCCTCAGTCGGACAACCGTCTGGCGGCCTCCCCCCTCCTAGATTGGCCAGATCCGGCCAGATCTAGTCGCCGGTGCATCCTGCGGCGTCTTTGCCTCCACGCCGGCGCTCCACCTGTGGCTCCCTCAATGAGCGCGGCGGCCCCCTCCTCTTGCGCTGCTCTCCCGGCAGCCACCTCCCTTTCCCGGCGTAACCATTTCTGCGCGCTTCTTCCAGATCAAGAGTGCTATCTCCCATGTCTGCCGGCACGACCTCCCACTTCCTCCACCGTGTCGCAGCACCTCGACCGCATTGAATTTGGGCCCTTTGGCGCCGCCAGATCCCGCAACTTTTTTGCGGAATCCCCGCCTCCCGTCGTCGGCCCCGCAAGTGCGGCTTTCCCGGTGCTAGTGTGGCTTTCCCGGCGTATCATTGACCGGCCCCGCTAGTGCGGCATTCCTGGCGCTCTGTCAACCGGCCCGGTCTGTGTGGTTCCTCTGCTGCGCCCGCGACATCTTCTTTCATCCATCATCCTGAGGGGGAGCTGCGATCTTGAGGGGGGGAGCTACGATCGTCGCTCGTTTCCTTTTATTTGGTCTTGTTTTGTCATCAAGCTGGGTATATCCAGCTTGAGGGAGAGTGTTTGCAGCGCCGTTGATTGGTTTGTTTTTTCTTTCCAAGCTAGGTACACCTAGCTTGAGGGGGAGTGTTGGAGTCTGCATCCCACATCGGACTTGTGGTCCGGTGTGGTCTTTAGTATTCATTATAAAAGAACCTCAAGGCCTCATTTAAAGAGCACCTTGGGGATTCGGATCTACCTCATTTTATCATTCTACACCCTCTAACAACAAAGGTGTGATAATAATGCAAAAACTTAGGGATAAAGTTAGATTTTTGAGAAAGCACCATTTTTACCTTGTAAAACAACAGACCATCTCTGAAAATGTAATCTGGCATGGAATCAGGTTGCCGAGGATGTGCTGTAATTATTCCAGTGAGCTCCGGATCCTTTTGTAACTCACCCTGCACAACATCAGCCTCCGACCAAAATGGTTTGGAAACAGTGGAATCTAAATGCTTTTCTTTTGTTACCTCCAAGCTTTCAGCAACCTGTTGTAAAGAATCCACAACAATTTTGCTTGCCAACATTGCTGATCAGCTGTATGATAATGTTGACTAAGAAGGTGTTTAAGTGCTTTATGGTTCGTATAAACTGTGAAATACTTGCCAATCAAATACTGTCTCCAATGACTCACGACCAAGACAAGCGCCATCACCTCTTTTTCATTAACGGATTTGGAAAGGTTGATGTTAGCTAGTCCCTTACTGTAGTAAGCTATTGATCGGTCAACTTGCATCAATACAACCCCAATGCCCCTTCCTGAAGCATCACACTCCACAACAAAAAGAATCTGAAAATCCGGCAAAGCCGATGCTGGTGCTGAAACCATACAGTGTTTAAGTACTTCAATTGCTTGCTCAGCTGCTAAGTTCCATAGGAACCCATCCTTCTTGGTTAAATCATTAAGTGGCTTTGCAATTTTTCCATATCCAACAACGAACTTCTTGTAGTAATCAGTAAGACCCAAAAATCCCCGCTCTCCCTTGACAGTTCGCAGTCTCAGCCAACTCAATACACATTCAATCTTATTAGGATTCATCGACACCCCTTCACAAGTAATTATATGCCCTAAATACTCCATTGTACATTGGGTGAAAAAACACAAAAAACACTTTCTTATTAGCATGTAGTTGGTTTTCCAACGAGCAAAACACTGTTTCAAGGTGCATCTGGTGCTCAGACCATGATCTACTATAAACCAGTATATCATTGAAGAAAACCAGCACGCACCGCCACAATAATTCTTTAAACACTTGGTTCAGAGTAGATTGGAAGGTTGTTGAAGCATTCATGAGCTCGAACAACATTACAAGATATTCGTAATGCCCCTCATGACTTTTAAAAGCAGTCGTGCTCACATCTCCAGCCCTTACTCGAATCTGGTGAAATTCAGATTTTAAATCAATTTTTGTAAAATTCTGTGCTCCAAACAATTCATCCAACAATTCCTCTATAACCGGAATTGGAAACCTCTTAGGTAGTATCTTCAGTTTGTTTAGTGCCTTTAGTGCCTGTAGTCCACGTACATGGCCTACCTCCATCCTTTTTGACCAAAATAATCGGGCTCACGTAAGGACTATTACTATTCCGAATAGGTCCACTAAACATTATTTCCACCACCTGTTTTTCCACTTCATCCTTAAGGTAGTGGGCTAGTTAATCCAGAGGGTCAAAAACGTAATTTCGCTGACACACCTCCTCAAACGGCCCCAAAACATTTGACCGCATCTCTTCAACATCTTCTCCACTCTCATAAGGGCTGATACTGACATGAGCTGTGGGTTCTCTTTAAACACATCAGAAGTATCTTCCACCGATATTGCTTTTATGTTTCCACAATTAATGAGATCACGAAAAAGGCTCCGCATGTCCAAACGGATCACACCGTTGCGATCTTTACGGAAAAACGCACAAGGTTGACTATTCATTCGTCCCAATCGAATATCTGATGGAAAAGTCGTATGTCGCCGCATTTCGCTTGAATGACGTCCCGTGGGCCCCACGCCTTGGTCCCAAAACAATTTATACAGATCATGTCATTGCGATCCTCATGGAAAAACATACGAGATTGACTATTCGTTCATTCAAAACAGATACCCGGTGAAAACGCTACATTTCACCGCAACACGTTCGAATGCATCATATGCATAAGGTATATGGATTCTTCATGTAAAGGCATAGAGCTATATGAGATTGATTATCTACGCATGGGTAAGTCCGGAGTGACAGATAACCAACCTCATTTGCCTTTCTAGACAAGGCATAAGTCTCTAGGCTAGCAAGTGGTCCGACCCCATGTCCCTCTCCCCGGGGAGACTTTACTCAATAGAGAATTCAATTCATGATAATTCTAATACCTAATATGCACAAACTATGTCCAACAACTAAATTTAAGGTAATAACATCAATTATAAACCGAGATCAAGGTAGATGAAAACTAAATTTAATGGAGTCGTGCCTAGCATGAAAGGCAAAGACTCTATCTCCTAGAAGCAATTTATCATATAAATTTAAGCACGCACAATATTCACAATATAAACAATTTTATATACATGAATAAAGCAAGAAATAACTATCAAATAAATGAACATTTCATAAATTAAAAAATGAGAACAATTTATGAACCTTTTCATAAATTAAAGTTTATTATAAACATTTTATAATTATGCTAAACATTATGGTTATTCCATAATTTTAGATAAATCACTTTTATATCTAATTTCAATATGAACTCTTATATTTTATATTATATTGCATTTCTATATATATAACATTTGATGAATTAATTTATAATTCATTTTCTATTATGTTAACCTTTTACATGATCTATATATCATATACTTTATATTATTTAAACCTTCAATCACATTAATCATTAAAACATTTTTTTTGATGCGGTCTAAATAATATATATAAATATGACCTTTTTAATTTAAACAATTCAAATTAATTGGTTATGAAGGATTCATAATTATAAATATAAACACTTATATTTTCTCCTTATTTATATGATTTATAAACTCTTTATAAATCATCTTTATAATTTTTAAATAAACACTTTATTTAAAGATTACAAAGGCACCATATAATTTGGTAATAGGTATTTTAAACATTAACATTTAATATTTGGGATATTTTATTAATAAATGTTTCATAAACATTTATGTAATTTGTTAGGAGTATAGGGGGCTGTCCAGGTGTGGGCTGCCCAGTCCAGGTGTGGGCTGCCCAGTCCAGGTGTGGGCTGCCCAGTCCAGGTGTGGGCTGCCCAGTCCAGGTGTGGGCTGTCCAGATTGTCCAGGTGTGGGCATTAGCAGTTTAGGTGCAGTTTGGCATTTTCCCCTTTGTTAGTTTGTTGTGTTGCTTGCTGTTGACAGCTGTAGTTGTTAGGGTGTTTGTTGGCTGTTCTGGTAGAGTATTAAAAGGGGGTCCAGTTGGAGGGAGGGGGCATGAATCATTTTATTAGCTTGGCAGTAGGTTCGCCGGTGGTCTCGGCTGGGCTCTCGGGAGGGTGGTCTTCTCCTGCGGGTTACTTCTTCTTCCCTTCCTCCTCTTCCTCCTACCATTCTAGCTTTACTTTTGTTTCTGTTCAGCAGTTAATACACAGATTCTTCGGCTGTTTAATCTCTCTCTTACTCTCTCTCTCACGCATTCTTGTGTCCTAACAATTCTTGCAATTTCACAGGGGAACTCGAGTGCGTCGTGCGTTTGTTCGGTGCCAGACGAACTATGGGGAAAAGGCGGGTGTATTGGAGTCGACGAGCACTCGCGCGCCTGCTGTACTGTTACAGTGATGAACTGAGCTCGCCTGGAGCTGTTAATTGCTTTCGCTTTGTGGAGTGGACTTGCCGGCAGAAGTTTGCACTGTCTGTTTTTTGAGACGATTCGAGCTTCCCGATCGAACAGAGGAGGTCGGGACGTCTTTTTGTTTGTTGGCAGATGTGCAGCGCGATCGAAGGATGGAGTCACACACACCTTGTGGTGTAGGGAGAAAACGATTGTTGTCTTTCAATCGTTGAGTGGAGGTACTGTTGTGCCACGTGATTATTGGAGAAAAAAAAAAGTAACTGTGGAGACGTATGCAGGACGAAAAAGTATGAAAAAAAATTGATGCAGCGCGCGAAAAAAGCAAATGACATGCATGCAGGAGAAGTTCATGGAGAAGGTGGGGTTCCAGGTTGGTAGACCTGTTAGCTTTGAAAAAAAAAATGATTGTGAAGAAGCTTCCAGAGATCTGTCTAGGGGCAGCCATTTCTGTGTTCTTGTGTTACAGACCCCAAGCACAGATAGAGGTCCACCTTGGGGACAATGTGATTTTTAGGTGGGAGGAAATTGTTAGGAGTATAGGGGACTGTCCAGGTGTGGGCTGCCCAGTCCAGGTGTGGGCTGCCCAGTCGAGGTGTGGGCTGTCTAGGCTGTCCAGGTGTGGCATTAGCAGTTTAGGGGCAGTTTGGTATTTTTCCTTTTATTAGTTTGTTGTGTTGCTAGCTGTTGACAACTGTAGTTGTTAGGGTGTTTGTTGGCTGTCTTGGTGGAGTATTAAAATGGGGTCCAGCTGGAGGGAGGGGGCATGAGTCATTTTATTAGCTTGGCAGCAGGTTCGCCGGTGGTCTCGGCTGGGCTCTCGGGAGGGTGGTCTTCTCCTGCGGGTTACTTCTTCTTCTTCCCTTCCTCCTCTTCCTCCTACCATTGTAGCTCCACTTTTGTTTCTCTTCAGCAGTTAATACACAGATTCTTCGGATGTTTAATCTCTCTCTTACTCTCTCTCTCACGCATTCTTGTGTCCTCACATAATTAATTATAAACTATTTATAATTAATTAATTTATAATTTTTTTATAAATTAAAATATTCCCAAAATACCTTTTATTATGATTTATAAACATTTTATATTCATTAGCAAAACTTATCAAAATATAATTTTTTTAAAGTTTTCATTTTACTCTTACGCCAGAGAGGTAACCTGCGTGAAGGTAAAAGCTTTTACCTTTACACAGGCCACTTGTGTAAAGGTAATACAGGAGTTTCCCCTTGCGTAAAGGTATCACAAAGGTTGCCTTGACACCGGTCTATAACATAAAGGTATACAAATGTTACCTTTACGTAGAATCTCTTGCGTAAAGGTAATACGAGTGTAAATCCCTTGTGTAAAGGTAATACGAGTGTTACCTTTATGTACAATACCGTTTGTGTGAAGGTAAAATGTATTTACCTTTACGTAGAACTATCTGCGTGGAGGTAAACCTCTCTTACCTTTATGCAACCCTCTTTGCACAAGGGTAGTTTGGGAGGACCTCCACGCAGACTGATTTGCGTAAGGGTAATCCGAGATTACCTTTATTTACAGACACGTATAGGTATTATCATATGTACTGCGTTTTACAGATTCAGTATTCTTCAAAACCAGTGATTTAAGGGTAACCCGAGTGGTAGCCCCTGTGATGCTGCATCCAAAAGACTTGGGATCAAATCTGGGTAGAAAAGTAATTCCGAGTTACTGTAGCAGTGTTGTAGCAGGTATTGTACCATCGATACTATTCACCCGAATTGGGTTTTCGGGCCACCGAATTGGGCCTTCGGGGCATCAAAAGGCCTACGGGCCACAGGGCTTTCCGGCCATCAATGGCGAGCCTCGAGGCTTCGTGTTGATGCAGTTCCAAACTGGTGGAGAGCATGAAGATGTAAAGACAATCTCTGGTGATCAGTTGGACGTCATGGAGCGGCTAGGACGCACTTGTTAAAGACCTGATCAGGGAGGAAGTGATGTCAAGCCATGGACGTGAAAGTCAGGACATCAAAAAGCTAGAGTAGACGGATGCAGGATGACGGGAAGGTGTTGTGCTAAAGCGGTGGGTCTTGGGTTTGGGCTTGGGCCTTCGGGCATGTAATGGCCTCTGTGCCATTGGGGCTTCGGGCCATGTAATCTAATGGTCTTTAGGTTATGTAAGAGTTCCCTCTCAACCCGGTTAAAAAGAGGATTATCCAGAAAAAAAAAATCGAATTATCAGTTAGTGATTTAAACACAATGATTCCTTTAAGAAACTTGCTTGGACATCACTGGTGGGTTTCGTTGGGTCATCATATGATCCTTGACACTGGAAGAGAACCTCAAAACAAGTTGATCTATCTTCGAGAAATCAAAGTGCTAAAACTACTGTAATACAGAGCAGAATCAGAGTATCTATATTGCGTGTGCAGTAGCCTCCGACTTGTTCTTGATTGATGGAGAATGTTTGATGAGGATCGCCAAAACAATAAACAAATGTTTCTTGCCTCTGAGGGAAAACACCAGCCGCTGGATCCCGATCTCTATCGGAGGACACCAAAAGCTCTCGGAGGGGTGCTAGCGCCTTCTTGGGAGAGATGAACGAGGCTTGAGAAGAAGAAAACTTCAAGAGCTTTGCATGAAACTGATGATTACCAAAAGCATCTAAAAACACAACCAAGCCACACACCAACGAGGAGAACCATTTCTCCTTTTATAGGCAATATTCGACGCTTCTCATAAATGAAGAACACGTTTGTCATACTCGGGCATTATCAAACAATACCCATGATATGCCCCTAGTTGATAATTATGTTCAATGATCTTAATGCAATGCTTTTAATTCATTCATAATGGATTAAAACAAATGGAAATTGTGTGGGGATGGTCCTGTTAGCATGCGGGAACACACAAGTTGCATTGCCTGTATACATGCATCGTATGCATGTATACTGTATGAAATAGTCCGCATGTATACATGCATTGCATGCATTCCTCATGCATCATATGCATGTATTGTGTTTGCATTTTATACAATATCGCATACTGTATATTAGCATGAGTTCAATGTACATGCATTATATGCATGCATATTTTAGTGCGCATCTAACAAATTTAATCCAAATCAACCCAGATGTTTCCAATGATCTAGTAAATTGTAGGAATTTTTTAAGTTTACACTGTTATCCATGATAACATAATAATGCTCATCAAATATGTTGGAGTCTGCATCTCACATCGGACTTGAGGTCCGATGTGGTCTTAATTATTTGTTATAAAAGAACCTCAAGGGCTCCTTTAGAGGGTACATCTCGGGGGTTCGGTTTCTCCTATTTTATCATTCTACATGGTATCAGAGGGAAATTAATCCCGAACCCTCCTCCCGTTTTATTTCTTATTTCCTGTCGGCCTCTAGGGTTTCTCCCGGTTGGGGGCGGCGGCCTCCATGGCCAGCAAGCCATAGGTATTCTCCGCCCCCCTGTCGGCTATCCCTCCTGAGCGCCGCTCGGCCACTATCCCAGGCGGCCTCCTGTCGCCACTCCCCGCTGCGCGTGTCGGCCCCTTCCTCCCGTAGGGATCCCGACGGCTTCTCCCTCCCGGTGGTCTCCTCCTGCTGCGCGCGATGGCCAACAGCTCTTTCCGCCCTTCCCGCGGCCCCTCTTCCTGACGACGTCCTCCCGATCCCTCCCCGCGGCGCACTCCCAGCCGGCGGTTCTCCCCGACGACGCCTCTCCCGCTCCGGCATCCTCACGACCCCGCTCGCGCCTCCCATCGCGCCTCCCGACGGGATCCAGCCGCTCCTGCAACGTTTCTCCCCTACGTCGCCCCTCCTGCTCACAAGCGCACCACCTCCGTCCAGCCCGGGCGACACCGATCCCTCCCGGCGACTCCCTGCGCGCGCGACGAAATTCAGGCTGCCCCTCGCTCCCTGCGCGTGTCGACTTCTGGCGGTTCTCCCATGCAGGCTGCCCCTCCCCGCGCGACTCACGACGCCCCTCCCATGCAGCCTGTCCCGCCTCCTCCGCTTTGCGCGGCTCCCGCTCCAGACGGCCGCGGCTCCTCTTCGATTGTCCTGCTCCCTCGTCGGCCTCCTCCTGCCAGGCAGCCCCGCCTCTCGTCGTCGGCCTCCTCCTGCCAAGCAGCCCCGCCTCTCGTCGCCGACATCTCCCAACGACTCCCGGCAGGCAGCCGCCTCCTTGTCCGGTCGGCACGCCCTCGCACCTCCTCCACCGTGGTGCAGCACTTCGAACGCCTCAGATCCGGGCCTTGTGGCGCCGCCAGATCCCGCAACAATTCTGCGGAATCCCCACCTCCCGTCGCCAGCCCCGCAAGTGCGGCTTTCCCGGTGCTAGTGTGGATTTCCCGACATCTCATCGACCGGCCCCACTAGTGCGGCATTCCTGGCGCTCCGTCAACTCCGGTCTATGTGGTTTCTTCTGCTGTGCCCGCGACATTATCCATCCATCATCCTGAGGGGGAGCTGCGATCGTGAGGGGGAGCAGCAGCCTTGCACCTTTATCTTTTATTCTGTTTTGCCTTGTTTTGTCGTCAAGCTGGGTATGTCCAGTTTGAGGGGGAGTGTTCGCAGTCTGTTGATTGCTTTGTCTTCATTGGTTTTTTTTTCTTTTTTTCTTTATGTGTCCAAGCTAGGTTCACCTAGCTTGAGGGGGAGTGTTGGAGTCTGCATCCCAAATCGGACTTGAGGTCCGGTGTGGTCTTAATTATTTGTTATAAAAGAACCTCAAAGGCTCCTTTAGAGTGTACACCTTGGGGGTTCGGTTTCTCCTATTTTATCATTCTACAAAATAAAATATGACATTCATGCAATAACTAAAGACAATTTCAATAATTAGGATATGGGTCTATCTAGGTTTAGTCTATTTGAATAGGTTTAGTTTGAGTAGTTTTGTAATTCATATTTATCTTTAGTCTTGTATCTCATTATCTATCGCTGTAAATAAAGTATTCCGGCGACATTTTCACGCAAGAATACATCTTTTCCTACCTTTTATGAACTTTAATTTTTTTCACATATTCCAGGAAAATGGGTACCAATTGCTTTTTCTCAGTGCACGTGCAATTTCTCAGGCCTATCACACAAGGCAATTTCTATGTAATCTTAAGCAGGTGATTCTCTGCTGAGTTCATGATTGATACCTGTGAAAATTGTAGCTCATTAGAAAATTCCATGTTATGTACAATATAAACGTTTTGTTCTGGATTCCTGCAGGATGGAAAGGTTTTACCAGATGGACCTGTAGTTATATCCCCTGATGGGTTCTTCCCTTCTCTATTTCGAGAGGGTATCCATTTCAATCAATTTCTTATTAAAAAATTGTGATCAGCGTCATATTATTAGTTGATTTCAGACATTAATGGGGCAGTAATCTCATTTTCTGATTATTTTTATTATAATTATTATTTTGCTTGGTTTGTTCAGTTATAAGAAGAGCTCCTCATGAATTCAAGATTGCTTGCCTAGAGGTTAGTCTCTTATGGGTGAAGTGTTTCTAATGTCCATTCTATATAGAACATCAAGTTTTTATTTTGGAAAGTGAGTTTTTTTATTGGGTTTTTTGAAAAAGAATTTAAAAAATGGGTTTAGGTTAGTTTTTTTTTGGAACATGGAATTAGGGGCTTTAATGCATTGCTTTGAAATTTTAAAAAGAATACGTTCATACCTTGAAAAAATTTAATCGTTTTTTTATATTTTAATATATGTATGTATTTATATTTATATGCGTAAATTTTTTATTTTTATTTTGTTTTATTTTGTTTATATATATATAACTAAATTTTTAGTTGCATTTAATTGCTATTATAATAATGTATTATTAATATTAACACACTATTAATAATACTTTATTAATAATAATACATCACAATAATTAATAATAATAAATAATAATGTAATTATTAACTATTATATTAATATTAATCATTAATCAATAATAATTAATATTGTAATGAATAATAATTAGTAATAGTTAATTAATAATTAATAATTAATTCTTATTAATTATCTTATTAATAATTGTTAATTATCTCATTAATTAATTATTAACATTATGATTAATTAGTAATTATTATTGAATATTATTAATTAATTATTAATATTAATATAATAGTTAATAATTGCATTGTTATTTATTATTAATAATTATTGTGATGTATTACTATTAATAAAGTATTTTTAATAGTGTGCTATTATTAATAATATATTATTAATAACATTGTTAATTATTATTAATAACAACATTAATTGTTAATTACTAATCACAATTAACTATTATTAATCATGTTCTTAATTATTAATAATAATCAATAATTACTATATTAATTCTTAATTTTTATTATTAATATAATAGTTAATAATTACATTATTAATTATTATTAATTAAATTATTATTAATTAACATTAATTACTATTAATTATAATATTATTAATAATTAATATCGATTATATTGATATTTTTTATTATTAATTATTAGTAATGTGTTATTATTAATCATGTATTATTAATAACGTGTTATTATTAGTAATATGTTATTATTCCAGCGTCGGAAAAAGGGAAGGTGAATCCCACATTGGAAATTTTAAGGGATTTCAAGGGCTTTCGATAAGTCACCAACACCTTTTTTGTATTTAAAAAATCCAGAACCAGAAATACAGGAGGGAGGAAGAAAAAGAGAATAATGAAGAAGAATGGAGTGAGAGACTTGAGGGGTACTGCTACTCCTCACCCAAGTCACAACCACGTCCCAAGCTAGAAGCCTGTTAGGAACCCACACCAACAGTAGAAGATAACAGACGGACTGTATAGTATGTGATCACAACTAGCGGTAGAATTACAGGCGGTGCGTAAGAGAAAGAGAAAGCAAGAAGAAGGGTGGAGGAAGAAGAAGAATGAAGAACTCGAGAGGCGTTCCAGCCTTCCCGCCCAAGCCAACAGTGGCCGACGCCCAAACGGCCGAACTAACAAACTGATTCCCCCTACTCTCACCCCTGCCACTTATTTATAATGGAATCCTAACATCCATGTGGACCCAGTCTAACAAAATACTAACCATAATCTCTCTCCATCTAACAATTAATATTCCCCTGCTAAAAAGACGCTTATACCCCTGCTCCCCTATAACAGGTCTCTATCACAACCACCGTTCCGAAAAACCACCTTGTCTGCAACTTATTTATAATGGAATCTTAACATCCATGTGGAGCCAGCCTAACAAAATACTAACCATAATCTCTCTCCATCCAACAACTAATATTCCCCTGTTAAAAAGATGCTTATATCCCCTGCTCCCCTATAGCAGGTCTCTATCACTGCCACCGTCCCGAAAAACCACCTTGTCCTCAAGGTGGTGGATCCTGCCAACATGCCAAGCAATCTCCCATACCATTCGTGCTCCATGTAACTGAGGACAAGGTACACTGATGATGCAATCGTGCCAAGCAATTAGCCAAATGTCCCTCCCTACTCCATGGGCCAGTAACGCCTGTGGGCAACGCATCTTGACTTCACGTATTCCCCAGGCGATCTCCTAGATGGACCTTCCAGCCCTATGGACCCTTCGTGTGTGCTGCGGCCTGAGCATAGTTACTTTCCAGGCAATTTCCTATACAGGCTTTCTCGGATGATGGTGAGCCTGCAGAAGGTCTGTCAACGGTTTGCGATGCTGCTCCTTCCGATGTGAGGGGTCATGATCTGTCATGTGCTTCCGGCGGTTCTCAGTGATCTCCATCAGATTAACTTGTGCCCCCTCCAAAGGAGGCTGAGGGATTGGCATGTACTGCTTTGCGGATGGCGCGATCGATGTTTGTCGAAACAAATGTGTGGGCACCCCCATTGGGCAGTCCAGCACCATCATAGAACTAAGCGCTACTGGTGGCGTCACTGTGTACGGCTTCCCCTTGCTCACAATCACTAATGCAGGTGTGCCTATGGCCAACTCGTCTCTCTGCTGTGTTGTTGCCCCCCGATGGCACATCCCCGCGACTGCCTATGTCCCGCTACACCGGTTGACCATAATTCCACCGTCAATGCGTGGCTCGACAACACCCCCTCGTCAAACTGCTTCGCCGCTACACCGTCCAAAGTTGAATTCTGCATGTTGCCAGTAACAGGGGTCGCGAAAAACGCATCCCGTTGCGCGTCCGCCTCCAGTTTTCTCGGTCTATCAGTGTCAACACCAGCGACAGGTTGTACGGAGACGGAGTGCACCTCCTGCTGCGTGGTCATTAGTGGAAGCGGATGCACCGCCAGTGAATGCGAGCTGACCGCCTCCGTAGTCAGCGCTGACTGAGTAGTTACCCTGCGAGTCTCCGGTATATCCTCTAGCTCACGCTGCTGTAGTGGCTGGTTAACAGATTTAGTCTCCTCTTGGCGATTCATCCATAATATCATTGTTTTCCGAAATTCTGCCTCCTCTCGTCAATAGCGAGCCCATTTCTCCTCCCATAAGTGCTGGTCGGACTGCATTTGTAGGAGCTCAGAGTGGTCCTCCAATAGGAATTGTTTTTTTTTTGGTTTTCCTCCCAACAACCAAAAAAGACAGGCTCCCGTGCTCGCTCACTGCTGTTTGTGATCTGGCAGTACGCGTAGATCCACTACAGAAAAAAAACGGAGGAAAGCCTTGTGGTTTTGACGGACACGGGCTGCGAACCAGCTGACCGCTCCTCCGTCGAACAACGTAGATGCGCACCTCTCTCCTGCGGCTAGCGGTTGACTTCTCTGAAGTATGGCTGAAGACGAACAGTGCTGCTAGCGTGCGGTCAGCTCTGATGGAGTTCCGGAAAGGCGTGCCTACGACAGAAGATGTACAGGAGGCTCGTTCAACAACGCTTGCGTTCGTCGCACGTTCGATCGTGCAGAGCATCCAAAGTGTTTTGCCTAGGGTAGAAGCCGGCCGACCGAGAGGAATACCACCGACCGAGATGAGTGCCGCGACACTTTGTGCCGATGCCGTTGTGCGAAGTCCCACCGAATGGATGCAGAACGACAGGGCGCCTCCTCACTGCGCTTCCTCCAGAACGAGCGGAAAAGTCCAACAGAGCTCTGCCGACAGGGTAAGTGGCGTTCTGCGAGAATCGCGAGGAAGCAGTAGCAGTGCATGCCTTTGTTGATTGCAGGTGCCTGTGTGAAAGACGATTCAACCGTGCGCCTCTGTTGAGCAAAGAGGCGTAGCGGCAGGTCGGACCAATTGTTAGGAACCCGCACCAACAGTAGAAGATAACAGATGGACTGTATAGTATGTGATCACAACTAGCGGCAGAATTACAAGCCGTGCGTAAGAGAAAGAGCAAGCAAGAAGAAGGGTGGAGGAAGAAGAAGAATGAAGAACTCGAGAGGCGTTCCAGCCTTCCTGCCCAAGCCAATAGTGACCGACGCCCAAGCCTAAGGCTGAACTAACAAACTGATTCCCCCCTACTCTCACCCTTGCCACTTATTTATAATGGAATCCTAACATCCATGTGGACCCATCCTAACAAAAATACTAACCATAATCTCTCTCCATCTAACAACTAATATTCCCCTGCTAAAAAGATGCTTATACCCCCTATAGCAGGTCTCTATAAAAGCCAAACTGCCTGAACAGAATAATCCCTCCCTTTTACTCTCTTCGGCCACCCTACCCTACTTATAACAACTCTAACAACCTGCAGGGTCCTCCACATATTCCCCCCCAACATATTCTCCCCAGCATATTCCTACCATATTCCCCTTGGCATATTCCCCTTGGCCCCCGTGGTAGCTATGGCAGATTTCCTAGCATAACTGCAGCACCCCTGCGTACAGTCGCACCCCCGCATTCCTATCATTGCTTTCGTCCAGAAGAACCACCTTGTTCTCAAGGTGGTGGTCGTGTCCCATATTGTGACGGCTCGGTCCCGCCCTCTAGTGATCAGATTTCCATAATTTAGACACAACCCAGAATGAAATGTGACATCAATGGTGGGGGATGGCCGCCAGTGCAAGTGCCCCATGCTGCAGATTAGGAACCCCCTTGAGCAGAGAAATAATAGGGATGAATGTCATATTGATCACATCCAGAGATGTTTCTTCTGTTTCCATCCACGTGGCATGGTGCTGCGCCAAATCATCACCACCTCTCCCCTCTAAAAATGACTGTCTCGGCCATGTGTTTGCAACTGAAGTCCTGTGAATCCTGCCGCTCTAGAGCTGGGATCTTTATCAATATTTTAGACTTTAGTTGGTCACAAACTGCTGGGTGGCTGACTTAACTGCAGTAGCTAGCTCACTTATATCACTTTCGATGTACTCTTTTTCAGTCCTTTTAAAAGGGATCTGGGTGCTTATGATGCTCATGAACCCTCGGATTGTATCCAACACGTTGACGCCATACGCAGTTTTAGAAAGCCGCTTCAGATTTCCCAACGGCTGCATTTCCAGAAGGTTGATATCTATTTTGCTTTGATCAGCATTCTTGTGTGAGACATTGAATGCCCTCTCTTGAAGGAAATTTGTATAAATATTAAAATAGCCACGAGTGGATAAATTTGATGAACTACAGTGTCCAGGTTTTCTCTCCTATCTTATTGTACCATTCCCTGAGGGCGTCAGTCAACGCCCTGAACTTTTTTAGTGTCATACCACAAACAGAACTCTTTCCAAGGTCTTGGAAAGAGAAGCTGACCCCATGTACCAACTAGCTGGTAAAAAAATAGCCGTGTCCCGTCATCCAATTGCATCTTATTTCCATTCTTACCCTTTTCCAATAGGAATCTGAAGAATGCATTTAGTTTTTAGGCCATTTCACGGCTAAAATCTGGGCCTATTTCTTTTTTGGTGCATGCACTGTACGCTGATCCCGCGGGTAATCTGTAAAGCCTTGGTAACCCATTTGTATCAGTGTCCCTGCCATACCTTCTCTCGTCCTTCATAGCATCCCCAAACAATATCTCCCAAGACTGATGTGTCAAGGCAAGAACCAATGCTGGGTAAGTCCTTCACAGTTAAACTGGTCAATTGGTACTTGTAGTATGCTGACACGTGTCTCAGTGCAATTAGTCAAAACAGCTGGAGCGACAGGATCATCCTCCGCCATTGTCGACTTTGCAACCAGCTTTACAATAGTGCACATTCTTGGAAGGTTTGATTTGTTTTCTAGCCCCCTAAATTGCTCAACCCATCGCGCAAAGGACTGGTCTTGTGTGTGGCCAGTCAGTTCTGCGGCCACCCCCGGGTCTCACCCCCATGCTTCCCGTAACACCCTGAGATTTTACAGAATATATATTTTTTGAATAAATTTAATCTTTTTGATATTTTGCGTTACACGCAACATCGGGTTTAGCTTGCGTTACACGCAACACTGAGTTTAGTTAACATTACACGCAACATCAAGTTTAAATGAAATGTGACATACTATTAAAATATTATTGTTTAGTATGATAGTTATCACCTAGCCGTTAGAATGACGCGTATGAATAAGATTAACTAAATTGTGAAAATATATGGTTTACACATGTATATATAATGAATTCCTTGGTGACCAATTAATTAAAAATGAAAATAAAAACCATTTGAAAATAAAGAGAATCTTTTTCTGAAAAACTATTTTTATGCGCATAAATATGTTTATCTCAATAAATTAAATCACTTTCGGTGAAGCCTACGGGCATTGAATTCCTCTAAGGCCTACGGGCCATATAATACTTACGCCTACGGGCCTTGTAAGGGTTCCACCTCACCCCTTGAAAGGTGGATTATCAAAAATCAATAAAAAATGAAGGTATTCGGGCCATTGGAGGATAAGAATAAATCTAATTTTATGCTCAAAAACTGTATTTTTCTAAAAAGTAGTTTTGTTGCCTTTTGCGTATTTATTTTAAAATTAATTTTTGACACTTTTAGAAAATGTATTTGACAAATTGATATTCATTTTTGAAATCAGCATGTCAAAATTATCTTATGGAGATGTTTTGATAATTTTATAAGAAATTTTTTCGATGAATAGTGAAAAATGCTGGTTTTTATTAAGAGTTGTCATTTCTTTTAAAGCATTTTAAAACTTTCAAATTGTTTTAAGATGGTTTTAGAGATAACATTAGTTCAATTATATATCTATTAATCCAATTTAGGCTTGAAATCAATTTCATATTGAATTTTGATATAATTTTTTTTAAAACTTTTAAACATTTTCTCTTCGGAAAACCGTTTTCTCGTCGCGTCTGTGGGATTAATTTAGAATTAAAATTTTCCACTTCTGTGAATGAATTTTTTCAAAATGGATTCCATATTTGGAATCAACATAATTTATATTTTCTATTATGGTCAACTTAATTTTTGACCCTAATGAATAGTAAAAAAAGTAAAAATTATTTACCGCAGTTAAGGTAGAAATGAGTTTACTGAGGTTTAAGCTAAAAAGATAAGGGTTAAAAATGACCCAAAACTTGTCCAACACCCATTGACTGATCATATTTCGATCTTATCTCCTCTAGGCTCGAGAATGGTATATTTTCGAGTTTTGTGGCATGTGAAAAACGCGAGTACATCTTTTTCTTTTAAAAAATTATAAGTGCGCCGCTCACTCCACTTATAAAAATCCACCTTTTTTTTTCACACTTTCAAAACTCTTTGGTTCGGCCAAACTATGCCCAAATCACTTCCTCTCATCCTAGAAGTCTTATTTTGGTCAGAAAGCCAACCTAAGAAGCCTTTTGGTGCAAATCAAAAAAAGTTGTTTGAAAAAGAGGTAACGTTCCTAACTGAGTGTTTTATTTTATTTTTTTCTCCACCTTCTTCAATTCTTATTAAACCATGCTTATATAATAACCTCAGTATCTTCCATATACTGAGATGTTATTATGTTAATGATATAACCTAAATCCTCCTCTTCCATCAAATGGATTATGAAATCATCATTCGTGTGTACGGAAGGCAATCGCCTCGCGAACCGATGTTATTCGTTTTCCATCACCACTTCACACAGATGGATATAATGATGAATTTATTGTTTATATATGATATTTATGATATTATTATGCTTCTGGAACCATGATATCACATGTGCCTTCTTACCTTCCATCCCAGGAGAATACGATAACGTCGTTCGTGTGTGCGGCGGACTACCGCCTCGCGAAACGATGTAATTTGTTCACACTTTATATGGAATGTAATAAGAATGAGTTTAATGAACATATGTGATATATATGACATAACAATGATTCTGGAATGATAATATATTATTTACCTTTTTTTATATCGGGAAAATGGAAACAACGTTCATGCGTACGTATGACCTACTGTCTCCATGAACAGTGTATTTCATTTTCTATCTCTAACTTTTATGAATCGCTCTAAATACATATATACTGAATATATATGATTCTTATATCATGGTTAACATTTTGGAGATGATTGAACCATGATCAAAGATGATAAAAAATAACAAATCGAAAGATACACTAAAAACGAAACAGTTATTGCCCAAAACGTGATTTTAACATGAAATTGTTAATAGACGAGTAATAAAAGGACATAAGTAAATCATATATGGTATGATATATATAAATATGGTTCTGTAATAGGTGTATACTATACTTATATTTATTATAGAGAACGTGTACGAAGTTAAGACTTATGATAAGAGATTTTTTTCTCACTTTTATTTTCTATAGGACACATGTCATATTCACCACTTGTTTCTTTTATGTGGTGTATATACTGCCCATTTGAGGATCTCTCTTTCATGGGGTTTACGGTATAAAAGTTACCAAAATGATAAGGGTCTTATGATACAATCTCATCGTTTATTGGGATTGTTTATGTTTATGCTTCCGATGATGAAATCTTGTGATTTATCTCTCGAGAAACTCATGACTTTTTTTCTTTTCTAGTTATGTCATGAGAATGCATGTTTTCCCTTCATTTTCCTCTCTTTATGTACTCAAGAGTTCAAAAAAATGTTTTTAAGAAAAATCATCTTTATTTCTCTCTTCAATTGAATTTTTTTTCTTCTAAAACCATGTTTTCTAAAAATGTTTTCAAATATATTTTTAACATTCTTCAAATGATTTATTAAAGACATTTTTCCAATGTTTGACTTTATATAAAATGTTTTGAAAGGAATCTTCATGTCGCTTTTCAAACAATACTCGTTTGGCTTTTATCGAAAATGTGAAAAGAATCTTTGTTTTAACGTGTACGATATGAACGAAATTTCTCACCGTCACGACCATTATTTGGTTTGAAGTTTCCATTATAAGTTTTCAAGGTTATTTTCAAAGAAAAATATTTTGAAAATGTTTTATGTTTTAAAGTGTTCAAAATATAAAGACTCTATTCCTCCAGAGATGTTTCAAGAAATCTTTCAAAATCATTTTCTATAAGATGACATCCTTTGATGTTACTTATGCTTTACTGGGGATAAGATTGAATGATGCCATCCTTATTCATTCTCTGGATGGTTAATATTTATGTTGATGAAATATTTATGAAACCCATTTATTTTTCATGGGTTATGCTATGGTGAATTGATGAAATGTTTATGAAATCCGTTTTCTTTATACGGGTTATGATGCAATGATATGATAAATGTTTTATGATATTGTGACACACATAAGTATGATTTTAATTATGAGATGGGTGAACCGCTCCATAAATTCCTTTTTGAACGTGTCCATGAAAAGTTTCATATAGATCTCCACTATAAGTTTAAACTAGTATTTAGTATCTTCATACATACTAACCTGTGCAAGTAATTCCTTCATGTTCTCCGGTGTTTGGTTGATATGGAAAAACAATTCGGCTCCTGCGATATAGCCTCTCGGATCTGTGCCATCAAACAAGGGTAAGGCCGCTTGTCTTCCTGCAGCTGGATGGTTGGAGCTTGCCTCAAAATGGTGCGCAGTTGGTCCAGGCTCCCAATTATGTTTATCGGCCGTACCAGCCTCCTCTACACGTGACACAAATAGTGCCGTCACAAAAGACAACCACTCGTCATGAATTCCAGTTCTTCCTTTGGAGCAAAAGGTTGTAGGTTTGATCCCCTACCTAGCATTGTAACGCCCCGACCCCAGTTATCCAAAGTCGGTGCATTATTATATAATATTGGCATGATCACAAAAGATCAAGTCTCGAAAGACCGATTAGTTTAGTAGCTTTGGAATAACTAGATACATTCATAAAGTTTACATTACATCATAAAGTGAAAACTACTACAACAACATCTTGTTTTCATATCACCTCATACTATCCCTGCAGGTCATTCATAAATTACTTCTTCACATCCTGGGAAAAATAAAACATTGAAAAGGGTGAGCTCAGATGCTCAGTAAGGATAACAATATAGCGAAAACTTTCATAAATAAGCATAAACATTTAAGACAATGTATAACTAAAACAAAAGACTTTTAAACTTGAACTTCAGCATAATATGACAAAGATGAAATGAAATAATGACATTTACTTATTCACATTGATATTCTACTAGTCGAATAATCACATGCAATATCAATAACCACTTTCATAATGATGGAATGCATAATGCCAGACTATCATAACCACATAGCCAAGGCCTCGTGCCAAGACTACAAATAAGATTTTGTCAAGGCCTTGTGCCAAGACACTAGTTTGTCTCATGAGACCTACCGATGCATCGAGGAGCTATAGCGGGCTCCACCCGTCACTTATTAAGTCCAATGCATTCCTCATATGAACAGGTTTAAACATAACATAAACATTCATATTAAAACTAGCATACGAAATGTCAATACTTTCTCCATAAACCACGAATGGTATAGAAATAATACATCCGCAATCAAACATATCACAAAAGGTTCATTACAATATGGAAGTTTTGTATCATAATAAATCAACTTCAAATAAGCTTAAAATCCATCAAAGGATGTTGACATAGATGAAATCAAAACTATTTGAGAGAAATATCTCTTTTTTGAAATCATTTAAATGTCACACATTTATAAATGAAGTAATTTAAAAGAGATTTTTGAATCAAAGTGTCCCATGCCACTTTGAAAATTTTGAAAAGAAATATCATTTCAAAACATTCATGTCTATATAAATAAATCCTTAAAATCATTTTGAAAACATGGACATTAATTAAAAAGATTTAGAAAGATAAATCTTTTAAAACATTTAAAATTCTGATCTTGATAAAGAGTACCTTTCACAAATTCTTAAAATATTCATTTTGAAATCATTTAAAGGTCACATAATTATAAAATAAAACATTTACTTTCAAAATATTCTTATAAGCTTGTAAGGAAAGTTTCAACGATTTTATAACGGCGGAAAATAGCCGCACCCGCCGTATAAGTTAAAAAAAATATTCTTACCTTAATTCTATCGAAAAGGTTAAAAAGGACCTTGTTTGGAAAACGACGGAAAGATTCCTTTATAAACATCTTATAAAAAGTCAAATAAGGGTATAAATGACTTTAACCCATATTCTGTAAAATAGTAAGAATGTTTTGAAAAAACATTTTTAAGAAATATGGATGTGGATGATAAAGAGGTCCTAGTAGATAATTACGTATAAACAACCTCGGATAATGAAGAGATTGTGAAATAAACCCTTACCAATTTGGTAACTTACGAAACATACATCTCATGAAAGAGGTATCATACAATGAATATGTAAATACACATAAATTAAAGTGTATTACACAAAGAATACAATTTATGGGCAGTACATACACCACACAAAAAGTAATAGTGACAATATGACATGAATCTCACGGAAATAAAGAGTGAGATGAAAACCCCTTACCTTGTACTTTTCCTTGGTTGGGGGTAGATTAACCTCCTGTATAATGGTGAAATAATTGTTATTAAATTATACAAGAATCATATACATTAATATGGTATCATATATGATCTTTTAACATTGGTTTTTAATAATATCTTAGTATTATCGTCGTTTCGGGTGTTAACTTATTTGTTTTGTTACATAAGCCGTGTTTGTTATGAATATGTTGTATCTTATTCATATCCAGAATGATATCAAGTCTTTAAACATTATTTTTAATCATCAAATGAGAATTAGTCTCGAATGGATACGATGGAGAATGAATCTCATCACGTTCGTGGAGACGGTAGTTCGTACGTACGCACGAGCGACAATATCATTCTTTTGATATTAAAATAATATATAATTGGATGGTATATCATATATACATAATCATTATCATGTTATATTTATTATTTACATGAATTACACATCATTATTATACCCATCCAAATAATAATGTTTTGAATAACAATTACACCACGACGTGGAGACGGTAAGACGTACGCACGCATGTATGGTGACATGTCATTCAAAGGATGGATAAAATACTGAATATGGTTGTACCATGTTTATAATAACATCACAGTATATATAATATACTGAAGTTATTATTTTAGAATGAGAATAACAAAGAATGAAGAAGTGGAAGAAGAAAGGAACTTGAAAGAGGGTGGTGAAAACATTACCTCTTCTTTGGGTTCTTCCTTTTGATTTGATCAAAAGGACTCATTAGGTTGGCTTTCTGATCAAACTAAGGCCTTTAGGTTGAAGTGAGGGAAGTTGAGAGAGTATTTGGGCAGAGGTTGACCGAACCAAAAGGCTTTGAAGGTGTGAAGAATTGGTTAGAAGTGGTGTCCTTTTATAACGGGGAGGAAAGACTCTTTAGGAAAAACTTAAAGTATTAATTTATAATAAATTCATATTCGGTTTCTAATGGCTCCAAAGTGGATTATTCAAAGTCTAAGGTGGGGATGAGTCGAAATACTTTCAACTAATAGATTTTAGACAGGTTTGGGTCACTATATTAACCTTATCTTTTATTTTTAACTCTTAGTTAATTAGTTTGACATTTATCATGTCACTTTGTATTTTTATATTATATAGTTAATAAACTTACTATATACATCCAAGAGACCCCCAAGTGGTCCATTAATGATACACCTATCATGATATAAGCCATTTGGACGAACCTTAGATTTTTAGGAATAGAATATCAATTAATAATATAATATTTGTTTTAAAAACTCTTTTATGTCAATTTTGACACTATTTAATAATTGATTTTTGTTAAAGTCTTAACAACATTATTAATTCAAACCAAATTCATTTAAGCAATCCTAACATGTCATATTAATCAATAAAATTCGTGGATGACATCAAAACTTTCAAATTATATTTATTTTAATATTTATAATACCAATTATTTGATTCTTTCATTAATAAGGAAAATACTGCATCATTATTGTGTCATAAATAAATTTAATTATTCAATGTCTAAAAATTATAAATAAAATACTATTATGTAGGAAAACTTTTTAGCTTTCTAATGAATATTTATAGTCGAAAATATAATATATATAATCCTATGTACAAATTGTTTTGCTAAAAGATATATGCTTATGTCATTTTTGTATTTACTTTAACTTAATTAATATAAAGTGTCATTATCACTTACAAGTGGATCCATGGGGTCCCAAAATCGACCCAAAGATACCCATGGTCGGACATGTATCAACCAATAGAGTTAGGACACGTTTTAGGGTAAATTAATATTATTATAATATTATTTTTTTACCCTTATTTACCGGATTTACCTTTTAACCATGGTAAATAAAATATTTATCGAAGTAATTATTCAAAATGTCTAAAAATAAAAGTTACCTATTTACACAATTTGGACATCCTGATTCCAAATATGGAATCCATATTTCTAAATTCAAAACACAGAAGTGACAGAAATTAATTTAAAATTAATTCCCATTGTTAAAACAAAAAACGTGTTTTTAAGAGATAATAACTATCAAAAGATTGAGAGTTGTTTATGTCCGGTTTAAATGTGAAATTATGTCCAATGACCAACATTGTATTAAATGGTAAAAATATATTCTATATATACTTTAAAACCACTTAAATTCATAATTTATCACTATTAATTATTTTGATTAAAAAAGCTGTTTTTAATTAAAATTTAGTAATTTTCACTATTCATCAAAATATAAAAGTTATCCGAAAAGTTCCAAAATTTTAACCTAGGCTAATTTCGATATTCCGAATCCAAAAATGAATTCCATTTTGAGAGATAAAATTTATAAAATTTCAAAAGGTGGGTATTGTTATTCATAACAGCTTGTTTGATTGGTTGTGGTGTGTGTTAGAACTCGAAGTTGCGTACAACACACGCTACTGTATTATTCAAAGAGAAGCGTACCGTGGAAGCTTGGGATGTTACATTCTCCCCTACTTCAAATAATTTCGTCCTCGATATTTTTAGAATATTATTGCATAAAAAGACTCGGGTGGTTCTTCATCAGAAGTTCCTCGGTTCCCACGTTGTCTCTTCCATCTTATGGTTTCTCCATAGAACTTTTACCAGACGAGTCGTCCAGTTTCTCAGCACTTGTTCTTTCGTATCAAGAATCCTGACGGGCTCTTCGCAATAAGACAGATCAGGTTCTAGTTCTAATTCCTCATAGGTGAGTACATGCGTTGGGTCAGGCATGTATTTTCTTAACAGTGATACGTGGAACACATCGTGAACTTTGGAGAGATTTGGCGGCATTGCCAAACGGTAAGCTACAGCCCCAATTCGTTCTAGAATTTCGAAAGGTCCGATGTACCTGGGACTCATTTATCTTTCTTACCGAAACGTATAACTCCCTTCCATGGAGATACCTTCAAGAAAACATGATCTCCTACCTGAAATTCCAAATCCTTCCTTTGGTTATCGACATGACTCTTCTGCCTACTTTGGGCTGCTTTGATGTGGTTTTGGATTACCTTCACCTTCTCCATCGTTTCCTCCACCAGTTCTGGGCCTACAAGTTTTCTTTCACCAACGTCATCCCAACAGGTTGGTGTGCGACATCTCTTTCCGTATAACGCTTCATATGGTGCCATCTGAATACTCGAATGAAAGCTATTGTTATAGAAAAATTCTACCAGAGGTAAATATTGATCCCACATACCCTGAAAGTCAAGTGAGCAAGATCTCAACATGTCTTTTAAGGTTTGAATAGTCCGTTCTGATTATCCATCTGTTTGAGGGTGGTAGGCAGTGCTCAAATGTAGTTCAATATCCAGGGCTTTCTGAAGACTTTTTCAGAATCTTGAAGTAAAACGGGGATCACGATCAGAAACAATCGATAGGGGTACTCTATGAAGTCTCTCAACTTCATTAATATATAGTCTTGCTAGACGTTCGAGTGGTAAATCTTCTCTTATAGCAAGAAAATGTGCTGATTTGGTAAGACGATCAGCAATGACCCATATTGCATCGTTCCTTCTAGGAGTCTTTGGTAGCCCCATGACAAAGTCCATCGTAATATTATCCCATTTCCACTCGGGTATGAGTAGAGGTTGCATGACTCCTCCAGGCTGTTGCCTTCCAGCTTTCACTTGTTGACAAACCATACATCTTGACACAAAATCAGCAATCTCCCTCTTCATGTTGTCTTACCAAAAATATTCCTTCAAATTTCTATACATTTTGGTGCTCCCAGGGTGTATAGAGAAATTGGAGCTATGAGCATAATCTAACAATTCCCTTTTTAGATCAGGTATATCGGAAACACAAAGTCTCTTCCCAAATTTCAAAATTCCTTCATACACAAAGTCTCTCAATCTCCCATCATTCACAGCTTTAATCTTCTTTTGAAACTCTTCATCACTGATTTGAGAACTCTTTATCTTTTCTAGTAAAGATGGTTTGACAACCATTTGAAAAAGTATCGATGTTTCACCTTCCATGGTAATTCCCTTATCCATCTTCACTAGATCCATGAAAATAGGATCCCTCTCAATTTTCATCTTGTTCATAACTCCATGATCTTTTCTACTCAAAGCATCTGCCACTTTATTTGCCTTCCCTGGGTGGTAGTGTATCGTACAATCATAATCCTTGAGTAATTCAAGCCATCTCATTTGCCTCATGTTGAGTTCTTTTTGTGAGAAAATATACTTCAAACTCTTGTGATCAGTATAAATCTCACATTTTTCACCATAGACGTAGTGTCTCCATATCTTCAAAGCAAAGATCACAGCTGCTAACTCGAGATCATGAGTATGATAGTTTTGCTCATGAATTTTCAACTGTCGTGATGCATAGACAATAACCCTATCATTTTGCATAAGGACACAACCAAGTCCTTTCTTCGATGCATCACTTTAAATAACGAACCCATCATTCCCCGATGATAGAGTCAATATAGGAGCATTGACTAATATTCTCTTCAGTTCTTCAAAACATTCTTCACACTCTTTTGTCCAAACAAATTTAACCCCTTTACGTGTGAGCTTTGTTAATGGGTTAGCCAATCGGGCAAAATTCTGGACGAAACGTCGATAATAACCTGCTAAACTAATAAAACCGCGTACCTCAGTTATACTCGTCGGTGCAGGCCATTCTTGGATTGCCTTGGTCTTAGAAGGATCAACAAAGATTCCATTTTTGGAGACAATATGACCAAGAAAAGAAATCTCTTGAAGCCAGAATTCACACTTGCTAAACTTCCCATATAATTCATGTCTTCTAAGAGTTTTCAGGATAATGCGCAAGTGATTTTCATGATCTTCGTAGCTTTTGGAATATACCAAGATATCATCAATAAATACCACCACAAAATCATTGAGATTTTCCTTGAAAACTCTATTCATTAGATCCATAAATACAGAGGGTGCATTAGTCAATCCAAAAGGCATTACTGTAAACTCGTAATGTCCGTACCTGGTTCGAAATGCTGTCTTCAGAATGTCTTCCTTCCTCACACACAACTGATGGGTATCCAGATCGAATGTTAATCTTTGAAAAGTATTGAGCTCCATGCAGTTGGTCAAATAAATCATCAATGCGAGACAGTGGATACTTGTTCTTTATTGTTATAGCATTGATCTCCCTGTATTCGATACATAACCTCATAGATCCATCTTTCTTTTTAACAAAAAGAACAGGGGCTCCCCATTGAGAAACACTAGGGCGAATAAATCCCTTATTACTCAATTCCTCTAGTTGTTTCTTTTGTTCAACTAATTCGACAGTGGCCATTCTATAAGGGGTCTTCGATATAGGCCTTGATCCAGGAATTAAATCAATGGAAAACTCAACTTCTCGTTCTGGAGGATGTCCAGGTAAATCTTTCGGAAACACATCTACATATTCTTTCACAATAGGTACATCCTCTATTTGAACATTCCTTTCTTTACCCACAGTCATTTCATTCTCTTCCTCCCCAATAATTGAATTTAGTTGAGCTACTGGGGGTGGATCTAGGTAAGAATTAGGTGGTGATGATTCCGCTCTAAAGATAAGGTGTTCCTTATCATCATCATCAAAAATCGTAACCTTCTTCTTCTTACAATAAATTTTCGCATCATGGTCCGAAAGCCAATCCATACCGAGGATTATATCAAATTCAATCATAGGTATGACGATGAGATCAGCGGATAAAGAACATTTATGTGCTCTAATGGAGACTGATTCACAAAACTTTGTTGCAATGATACTTCCCTTAGGAGTTTTAACTGACAACTCCCTTGTTAAATCAAATTGGAAATATCTAATTTTCTTAGCAAACTGGGAATATATGAAACAATGTGATGATCCAGAATCAAATAATGCATTTGCTAAACTTGAGGAAACCATTAAATTACCTGTCACCACATCTTTCGGAGCTTCTACTTCAGCAGTAGTGATAGCATAAGCTTGGCCTTGATCCCTTGGCCTTTTCTGAGGTAAGTTCCCCTGACGCTTAGGACATTCATTTGCATAATGCCCCATCTCCCTGCAATTGTAGCATTGGACATCGGTAGCTTCCTTCTTCCCCTTGCAATCACGAGCTTGATGACCTTTTTCACCACACTTGTAACAGACTCCCATTCCCTTCAAGCAAGTACCAGAGTGTTTCTTTCCACATTTAATGCAGGATGGATATTCAACTTTTCTCTTCCCCTTATTTTCATTCCCAGATTGATCAGCAGATCTCTTCTTCTCTTGTTTTGCTTTAAAGTCATAAGACTTAGAGAATTCTTTTTCTGTCTTGATAGCACATGAGACAATATCTTCGTACAATGAGAAGGTTTGTGAGACTAATGCTCGACGGAGAAACGGTTTTAACCCATCAAAGAAACGATCAATCTTACTTCTTGGGTTACGTATATAATCTCCAGCATACCTTGCTAACCTTGTAAAGTTAGCCTCATACTTTGTGACATTCTCATCCTCCTTTTGTCTCAGACTCAGAAATTGTCTTTCCATATCTGCTCGATGGTCACGAGGAAAGTATTTTTCTAAGAAAAGCTCTTTGAACTCTCTCCATTCCATATTTGATACTTCATCATCTTACTTTGTGTTTTGTATCAATGACCACCATTGATCAACATCTCCAGTGAGACGATAAACTGTCATGATAACTTTTTCCCTTTCACTATTTCCCAAAGCCTGAAATATTTTTTCTAGTGAACTTATCCATTGCTCAGATACCAATGGATTTGTACTCACATTGAATGTTGGTGGTTGTTGTCTCATGAAGCGATCTAACATTGATCCTCCACGCTGTGGATCAGGGTGCTCCATACGGGTAAGGTTATTATTCATAACCTGAGTGAGTTGTCCCAGTATGGTGATTAGCTGATCAGCACCAGTTGCATCACCAGCTCCACTATAATTATCTTGAGCAGGAGGGCAATCCCTACATGGAGTGCGTACATTGATACGGTTTCCATTTCTTCCACTAGACGCCATTTTTAAACAATGTTATAAACTAGATCAGTTTATGAATCAAAATACATAATTTCATACTTGTAAAACACTTAACATAAATTGAACTATTTATGGATATAATCCATGATCATAAAAATGTTTTCTTTGAGGAAGTATATACTCATAAATCATTCATAATGGTTTGTAAAGAAAATGAGAATTATCCTAAGCATATCCCCCAGGAGTGTCGTAACCAAGAGTGCAGCAAGGCCCGTTGTCGTGCACCAGTTCACGTTCGAGTCTAGCTCAAAGCGGTGTTTTCGGAATTTACCTCTAGGTACATCTGTGCCAGAGCCGCCTTTACCTGCTCGTATCCAGACAGAGATGTATTGCTCGGAAAACTCACAAAATCTCTACAATACCAAAATTCTAGGAAGTTCTTCTATACTAATCCTCAAAGTCTATCTTAGGGCTATGTGCTCTAATCAGAATTTATCTAAATCTAGCTTCCAAGGTTTGTACTAAACTTCTTCTGATACCAACTGTAACGCCCCGACCCCAGTTACCTAGAGTCGGTGCATTATTACATAATATTGACATGATCACAAAAGATCAAGTCTCGAAAGACCGATTAGTTTAGTAGCCTTGGAATAACTAGATACATTCATAAAGTTTACATTACATCATAAAGTGAAAACTACTACAACAACATCTTGTCTTCATATCCCCTCATACTATCCCTGCAGGTCATTCATAAATTACTTCTTCACATCCTGGGAAAAATAAAACATTGAAAAGGGTGAGCTCAGATGCTCAGTAAGGATAACAATATAGCGGAAACTTTCATAAATAAGCATAAACATTTAAGGCAATTTATAACTAAAACAAAAGCCTTTTAAACTTGAACTTCAGCATAATATGACAAAGATAAAATGAAATAATGACATTTACTTATTCACATGGATATTCTACTAGTCGAATAATCACATGCAATATCAATAACCACTTTCATAATGATGGAATGCATAATGCCAGACTATCATAACCACATAGCCAAGACCTCGTGTCAAGACTACAAATAAGATTTTGTCAAGGCCTTGTGTCAAGACACTAGTTTGTCTCATGAGACCTACCGATGCATCGAGGAGCTATAGCGGGCTCCACCCGTCACTTATTAAGTCTAATGCATTCCTCATATGAACAGGTTTAAACATAACATAAACATTCGTATTAAAACTAGCATACGAAATGTCAATACTTTCTCCATAAACAATGAATGGTATAGAAATAACACATCCGCAATCAAACATATCACAAAACCTTCAATACAATATGGATGTTTTGTATCATAATAAATCAACTTCAAATAAGCTTAAAATCCATCAAAGGATGTTGACATAGATGAAATCAAAACTATTTGAGAGAAATATCTCTTTTTTGAAATCATTTAAAAGTCACACATTTATAAAGGAAGTAATTTAAAAGAGATTTTTGAATCAAAGTGTCCCATGCCACTTTGAAAATTTTGAAAAGAAATATCATTTTAAAACATTCATGTCTATATAAATAAATCCTTAAAATCATTTTGAAAATATGGACATTAATTAAAAAGATTTAGAAAGATAAATCTTTTAAAACATTTAAAATTCTGATCTTGATAAAGAGTACATTTTACAAATTCTTAAAATATTCATTTTGAAATCATTTAAAGGTCACATAATTATAAAATAAAACATTTACTTTCAAAATATTCTTATAAGCTTGTAAGGAAAGCTTCGACGATTTTATAACGGTGGAAAATAGCCGCACCCGTAGTATAAGTTAAAAAAAACATTCTTACATTAATTCTGTCGAAAAGGTTAAAAATGACCTTGTTTGGAAAACGACGAAAAGATTCCTTTATAAACATCTTATAAAAAGTCAAACAAGGGTATAAATGACTTTAACCCATATTCTGTAAAATAGTAAGAATGTTTTGAAAAAACATTTTTAAGAAACATGGATGTGGATGATAAAGAGGTCCCAGTAGATAATTACGTATAAACAACCTCGGATAATGAAGAGATTGTGAAATAAACCCTTACCAATTTGGTAACTTACGAAACATACATCCCATGAAAGAGGTATCATATAATGAATATGTAAATACACATAAATTAAAGTGTATTACACAAAGAATACAATTTATGGGCAGTACATACACCACACAAAAGGTAATAGTGGCAATATGGCATGAATCTCATGGAAATAAGGAGTGAGATGAAAACCCCTTACCTTGTACTTTTCCTTGGTTGGGGGTAGGTTAACCTCCTGTATAATGGTGAAATAATTGTTATTAAATTATACAAGAATCATATATATTAATATGATATCATATATGATCTTTTAACATTGCTTTGTTAATAATATCTTAGTATTATCGTCGTTTCGGGTGTTGACTTATATGTTTTGTTACATAAGCCGTGTTTGTTATGGATATGTTGTATCTTATTCATATCCAGAATGATATCAAGTCTTTAAACATTATTTTTAATCATCAAATGAGAATTAGTCTCGAATGGATACAATGAGGAATGAATCTCATCGCGTTCGTGGAGACGGTAGTCCATACGTACGCACGAGCGACAATATCATTCTTTTGATATTAAAATAATATATAATTGGATGATATATCATATATACAGAATCATTATCATGTTATATTTATTATTTACATGAATTACACATCATTATTACACCAATCCAAATAATAATGTTTTGAATAACAATTACACCACGACGTGGAGACGGTAAGCCGTACGTACGCACGTATGGTGACATGTCATTCAAAGGATGGATAAAATACTGAATATGGTTGTACCATATTTATAATAACTTCACAGTATATATAAGATACTGGAGTTGTTATTTTAGAATGGGAATAACAAATAAAGAAGAAGTGGAAGAAGAAAGAAACTTAAAAGAGGGTGGTGAAAACATTACCTCTTCTTCGAGTTCTTCCTTTTGATTTGATCAAAATGGCTCCTTAGGTTGACTTTCTGATCAAACTAAGGCCTCTAGGTTGAAGTGAGAGAAGTTGAGAGAGTATTTGGGCAGAGGTTGGTTGAACCAAAAGGTTTTGAAGGTGTGAAAAATTTGTTAGAAGCGGTGTCCTTTTATAATGGGGAGGAAGGGCTCTTTAGGAAAAACTTAAAGTATTAATTTATAATAAATTCATATTCGGTTTCTAATGGTTCCAAAGTGGATTTTTCAAAGTCTAAGGTGGGGATGGGTCGAAATACTTTCAACCAATAGATTTTAGACAGGTTTGGGTCGCTATATTAACCTTATCTTTTATTTTTAACTTTTAGTTCATTAGTTTGACATTTACCATGTCACTTTGTATTTTTATATTATATAGTTAATAAACTTACTATATACATCCAAGAGACCCCCAAGTGGTCCATTAATGATACACCTATCATGATATAAGTCATTTGGCCGAACCTTAGATTTTTAGGAATAGAATATCAATTAATAATATAATATTTGTTTTAAAAACTCCTTTATGTCAATTTTGACACTATTTAATAATTGATTTTTGTTAAAGTCTTAACATTATTAATTCAAACCAAATTCATTTAAGCAATCCTAACATGTCATATTAATCAATAAAATTCGTGGATGACATCAAAAATTTCAAATTATATTTATTTTAATATTTATAATACCAATTATTTGATTCTTTCATTAATAAGGAAAATACTGCATCATTATTGTGTCATAAATAAATTTAATTATTCAATGTCTAAAAATTATAAATAAAATACTATTATGTAGGAAAACTTTTTAGCTTTCTAATGAATATTTATAGTCGAAAATATAATATATATAACCCTATGTACAAATTGTTTTGCTAAAAGATATATGCTTATGTCAGTTTTGTATTTACTTTAACTTAATTAATATAAAGTGTCATTATCACTTATAAGTGGATCCATGGGGTCCCAAAATCGATCCAAAGATGCCCATGATCGGACATGTATTAACCAATAGGGTTAGGACACGTTTTAGGGTAAATTAATTTTATTATAATATTATTTTTTTTACCCTTATTTACCGGATTTACCTTTTAACCATGGTAAATAAAATATTTATCGAAGTAATTATTCAAAATGTCTAAAAATAAAAGTTACCTATTTACACAATTTGGACCTCCTGATTCCAAATATAGAATCCATATTTCTAAATTCAAAATACAGAAGTGGCAGAAATTAATTTAAAATTAATTCCCATTGTTAAAACAAAAAACGTGTTTTTAAGAGATAATAACTATCAAAAGATTGAGAGTTGTTTATGTCCGGTTTAAATGTGAAATTATGTCCAATGACCAACATTGTATTAAATAGTAAAAATATATTCTATATATACTTTAAAACCACTTAAATTCATAATTTATCACTATTAATTATTTTGATTAAAAAAGTTGTTTTTAATTAAAATTTAGTAATTTTCACTATTAATCAAAATATAAGTTATCCGAAAAGTTCCAAAATTTTAACCTAGGCTAATTTCGATATTCCGAATCCAAAAATGAAGTCCATTTTGAGAGATAAAGTTTATAAAATTTCAAAAAGTGGGTATTGCTATTCATAACGGCTAGTTTGATTGGTTGTGGTGTGTGTTAGAACTCAAAGTTGCGTACAACACACGCTACTGTATTATTCAAAGAGAAGCGTACCGTGGAAGCTTGGGGTGTTACAATCATGCTAGATTTGTCATGTCTTTGCAGAGTGTCCCCTGCTCCCGAGCCGTTCCTTCCATAATTCGGTCTAATCATGCCGCTCTTGCTCCCAGGCTTGTTGGTTTTGGAGGACCGATTCCATTGTCGCTTCCCGGTTAGAGAGGGAAATCTCGAGGCGTCCCACCCGCTGTTCTAAAGGTATCGGGGCGCGAAAGTCGATGGGCCGGGAATTTTAAATTTTTTATCATCGGAGCGACGAAACATCGTCGAATCCGGCGAACCGGCCCCGGTTCGCTCTGAGGATCCTGAGTGATTTTATCGGAGCACAAAATTAAAACGAACGAATACCTCATTCCAATTTGATATGCGTTCGTTGCCGGCGTCCGTTGCTCAAAAGATTCGACGCCGAATCCCTCTAGTGTTGGATTGGTGTAGCCTGATCCAGTTCGGATGTTTGGGCCGAATGCTTGTTGTCCGTACTGCGTACCATGCTGCAACTTTCGCGTGTCGAGCTCTGCGGTGAGCTCGTTGGAGGTTGCAGGGCAACGCGCCCCTGCTCTAGGGGCCGAAGGTCGCCGACCCAAATTTTGGGATATTGTAGTTGGGCTGACTGGCCGATCGACACCGACATTCACTGTAGCTCCTTGGACTTCTATTCGGTAGCCACTGTAGCACTTTTAACTTGGGTGACCACCTTTCACTGTAGCAATGCGGACTTCCTGTGTGGTTGGTGAAACAGTGGATTATCTTCCTCCTTTTGTAGCCCATTTCGGGCTAGGGTTCTTTGTGTGAAAAACTCTGAGAAACTTTTTGTAATTGTGCTCTCGAATCATAGTGAATATTCTGCCTCTCCGTGGACGTATGGATTATTCCCGAATCACGTAAATCCTTGTGTTCTAGTTCTGTTTTTTTCCCTTTTACTCTTATTTGAATCGTTTTTTTTTCTGTCGTTGCGACTCCTGGCGTTTCCGCATTATCTAAATCGTCCACACATGCTTCTTGAATATGCGCACGTGTCGTTCGCCGGATTTCGGGTGCTAGCGCGGAGCTCTGACGATCACTTCGACCCAACGACAATCACCACGATCCTCTGTTTTCGATCCGCGAAGACGAACTTGGATCGTTTGCTTGATTGAGCGATTCTCTCTCTAGGAATCAGGAGGAGAGAGAAGCTCTCAATTCCAACTGAGTGAATAGTTGGTTGGGATGAGCTTATCTTCACTTATATAGTGGATTTCCATTTTACCGGATTATGGTTCCCAACCACCGTGCAATAAACAATCACTAAATAAGTATTATAAATAATTAATTATGACGAACCAACCACGCCATAATATTACTTATATTTTTTTTATCACTTACCTGCAATATATATAAATATATTACGTGATAAACCCGAGCCATTAACTCAACTTGTAACTCTTGATAGTATTAAACGAACCTGGAATATTATATTAATATTCTTTCGTATAATATTAACCCTTTGTATTTATTTGATCACTTGTAAATACATGTAATAAATAAATTCCACCCAATTATTCTTTACTTGAATAATAATGAATTTATTTATTTATTGGTGATTGATATAACATAGATAACACTTGGACCCCAAGGTTGGGCCAACCATGTCCTATGAATAAGGCAGATTCTTGAATGCGCTATTGTGTGTGACCCTTTAAGCCCTTATCTCAATAGCAGTGAATAATATTCACAGACCAAGAGCAGAGTCTAGCAACCCATCAAGATCTCTAAAGAGATAAGGAAAAGTCATAGCAACAACAACTAACTTACGAACACACAGTGTGTAATATAATCTCTTTGTCATATGATATCTCATAAAGCAGGATGCACACTTGTGTCATCATCATTTTCTTGCTTTATTATTTGTTGATCTAACCGGACAGACTTACCTTCGACTACCATGATCATAGATTTATGAAGTTACTACCATCCTGATCAACCAGGTCAAAGATATCACTTCCTCAACTCGGAAGCGACAAATCCTTTCTTGATCATTCAACCAATGACATGCCACCAATGACGTACCTAATACAAACTACCTCGCCATGACTTCATTGTCATGGTTTTCACCTTGTATCAAAGTACGCTATCAAATGACACACATTGATAATGATCTCAAGTCAGAAGACCAATACGCATGTCCGTAGATAAGAACAACCAATGACACCCGAAACATGTGATGTTCCTATTGGTGGGTTTGTCCTCATGATCTCAACTACTAGTGATCACAAAGTGTGAATTTCATGCGAAGAAGTCTCAATGCTTATGAGTTCCCAACACCTGATAGTCGCACATCATCTGTGCCCTGTCAGTATGATGTATCTGGACCACAGGAAATTACTTTAAGATTACTGTCATAGTATCTTTAGATTCTCATTATAGCCTGAGATCTGCTATAACCCTTTGATACGACACGTAATCTAAGGACATTACCATAAATATAGTGGACACAGAAGTATCAACATTATTATGGTAAAATAAACATATGTATATATAATATATTGTATACATGTAGTGGTAATCAAAGTACATCACAACTTGGGTTTAGAGCACCCACTTTCAACATGTTCAACATTGTCCTTCCGAGGAAGTGAAACAATCAATGAAATCCCATTGCTTGCCCCCCTCCCCCCGCTGGGTGGTGAATTGATGCACTCCAGCAGCTCTTGCTTCCTTGGCAGTGCGCGTCCTCCTTCAAAAGGGTATTCTGACAGTGCTCGACTCTCCTCTCCTGGAAGAAATCCGATAGCGCTCACCTCCCCTTGAAGCATCCGACAGGTTGGACCAAGTTGATAAGACACCTGTACCGACTTCTTTGTATTAAACGAAACAAGCACCAGAAATACAGGAGATTGGAGGAAGAAGAGAAGAATGAAGAGAGAGACTCGAATGACACTACTGCTCACCCAAGCCAAAGCCGCATCCCATGCTAGAAGCCGAACTGCTTGAACAGAATAATCCCTCCCTTATCACGCTCTCCAGCCCACCCTACTTATAACAGCCCCTTCTAATGGTCCCCCCAACATATTCTCCCAGGATCCCAGCATATCCCCCCAGTATATTTCTCTTGAATCCCCAACATATTCCCCCTGGCCCCCATGGTAGTTATGGTAGATTCCCCAACATAACAGCAACACCCCTGTTCCCGCTTTCCCATCAGCCCCCATTTTTATAGGTTTTTTTGAAAAAATCCAGTAAAAAACTCTCGGAAAGTCTCTATTAATTTAACTTGTATTTTTTTATAAAAAAATCATTTGCACATTAAATTTTTTATCGTAAAATTAAATTTTAATACATGGCTGCCTGATTAACTAATTTGAGAACAAAATGAAAGGAAACGAACATTAAAAAAAGCGATTTTTGATTTAGGATGGAAAGAAAGTAATTCAGTATTGTTAGAGGTTAAATTGAGTCAACTCCCACGTTGGACTTGAGGTATTATATCATCTTTATTATTCATTATAAATAAACACCAAGACCCCTTTAGAGTGAGATCTTGGGTATTGGGTCCAATCTCCTCCATTTTAACATGGTACTAGAGGAGGAACCCCACTGGAAGTGCGGTGACATTGCCTGAGTTGAGATGTAGGGTCCACAACGTGGACGTTGTGCTCTAAAGGAAGAGTAAATGTAACACCCCATACTGATAAAGGGTTAAGTGATTAAATGATATGACTTATGTTAACAAGGTGCACATTTTCTTTTCGGGACCTTACCTGATTAGAACTCCACAATTAAGCGTGCTTGGTCTGGTATAGTAATCAGAATGAACGATCTTTTGGGAAGTTTCCCTAGGTGTGTGTGAGTGAAGACAAAGTACACTGAAATAACAAATGTTGGCATATGAGGACAGTTATTAGTCTGATGATCCGTTCAGGCATGTGGGTGGACTCTAGGTAGGGGACCATGTGTCTGTAGGGAAAATGCTGGTGCCTGTCGGGCCAGGACCCAACAACCATGTCCAAGCGCATCAGCTTGGACAGGTAATGTGCCTTGTTAGGCTAGAAAATAGGTTGGTGATAGGGGCCCCTTCAGGGGCAGCCCAGGGCCGTAGTGTATTGATGAGAAACCACACTAAAAAGAGAAAAGGGATTCGGGTATCCGGATGCTACAGGAGCGGCGCCACTTTCCTCCATAGCGTAGGCTTTCGAGGAGCTGGCCGGACTGGTCGCCCGTGCCTCTCTCAGAGACCTTCGCCTCAAGACCTTGTGCGATGCCTACTCTCTCGTCTCCGTTCTCTTTAACTCTCTTGGGATGACATTCAAATTCGCTGAGTCGGAGTATGTAGCCAAGGTGTGTAATCTTATGGAAGCCTCGAAGACATATGAAAAACTTTACAGAGCATACTTGATCTTGACGTTAGAAATGATACAGTGAGGTCCCACGGAAGCCATATGCGCATTTTACGTTGAGTTAGGCAGGGCCTTGATCTCATGGTCTGCGAGCCCTAATGCTCAGCTGCCCCCTCTGCTCCTCCCTTCGTCTCCCAGCCTTGCGCGACGACACCTCCCTGTACGACAACTCCTAACGTCGCCGCCCAGACCCGACGCCCCTGCCCCCTCCTCCGGCTAACGACTCTCACCCAGACCTGACGACCCCCTTTCCCCGTTACGCCTTCATCTCCAGTTGCGACGAGACGCCACTCGCCCCTCCACCTCCGCTCCTCCCTCCAGAGGGTCGATCCAACATGGTGACCTAGAACTAGACGCGTCACATCGAGGATGTTTCGTCGAGGTGAGTCCGGATGGTTTCGGCGCGCGCCAGGCACCAGTCATGGATGGAGATTTGGCCGTTGTGGGCAATCTATAGAGTCGTCTTCGTCAGTGGAGGTGAAGGGCGAGAAATCATCTGCAGTGGGACGGATGACGGAGACTAACGAGGCGAAGACCGAGGCGGCGGAGTCAGCGATGGCTGTGACCTGGACACGGTAGATCCGAGGATCCGATGCGACGTCTACGCTTAAACCTCCCTCTAAAGGCGCACACTCCCTTTTCCCGGCACCGATCCTCTGATGGTGCTTCCCCCTTACTGTGTTGCAGCCCCGGGCCTGCCCCCTCTGTTGACCAGTCCGGTGCTCTCTCCTAGCGCCACTTCGCCCAGGTCTGCACAACCTCAAAAAGGGGGGGGGGGTTGGTACATGAGGTTGCTGTCTCTGCTTTACCAAAATCAAGGGCTTCTTCATCTCAGTCCGGATTACCATCAGTCTTATTCATCATCGCTCGGATCACCGTTGAGTTGTTCGGATTACCGTCAGACTTATTCATAATCGCTCGGATCATTGTTGAGATGTCCAGATCACCGTCAGATTTATTCATCATTGCTCGGATCACCGTTAGACTTATTCATTGTTGCTCGGATCATTCTCGAGTTGTCCGGATTACTGTCGGACTTATTCATCAACGCTTGGATTATCGTCGAGTTGCCCGGATCACCGTCGGGCTTATTCATCATCGCTCAGATCATTGTCAAGTTGTTCGGATAACCGTCGGACTTATTCTTCACTGTCCGGATCTCTGTTGGGCCCCCTTTACCACTGCCTGGATCTCCGTCAGGCTTCCTGGATCTTCATCGGGCCCCTTCACAATTGACTGCTTCTCCGTCAGGCTTCCCGGATCTTCGTTGGGCCCCTTCACCACTGCCTGGATCTCCATCAGGCTACCCGGACCACCATCAGACTTCTTTGCTGTTGTGTTTTGAAGTGTTTTTATGTTATTAGTTTTCAGAATTTGTATTCCAAGCTGGGTATGTCCAACTTGAGGGGGAGTGCCAAAGATGATTATTTTTGTCTTCTTATGTATCCAAGCTTGGTACACCTAGCTTGAGGGGGAGTGTTAGAGGTTAAGTTGAGTCAAGTCTCACATTGGAATTGAGGTATTATATCATTTTTATTATTCATTATTGTAGAATGATACAATTCCTACCTCAAAGAGAGGTGGAGACCTTCATTTATGGATAGAGTAAAATAACTACAAGTAGGAGGAAACCGATGTGGGACTCGGAAATACACTTAACCCGAAAATACACTTAATCGGGTCTAACACCCCCCTTCAAGATAGAACAGTGTTGTTAAAGGCGCTCGCCTCACCCCGCCTTGGCGCGAGGCGAGGCGAGGCGCACTTGCTGCGCCTCAATAGTGGTGAGGCGGTGCGGCCTCACCGAGTCGCGCCAAAGGCGCGCGCCTCTTGCGCCCAACAAAGGGGCGCTAAAAGCACCAGGCGCAGTAAGGCGCACTGTGGCCGATGCGATCGCGGGCGACACTGCAGGGCGGCAGCAGAGATCGGGGGTGAGCGACGTGATGGTGGGTGGCAACTGAGATCAAGGGTGTACAGGCAGTGACGAGATCGGGGGTGGGTGGATGATTGAGGGCGATCAACTGAGATCGGGGAAGGGACGCACGCAGCTCGAAATCGGGGAAGGAAGTGACGCCGCTCGAAATCGGGGAAGGGATGCGGTGGGTGGCGGAGATCGGGGAAGGGACGCTGTGGGTGAAGGAGATCAGGGAAGGGACCGGACGCTGCTCGAAATCGGGGAAGGGACGTGCTCTTTCTATTAAATTAACACATTTAATATGTTAATAAAAAAACATAACATAATAATACACTATAAGTATGCTGCACAGCACAGCATCTCGCTGCACAGCAGCGCCAATATCTATTTTAATTTTCATTTTTTTATTGAATTTAAGTTTTTTTAAATTTAAAATATTATTGAAAACTGAATATAATTAATTATGTTCATATGCGCCTTAGTTGCGCCGCGCCTCGCGCCGCATCCCCAAGCGACCTTTGCGCCTTATTGCGCCGCGCGCCTTTGACAACACTGAGATAGAACAGTTATACCTTGGAAGAAGAGTCCCACAAAAAAGAAAGTAAGAAGACACAAAAAAATAGGATTGCACACACTCCCTCTCAAGCTGGGTCGCTGATGTTGTGGATGTCCAACTTGGTGCATAGAGAGTCCAGTCGAGCTCCCAACAACCTTTGGTGAAGATGTTGGCAAGTTGATGAGCTGTTGGAATGTACCTAGAACTGATATGGTTTTGCTTGAGGTGATGGCGAAGAAAGTGACATTCAATCTCGGTATGTTTTGTGCGTTCATGGAAGACTGAATTAGAAGCAATTTTCGTGACTGTCTGATTATCACACCAAATATGAGCAGAAATTTGTGGCGGGAAATCAATTTCATGAAGATGACTGAAGAGACACAACTGATCTCGCTGGGACAAAGTAGCCTCTGGTGTTTGAGGAAGGGGCCAAAGCTCAAGTAACTCATCACGCAGAGCTTTCCAGTCGGTGAAATACGCTGGAAAAGGACGGTGGTGCTGGCAGATAGTGGAAAGGCGGTGAAAAACATTTGATACCCGAGCTAAATTATTGGTTTCAGAATACATGAGGGTCAAGGAGTCCCATAGTTCTTTGATAGTGTTTGTCGTCCGAGTCACATCTTTAACAGAGCATTCCATAGAGTTGACAATCAAAACAAAAATTTTACTGTTGGCAAGCTTTCAAGCCTTGTACTTCGGATTTGATAGTGGTGGGGGAGGAGCAACCAGGTGCGAGTCGAGATCCATGCCGATGAGAGACATAAGGACTGTCTTACGCCAGATAAAGAAGTTAGTTGGATCAAGGCGCACGTCGACAAGGTGAGTGGAGGCAGTTGATAGAGACCTGCTATAGGGGAGCAGGGGTATAAGTGTCTTTTTAGCAGGAGAATATTAGTTGTTAGATGGAGAGAGATTATGGTTAGTATTTTGTTTGGTCGGGTCCACAGGGATGTTAGGATTCCAATACAAATAAGTGGCGGGGGGTGAGAGTAGGGGGAGGAGAATAAAATTCTGTTAGTTCAGCCTTGGGCTTGGGACATCGGCCACTGTTGGCTTGGGCGGGTAGGCAGGAACGCCACCCGAGTTCTTTCTTCTTCACTTCTGCTTTCGTAGCTCTCTGTTCTGTTCTGGTTTGAAGTTCTCCTTATAATTCTAAGGAGCCTGATTACGTAAGGGCTGGGTTCTATCATTTGGTCCGACCTGCCGTCTTCCCCGCTCCTCTTCTCACACAAACTCCGTACTTCCTGGTTTGCATCATCTTCTCACTGTTGGCTTCATCTTCAGCAGCCGACGCACTGAGGGGACGTGCGCTACCCTCTACGGTTCCAGTGCGGGAGGCTGGAGGTTTTTCACGCGCACAGCTGTTGCGCTCTGCTTGTCCACTGGCACTCGACGCACCACACACGAGAGGAGTTGCGCAAAAACAGTTGGCGACCAAAGGTGTCCCGCACCCGACGCGACGCTCTTGCACGGGTTTCCTCTCGATCGGCCGAGGCGGGCCAATACTGCAGAGTGCTGCGATTTTTTTTATGGAGACTACTGGAAAAACAAAACAACAAATCTCCTCTCCTACAGAAGGCAACCATGGGTGTTCTCTTTCGCACAGGCAGCGTCATCCCGTCGGACGACTTCTCTCCCGGCGCACTGCTACTCGTCGGCTCGTCATCCACCACTGTCGACCTCAGGGACGCAGCAGCGGCGGTGGCTTCGCACGACGTCCGACTCTCTTTCCTGGCGGTGCTCGCTCTTCTGCTCGCACATGAGGTGAGTGTGTCTGGAGATCTGATCGCGTAGGAGGGGAACACATCGGGATCTTCCGATCGCGCGGGAGGAGGCGGCCTGTCGTATTTTTTCCACACAGGTACAGTTGCGCTACAGGAAAATATAAAAAAAAAAACAGAAGGGGGCGGCCCGCGTTTCGACCTCGGGAGGGAAAAGCCGGAACAAAAAAAAAAGAACGGTGACTTGTGCCCCCAATTTTGAAGCAGGGGAGGCACGACAGAGGAAGTTGCCTCGGGAGGTGATAGCAGGAAACAAAACAAAAAAAGAAAAAAAAACATTATAGAACACTTTCCTGTTAGGAGACGACTCAGCTCCTACAAATGCAGTCCACCCCGCTGACGTGGGAGGAGAAATGGGACCTTCACTGGCGCGAGGAGGTTGAATTTCGGAAAATGATGATACAGTGGCTGAGTCGCCGTGAGGACCTGTAACAGCCAACGGATGAGTTTGCTCCACCATCACTGCCGCAACATGCGCCAGAGGATGTGCTGGAGACTCACAAGGCAACACTTCAGTCGGCACCGACTAAGGAAGCGATCAACTCGCGTTCCCAGGTAGTGCATCTGCTTCCACTGATGACCGCGCAGCTGGAGGTGCACTCTGTCTCCGTACAGCCTGTTGCTGGCGATGACACGGATGGACTGGGAAAGCTGGAGGCGGACGCGCATCAGGATATGTTTTTCACGACCCCTGTTATTGGCGAGCGGTGTAGTGAGCAGTTTGACTAGGGGGTGTTGTCAAGCCACACATCGACGGTGGAATTATGACCAACCGGTGTAGCAAGACATCAGACAACCGGGGGGCTGTGCCAGCGGGGGGCAACGATTATTCTGATGGAGATCACTGGGAACCGTCGAAAGCATATGACGGATCACGACCCCTCACATCGGCAGGAGCAGCATCACAAATCGCTGATAGGCCCTCTGCAGGCTTATCATCATTCGGGAAGGACTATTTGGGAAATTGCTTGGCAAGTCGCTATGTTCGGGCCGCAACACACACGAAGGGTCCACAGTGCCGGAAGGCCCATCTGGGAGATTTCCTGGGGAATACGTGAAGTCAAGATACATGGAGCACGATTGGTATGAGAGATTGCTTGGCATGCCTGCAACTTCCACCACCTTGAGGACAAGGTGGTTTTTCGGGACGGTGGCAGTGATAGAGACCTGCTATAGGGGAGCAGGGGTATAAGTGTCTTTTTAGCAGGAGAATATTAGCTGTTAGATGGAGAGAGATTATGCTTAGTATTTTGTTAGGCCGGGTCCACAGGGATGTTAGGATTCCAATATAAATAAGTGGCAGGGGGTGAGAGTAGGGGGAGGAGAATAGAATTTTGTTAGTTCGGCCTCGGGCTTGGGACATCGGCCACTGTTGGCTTGAGCGGGTAGGCTGGAACGCCACCCGAGTTCTTTCTTCTTCACTTCTGCTTCCGTAGCTCTCTGTTCTGTTTTGGTTTGAAGTTCTCCTTATAATTCTAAGGAGGCTGATTATGTAAGGGCTAGGTTCTATCAGCAATGATCAACTGTGGAAGGACCGAGGAAATCGGTGAGGAATCTGCCATGGTAGGAAGGAGGGAAGAGACTACAAGATCCGACCAAGCTGAAATGAAGGGTGCAACAAGAAATCCAGCAGGAATGGCTGGAAACGGAAACTCGGGCCTCAGCATGAAGAGCAGGGCATTGGGTTACTAGGTGGAATAATCACTAAAGCGTGCAGGAGTAGCACAGAGGAATCAGAAGCATACAGCAGGAGAAGACCGTGAATGCATGCCGAGGATTGCATGATTCTCGAGAGAGGCGGTAGTAGGAGCGCCGCATAAGGGGAGGGGCACAGCTTCAGGCGGGTTGATGAGAGGCACTCAATTGGCTGGAGGTGTTGCGCTGAGGTGCTGGGTGCATGTGTGGGCGCAAGGAAAAAAAAAAGCACCGCAGGAAGATTGCACACAGGAGAGAGAGCCATTCAGGGGACAAGCGCAGATGGATGAGAACAGGAGAGAGCGACTTCTTAGGGGACAAGTGCAGGGATGTCTGACATTATCTGGGGAAGGTTAACGCCATTAGGGGTGGTGGGGTGTGCCTAGTAGGCGCGACGAGGTCGCGGCCAAAAGGGAGGTGGCTAGGGAAGGCCGTCGCGCTGGGGGGGCTTAGAAGGAGCCGTCGTGCAGGCGGGGAGTTGTTGCACAGAGAGTGGCTGATGACAAGGTGTAGTGGAAAAGGGAAAAAAATCAGGGTGGGGCGCAGCGGACGGAGAAAAATTTTATCGGACCGGATATCCCTTTGATACCATGTAAAATGATTCCTACTTCAAAGAGAGGTGAAAACCTTCATTTATAGATAGAGGAAAATAAATACAAACAGGAGGAAACCGACGTGGGACTCGAAAATGCACTTAACCCGGAAATACAGTTAACTGGGTCTAACATTTATAAATAAACACCAAGACCCCCTGAGAGAGGGATCTTGGGTATTGAGTCTAATCTCCTCCATTTTAACAAGTATAATTAAAATAATAATATTATGATAAAAAATATATTATAATTAGTAAGATAATATAATAAATGTTATTACTTTTGTAGGTTGAGAAACCCCCTTACCTTCAAGGTGGGGTAGATGCCTTCTTTTATAGATTGAGAAAAAAGAAAGGGTTTTAACACTCCCCCTCAAGTTGGACATGCCCAACTTGGACAAAAGAGTCCCACAAAGAAAAAACAAGGTGACACCATACAAGACCAGATAAACTTCCCCTCAAGCTGGGCCGAAGATGCTATGGATGCCTAGCTTGGAACTGAGCGAGAGGCGGGCCCCTGGGACGCCTTTGGTGAAGATGTCAGCAAGCTGGTCCGCCGTCGGGATGTGGCCAAAGCTGACATGATTGTGCTCCAGGTGGTGTCGAAGAAAGTGGCAGTCCACCTCAATATGCTTCGTGCATTCATGGGAGACGGGATTTGAAGCAATCTTGGTGGCTGCCTGATTGTCACACCAGATGTGAGCAGATGTGGGAGGAGGAAAGACAAGCTCCTGGAGGATTTGTTGAAGCCAAAGGATCTCCGTAGTTACGGTGGTCATGGCTCGGTACTCAGACTCCGCACTGGATCTGGACATGACAGTCTGTTTCTGCTGTGCCAAGAGATGAGGTTGCCGGCTAAGAAAATGGCAAACCAAGAGGTAGATCTCCGAGTGGCAAGGCAACCAACATAATCAGCATCACAAAAAGCCTCAATGTTCAGATGAGGATGCTGTGAGTAGCGAAGACCACAGGCAGGATCGCGCTTGATGTATTTGGCGATGCGGAGGACAACATCCCAATGAGAGGTGGTCGGATGTTCCATAAATTAGCTCACTTTGCCAACGGCGCAGGTAATGTCGGGACGAGTCATGGTGAGATAATTGAGTTTACCCACCAACCGACGATACCGCTCAGGATGTGAATATGGTTCTGAGGAGGCATAAAGTGATCATTCCCAAGGCTCCAGAGGGGTGTTAACAGCAGTGGCCTGTGTTAGCCCAACATCCTGCAGAATATCCAACGCATACTTCCATTGGCAGAGGGAGATCGTGTCCGGAGAATAGGACACCTCGATGCCCAGGAAGTATGTGAGAGGATCGAGATGCTTAGTGTGGATGTGCTGGTGAAGATGTTGCTTGAGGTGAGTGACACCAGCAGAGTCGCTGCCGGTGATGATGATATCATCCACATAAACGATCAATAGGATACAGCCAGCAGGAGTCGTTCTGTAAAAGACAGTGTGATCCTTCATGCTTCGAGAGAGGCCAAAATCAATGATGACAGTGCTGAAGCGGCCAAACCAAGCACGAGGAGATTGCTTGAGCCCGTACAGAGAGCGGCGGAGTCGACAGACTTGAGACTTGGCGCCGGAGGCACAAAAGCCGGGTGGCTGTTGCAGATAAACTTCTTCATCAAGAAAGCCATGGAGGAAGGCATTTTTGACATCCAACTGATGAAGATGCCAACGATGATGTGCCGCCAGAGAGATGAATAACCGGACGGAGGTCATCTTGGCCACTGGAGAGAATGTATCAAAGTAGTCTACCCCGTAAGTTTGTGCGAAGCCCTTAGCCACAAGGCGGACTTTGAGTCGATGGAGAGTGCCATCGGTATTTAGCCGGACTGTGTAAATCCATTTGCTGCCCACTGCCTGTTTGCCTGCTGGTAGGGGGACGAGATCCCAAGTATGGTTTTCCTCCAGAGCCTGCAACTCATCCTGCATTGCCGCTAGCCATCCCGTATGAGACTTTGCATCACCAACTGTGCGAGAAATAGATATTGTCTCCAGAGCTGACAAACCCCTGTATGAAGAGACAAATAGAGTACTCTGGCACGAGCGAGTACCTTTCCGGAGAGCAATAGACAAGTCGTCTGGTGCTGTAGCAGGAGCATCGGACGAAACGGGGATGACAGTGTCATTGGTCGGGACGGGGGGGGCACGCGATGGGCGACGGGAGTAAACTGTACCATACCGATGAACAGCAGGAGGTAGAACGGGAGGAGGGTGGATGATGAGGGGAAGACAGTCATCAATAGCAGAGTCAGAATGAGGAGAGGGAAAGGAGAACGGAGAGCCCTCAACAAAGGAGACATCCGCAGAGATGACATACCGTCGAAGATCTGGTGAGAAGCAGCGATATCCGTGCTGAGTGCGGGAATAACCAAGGAATATGCAGCGGAGGGATTTTGGAGAGAGTTTGGAGCGACCGGGTCGAGTGTCACGAACATAACACAAGCAGCCAAACACTCGAAGAGAGAGGGAATGGAGAGGGAGAGAGGGGAATAGAGCCCAAAAGGGAGTCTCCCCCTGAAGGAAAGAAGAAGGAAGGCGGTTGATGAGGTAGGTGGCAGTGAAGACGACATCTCCCCAAAAAAGCAGAGGCACCTGGCGGTGGAAGAGGAGGGCACGAGCAGTCTCCAGTATATGTCTGTGTTTCCGCTCGGCCACTCCATTCTGCTGGGGTGTATCAGGACAGGAGGTTTGATAAATGATACCCTTTGCTTGGAGGAACTGTCGAAAAGGAGTGGAGAGATATTCACGCCCATTGTCTGAGCGGAGACATTTAATAGAGGTGGAAAATTGGGTATGAATTTCAGTATAAAATGTTTGGAAGGTAGAAAAGACTTCAGTGCCGTCTCGGAGGAGGTACAACCATGTCATTCAGGAAAAATCATCAATGAAAGATATATAATATTTATGTCCCAAATGACTCGAGGTGGTACAGGGACCCCAAACGTCTGTATGAACCAAATCAAAAGGTTTGGAGGCCCTGTTATCCACTCGAGGAATGTATGAACTGCGATGGTGTTTCGCAAATTTACAGGACTCACATTGGAAAGAAATACGTGGACTCAAATCTGGAAAAAGATGATGAATGGTGGAGGCGGGTGGATGGCCCAACCGGGAATGAAGATCCAATGCCCGGGCAGAGATAGAGGTGCAGGCCATGGGTGGCTGTCCATCGAGCATGTAGACCCCGTCCCGAAGCTGGCCTCTACCAAGTTCTCGGTTCGTAGTCCGCTCCTGAAACACAACACCAGATGAAGTAAATATGGCAGCACAGTTGTAATGCTTTGTAATCTTATTGATGGAAAGAAGATTAAAAGGACTGCGGGGCACACGTGCCACAGATGGCAGGTGAATTGATGAAGTCAGAGAGCATGCACCGAACCCCGCAATGGGTATCGTAGAGCCATCAGCGACGGTGATGGACGATGAACCGTCATAAGGAGAGTAGGAGGTCAAAATACTTGCATCACCAGTGAGGTGATCAGAGGCACCGGAGTCGAGCATCCAGCTCGGGGAGCGACGACCAACGAGGGCAGCAGAGCCAGTCGAGTGGGCGAGAGACGCTGAAGATGGTCTGGGTCCGACGGATGCCGGAGGATCGTGGAGTAGCCGGAGGTCGGCCAGAGAGAGGTCGAGGGAGGATGGCAGAGTTGGGACTGACGGAGAAGTCTCCTGGACAGTGGTCTGACCTTGTCGTGGTTGCTGGGATGGGTAGCCATGAAGGACCCAGCATTTGGTGATCAGGTGGCCAGGCTTGCCACAGTGCTGGTAGTGGGGTCGAGGACGTCCGTCCATGCGACCGCGACCACGACCGACGAGAGCTGAGTGATCGATGATGGGGGGGGGGGGGCGACGGGAGAGCCCGTTGAGCCTTGCCCAGACGATGATATACCTGTGGTATATCCAGCGTAGAAGGACTGACAAGCATCTCAGTGGCCGTCGTGGCATAGTCAGGGGCGAGGCCATTGAGGAGATTGAAAATGCAGAGCTGGTCCCGTTGAGTTTGTGCATCCGCCGGTGTCTGAGGAACGGGCCATAGTTCTTGCAGTTCGTCGCAGAGACCTTTCCATTCCAAGAAATAGGCCGGAAAGGACCGATCCTGCTGTCGGATGTGTGACAGACGCTGAAGAATGTCGGAGACCCGAGCCAAGTTGTTTGTCTCGAAATACATGATAGTCAAGGAATCCCAGAGTTCCTTGACAGTATTTGCAGTCCGGGTAACATCCTTTACCGAGCGGTTCATGGAATTGACCAGTAAAGCGAATATCTTGCTATCCACAAGTTGCCAAGAGCGGAATTTGGGGTCAGTCGATGCGGGTGGAGGTTTCTCAAGATGAGAATCAAGGTCCATACCTCGCAGGGACATCAATACCGTCTTCCGCCAGATGGAGAAGTTGGTTGCGTCGAGCCGGTCATCGACGAGTCGGGTGGAGGCGGTGATCAGTGGATGCAGAGCTGAGGAAGCGTCCATGGTGGAGGGGAAGGCGCCGCGCTGGATCAATTCGCTGCCGGGAGGATCTGCCGGAGCCGTGGTTGGAAACGGCGACGGTAGGCGACGGGCTCCAGGCCTGCCAGGAAGAGCCGTCGACTGGATCTGCGGGAGCCGGGACCGCCGAGTAGATCCGGGGAGGGCGATGGGAGGCGCGGGAGGCGCGGTCGTCGGGAAGAGCCGGGAGGGCGCGCGGGTGCCGGAAGGGGCTACGACGGAGGGGCGTGCTCGGGAGGTGCCGCGACAGAAGGTCGCGCGGGAGCCGGAAGGGGCCGCGACCAAGGGTCGCGCTCGGGAGGAGCCGCGACGGAGGGTCGTGCTCGGGAGGAGTCGCGACGGGAAGGGCGCGCTTCGGGAGGGAAGGGTCCGAGGATGGTGGGGGGGGGGGACCGGGCTGCACCGGGGAGAAGTTCTGGCCAAGATGCGCCGGGGAAGGAGGGTGCAGGAACGCACTGGGGAGGCGGGACCGGACTGTGTCGGGAAGTCGTTGGAGAGGGCGGGCCGGTCTGTGCCGGGAGACCGCAAGAGAGGCGGGGCCGGTTAGTGCCGGGAAGCCGCTGGGAGGAAGGGGCGGGATTAGGTTCTCTCTGATACCATGTAGGTTGAGAAACCCCCTTACCTTCAAGGTGGGGTAGAGATCTTCTTTTATAAATTGAGAAAAAAGAATACATATGGGAGTATTCCGATGTGGGACTCGGTAATACCCAAAATAATAAAAAAGGGTTTTAACAACTTATATTGTTATATTAAAATTTTAAAATATGAAAATATAATATTTTAATTACATAAGTGATAAGTGTTATAAACAATTTTTATGAACTTTTTATGTTGCAATGTGATGGAGTTTTACTTCTGAATGCCTTTTACCTTTTTTTTTTCCAGGATATCAAGGCATTGTTTCCTTCTGGTTGCAATCCTTTCTATGCTGGTTTTGGAAACAGAGACACCGATGAGATCAGCTACCTCAAGGTTGGAATCCCCAAAGGCAAGATATTCATCATCAATCCTAAGGTAATTCTAAAATATAAAGATTCATGAAATTAGAAATTTAAGGGTCTGTTTAAAACTGTTTTTTCTTTTTTGTTCTTAAATTAGTTTTATAGAATTATTTTGCAGAATAAAATAATAACAAAAAAAGCTGTTTGAAAAAATGGATCTCAAAACAACATTTCATCCCTTTTGCCCATCCTGTCCTCAGACCAAGTTTTTGGATGGGCCCACTCTGATCTGACAACTCAGGTGTTTGGACGGGCCAAGTCAGATCCAGTCAACTCAACCGGTTCAGTGGCTCAGATTTTCAGGTTGCTGGTTTGGTGGTGTTGTTTTTCTAACTGGCCCAGTCTGGTGCAACGACCTGGGTTTTTGGTTTGTTGGTTCAACAGCTGGAGTTTTTGGTCTCGACTCGGTGCCAAGGTCTAGTGGCCCGGGTTTTCAGCCCTGGCTGATTTGATTGCCCTATGCGTTGCCTGTTGTCTGTTGACCTAGTTTGATGACTTGAGTTTTCTGATTGTCATTCCAAAGACTCGAATTTGATTGCCAGGGTTTCACTGCCCTATGTGTTGACTGTAGTTCGTTGACTGCCCTATGCCTGAGTTTTCGGGTTTGATTTGGTGGTTCGGGTTTTCAGGCTGACCTATCTCGGTCTTGTGGCCTGGGTTTTTAATCCCGCCTGATTTGATTGCTTTGGTTTTCAGGTTTTTGGATTGGTCCGATCTGGTCTGGTGGCCTGGGGTTTTGGGCTGGCCCTTACAGGTCTAACAATGTGGATTATTGACCTGTCCTGCTTCGACTGCTTGGGTTCGATGGCCCAATTCGGTTGTCTGGGTTCAATGACCCAATGAGGTGACCTGAGTTTGACAACCTAGTTCGATGGCTTGGGTTTTTAGGCTGTCCGGTGACTCGAATTTTAGTCAGGGTTTGGTGTTCTGGGTTTTTGGGCCAGCCTGACCCAACCTGATAACCCAGGTTTTAGGTCAGCCCAGGTTTTTGGGCAGCCCAGTTGCAATTTGGTGGCTTGGGTTTTCAGGTCAGCCTGATGTTCAGGTTTTAACAGTTTGATGCAGCGACTCGAGTTTGACAGCGCGATCTGGCAGGTCAATGGCTTGGGTTTTTGACCTGATCCTGTGGCCTAGGTTTTCAGGCGCACCTGCTGACCTGGTTCAATGGCCTGGGTTTTCGAGCATGCTTCCCTGATTTGATTTGGCGGTTGGGATTTCATAATATAGATAATTAATTATAAATTGTATCTACTGTGTCCCATCCTATCAGATGGAGTTGGGCCGGGTTTGAGTCGGCCGCTTGGTTGCAGGCCCAGCCAAGCCATCAAAATTTCACCCCGCCATGTCCTGGTTTGTCGGGCAGGCCCAGGCAGCATTTTAGTTGTGGGACTGTTTTTACATTTTTGTTTATGATCATGATTTTATTTATTCTGAAAAATAATAAATAGAAAACTTAAAAAACTTATGCTCTGGAAAACAGGCTCATCAAACAAACACTAGCTATTATGTTATATGATAGATATTAATCAGCGTGTTTTTGCAGGGAGAGGTTGCGGTTAACCGCCGTGTGGATACAAAGTCATACAAGTCACTTTATTCTCTTGTGAATGACATGTTTCCGCCCATCTCTTCATCTGAACAGGTCAGTTTCTTAGAGGTGACAATTTTGAACACATTATTATTTCAAATGGTTTAGGAGGGTTGAGTTGCAACATGGATAACTTATGTTTCATATTAATTAGGTTATTTTTAATCTAAATGGAATAATTCAAAACAAATTCAGGAGGATTATAATTCATGGAATTTCTGGAGATTGCCGGCTCCTGCTGTTGAGGGGTAGAGAGAAGGGTTTGAGCAAAATCAATGCGCCACATTTGAATTGGAAGGGAAAGGTTCCAGTTTGCTGCTTCCTAAGCAGGTGGATTTGGGTTCCGAATTCATCTAAAACGATCAAATTTAAGAGTTTGTTTGGCCTTCTGCAGTGAAAATATGAATCTTCTTCCACCAGGGATGAGTTTGTTCATGGAGCCAACCTGCCAAGTTGATGCTTCAAAAGAACTCAGATGATGTGTAATCGAAGATGGTCAAGCAAATTCCAAGAGATAAATTTAGAAATTGAATGGAGTTTGTTCTTGAAGATCAATACTCGATCCTATTCGAGCTTGAAAATCTCTACTAGATCAAGTTCAAGAATTTTTGTATCGAATTGGAGTTCAAGTATTTTGTATGAACTCGAATTCAAGCTCGGATAAGTAATTATAATATAAGCTGGTGAAGAGTTCTTCATCTCAAACAACTGCGTTAGATTCTGGTTCGACAATTATAGAGATACACAGTAACATAATGAAGCCCCCTCCATTATTTCCGTACGCACAGGTTTTGTACTGAGTTGGGTTATGCATGCAACCTGCCTACCTTCAATTTTTTAAAATTAATAAAGAATCTTATTTATATTTTGTATGTCGGGTAAAATGTTTTCAAGAGAGTTTGTTTGGAACCATGTGAATGAAAATTTCTTCTTTCTAGTTTATGATGTGACCCTTATCAATTAGGGTAACATGTCACCGTCCCGGCTCGTCATTAGGCCAGAAGGGCGTTTCTGATCCCCTGAACGGAGAATAGTTTCACCCTCATATAATAATAATAATCCACTTGTAGCGGAAACTAGCTAAGAATCCGACATGGCACATCCACACATTGGATGTCCATACAAAATTAGTGATCAGTTTTTAATAATGAGCAAACCAAATATGGAATAAGCGTGACAAACATCCTAACAAGAAACAACCTATAAAAGTGATTACTCTCATTCAGGAACATATATAAAAATAAATGATCAACATGATCATAACATACATCAGAAGCACAATGTAAAATACAGCTGGACAAATAGGCCAATACAAGAGTATCCCAAATTAATGAAAAAGCCCAAATAACTGTTATACCCACTCATGCGACCCACAACCACCCGCCAAATCCCATCACATCCATCAATGAACCATAACAAACCTAAATGAATGAGATCAACACCTAGACACCCAAGTAAAAACATGAAAGTTGCACACACAACCACACACATCAACATGTATGCAGTGTGTGAGCTAAACATGTCCGGTAGGATTTCACCAAAAAGTCTATGCAAATCATTTCATAAAACATTTTATTAATTCGAGTTTGAACATAATAATCAAGGTAGGTTTTTCCACATATGAGCATAATCAAAACAAGCATCACACTTCATTTGTTTTCATTCCAAAACCATAAGGTTAAACCTTTTTGAAAAACAAAGCACATTCGGTTTTAAATCACTCCGAATGGCCCGAATACGTTCTTTTTTATTTTATTATGGATAATCCCCATTTTAAGGGTTGAAGGGGAACCCGAACATGACCCGTAGGCCCAAGGCACAAGGCCCGACATGACTTGCAATACATGACTCGAAGGTCTAGAGGCATACCATGCCCAATACATGACCTGTAGGCCCAACCCACTAGAACTGCCCCTCCCCAGCTTCTGCATCATTAATCGCCTAGCTCCCCACCTTGCATTGCTTATCGGCTAGCATTTCCCCGTACAAAGTTGCACGATGCCTGGTCCCGATGGTGGTTGTCATACCCTCTCATTCTTCAAATCCGGTTAGCTCTGCTTCTGGTGACTGCTACTCTTGTTGCTCTGATCCTCTTCTGGGGCCTGCTCTGTGTGAACTAGGCTACACCATGGTCTTTGTGGTCCGAAGGCCCTGTGGCCCGAAGACCTCTGATGACCCGAAGGCCCATGAGACCCGTAGGTCCAAACTGATGGCCCGAAGGCCCAAATTGTGTGAATAGTTCCGGCTGCTACAATGCTGAACAGTACCTGCTGCAGTACTACTACAGTACTTGCTACAGTACCCGAAAATTCGCCTTCACTCGGTTTTGAACCTGGGTCTCTTGGATGCCAAACAGGAGCCCTTACCACTTGGGTACGAGCTCGTTGGTATTTGGTTTTAAATCATAATTTCAAACCCAAGAAACGATTCACAACTTTTAAAGAAACAATTCCAAACCCCTTTCCCCTCTTTTTCCAAAACCATTTCTCAAATTCCTTTTTTTTATGAAACAACCCGCACTTTTCCTTTAAAACCACACTTTCCAAATTATTTCTGAGACCAATTTGAAAGTATGACAAAACCATAATCAAAATAGAATATAATACAACCGACACCAAGATATCAATGAAGCGTAATAAAAGGAAGAAGCAACCAAGCAATGGTATCATATAATTAATTCAAGAGCTAGGGGATAGAATCAAGGTATAAAATGGGATCCCCTAAACAATCCTCAATGGGAACTAAGCATCATAGGCAACTCACTAGATTCTGACTTGAACGATACTGGTCCTGATTTCCTGGATCACTCTCTTGGCCTTAGTGCATCCTTGTCAACTCATTTAGCTTTTATTTCAGGGCTATGACGAGTACAATACAACCCCATTGGAGGGCGCAACTCTCCTAGAGCATTGGCTAGTGTTCACACACTAGAATAGTGTAACACACATCTGGAACGTTTACTTAGCTATCTAGGATTCCCAAGATATCAATCAATGGCGGTGAGAAAACAAACGAGTCACAAGATCATCACAAAAATTAGCCTTTAAAACATAATCTGTAAACCTCATCTCACCTCCAACACCCACTTAAGAAACAACCCCTTTCACATCTATACATAAGCATCACATAATGATATAACAATATAAAACATCCCCCATGAGGCCATAGTTCACATAAAGTACAACAAGACTAAGGGCTCAAACGATGAACACAACCATCAAAAAATGTTTTTATAAGGTGAAAAACGGGCCTTCCAAAACAAGCTTAGAATGCTAAGCCATTTCACCATCATTTAAGAACTCACTTCAAAACATCCCTTAAAACCAAGTCATGAAAAAATATTTCGAAATACATTTAGAAACCAACCTTGTTCTTGGGTTCAATTTGAAACAATCATGAGACTTATAAGTTTTAAAATAATTTATTATAGACCAACCGTGTCTTCTTTATAAAACAACTCTTAAAGACCATGAAATCCATTTTTTTGGAAAACAGTGCCAAACACCTCTTAAAAACACTTAAAATCATTTTAAAAGGCCACTTAGGCATTTTCACAGCCACTTGTCATGTAACCAATTTAATTCACGACAAACGCTAAGAGATCCCTTGACAATTCATCCATGCCAAGCATAAAATCCTTGGAAAACCATTTACAATCCCTACACAGGCATCACATATGCATATAATTTCATAAGAAATCATTTTAAACACCCAAAAATCTCATGACATGTATTATAAAGGAATTTCATAGAATCACCCACCTCATCCAAGTGGAAACAACTCGCAACATATCTCCTTCGATGAAGAAATCACTACCGAGAAAGGATATGGGTCCCCAAGCCCTAAACACCCAACACTCGAAGGTTACACCCATCTAAAACCCTAAAACCATCCCACAAAATGATTAAGGCTTCCTAGAGAAAAAAGAAATCACGGGGGAAAGGAAATGGAGGGAAACATAAGACGAATAATAAGGAAAAGACGAACCTTATAACAACCCTTACCTCAATCAACCCATAATTATGATTTTAACAGTAAGGATTGAATTTTCTTACATTTCCATGATCTTTTTGGTTTAGAGTTTTAGTGAATTAAAAAAAACTCTTGCATATCAAACCTTTACAAAACAAAACTGACACTTTCACTCAATGCCCATTTTTCCATAAAAACAATATTCTTAAATTCAAACTCCTATTTTATTCAAAACACATCCACTTATTTTAAGAAGAATACCCATAGTGGAAATATAGTCCATGTTATAGTTCCTACTTATCCTTAAGTCCCGTGAAGAAACATTTAAAAACACAGGATGAGCACAAAAAACATAGTTAGGGATAAAAAATAAGAAATCATAAAGGTAAAATCATAATCATGAGGTTTTTTTTGTAAAACATGAGTACTCATGAAAGCATTTTCTTGAAAAACATACTTTTCACCCTTAAAATGTGAATAAACTTTCCTTTAAACATAAACTCATTAGCTTACCTTATGAAATCAAAATACTTACATGAAAACTCATTTTCAAGCATTGAAAAGTCATGTAGGTACCTTGGGTGTAAAGACCCCAGCCCTAGTAGCCGAGAGCTGCTAGTTACTTTATTATATTGGTGCTAGATACAAGCGATCACATCACAAAAGACTAAATAGTTTAGTAGTTTTGGTAAACTAGATACATACTTGATTCTTGTATTACATTTTAAAACATAAATTACAACATAGTGAAGGTAAACATTCTACATCCTTGAACTGATTTAAATATTCCTTCTTCATATCTCAGGGAAGGGAAATAAAATAAGGGTAAGCTCAAATTCTCAGTAATGGTTATATACAATAGAAGCTACCGTGAATCAATAAGGCATAATCAACATGGAAAGGTAAATGATTGAACACATATTACAATTAAAAAATAACTTGACTATCATGATTAAATAAGGAATAATCAATATAAAAAGGTAAATAACTAAACACACATGCCATTTAATCAATAATATGAGCACAAAATGCATCCATGGGTAATATTAATGCAATAATCTCATAGATAATAATAAATAAACTCTCAATAAAGGAAATGCTTAATATTAGATGTTGTGATCTCAAACATCCTGATATCTATACTGTCAACACCTTTCTCTAAGACAGTTTAATCGATGGGTAGGTATACACCAGAAATCCATTTAATACTAGATTACCGATTCACCTCATGAAACTATTGATGCATCGAGGGGCTATATAATTCCAGGCCCCACCCATCATTGTATGTCCAATGCATTCCTCATATATCAAATGATCGATTTAATTTTTGAATCAATATTCCTTATCAACAAATATCCATATTGAGTAAAGAACATAGATTTATCAATATTTTTCTAGTCAATTAAATAAATTTCAAAGTGAAACACCATATGTATAAATGATATACAATTTAAGTAATAAGCATATCCATTATAAAGAATATGGATATTTAAGGTATATGTAATGTCCAATGTTCATAAGAAAGAGAATGTTTCAAGAGAATGTTAACAACCACAAAATTAATTGAGAAAGTGAATGTCAATACTTTCCCTGATCAAACTAATCATAAAACATCTAGAGAAAGAATAAAGATGATATCATTACAACATATCCCTAGTGGAGTATAAGTAAAATAAAAGATTTTTGTTGTTGATGAACAAAAATACCATAAAAAGTTCATTAAAAACATTATTGAGAAAAATACCATTTTCACATTGAAAAGTATTTTCGACCGAATAGAGAAATAAAGTCAGGTTTTCTTAAAAAAAATTCTCAATCATTTTAAGTTCCAAAGAGAGAAAAACGGTACTATTACTTAAAAATTTCATGAATAACCAAAAGAGAATAAAATGAAAGGATTTATTATATAATGATCAAATAATTTCTCTTTTAAATCATAACCCTCATGAAATAAATAAATTAAAATGAAACATTAAATACCATAAATATAAATAAATTCATGATATACATAATAAGGGGCAATTGATACACCAGAAATTGAGATGAAATCTCTTACAAAGATCATACCATTGAAGTGAGTATTAATCAATGAATTGATTATGTGTATAAAATGTAAATCCATATAAAATAAGTGTAAATACAATATAAAATAATAAAAACTTATTACACAAATAATCTTAGAATATCAAATATAATGAAGAAGTAAAATAACCCAATGAAAATAAATTGAGTTATGAAACACGTACCACTTAGTAACTTTCAAATTGAATCCCCTCAGATGAAATAATATGAATTGAAGCATAAAATACCCTGAAGTTTGAATGATTTATGATATTACATGTAAAAGGGGTAGTGTATAAACTATATAAAATAAATTAGGTGTATAACATTACAATATGCCTCAATGAAAGGAAATTGAGACAAAATCCCTCACCTCACGTTTCCATTAGTTGAACGTGCTTTAAACTCCGGTATAATGGTTTTCAACATGTTATTATTAATTTATATGAAAAAATATTCATATTTATAATATCATATATGATATTATTATAACATATTATCACCTGTTTGTCAATAATATCTCATTATTATCATTGTTTTGGGTGTTAACTGCTTCGTTTTCTCATGCATGTTTTGTCGTGGATGTTTCAGTTCTTATGAATATAATATATAACCACCATCTACTGATTAATATTAATTTCATAAATATCATATTTATTCATTGGATACATTTTTAAACCATTTTTGAAAGTTGTATGTGGAAAATGAATCGTATCGTTTTGTGGAGACGGTAGGCCGTACATACACACAAGCGTTGATATCATTCCCTTAATAGGTGAAAGGGCAAGGAAGTGGATGATATATTACTTTTAAAAAATTAATATCATGTCATATGTATTATATATATTCATTATTTCCATCATTATGACTATACATGTGATTCGGTGATGAAAAAAAATTACATTGGTTCGCAAGGCGGTAGTCCGCCGTACACACAAGCAGTGGATTTGTTTCCCATTTGATGGAGGAGGAGATAAATAAATATTATGCCATAAACATAATAACATCTCATTATATGGGAGATAGTGGAAGACCAAAAACTATAGAATGAAACTAAGGATTTTGGGGAGATATTTTGGAAGAGTTTGGTCAAGCCAAATGGCTTGATAGACATGAATAAATGAGGGGAGAAAGTGCCCTTTTATAATCGAAGAGGAGTGTCATTTTTTTAAATATCCAAAACTATTCAATAATGTGAAGTCAATATCACCCCAAGTGCCTCCAAAATTGATAAATAATAGAGTAAAGGGAAGTAAAGTTCAAACCACACCTCCAACACAAAAAAGAAACATGTTTTAAGCATGTTATTCCTTATTATCTAAGTTTACTTACTTTTATTATTTTAATTTTCAGCATGGTAATTAGTTTTTTAAACCTAGGTAATTTATCCTATAAGCATAAAATAAAATGATACTTATTAGATAATTTATACCCATTGATTCTTAATATTAAATCAAATTTATCAAATAAAAATCTTATGTATGTGGAAAATTAATTTTATTACAAATGCATGTAACACACAAATCCCTATTTTAACCTTACCACGGTAAAATAATTTTCATGTCTTTATTAATCATTATGAAAAAAAATTATTATTATGTAATATTAATTACGATGATTAAAAATATGGAATCCATTTTATGAAATTTAATTCACATAAGCGGTATGATTTAATTTAAAAATAAACCCGCAAATTGTGTCGAAAAATGTTTTTTCAAGAAATGCATTTTTCAAGCATAAGACGATCTTATATTAACTATATGACTTATAATCATCATGAGATGTATTTTAATTCATGTATTTATATATATATAATATTCAAATTTAATTTAAATATTTCCTTATTAGTGGTTATTTTAATTAATTAAAATGGAGGATCATTATTCACTTAAAAACAGTTTTCAAAAAACGAGTTTTTAAGCCTAAAAATAAACTTATACCAAAATCGGGTATAAAGATGATTCAAATGTAATTAATTATTTTAAATATAAATAAATAATATTTTTTTTAATTTTAAATAAAATTCAAAGTATAATGATACTTAAATTGAAAAGAAATAACAGTTTTATAAAAAGCGGTATTTTTCACTATTCAGTGAAAAATTACTCTTTTCAGAAAAATCTAAAAAATTTCACATTATGATAAATTTGATATGTTTATTTAAAAAATTATATTATTTTTATAAAATAAAATTTCTAAAATTGGTTTAAATTAATTATAATTCCCAAACATAAAATGAAAAATAAAACCATTTTTGAAGAAAAATGCATTTTGAAGAAAAAACCAACTTTACTAAAAATTTGAGTGATTATTTACTAATAATTTACCAATAAATTTGTATTGATCAAGAAATATATATTTATTTCATAATTTAGTCAATTCTATTCATACCTACTAATTCAACGGTTAGGTTATAAAAGTCATATTTAAATAATATATTTCATGGGTCGTTTAAGTTCGATGTTGCGTGTCGTATATGCCATCAAATATAATGTTATTATTTTAAAATCTTGAGGTGTTACATTCTCACCACATTTAATAAATTGTGTCATCACAATTTGAACTTATGCTTGAAAAGCAATGGTTTGATATTTGAAAATACCTTTGTTGAAAATCTACATCGTAAAAAGGGTTAATAAAACTTAAGTTAAAATATGGACATGGAAGAAAAAGTGAATTATAGAGGAAAGTCAACAACCATAAATCTATGATGGGTTAAAAGACCATTGATTCATCAGATATTAATGTAATAGGATAAAATTTTTGTTTCAGGACCCTCTCCCTAGAGTTGAGAGGTTCTTTTACTATCAAGATAGAGAACACCATAAAATATACTTGATATATTTTTATTTTCATAATCATAATTTTATCATTTGTTTGTTCTTCAATAAATTTCCACTTCCTTTATTAATATGAGAAATTAATATCCAAGATGTTTTTTATTCTTGAATCACTAAAATTAACTTTTAACAGATCATAAGATCTATAAAAGAGTGAAAATTATTATTTTTTGTCTCTAAATATTTACCAAAACCAACATGGTTAGAACAAGTTCTCCCATATGATACATTAATCTCTAAAACCTCAATTGTAACACCCAAAGTTAAATATAATATATTTCATAAGTATTTAAGTAAAAATAGTGTCATATTAACCATAACACCAGGCATGTGGTAGGCGCTACGCCTTTATCATTCTTCAGTTGTGGGTTCATGCCCCACGACCTCATCAGATGTGACGGGTTGTCATCCTATGTGTGGGTTGTCCTTTTTTATAAAAATATATCAATATAATTATTATAACATCTACAAAATTATGATGAACATCCTCAAAAATAACATTATTCATCAAATCAATTTTTAACCACAAGGGTTTTCTGTATGACTTATTTTTTCCATGAAATCAAATAATCTCAATCGACTATTATTACCTTAACATCAATGATCCTATTAACCCTAAAGGTTATCAAAATCTTTAAACTTATGAAGAGATCATTCTTACTTAAATAAACTTTTCATTAAAACATATACTGAACCAATGGACAATATTGGAATAAATGTCTCCCAAAATACCCTTAATCTTAATAAACTCCCCATCACATAAAACCTAAAATGGAGTGTTTAAGACACTGAACTTATGATATACCTTAAACTCATAAACCCATGATGGTATCCATAATTATTGAGTTAATATTATATGAATACATATTTGCTTTAAAAAACATAACACAACCCTGATATGTTTCATGATTCTTATAACCAAAATACCATTGATAAACATATTTCTATAATATAATTCTTGAATCCCAAAACATAAATACTTCAACCCTTTTACTCCAACATAGGTCCTTCCTTGGTTTAGGGGTTTAACTTTAAAAGAAGGAATTGACTTGGATAATTCCCAAGTTCCCCACATTCAAGACAACAAACTATAAATGGATATCTAGGATGAAATTTATTCCTATCCATTAAAATCCTCACTTTTCCTCAGTAATTTATTGCTCTATGCCCTTCTTTTCCACTCATAAAACATTTTATTATTCCTTTGAGACATTATCCTGGGTATCTCTTTTCACATTTCTGATATGAAGGAAATACAAACTTTTTTCCTCCATGGTCTCCACCACTCGAGCTCTTAGCCTGAATGGCCCGATGGCCTTCATTTTTATTGATTTTTGATAACCCCCCTTTCAAGGGATGAGGGGGAATCCTTACAAGGCTCGTAGGCTCAGAGATTACATGACTCGTAGTTCTTAGAAAATATACAGACTATACTTGGAACTCCTCCTCCCAACTTCTTCATCATGATATCAGGTATCCACCTTCACATGATAGTTCAGCTAGGATTTTCGTGCAAGCACAGATTGGTCTTGATGACAATGAAATACCCTCTCTTTCTAATAAATCTACTTAGCTTCTGCTCTGGTGAATGCGCCTACTCTGAATCCCCATCTGGAGTCTGCTCCTTGTAGAGTATGTTTGATCATTTAAGCACAAATTCAGGTGACCCGAAGGCCTTGATGTGGACCGAAGGCCTTGAGGTGTCCCAAAGGCCTTAAGGTGGCCCGAAATCCTTGAGGTGGCCCAAAATCCTTACTGGCCCAAAGGACTTGGGTGGCCTGAAGGCCTTAAAGGACCCGAGCCCCAAATCGGTGGCCCGAAAGCCCAAACAGATGAATAGTTCTGGTTGCTATAGTACTAAACAATGTCTACTAGAGTGCTTGCTATAATACTACTACAGTGCTTCTATGATACCTGGAAATATGTCTCCACCCGGTTTTGAACTTGGGTCTCTTGGATGCACTTACCACTCGAGCTCTTAGCAGACTCCATCCTTCTTTTCTTTGGTGAATCCAAGAGTTAGTTAAGGTGTATGTTGTTAATCATATATATTGATAATTGATTAGGCATAATCACAATATATTTCACTCTAGAAATCATCCCGTTTGGTTTCTCATAATCACCACATTGTCCATTATATTCAATGTTAACACGATTCCTTTGGGTTCCATCCATTAACTAAAACCAAAAAGTATAGTTTGAGCAACAATAATCAAAGTGGGAAAACCATATAATAATTTATAAGATGTCTAAATTATGAAACCTTATTTTTAATAAAATAAAAATTAGGTTTAACCTAAGTCATCCATTGTCATAATCTATTCAAATCCTTCATGATGGTTCATAAAGAAAATGTGAATTATCTTAAGAATGTTCCTTAGGAGTGTCAAACCAGGTGTGAAGTAAGTATCATTTTCATGCACTAGGTGATGATTGAGTCAAATAAAAATTCACCCTTTTAAGATTTATTACTCTTAGGTAAAACTATTCCAGAACCACGTCCACTTATAGTATCTAGATAGAGATGAATTTCTAGGAAAAAACACATAATATATTTCTTACCAAAACTCTAGGATGTTCTTCTATACTTATCCTCAAAGTTTACCATAGGGTTATGTTCAATAATCTATGTTGTTCTAAATATTTTTCCCAATATTTCTACTAAACTTTCTCTGATACCAACTGTAAAGACCCCAACCCTAGTAGCCCAGAACTGATGGTTACTTTATTAAATTTCCTAAAGGACCGAATAGTTTAGTATTCTTGGAAAACTAGATATATACTTGAGTCTTGTATTAAATTTGAAAACATAAATTAAAAAAATTAAAGGTAAATATTCTACATCCTTGAATTTATTCAAATATTTCTTCTTCATATCTCATGGAAAGGAAACAAAATAAGGGTGAGCTCAAATACTCAGTAAGTGTTACGTATAATGGAATCTATCATGAATCAATAAGGAATAATCAATATGTCAAGGTAAATGAATGAACACACATTCTATTTAATTAATAACATGACTATCATGATTAGATAAGGTATACTAAATATGGAAAGGTAAATAACCGAACACACATGCCATTTAATCAATATCTTGATCACAAATTGAATCCATGGATAATATCAATGTAATAATATCATGGATAATAATAACCAAATTATCAATAAAGGAAATGATTAATATTGTATTTAATGATATTATACATTATGATATATATACCATTAAGACCATTCACCAAGACAATTTAATTGATGGTTAGACATACACCAAAAACCCATTTAATACTAGCTTACCAAATCACCTCATGAGATTATCAATGCATCAAGGGGATATATAATTATGGACCCCACTGATCACTTAATGTTGAATTAATTACTCATATATTGAATGATCTATTTAATTCATGAATCAATATGACTTAACAATAAATATCCATATTGAGTAAAGAATATGGATTTGTCAGTATTTCCCCATTCAATCAAATAACTTTAAAAGTAAAAAATTGTATGAAGAAATGATATAAGGTTTAAGTAATAAGAATATAAATGATAAATAATATGAATATTTAAAGTAAATTCAATATCCAATGTTCATAAGAAAGTGAACGGTTCAAGAGAAAGTTAACAACCAAAAAATTAATCGAGAAAGTGAATGTCAATACTTTCCCTGGTTAAACTAATAATAAACCATATAGAGAATGAATAATGATGGTATCATTACAACATATCCTCAGTGAAGTATAATTAAAATAAAGGGTTTCTGTTTTTTATGAATATAAATACCATAATAAGATCATTAAAAACATTCTTGAGGAAAACACCCTTTTCACTTTGAAAATAACTTTTAAAAACTAGAAATTTCCAGAATATTAGGAAAAATATTTTTTCGAAAAGAAGATTATAAAATTTTAAAGAAAGATTAAAAACAATGAGTGGTCATGATGGTGAGAAATTTCATTCATGCCGAATACATAAAAGAAAAGATTCCTTTCACTTTTTCAGTAAAAAGTCAAAATACACCTTTTTCAGAAAATGATAAGAAGATTTATTTTAAACCATTTTTTAAAAGTGAAAAATGGGTAAAAATTTATTTAATAAATCATTGGATAATATTAAAATAATTCTTGAAAATATTTTTAGAAAACATCTTTTTAGAAGAAAAAATATTTTTGACTGAAGAGAAAAATAAAGTCGGATTTTCTTAAAAACATTTTTTCAATCATTTTAAGTACCAAATAGAGGAAAATGGTACAATTACTTAAAAATTTCATGAATAAACAAAGTATAAGAAAACGGAATTGTTAATTATACAATGATCAAATGAATTTCTTCAATGGAAATTCAAATATAAACAATCCCAATTAAAATGAGATTAAAGCACAAACCCTTACTGCTTTGGTAACTTTTAAATCATAACACTCATAAAAGAAATAAAATAAAATGAAATGTTAAATATAATGAATATAAATAAATTAATTATATAAATAAAAAGGGTTTTTAGATACACCACATAAAAATAAATAGGTGCATAATACCAAATATCTCTCAATAGAGTGAAAATTGAGATGAAATATCTTACAAAGATCATACCATTGAAGCGAGGATTAATCAATGAATTTATCATGTGTATAAAATGAAATTCCAAAAAAAACAACCAGAAATACAATATAAAGTAATAAAAATACATTACACACATAATCTTATAATATCAAACACAATGAAGAAGTAAAATAACCCAATGAAAAGAAATTGAGTTATAAAACACTTACCACCTGGTAACTTTCAAGTCAAATCCATATGGATGAAATAATATGAATTAAAACATTAAATACCATGAATTATTAAGTATTAATGATATTACATTTAAAATGGGTAGTTTATACACCACATAAAATAAATCAGGCGTATAACATTACAATATGCCTCAATGAAAGGAAATTGAGACAAGATACTTTATATCACATTTCCCTTTAGTTGAATGTGATTTAACCTACTATATAATGGTTTTAAACATGTATTTAATTTACAATAGAACTATATAAATATTTATAATATCATATATGATCTTATTATAACATATTATCATCTGTTTATTAATAATATTTCATTATTACCATTGTTTTGGGTTTTAACTGCTTCGTTTTCTCATGCATATTTTGTCGTGGAAGTCCCAGTTCTTGTGTATATGATATAGATAGATCATATCTAGAATTATATTAATTTTATAAATATAATATTTATTCATTGGATACATTTTTAATACCATTTTTTAAAATTGGACATGGGAAATGAATCACATTGTTTCATAGAGACGATAGGTCGTACATACGCACAAACAATGATATCATTCCCTTAATGGGTGAAAGGGTAAGGAAGTGGATGATATATTAATTTATCAAAATTAATATAATTTTATATGTATCATATATATTCATTATTTCTATAATTATGACTCTCCATGTGAGTCGTTAATGGAAACAAATTACATTGGTTAGTGAGGTGGTAGTTCGCCGTACACACGAGCGATGAGTTTGTTACTAATTTGATGGAGGAGGAGATGGATGAATATTATTAAACAAAAATAATAAAAAATAATTATATGTCAGATACTTGTGTTATTATATTGTAATTTTTAAGACATAATTTAAGGTGAAAAAAAAAGGAATAAAAAGAAGGAACTTAATGAAGACAATTACCTTCACTTAGAAGAACCTCCTTTTGATATCTTATTAAGGACTCTAGGGTTGGTATTTTGGGAAGCCCATAAGATATATAATGTGTATAAATATATTTTGGAGATATTTTGGTAGGTTTTTTTCAATAAAAATGGATTTAGAGGTGTGAATAAATGAGAGGAGAGAGTGCCCTTTTATAATTGAGGAGGAGTGATATTTTTATAAATACCCAAAACTATTCAATAATGGGAAGGAAATCTCACCCCAAGTGCATAAAAAATTGATAAATAATAGATTATAGGTAATTTAATGTCTATAAAAACCTAATAAATAAATAAATAAATAAATAAATTTTAAACATGTTATTTTTCATCCTCTAGGTTTACTTACTTTTACCATCTTATTTTTCACCATAATAATTGGTTTTTTTAACCTAGGTAATTTAACCTTTAATACTGAAATAAAATTAGACCTATTAGATAATTTTGGTCCAATTATTATTAATATGAAATCAATTTTATCAAATAAAAATACCATGTGTGTGGAAAATTAATTTTATCATAAGCGCATGTAACTCACAAATCTCCATTTTAACCTTAATCATTGTAAATAAAATTTACCATATTTATTAATCATTATGGAAAAAATTATGGTGAAATTATTTATAATATTAATTATAATTATTTAAAATATTTAATACATTTTATGAAATTTAATTCACATAATTGGTATAATTTAATTTAAAAATAAACCCATAAATCATGTCAAAAAACGGGTTTTCAAGAAATACATTTTTCAAGCATAAGATGATCTTTTATAAACTATATGAAAAGTAATAATCATGAGATGGATTTAAATTAATTTATTTAGATATATAATCTATAAATTTAATTTAAATATTTCATTATTAGTAGTTATTTTAATTAATTAAAGTGGAGGAACATTATGGACTTAAAAATAGTTTTAAGAAAAATACGTTTTAAGCCTAAAAATATACTTATACCAAAATCAGGTATAAAGATGATTAAAATATATTTAATTATTTTAATTATAAATAAATAAAACTTTTTTTAAATTTTAAATCAAATTCAAATCATATCGATACTTTTAAATTGAAAATAAATTAGAGTTTTATAAAAAACTGTATTTTTCACTATTCACTAAAAAATCACCCTTTTTAGAAAAATCATAAAATTTCACCTTAAGATAATTTTTATATGCTAATTTAAAAAATGATATTATTTTTATAAAATAAAATTTCTAAAATTGGTATAAATTAATTATAATTCCCAAATATAAAATGAAAAATAAAACGATTTTTGAAGAAAATGTATTTTAAAGAATAAAATGACTTTACTAAAAATTAGAGTGATTATTTACTAAGAATTTGTCAATAAATTTTTATTGATTAGTAACTCTATATATCTATATATATATATATTTCATAATTTTATTAATTCCATTCATACTCGCTAATTCAACGACTAAGTTATAAGAGTCATATTTAAATAATATATTTTGCGGGTCGTTTAAGCTCGGTGTTACGTATCGTATATGTTATCAAACATAATGTTATTATTTTAAAATCTTAGGATGTTACATTGGGAAATAATATTAATATCACTCTTATAATCACTATTTCATTAATTCTTACAAGTGGAATAACCTACTCGATCAATTTCAACATATATTCCCTGAAGAACAAAATCATTACCTAATGCATTAAAGAGCTATATTGGGCTCACCCATCATCATAAACAATGTACAAGGACCATAAAATACATAAAAAACATATAATATTGAATTTAAAACATAAAATATTATAAATCGTTTCGCCTAACTCATATGTGGAATCACTTTTGGGATTCACATAAAAATAAGGACAAAAATCTTTTTTCTTTGAAAACTCTTAAAACAAAAAAAATCCTAGAAATACAGAAATAAGATATTGGAAAAAACATGAAAAATTATAAAGGAAAATTATTAAATAATAACATCCATAATGGTGCGACAATCTTCTCATGTCATAAATTTATAAAATAGATTTCTTTCATACTTTTGTAAAAAGGTAAATAACCCCTTTAGAAAAAGTTAAAATATTAATTTTAAAACCTTCATAAAAAAAATTAAAAAATGGTTTAAAATTAATTTTAAAATAAATTTAAGTATATGAATAAAATTACTGAAGCATTTTAATAAACATGGATATATAGGAAAAAGAGAAGAAGATCTTTAAAACTTTTAAAATAATGTTTTAGAGAAAAATATCTTACCTAGAGTTCGACTCACCACATATGTACTTTAACTCCCATATAATAAACTTATATTAATTATTTATTTGTTTAATAAAATATTTCAAGTTTATGTACTTATCATAATAAATTTTATTTCATTTATTACCATGTATTTATAGTCACTAAATTGATTAAGTTCATATTGGAAATTTTGAGGACATTCAGTTCATAATCCCAAAACAACATTGGTAGGTTGACCATGGTCAAAAGGATCATGGTTACATCATATATAAAATATTTATAATGAAATAATTATCATTTTTATACATTAAATACAATTTTATAACCAGTCATAAAATGTGGACATGGAAAACGACTCACATCGCTTCATGGAGGTGGTAGTCCACACGTATGCATGAGCGACCTTATCATTTTCCAACTGATGGAAATGTAAGAAAGAAATTAATATATTATATTTTCAGAATTATAATTATTATATAAATATAATATATATTAATTAAATCCATCATACTAACTTTCCATGTGACGTGGTGATGAAGAAAGAAACACATTACTTGTGGAGGTGGTAGTCCACACCTACGCACAAACAATGTTTTCATTTCCCATAGGATGAAAAAGGAGATAAAAATTGTTTTAACATAAGTTTAATAAAATTTAATTATATTAGAGACACTAATGTTATTATATCATCATGGTTATTATATATTTTAAGGAGGTAGAAAAATAAATAAACATAAAAGAACTCGATTAAGACTTATACGTCTTGTTTGGAAAACCTCATTTGGATAACTCCTTAAGCCTTATAAGATGGTATTTTTGTGATACCAAAACCTTTAAAAAATGGGTAGGATAGTTGGTAAGATATTTGGGTAGGTATTGGATAAGATATAATGCTAAAAGTTTGTGAATAAGTGAGGAAAAGAGGATCCTCTTTATAAGCGAGGGGAGTGACACTCTTATAATTATTCTTAACTTTTAAATATTATTAATGTCTTACTAATGGTCAAGTGGTACTAAATATATCCAAATTTTAAGATAAAGTGATAATGTTTGAAATAAAATCTTCTAAAAATAATTAATATAACATTTTTTACCTTATAACATAGTTTTTACCTTAATTAACCCGTTCTACCCTTTACCACGACAACTAATTTTTACCATGGTAACTATTCATTATAAAAAAAATGAAATTGAACTCATTAATAATTTTATACCCCATAATTCAAAATATGAAATAAAACTTTAAATATTCAATTTTTAGTATTGGTAAAAATTAATTTTAATATAGGAATTCAAAACACAACGAAAAATAATTTTTTTTAGAAAAATTCATTTTTAAACCTAAAAATGAATTTATACTAAAATCAAGTATAATATTGATTCATATGAAATTAATTGGATTTTTTTTTATTAATTTAAAGACTCAGAATTTCCATGGATTTTTTTTCTTAAATACATGGGAATTTTACGAGTCTGAAAATTTACGGCGCTTTATTCCGAGGCCCGGTGTGCCCGAAATCAATTTATGAAGTTTTGTTCAGGTACGTTCAGTAAACTTACGAGAGAGTTTTTATAACTTTTGAACCAGTGCTCGGAACTGAAATCCGAGGGCACCGTTGAACTCACAGTGCCGGTATTTTCTTAAAGAGACTTTCACCTCGACGATAGTTGGTGGAGAATAAAAGTTAGTTTTTGGGTTTTCATAAAAAAAAATAAAATAAAGTGAGCTACACTTTATTTTATTTGAGCCTCCACGTGGGTGACTGGTAGTTGAAACCTCCTCTTAGAAGTTGGAGGTGGGACCACCACACCTTAACCTCCCATGAGAGGTTATGGTGGTGGGGCACACCCGAACATAACCTCCCGCGAGAGGTTACGACGTGGGGACCACCTAAACATAACCTCCCACGAGAGGTTACGTTGTGAGGAACACACGGGGCTAAACCCCCTATTGATGGAGCAGAGTAGAACATCCCAACTCTCCCTCATTAATGAGGGAGAGCCTATCCAAATTTCCTTTAATTAAATGGAGCCAACTCCCTTTTTATTAATTCGTGCCAATGCACATGAATTAATTAAGGGGAGCCATGTAATTAATTCTCCATTTTTGAATTTTGTGCCAACACCTAAAATAATAGAGCTATTATTATTTTTGGGTTGGCATTTTTCATTGCGGGGGAAACCTTGGGTGCTTTGAGGAGATGATTATTGGGAGAAGGCCCCAACAAAGAACTCTCACCAACGAAGAATGCCGACGACGATCCTTCTTCGACTTCTTTCTCGGATGCCTACTAATGTGGAGTGTCTTCCACGAGCCGACACAGCTCGGATTTGGAAGCATGCGATGGATGCGAAAAACGATGATCCTCTTCGTCTAATTTCCGCGACTCCATCAACGAACGACACCTGAAAATTAAAGGTAGGGGATTTACTTTTGTGTTTTATCCCTTTTCTCTTTCTCTTCTTCGGATAGAAATAATTCTTTACTGAGTTTGTAAAACAATTGTTGTTCATCATACTACTTTGATGAACCAATTGATACCACCCTAAACGCGGAGGGTGCGGGCCAAACCAACATGGCCCAACCCCTCCGCCGATCTTGTTTATGTTGAACTTTCGGCGATGAGGTGGCAACAAGGCGACGAAGGCAGCAGCGACAAAGGCCGCACTACCCGCGGCCTCCGCGAATCGCGCCGCCCCCTGGGAACTCTGGTTCTCCCGGCTGAACATGGTCGGCCTGCACTGGCCCGATCCATGCCGAATCGGCCTGCTCGGCCACCACCCAGCCACCGGCCCGCCTACCCGTGGCCTCCCGTGCGCCCTGACCGTGGCCTGTCCGGCGCCCTTCCAGCCTTCCCTCACCCCACGCGGCCTGCCCGCGGCCTACTTGCGTTATGCACGCCCTGCCCGCGGCTTACCCGGCGCCATACTGGCCTGCCTGCGCCCCGCGCGGCCTGCCTGCGGCCTCCCGTGTGCCCTTCCAGCCTGCCCACGCCCCGTGCGGCCTACCCGCGGCCTTCCGCGCGCCCTGCTGGCCTGCCCACGCCTCGCCGGCCTGCCACGCCCTACCCGGCCTGCCCGCGGCCTCCCGCGCGCCCTTCTTGGCTACCGTCGGCCTCCCAGCCTCCCGAGCCGGCCCACGGCGTCCCTCGCGACATCGCTGGCCCAACCGGCTCGGCCTTCTGGGCTGAGCTTCCCGGGTCGTGCCCTGCACAGTGCTAGCTGAACCGACCCTGACCTCCGGACCGAACCGCCCTCGCAGTCCGCTAAGCTGGGTCCAGCGGACTGAGCCAAACCTAACAGGCTGGCCTGCCCAATGAGCTGTGCCAAACCCAACAGGTCTGACTGGGTCGACCTAGACCGGGTCAGCCCAGATTGGGTTGGGCTGAGTCAGTTCGACCGGGTCGGACCAGACCCGGGCCCACTACGGACCCTTTATTTTCTTTGGCCATATCTTTGGCACCGGATGATCATTTGACAAACCGTCAGCGGCGCTGGTATTCTTGGAGCGTGACGACCCCTTTGAGTATACCCCACTAGAGTTCGGGGTTTAGTTGAGTTACGGTCAGGTTGGATCATACACAAATCCAACCGGGTCCCCGGAACTAAAAGGCTAATAAATCACAGACCGAGCGTCCGATTGATGCGCCGTCTGTTGCGTTGAGACCTATATGACGTGGAGGACCTTTGAGAAACTTCTACGTGGGACTTCGTGACAGTTGGAGTATTGAACGGTAGCTTATGGATCGAATCTTCCAGAGATGAGCAGAGATTTGTGCGGGAACGTAGTAGCTGGATGAGACTTGACGACTGCTGATCAAGCGACTTAGAGTGACTCGTATGGCCCATTGGGGAGCTCCTGGTTGTGGCGGCAGAACCACAGTGGAGGAGCACCTGGTTGTGGCGGCAGACCCGCGGTACTCGACAGGAGGAGTACCTATGCAGGCTATGAGGGGGAGCACCTGGTTGTGGCGACATACCTATGGTGGGGAGTGCCTCTGTGTGATGCAGCAGACCCACGATACTCAATAGGAGGAGTACCTCAGCAGTCCAAGGTTAGTGGGAAGCACCTCTGTGTGAGCACGACAGACCCACTGTACTCGATAGAGGAGGAGTTCTCCCGCAGCCGAGGGTTCAGATTGATACTATCCTTAGAATAAAATCCTGGTTGAGCTGAGTCAGTAACTTTTGTGTTTACCTCATGATTGAGATGGATTAATTGATAACTTAGGTATATGTATGGGCATATACCTAAGTGAGATTATTTGTTGAATTCATACTTTGTGGTTTATCCTTGTTGGATTTTGTGAGACTTGAGGGTCTCGGGGTCCCTACTGAGTATCATTATACTCACCCCTGCACGGGCTATTCCCGCACCTCATTGTGTTGGATGCTAACGACAGACAATGCTGACCGAGGCTGAGTGTACCAGGACTGGACGGTACCCGGAGGTGGACCACACGACGTGACGGAACACTGAGGAGACGGACAGACCTGGAGTGATGTGGAGGCTATATGTACCCACCCTTCAGGTAGAAATCCCAGAGGATAATACAACAACTATTTTTCTTTTCTGTAGTTATACTTGTACCTTTCAGTTCCTTGTACTTTACAGTTGGGTTGGTATTTCTGGCCCCTTTTACTTTTCATCACTCTTTTGTACACAGTTTTACTTTGTGTTTTGCTTCCATCTTGTACTCTGTTTGTGCATGCTTACAATTTATAAAGGAAATGTCTTCCCAGCTTAGGTATTTACAACTTTGGTGATAGTCGCCAGCCCCTGGCCTATGGAAGGCAGTCTTGGGGTAGTCACAACACGGGTCCCAAGGACGGGTCGTGACAAATTGGTATCAGAGGAGTCGGTTCTACCACAGAACTTAGGACTCTGATCTTTCTTTTCTATGAAGAAATAGTGTTAAAGGTACCGAGTGTGGTTTTAAGTTCAGGGAGTCCAGTGTTGGTGTGACGACCGACGTATCCATACACCAGGACCCTGACTTCTGATTTCTGACTCAGTGAACGAAAAAACTAATTGCCTGTGTGTTTTCAAAAATTTTCTTTAAGTCAGCTCAATTAGGTTAGCTCACCAGGTATAGTCTTTTGACAGTGTTGCATCTGTTTCTTTCAGGATACCTCCCTGCGGATGACCAGTTAGAGCCCTGAGAGTCGTACACACAGATAGCCCACCGAGAAATGAGGCCTCGGTGCATGGCCCTTTTCTAGAGGAGGCATCAATGGTACCACTTCCCATTGGGCCACCGATGCCACCATCCCCAGCAGCAGACAATGCACGCCTCTTGAGCGCGTTGTATGAGTTCCAGTGCTAGAGGCCACCCAGGTTCAGGGGAGAGAGGGACCCACAGGTGGCTGAGTATTGGATGGAGGCTGTGGTGAGAGTCTTCCGATTGGTAGGGACACCATCCGAATTCATGGTAATCCTTACCACAACTCTCCTTCAGGAAGAAGCAGGAAGATGGTGGAGCTTGATGCTCCAGGTTCACGACGAGATGACGCTTCTTTAGGAAGACTTCGAGAGCCTATTTTGGGCAGAGTTTGTCCTAGTGACTCTTCGTGCGATGCAGATACAGGAGCTACTGCATCTACAGCAGGGTAGCATGACAGTGGCACAATACTCAGCGAGGTTCACCGACCTCTCACGCTACTCCATAGATATGGTACAAGACCCATTCTTCAAGGCCCAAACCTTTGAGAAGGGGCTCAGGCGAGAGATCAGAGCTTTGGTGATCTCACTCAGCATCCCGACGCAGGTGGGGGTGTTGGAGCAAGCCCTCTTAGTGGAGAGTTTCCTTGCTGAGCAGCCTCCAACAGCGAGACCTACCACTAGTCGACATGCAGAAAAGTCTTCTGCAGCTGAAAGTAGACAGATGATGTAGAGGTCCAAGAGGACCAGACCTACAGGTGGACGACCACATGACTCAGGATCGGTTGTGCGGGGCACCCGAAGTAGAGACAGACCTGCCAGGAGCGGGCAGTGTTACTCATACGGCGGGCATGGTCACATGGCTCGTGACTTTCCGACCCACCATTCGGATGATCAGTAGACGATCGAAGGACCTCCCAGGCAGAGACAAAGATTCGATCGAGGTGGTCCGCAGGGAGTAGGCGGACGTGGCAGAGGAGATGGTCGTGCAGTAGGCGGTGGGTAATGATTCGAGGTGTTACTACCACCACCGCCAGGAGGTCCACCCCGATCGTAGGGAGTAGGTGTATAGGGGAGAGCTCAACTCCAGGCAGCTGAGGCATACGATCATGGTGCTTCGGAGATGATTCAAGGTATGATATGTGTCTACTCCACCATAGCTTCAGTTCTTATAGGCACAGGTGCCATTCACTCTTTCATTACCACTACCCTCTTTCGGAGCTCAGAGATTCCGATGGAGTTGTTGGCTCGATCCTTACGGCTAGAGACTCCTACGGGAGTAGACTCGATTATTACGCACTGGTTCCGGAAGTGTGAACTTTCTCTAGAAGGCGAGAGATTCAGATGAGATCTCCTCTTAGCGGCGTCGAGGCCTTACAACGTCATCTTGGGTATGGAATTCTTATCTATAGTCCATGCTTAGATTGACTGTATTAGGCGGAAAGTGTGTTGTGTCCGCACAGATGGGACAAGGTTCACCTTCATCGGCGAGAAGGGAGCCTTTGCAGTGTAGGACAGACTTACTTGGAGGAGGGTGCAACCGATCACTCATCAGTTGTCTTTCCTTACCCTCAGAGCAGTTGATGTGGAGAGTCTGACTTATCCTGTAGTGGTGGATTAGTACGCAGATGTTTTCCTTAATGATGTCCCAGATATACCTCCTCGCAGAGAGGTGTAATTTTACATTGACCTATATCTCGGGATATCACCAATATCTACACCAACATATCGGATGGCACCCGCTGAGCTTCGTGAGCTACGGGTACAATTGGAGGACTTTCTGGGGAAGGGATTCATCCGGCCCAATGTTTCTCCCTAGGCAGCCCTGATTCTATTCACCAAGAAGGTGGATGGAATCTTGAGGATTTGTGTCAACTATCGTCGCCTGAATCAGGTGACTATGAAGAACAAGTACCCACTCCCAAGGATTGACGACCTCTTTGATCAGCTGAAGGGAGCACGGTGGTTCTCGAAGATAGACCTCAGATCAGGCTATCACCAGCTCAGAGTTCGAGACGAGGATGTGTAGAAGACGACCTTCATGTGTCGGTATGGCCACTACGAGTTCTTGGTTATGACTTTAGGTGTAACCAACGCTCCAACAGTGTTCATGGGACTCAAGAATAGGATTTTCCAGCCATACCTCGATCACTTTGTCGTAGTCTTCATCGACGACATTCTAATCTACTCGACTACTAAGGAGGAGCATGCCTACCATTTGCAGGTAGTATTGGACACACTCCGAGAGCACCATATTTATGGTAAGATCTCGAAGTTCCAGTTCTAGATTTGAGAGGTTCAATTTTTGGGACATGTCATCTCCTAGGATGGAGTTGTATTTGGTCCAATGAAGATTGAGGTGGTACTTTCTTGGGAGCCACCCAGGAGTGTGACAGAGGTACGTAGTTTCCTGGGTTTGGATGGTTACTACCAGAGGTTCGTTCCAGACTTCTCCAGAGTTGCAACACCACTATCAGCCTTGAAGAAGAAGGGGAAACCCTTCGTGTGGTCGGAGAAATGCCAACAGAGCTTTCAAGAGATAAGGTAGAGGCTGACTAGTGCCCCAATCTTGAGGCTTCCAGAGGAAGGCGTAGGGTATATAGTCTACTGCGACGCATCCGGGACTAGACTCGGGTGTATCCTAATGCAGGAGAAATCAGTGATCATGTATGGTTCTCGGTAGTTGAGATAGAATGAACAGAACTAAGCTACCCATGACCTGGAGTTAGCAGTAGTGGTCTTCGCCATGAAGATGCGGCGACACTATCTGATGAGTGAACGTTTTACCGTGTAATCTGATCACAAGAGTCTCAGGTATATCTTCTCTCAGAAGGACCTGAACCTGAGACAACGACGATGACTTGAGTTCCTACAGAACTATGACTTCAAGATAGTCTATACTCCTGGAAAGGGGAACGTTGTGGTAGATGCACTCAGCAGGAGATCTGGTATACAGCTGTTAGAAGAGGTGATAGAGCAGCTTGCTACCTTACAGATATCCTTTGTGGATAGAGATGGAGAAACCTTTCTACAGTCTCTTATAGTCACTTCCCCACTTCTTCAGCGAGTCAGGGGGGCACAACATGGAGATGCTGACCGTGAGACACGACGTGCCCAAATATCCATAGGGAAGGCACCTGATGGATTTTCTGAAGGTGGAGAGCACATCATCCTCTTCAGAGGATGTACTATGGTACCAATGTCACTTCAGGAGGAAGTGTTGAGGGAGTTCTACACATCCCCTCTAGCGGTACATCCAGGAGTGGAAAAGATGTACCAGGACCTTCGACGATAACATTGGTGGCCAGGTATGAAGAAAGCAGTTGTAGAGTTTGTCTCCCGATGCGTCACTTTTCAACAAGTAAAGGTGGAGCACTAGGTACCAGCAGGATTGGTTCAGCCTTTAGAGGTTCCAGAGTGGAAGTGGGATGGGATATCCATGGACTTCGTGATGACTCTTCCACGTACATCTAGAGTTCATGACTCTATCTAGGTGATTGTCGACTGACTCACCAAGTCATCCCACTTCCTATCGATCAGAGAGTAGGGCTCAGTAGAGAGCTTGGGACGCCTCTATGTGAAGAAGATTGTGCGACTACATGGAGTACCTTATTCTATTGTCTCCGATCATGACACACAGTTTACTTCCCGGTTATGGAAGGGGTTGCAGGAGGCTTTCGGGACGCAGCTTCGTCTGAGCACCGCCTTCCATCCTCAGACAGATGGTCAGACTGAGCAGACCATCCAGACTCTCGAGGACATGCTTTGTGCATGTGTCCTTGACTTCGGTCGCTGTTGGGAGGATCACTTACCTTTGGTGGAGTTTTCCTACAACAACAACTATCACTCCACCATAGGGATGACACCTTTCAAGGCGTTGTATGGGCGACCTTCCAGATCACCCTTGTACTGGACAGACCTAGGGGAGTCAGCACTAGTGGGACCAGAGATGGTACGAGCTAGAATAGAGAAGGTGTAGATCATCCAAGAGTGGATGAAGACTACACAGAGCAGGTAGAGGTAATATGCTGACAGAAGACGGAGACCTCTGGAGTTTGAGGATGACGACCACGTCTTTCTATGGGTTTCACCCCGACGAGGTCTATGGAGATTTTTCCGAGGCGACAAGTTATCTCCGAGGTTTATCGGACCATTCCAGGTCCTCAGTAGAGTAGGCGAGGTGGATTACTGCCTAGCTCTTCCACCTCAGTTGCACCGGGTGCACAACCTCTTCCACGTATCTCAGCCGAGGAGATACGTGCATGACCCTACTCACATCATCGACCATGGGGAGATGGATGTTGATGATGGGGTGACTTTTACGGAGGTTCCAATGGAGATTGAGTATAGATAGGAGTGGGTCTTTCATGGACGATCAATACCTCTGGTGCGCATTCGTTGGCAGCACGAGAAACTCTAGGAGAGCACATGGGAGCAGGAGGCTCAGATGCGTGCTCAGTACCCCCATTTGTTCCCTCAGTTCAATTTATAGCTTACGGGGACCTAAAGCCCTGAGGTGGGGAGAATGTAAAGACCCTGAATTTCCATGTAATTTTTTTTTCTTAAATACATGGGAATTTTATGAGTCCGCGAAAATTTACGGCGCTTGATTCCGAGGCCCAGTGTGCCCGGAATCAATTTCTAAAGTTTTTTTCAGGTACGTTCAGTAAATATATGAGTGAGTTTTTATAACTTTTGAACCGGTGCTTGGAACTGAAATATGAGGGCACCGTTGAACTCACAACACCGATATTCACTTAAGGAGACTTTCACCTCGATGGTAGTAGGTCTAGAATAAAAGTTAGTTTTTGGATTTTCATAAAAAAATAATAAAATAAATTGAGCTACACTTTATTTTATTTGAGCTGCCATGTGGGTGAATCATAGTTGAAATCTCCTCTTGGAAGTTTGAGGTGGGACCACCACACCTTAACCTCCCATGAGAGGTTATGGTGGTGGGGCCCACCTGAACATAACCTCCCGCGAGAGGTTACAACGTGGGGACCACCCGAACATAACATCCCGCAAGAGGTTACATCGTGGGGACCACACGGGGCTAAAACCCCTATTGATAGAGGAGAGTAGAACCTCCCAACTCTCCCTCATTAATGAGGGAGAGCCTCTACACCTTTCCTTTAATTAAATGAAGCCAACAAACTTTTTATTAATTCATGCCAACACACATGAATTAATTAAGTGGAGCCATGCAATTAATTCTCCATTTTTGAATTTTGTGCCAACACCTAAAATAATAGAGCTATTATTATTTTTGGGTTGGCATTGTTCATTACGATGGAAACCTTGGGTGCTTTGAGGAGTGGATTATTGGGAGAAGGCCCCAATGAAGAACTCTCACCAACGAAGAACGCCGGTGATGATCCTTCTTCAACTTCTTTCCCAGACGCCTACCAATGTGGAGCGTCTTCCATGAGCCGACACAGCTCGGATTTGGAAGCGTGCGGTGGACGCGATGAATGACGATTCTCTTCGTCTACTTTCCACGACTCCGTCAATGAACGACGCCCGAAAATTAAAGGTAGGGGATTTACTTTTGTGTTTTATCCCGTTTCTATTTTTCTTCTTCGGATAGAAAGAATTATTTTCGGAGTTTGAGAAAGAATTGCTGTTCATCGTACTACTTTGATGAACCAATTGATACCACCCTAAACGCTTAGGGTGTGAGCCAAACCAACATGGGCCACCCCCTCCGCCGGTCTTGTTTATGTTGAACTTTCGGTGATGAAGCAACAACGAGGCGATGAAGGCGGCAACGACAAAGGCCACGCTACCCGTGGCCTTCGTGAATCGTGCCGCCCCCGCGGCGCTCCGGTGCTCCCAGCCGAACACCACCAGCCCGCGCCGGCCCGAGCCGCGCCGAACCGGCCTGCCTGTCCACCGGCCCGCCTGCCCGAGGCCTCCCACGTGCCCTGCCTGCGGCCTACCCACGCCCCGCGCGGCCTGCCTGCGGCCTCCCGCGTGCCTTATCGACCTGCCCGTGGCCTGCCCGCGCCTCACGTGGCCTGCACGCTGCCTCCCGCGCACCCTTCCGGCCTGCCCGCACCCCGCCGGCCTGCCCGCAACCTGTCGCGGCCTGTCCGGGCTGCCCGCGGCCTCCCGCGCGCCCTGCCTGGATGCCGCCAACCTCCCGGCCTCCCGAGCCGGCCCACGTCGTCCCTCGCGATGTCACTAGCCGAACCACCTCGGCCTTCTGGGCCGAGCCGCCCGAGACGCGTCCTGCATGGTGCTAGCCGAATTGACCCCAACCTCCAGGCCGAACCGTCCTCGCAGTCTACTGGGATGGGCCCAGCGGACCGAGCCAAACCTAACATGCTGGCCCGCCCAATGGGCCAGTCCAGACTCAACAGGTCTGACCGGGTCGACCCAGACTGGGTTGGCCCGGACGGGGTTGGTCCGAGTCGGTCCGACCGGGTCAGACCAGATCCGAGCCCACTACGGACCCTTTACTTTCTTTGGCCATATCTTTGGCACTAGACGACCATTTGACGAACCATTAGTGGAGCTAGTATTCTTGGAGTGCGACAGTCCCTTTGAGTATACCCCACTAGAGTTCGGGGTTTAGTTGAGTTACGGTTAGGTTGGATCGTACACGAATCCAACTGGGCCCTTGGGACTAAAAGGCTAATAACTCACAGACCAAGCGTTCGATTGACGCGCCGTCTGTTGCGTTGAGACCTCTATGATGTGGTAGACCTTTGTGATACTCTACGTGGGAATTTGTGATAGTTGGAGTATCGAACAGTATCTTGTGGAGAGGATCTTCCAGAGACGAGCATACATTTGTGTGAGAACCTAGTAGCTGGCTGAGACTTGAAGACAACTGATCGAGCGACTCATATGGCCCAGTGGGGAGTGATTGATTGTGGCAGAAGACCCATGGCGGAGGATCGCCTTATTATGGCGACAGACCCGCGGTACACGACAGGAGGAGTACCTCTGCAGGCTATGAGCAGGAGCGCCTGGTTGTGGTGGCAGACCTATGGTGGGGAGCACCTCTATGTGACGTAGCAGACCCACGGTACTTGAAAGGAGGAGTACTTCAGCAGTCCAAGGTTAGTGGGAAGCGCCTCTGTGTGAGCGTGATAGGCCCACTGTACTCGATAGAGGAGAAGTTCTCTAGCAGCTGAGGGTTTAGATTTGTACTATCCTTAGAATAAAATCCTGGTTGAGCCGAGTCAGTAAATTTTGTGTTTACCTCATGATTGAGATGGATTACTTGATAACTTAGGTATATGTATGGGCATATAACTAAATGAGGTTATCTGTTGAATTCATACTTTTTGGTTTATACTTGTTGGATTTTGTGAGACATTGAGGGTCTTTGGGTCCCTACTAAGTATCTTTATACTCACCCCTGCACAGGCTATGCCCGCACCTCGTTGTGTTAGATGCAGACGACAGACAACGCTGACCGAGGTTGAGTGTACCAGGAATGGACGGTACTTAGAGGTGGACCACACGGTGTGACAGAACACTGAGGAGAAGGACGAACCTAGAGTGCTGTGGAGGATATCTGTACCTACCCTTTAGGTAGGAATCCCGGAGGATGATCCATCAACTGTTTTTATTTTCTTCAGTTGTACTTGTACTTTCCAGTTCCTTGTACTTTACAGTTGGGCTTGTATTTTGAGCCCCTTTTACTTTTCAGAACTCTTTTGTACACAGTTTTACTTAGTGTTTTGCTTCTATCTCGTACTCTTTTTGTGTGTGCTTACAGTTTATAAAGGCAATTCCTTCTTATCTTAGGGATTTAAGCCTTTGGTGCTAGTCGCCAGCCCCTGGCCTATGGAAGGCGGGCTTGGGGTAGTCACGACACGAGTCCTGAGGTCGATTCATGACAATTAAATTTATAATAATTTTAATTTAAAACCAATCCAAAATATAATTATACTTTGTAAATACTCAAAAGTAAATGACAGTTTTTATAAATATCAGTATTTTTCACTATTCACCAAAAAATCAATCTTTTTAGAAAAATCCCAAAAATTCACCCTAAATTATATTTTATATGATTATATAAAAAATTATCTCCATTTTATCAAATTAAATCTCTATAATTTAGAAATTTAACTTTTAAATAAAATCATATAATACATGGAAAACACTTTAGTTAGAATAAAACAATTTCTTTTTTGATTTAAAAAATCATTTAAAATCATTATAATGAATGTGAAAAAATAAAATATAATAAATAATATTAATAATACATGAAATATATTTATTATTAACATTACCTAGGTTACCTAGGTTTCCATATTCTTCATTCCTTAATAAAATTGTGTCCTCACAATTTTATTCATCACTTAAATAGGTAGGGATATTTTCCCCTCACACCCTTTTAAGGTTACCATGTTTCTTCCTTAATCTTGTGGTTATCCCACAAAAAATTAAACATTAGAGTTACCTTATTTATTGATACATGATCTTTGTGATTTAGAATTTTCATCAAATTTTCCGTATATGAAAGGTTCTCTTCTAATATTACCAGCTTAAGGCTCAAAACACAAGAGACATCAGATATATATTTCCTTAGAAATGATACATGAAATACATCATGTACCCAAGATAATATTATAGGCAAAACTACTCAAGAAGAAAATGATCAAAATTTATCCAGAGTTTTATATGGTCCAATAAACCATGGGATTAACTTTCCCTTTTTACCAAATTATATAACACCATTCCATCAAAATATTTTAAGTAAGGCATGATCACCTAACTCAAATGAAATATAATTCCTTCTATTTTCTACATAACTCTTCTGCCTTCTCTGAGCTATCCTCATGTGCTACTAAATCATCTTTAACTTCTAAACCATTTATCATACCAGTTTCGATCCCAAAAACTTTCTCCTATCAAATTCATTCCAACATGAAAGTGTTATACATTGCATTTCATATAATACCTCAAATGGTGCCATTTGTATGCTGGAATGAAAACTGTTATTATAAGAAAATTAAAATAATAAAATATGATGATCTCAACTTCCCTAGTATTCCAATGAGAAAGATCGAATCATATATTCCAAATTATGAATTGTTCTCTCTGACTATCCATAAAATTGAGGATGAAAAGCTATACTGAAATTTAATTTAGTACCTAATGAATTTTGCAGTCCTTTCTAAAAATTAGAGGTAAATATGAGACCACAATCAGATATAATAGATAGAGGGACTCCATGTAACATAACTAGCTATTTAAGATAAAGTTTAAAAAATGATCAAAATAAATAGTATCTTGAATAGAAAGAAAATGCACAGATTTATTCAATTGATCAATAATAAACCAAATCAAATTATCACCTTGTGACATCTTTGGTAATCCCACCACAAAAATCCTTGTAAATATTATGCAATTTCTATTCAAGAATTGGAAAAGGCTTAATCATTCCATTTGCTAGTTTTCATTCATCTTTAACCACCTGAGAATTAAAATATTTCATGGTAAAATCACTAATATACCTTTTTATTCCTTCCCACTAGTAATATTCTCTGAGGTCTCTATACATCTTAGTGTTGCTGGGATGAACAGAAAATGGAGAGTTATGATCCCCACTCAATAATTCCTTCTTCAACTGGGGATCACTTGGCACACACAACCTCTTTCTAAATCTTATAACACCTTTATTTTCAACATTAAATTAGAGTAACTTACTACCCTTATTCAATTTCATTATTTCTTGTAAACTATGATTTTATTCCTAAGCCTTCTTAATTATTTCTGAAAAGGATGATAACACTGATACCCGAGTCAAAAGAGAGGGATTTCTTAAATGCACAATTTATAGGCCAATATTAATTAAATCATTAACCAAAGGATCATGTTCAAAACGTAGAATAGTTAATTATGTGTTATCCTTTTGACTTAAAGCATAATCTACCTTGTTAGATTTACCTGGATTATAGTGAATCATTCAATTATAATCCTTTAATAGTTCCAACCATCTTTTTTCCTCGTGTTCAACTATTTTTGAGTAGATATATACTTTTGAATTTTATAGCCATCATATATTTCACATTTTATCCCATATAAAACACACCTACAAATTTTTAAAATAAAAAAACACCATTACAATCTCAAGATCATTTGTTTGATAATTCTTCTCATGGAGTTTCAATTGGCAGGAAACATAAGAAATTACCTGATCATTTTGTATTAAAACACAACCAAGGCCATTCAAAAAATCATAATTATAAATATTTTTTTTTTATTTCTAGATGGAAAACATAACATTGGCATGATAAAAAATCTTCTTTTAAATTCTTAGAAACATTTATCACATTAATTTTCCAAATGAATTTAAATACCTTTTGATTTAGATTAGTTAGTAGACTAAATAACTGAGCGAATTTTTCAAAAAACCATCAGTAGTAACCCATAGAACCAAGAAAACTTCAAATCTCAATGAAAATTTTAGGTCTTAGACACTCTTACACCACTTTAGTTTTAGAAGTATCCATAGTTATTCCATCTTTAGAAGCAATATTACTAAGGAAAGAAATATATTATAATTGAAACTCACATTTACTAAAATTTCCAAACAACTTCTTTTATTTTAATGTTTTTAGAAAAATCCTTATATGTTTATCATGTTCCTAATAAATTTTGAAATAAATCATAATTTCATCAATGAAAACAACCAAAAATTTGACTAAATATTCATAAAAAACTCCATTTAAAAATCTATGAATACAACATGTGATTACTCAACCTGAATGGTATAACCAAAAGCTCGTAATTTCTAAACCTACTATGAAATGTTTTCCTTAGAACGTATCCCCCTTCAATTTTAGTTGATGATATCCAAACCTGAGATAAATATTTGAAAAATAATGCAATCCTTGAAGTTGATAAAACAAGTCATCTATATGAGGCAACATATACTTGTTCTTAACAAAAATATTATTGATTGCTCTTTAATCAATGAAAATACTCATAAAACTATCCTTATTTTTAACAAACAAAATAGGATAACCCCAAGGTGAAGAACTAGGATGAATAAAACCTTTATCAAGAAAATATTGTAATTAATTTTTCAATTCCAATAAATCTAATGGATCCATTCAATAAGTGAGTTTTTAAATTATTTTAGCTTTTGGAACTAAGTCAATAGTGAATTCAACCCCCCTATCAGTAATAAAACAAAGAAAATCATCAAGAAATACGTAAGGACCCAACCTTAAACAATCCATAAAATGAATCTTTAGAAAAGATTTAACTTTCTTTCACTTTAAGGATCTTTTTGGTTTAGAGTTTTATAGAATTAGGTCACAACTCTTAAATAATAATTCCATAAATTAAAATTTTGAAACTTACTCTTAGTATCCATTTCCCTATAATATTATATATTTAAAATATTTTTTTTATTTTTATTAAAAATCTCTACAATTTTCAACTTGACTTCTTCATTGTTCCTACTCATCCGTAACCCCTATGAAAAACATTTTAAAACATGTTATGACCATAAAAATCATAGTAAGGGAAAAATAAATAAATAAAGAAACCCTATAATCCATTTTAAAACCATGATTTCATAAAATAGAGTTTTCCTTTAACATAATAAGCTTTGAGCTCAATAATCATTTACTTACTCATGAAATAAACTTTAATGTCAATTTTTTTTTTCATAAAACACTTTATATTAAATCATAAATGAAAAATCATAATCATGAGGGTCTATTATAAAACATGATAACCCATGAAAAACATTTTCTAAAAAAACATACCTTTTTACCCTAAAAGGGCATAATCATTCCCTACAAACAAAATATCCTTAAATTAACTTTTGAAATAAAACAATTTCCATGAAAACTCATTAGAAAGAACATAAAATTCATTTATGTTCTTTGGGACATAATATTCATAGAACCCTTACAAGTGGAATAACCAATACAGTCAATCTCTAATATAATTATCCTGAGAACATAATCATTACCCAATGAATTTGAGAGCTATACCGGGGTCACCCGATCATAAAAAATTTCTAAGGACTATGACACATATGAAACACATAAAATATTGCATTTACATAATCAAAATCATGAAAATATCCTTTTGAATCCATGAGTATAACATTTTTAGATATTGATATATTCATTTCCTTTAAAATCCAAATTTCAAAATTAAATTATCAATAACAAAAAGAATAAGTTTTTTTATTTGAATAAAACATGAAAACTTATAAATAAATAAAAATATAAAGTATTTTTTTTGGTGGCGAGAAAATATTTTGATGCCGTATAAGCTAAAATAGAACATTCATTTTTTTCTTTTATAAAGAAGGTCAAAACATTCCATATAAAATTTGTAAAAAGATTCCTTTTGAAAACATTTAAAAGAAAAAAAAGTGTCATAAAATATCCTTTATAATTTATTTATATCCATATAAATATATTCATAAAATAATTTTAAGAATATGGAAAATAGATAAAAATATTTAGAAAATAAATCTTTAAAACATTTAAAAATGATTTTTTTAAGGTAAAGTGTCTCTTACCTCAAGTTCGACTCGTCAGATACATTATTTATATTTCTAAATGATAAAATTATGTAAATTAATTTCTTAAGAATATTTTTAAAGTTTATTTACTTTCTTAAGATTTTTATTTTATTTTATTAATTTCCATGTTATATAAAATTACATAATCAATTTAATTCATGTCAGATGTTTTGATGATATTCAATTCATATATCCAAAATAACTTTGGTAAGTTGGGTATGGTCAAATTGGTTATTATTAAATTTACTATATAATAATAATCATGAAATAATTATCATTTTTATGCATTAATTATACTTTTAAAATCAACCATGAAAGATGGTTATGAAAAATGAACTATGTTACAATCATGGAGATAGTAGGCCATACATACACATGAACAACGTTTCCATTTTTCAAAAAACATGATGGAAAAAGGTAAATACTATTTTACATTTAAAAATGATTATTTTATCATAAATATAATATTATTTATTTAAATACACTTATATATACCAGCCATGTGACGTGGTTACAGAAAAATGAATCACATCGCTTCATGGGGGTGGTAATCCACACAAATACATGAATGACATTATCATTTTTCAATGGATGAAAAGGTAAGAAATTAGATGATATATTATCTGAATAGAATGATTATTGTGTAATATATATATATATATATTAAATTCATCATTATAAATATCCATGAGAGGAGGTGATGGAAAACGAAGCACATTACTATGTGGAGGTGGTAGTCCACACATACGTATGAACAATGTTTTCATTACCCATAGGATGGAAAAGGAGATGAAAAATAATTTTAACCTAGTAATAATAATATTTTAGTATAGAATATATAATGATTTTTTTATATCATCATGTTTTTATAATATTTTAAGTTATTAGAAGAATAAATAAATTAAAAGATGTCGAGTTGGATGATTACCTCTTCTTCGATAGACCTCTTTTAGATACCTTCTTAAGGACCCTTGTAATGGTATTTTAAGAAGAAAATAAAATCTAATTTTTGGATAGGAAAGTTTATAAGATAATTTTTTAGATTATAATCAATCTATATGGCTCAATTTGGTGTAAATTAAAGAGAGAAAGGGTGTCCTTTTATATGGGAGGGGAAGGGTATTCTTGAAATTTCTAAAAGTATTAAATTAATATAAATTAATTTTCATGTTCAAGTGGATATAAATTGATATAATTAAAAGATATTATGAGTATGAGTAAAAATAATAGCATAAAATAAAATTTGTACAAGTCTAGGTGATTTTTTCACCCTTATATTTTTGTTTTAATCCACTATTAACCCTTTTGACAATTACCATGAAATAATTGTTTTTACTCTTTAGGGGTCAAAAAAGCTACTATGAAATGAAAATTGACCCATAAATGGGTGATGGTTGATATTTTAAACCATATCCCATTAAATTTTCCTAATATATAATTTATATGAATTTTAAATCATTAAATAAAATATTTTTTATTATAAAATATTCTTAATGTCATTTTTCAAGATGCAAGAAATATTATAATATAATATGTGTCTAAATCATGTAAAATAGTTCCAAAATAACATATATTTTAAGATAAGGAGGATATTGACTTAATATAATCATAAAATTAGATTTATATAGGTTTATATATCATATTAAACCTTATCATTTAGTTTAACCCCTTGGTTAACCAATTTTATCCATAACCATGGAAATGACTTCTTTAATATTAATGGGTTATAATTTTAATTATAAAGTGACAATTGGAACATAAATGGACAAGGGATAATATTTTAGATCATTTATAATCCTAATTTTTCTCTTTAAATATTTTTATGATTTTTAAATAATTTAATAAAATATTATTTAACATAAATTATCATTAATGTAATTTACTTTATTTTTCCAATGCTCGCACAAACACTAAGTTGGTGTTTCTTAAGCATTTAATACAATTATTTCATTACTAAAAATTAAAAATAAATTACCATAATAAAAAATAATAATTTATATTTTAAATAAACATTTATATCTAAACATAATTTTTTATTATATATTTCAAAAAATATTAAAAATATTAAAAGCAAGAGAGTGACATTTTTGACTTTATCTTTTACTTAAGATATTATAAAGGTCAACATAAAAGCTAAATAGAAACAAAAGGTCATATTTTATAATTCTGGATGAATATGGATGGAATAGAATCATAAAATGAAATTAAGGAAGGTGTTTTAATGAATTTTAATCCTTGTCACATTAGTTACAACCATAATTAACCCATTTTACCTTTACCGTGGCAATAAAAATTTACCATGATTAATATTCATATTGACCAAAAATTAAGTTGAACTTACTAACTAATATTAATTTTGTATATTAAAAATATGGAATAAATTTTATTAAATTAAATTCACATGTGTTCTATAATTTAATTTAAAACTAAACCCACAAAATACAATTAAAATGAATTTTCTAGAAAAATGCCTTGGTAAGTATATAAATATTTTTATACCAAATTCAAGTATAATGTTTATTAAAATAAAATTTATTATTTTATTTTTAAATAAAATTTACTAATTAAAATTTAAAACTAATCAAAAATATAATTTTATTTTTTAAATACTTGAAAAGAAAAGTTAGTTTTCAAAATAAATTAGTATTTTCACTATTCATTGAAAAATAAAACTTTTTAAAAAATTCCCAAAAATTAACCCTGAGATAATTTTGATATTATTATTTCAAAAATGAAGTTAATTTTATCAAATACACTTTATAAAAGTTGAATAAATTAAATATAAAATTTTCTCAAAAAAAGAAATAAAAATAATTTTTGAAGGAAACATATTTTTGAAGCATAATATGACTGCTAAAAAACTAAATGATTATTTACTTAGAATTAATAATTAAATTTGTATTGAGTATAAACTTTATATATATTTCATAATGAAGTTAATCCAATTATTACTATCCAATTTAGCGGCTATGTTATAACTATAACAATTAAATAATAATAATTCATGGTTTATTTAAGCTTAGTTTTGTGTGTTGTGTACTCTATCAAACACACTGTTATTTTAAAATATAATGATATTAAATTCTTCCCCATTTAATAAATTATTCCCTCTTAATTTTATTTAGATTTAGGTAATCAAGGGTTTGACATTTGAAAATATCTTTGTTGAAACCCCACATTGTAAAAAGGGTTAATAAAAATTCCTATTGAAAAGAGGGAAGGGGAAATATGAAGGTCATTTAGAATGACACATAACTAGGTTTTCAAATAGGAGAACATTAATGGGGAGTGAAAATATAGACATGGATGAAAATTAATGTCAAAAAATGATTAAGAGTGATATAGACCATTGATCCCAAGAATCTTAATGATCATGAGAAAGTTAATGACCAAAAAACTGTAAACTAAAGAGATATGAAAAATTCCATCGATTCAATATAAATGAAGGTAATAAGATAACATTTTTCTCAAGATTTTTTACCTAGATATGAGGAATTAATTTACCATATTAAATAAGAACATAAGTAAATATACTTAATTGACTAGTATAATTTCATCCTTTAATTGATTTCCACCAAAATATCATCATTTTCTCTAAACAATGAGTATTCAAGGTGAAATTCTCATGCCTGAAACACTAAAATTAACTTATAATAAATCAGATAATCCAAAAAATATAACAAGATATTCCACCTATCTTTATAAATTAACCAGAACTAAAATGGTTAACACAATATAAGATAATTCCCAAACTGAATAAACCTTAAAATGTATAAATAAAATATTCATATCTAAAGCTTCAAAAATAACCCCCAAAGTTCATCTTAGATCATTTGATAAATAAATAAAATTTTAATTATTCAAAATATTTTTAATCAAGTTTGAAACCGAAAAATAAGAAGGATTTGATCACATATTCTTCTAATATTAATGTAACATTTATCCCCCATCAACATTAGTCATTCTTAGAGTCATACACCCAAAAAAATTTATGCCCTAATCATATAATATCCAAAATATTTTAGTCATTTCTATAAATAACCTAAAATACTATAAAGCTAAAATAAAATCGTATATAATTCCAAAATAAAATTAAACCTTTATTCCTGAAATAAAAACCCATATTATCCAAAAGTATTTCCATTTACCTTAATTGTATAATAATCCCAAATATATAGTGATCTTCTTTAAAAAAATCATTAATCACTTAGCCACCAAATCGGTTTTCAATCCAATGGTTATCTATAAAATAAATTTTCCAAAAATGTAATAACCCTTTTATACCAATTATCCATAATTACCTTAAGATATTTATCACCTTAAATTACATTTCACTGGGTACTTATTCCCATATTCTTGACACTTAGGACATTGAATATTTTTTATTTTATGATATTTATCACCTTAACTTACATGAAACTTCATTCACCTCTTATTTTATACATTAGGAAACTCACCTAGGTTTAGGTTATTAATCATAACTCATGATATCTGGTTCAGAATAACCACAAGAGTTTTTACTACATGTACTATTCCATTAGGTTTCTTATTCAAAAAACCACCACATTGTTCTTCATATCTATTATTAGTTTGGTTCCTGATAGTTATATCCATTTACTAAAAAAAGGTTAGTGTGAGTATATCAATAAAATTATAATAAACCATCTTATGAGGAGAATAAACTCTAATATATCCTTAACCATTTCATCCTATATTAAATTATTTATATTTATCAAAAAATAACCATAATTATCCCCAATATACTAATTTTTTTTATAGATAACTTTTAACTTATGCTCAATTAACATCCTAACCTCCAAGGTTATCTAAACCTTTCCTATGATACAAACTATAAGAACCCAACTTTAAACAATATATAAAATGAATCTTTAGAAAATAATTCACTTTCTTTCACTTTGAGGATATTTTTGGTTTAGAGTTTTATAGAATTAGTTCTTAACTCTTGTATAAAAAATCTATACATTACAAGTTGGAAACTTTCTCTTAGTATCTATATTTTCTACAATACTAGTATTTTAAAATAAAAAACATTTTCTTTTTATGAAAAATCCTCACGATTTTAATTTTACTTCTTTATTGTTCTTAATCATCCATAAACCCTAGGAAAGAAATTTAAAAATATAGTATGAGCATAAAAATCTGAATAAGGGATATATAAAAATAAATAAAGAAACTTGTTAGTCCATTTTAAAAACTTGAGTTCATAAAATAGAGTTTTCCTTTAACATAATAAACATTGAGCTCAATAATCATTTACCTACTCACAAAATCATATTTAGTGTACATAGTTTTTCATAAAAAAACTTTATAAGAAAACATAAAGTAAAAATCATAATTATGAGGATTTCTTAGAAAACATGAGAACCCATGAATTTTTTTTTTAAAAAAACATACCTTTTTACCCTAAAAGGGAATAATCATTAATTTGAAACAAAATGTTATTAGTTTTACTTTTGAAATTAAATTATTTCCATGAAAACTCATTAGTGATCATATAAAGTTCATATAGATTCCTTAGTACATCATATTCATTGAACCCTTACAAGAACCATTATAATAAACCTTATAAGTTGAATAACCAATATGGTCAACTTCCAACATAATTCTCTGGAGATACCCAAATGCATTGGAGAGCTATACCTGGCTCAACCAATCATAAATAATGTCCAAGGACGATAACATTCAAGAAAAAAATAAATATTTCATTTCCATAATCAGACTCATGAAAATATTCTTTTGAACCCATAAGTAAAACATTTTTAGATATGGATATACCCATTTCCTTTAAAACCCAATTTTCAAAATTAAAATACCCATAACAAAATAAAGGTGGGGGTTTCATTGAATAAATCATGGAATCTTATAAATAAATCCAAACATCAAATAATATTTATGATAGTGGAAAAATCCATTGACACTGTATATGTTAAAATAGAACATCCTTTTTCCTTTTCAAAAGAAACTCAAAACGTTCCATATAAAATACACAAAAAGATTCCTTTTGAAAATCTTTAGAAGAAAGTAAAAATATACATAAAATGTTCTTTATAATTTATTTATATACATATAAATATATTCATAAAATAATTTTAAGAATTTGGATGTGGAATAAAAATATTTAGAAAATAAATCTTTTAAATAAATAAAAATGATATTTTAAGGTAAAGTGTTCCTTACCTTGAGTTCAAATCCTCACATAAGTTTTTTATCTTTCTGATTCATAAAATTATTTCAATTAATTACTTTATTAATATTTTTTTTCAAGTTCTTTATTCCTTTCATTTTATTTATTACAATGTTATGTACAATTACATAATCAATTTAGTTTACATCAAATGTTTTAACGATATTCGACTCATATTTCCAAAATGACTTTGGTAAGTTGAATATGGTTAAAGAGGTCATTATTAAACCATCTACAAAATAATAATCATGACATAATCATAATTTTTATACATCAATTATAATTTAAAAAAAAACCATGAAAGATGGTTATGGAAAATTAACTACTCTACAATCATGGAGACGGTATGCCATACGTACGCATGGGCCATGTTTGCATTTAAAAAAAACATGATGAAATTAAGTTAAGTATTATTTTATCTTTCTAAAATGATGATTATATCATAAATATTATATTATTTCTTTAAATAAACTTATATATAATATCCATGTGATGTGGTTATGAAACATAAATCACATTGCTTTATGGGGGTGGTAATCCACACGAATGCACGAACGACGTTATCATTTTTCAATGGATGGAATGGTAAGAAGATATATGATATCTTATATTTTCATAATAATAATTATTTCATGAATATATATTAAATAAAAAATTATAAATATCCATGAAATGCAGCGATGAAAAGAGAAACACATCACTTTGTGGAGGTGGTAGTCCATGCGTACACGCGAACGATGTTTTCATTCCCCATAGGATAGAAAAAGAGATATAAAAGTATTGTACCATAGTTATAATAAAATTTAATTATATAGAAGATACTAATGTTATTATATAATAATTTTATAAAAATATTTAAAGTAGGTAGAATAATAAATTAATTGAAAGAGGTCGGGTTGGATGATTACCTCTTCTTAGATAGATGGCCTTTAGATCTATTCTTAAGGGCCCTTGGAATGGTATTTTAAGAATAAAAATCCTCTAATTTTTGGATAATAGAATATAATTGGGAAGGTTTTAGTTGATATAGATGGATCAATGTGGTGTAAATAAAATAGATAAGGGGTGTCCTTTTATATGGGAAGGGAGGGTCATTCTTAGAATTTCTTAAAGTATTAAATTAATATAAATTAATTTTCATGTTCAAGTGGTTAAAAATTGATATAATTAAAATATAGGATGAGGATGAGTATAAATACTATCATAAAATAAAATTTTTACATGTCTAGGTGATATTTTCACCCTTATTTTTTTATTTTAACCCTCGTTAACCCTTTTGATAATTACCACGATATCAATATTTTTTACTCTTTAGGGCTCAAGAAATTTTCTATAAAAGGAAAAGTGACCCAAAAATGGACTATGATTGATATTTTCAACCATATAAAATTAAATTGGATGAATATATGATTTTTATGAATTTTAATCATTTAATACAATATTATTATTATAAAATATCCTTAATGTCATTTTTAGAGATACATAAAATATTATAATATAATTTGTGTATAAATCAAGTAAAATGCTTTCAAAATGACATGAATTAAAATATAAATAGTATATTGTCTTAATATAATCATAAAACCAAATTTAGATGGGTTTAGATATCATTTTAAACCTTATCATTTGGTTTAACCCCTTGGTTAACTAATTTTAACCTTAACCATGTTAATGGATTTTTCAATATTAATGGGTTATAATTTTAATTATAAAGTGAAAATTTATTCATACATATAAAAGTAATGAAATTTTAGATCATTTATCACACTAATTGTAATCATAAATTTTTTTTTTAAATAATTTAATTAAATATTATTTAACATAAAATATCATTAATGTCATTCTTAATACTATTAATTTAGTTTGAATTTAGAGACAAGAATATAGTAATGGATTTTGAATATAATCCTTTAAAACTACCCATAATATGTTATATTGATCAATAAAATTAGTGGAACACTATAAATTACCCAAAAATATTACTTTAAATATTTTTAAATCATTTATTTGATTTTTTCCATTTATTGAACAAGCACCTAGTTGGCATTGCGTAAGAATTTAAGGTAATTATTTCATCAATAAAAATTTAAAATAAATTATCTTGATAAAAATCAATAATTCATCTTTCAAATAACCATTTATAACCAATTTTTTTTGTTTTTATCCATTTCAAAAAATATTAAAAATATTATATGCATGAGAGTTACATTTTTGATTCCATCCTTTACTCAAAATATTATAAAGGTAAAAATAAATGCTAAATGAAAAAAGGTCATATTTTCAAAGTTTGGATAGTTATGGATAAAATATACTCAAAAAATGAAATTAAGGTGAGTTTTTAATGAAATTTAAGCCTTATCACATTAGTTTTAACCCTAATTAACCCATTAAACCTTTACTATGGTAATAAAAGTTTTCTATGGTTACTATTTATTTTGACAAAAAATTAAGTTAAACTTATTAAATAATATTAATTATACTAATTCCAAATGTTTATTAAATTTAATTAACATAAGTTGTTGAATTTAATTTTAAATTGAAATCGCAAAATGCGATGCAAAACAATTTTCCAAAAAAAATGCCTTTTTAATTATATAATTTTTTTTCCAAATTCAAGTATAATGTTGATTATAATAACATTTATTGAATTATTTTAAATAAAAATTAACTAATTAAATTTTAAAACTAATCCAAAATATAATGTGACTTTTTAAGTACTTGAAAAGAAAAGACAGTTTAAAAAAATCAGCGTTCGTCATTATTCATTAAAAAATAAAACTTTTCATAAAATTCCAAAAAATTCACCCTGAACTAATTTTGATATGATGATTTAAAAAATTAATTTAATTTTATCAAATAAAATTTTATAATAGTGTAATAAGTTAAATATAATATTTTCTCACAAAAATCAATACAAATCATTTTTAATGGAAACATATTTTTGAAATATAATATGACTTTATGTAAAGACCCGTAAATTTCAAGGAAATTTTTTTCTTAATTGTCTTTGGAATTTTACAAGAACGCAGTTTCTGACGGCACCTGATTCCGAGGCCCGGTGTGCCCGGAATCATTTTCCGAAGTTTGGCTCGGGTACGTTCAGTGAACGGACGAGCGAGTTTTTCTAACTTTTGAACCGGTGCCCGGAATCGAATTCTGAGGGCACCGATGAAATCGAAGTGCCGGTATTCGCCTAGAAACGGCTCTTCCGGAGTTGCGTTTGCTCGGGTGTGGTTTTTAATTTTCAGGCTTAAAGTTAAGAAATAAAATAATTTTACGACAACTTTATTTTATTTCACTTAAGCCACTTGGAAGCCACTTGAAGCCACTTAAAGGCGGCTTGAACTGAGTTGAAACGGATAGGATACTATCCAGAAATATCCTACCCTCTTGGTAGGATATTTGTGAGGTGGGGCCCGCATGAGCCCCACCGTTTCTTTCCGCTAAGTAACGCACCCGCGAAAACCCGTCATTATGAAAGTCAACTGACGCGTTTCTTAAATTCTTAACAGACCATTTAATTGGGCGGTTTATTTCGTGAATTAAATGAGCTGTTTCTTTCGTTGAATTAATTCAACAAATTGATGGGTCGTTACTTACCCGTTTTCGTTTGTTGGCATAATAATAAAATAAGACCAACCTATCTTTTTGGAGGATTACTGGTTGAGAGAGGATCCTTGAACCTTCAACATCCTTCGCGAAGAACGCGAAGAACGTGAAGAACGCGAAGAATTCCGTCATCCGCAGAAATCGATGACGCTCCAATCCGAGACGTTCTTCCCCGCCCCGATCTCCGATCACCAACCGTTTGAGGTGAGTGATTTCGGGTTTCTTCTAAAAGTTATTTTTGGTTTAAAACGAAACACAGATTTAATTATTTATAATTTAAATATGTTGTTCTTGGTCCGTTGAGTTCGCCGACTCAACTCCAGATTCCGCGACGACGCGACGCCTTCCCGCGACAACGCAACGATCCCCCTCTTGCGCGACGAGCAATTCCGCGAAGAATGCTCACGCGCAACAACTACGAGGTAGGGGTTGTTGTGAGTTTATTCCTTTTCCCGTGATCGTTCTTTTCCTTTTTTAAAAGTAAAGAACCGGAAAAATAAGAACAATTTTATTCCATTAAAATTGTAGAATTCATATGTTGAATTTGTTCCTCCCGTTGTTTATCTCTAACGCGGAGGGTGCGGGCCAAACGAACACGGCCCGACGACCCTCCGCCGTTCTTCGTTTTTTGTGCGGATTTGACGGGCGACGACGGAACGTGCTGCAACGGATGTTTGATGATCCCGCAGTGAAGAACGAGTCCCGGGAGGAGCATCGGCGCAGACGGGAAGGAAAACGGGCCACCGGAGTGACTCCGGCGGCCCGTGGAAGCCGGCAGCGGCCGACGTGCCGCCGGACGAGGCCGCCGCGGCTGAAGCCGCGTCCGGCGCCAGGAGACATCCCGCGGGTGACCCGCGGGTGTCACGCGGGTGTCCCGTGGGTGTCACGCGGGGGCGGCGGCACCCCCCGCGTCACCCGGGACGCGGCTTCAGCCGCGTCCGGTCGACTGGCCGACACCCCGCGGGTGCCGCAGGGGTGTCACGCGGGGCGGCGACTCCCCCCGCGTCGGCCACTCGGCCGCTCGGCCGAGCCGGGACGGGCTGGCCGAGCCAGACCGGTCCGACCGGGTCGGATCGGGTTGGACCGGGGTGACCCGGTTCGGCCGACCCAGGGGGGTCGGGCCGGGTCGGCCCGGGCCCGTTCCCCCCGTCTTTGGATGGTCTTTGTTCAAACGCCCGTAACTTGAGCTACGGACCTCCAAACGACTCACCGTCAGTGGAAACACGATCCTTGGATCGAGACGGTCGTTTCGGTATATCGTACTCAAGGTTTCGGAATACTTTGGGTTCGGCCGGGTTGGTTCGTACACGAAACTAACTGGGCCCTCGGAGCAGAAACACTCATATCTTGAGCCACAGACGTCTGATTGACGTGCCGTCAGCTTTGTTGAATTCCTCTAAGTGAGACGGATCTTTTGGCATACTCCGCCCGAGGTTTGGATGCAGGTGGAGTGCGGTCGGGTTGGTTTTGCCTTAAAAACCAACCGGGCCTCTAGGACGAAAATGCCAATAACTCTCAGACCGGGCGTCCGATTGACGCGCCGTCTACGACGTTGAGTTCCTGTTGACGATACGGAACTTTTGGATACATCAACTTCGGACTTTGTGTCAGTTGATGTATCAGCCTCTCGGCTCGTGGAGCGGACCCTCCCGAACGAGCTTGCTGTGTGCGGGAACCCTAGTGCTGGCTGCGACTGCTACTTCGACAGCGACGGCTGTGCAGAGATCCTCCGTGGACTCCGACGATGACCATGCAGAGATCCTCAGTGGAATATGGCGACGAATGTGCAGAGATCCTCAGTGGACTTCAACGACTACTGCACTCAGCGATCCTACGTGGATCAGTGCTACAGGTCCTGTGTGGGCCCGGTCCTGTGTGGGCCCGATCCTGTGTGGGTCCGATCCTGTGTGGGTCCGCGCTCAGCGGTTCTGTGTGAGCCAGCGCCTACAGATCCTGTGTGGGCCCGATCCTGTGTGGGTCATTGCGGGGGTTAGTTACCTATCGATCCTTCGTGGGTCCGACGACTTAGATGGATCAGTGATCATCTTTATCGTCATCCGAAGAAGTATACCTGTGTGAGCTGAATCTTGTGTTACTCTCCTTTGTGGATTGTGTTGAGCTATCCTGTGTGGATTTACTATTTACTCTCCTTTGTGGATTGTGTTGTGCTATCCTGTGTGGGTATACGTTTTCTTTCCTGTGTGGACTGGGTTGTGCTTGGGCTCGGACGTTGGAGCCGAACGGGAATTGATGACTTAGGTATATGTATGGGCATATACCTGAGCCGTGTCAGATGTTACTTCATGATTGTATCTATCCTTTGTGGATTATCCTTTGTGGATTTTGGGAGACCTTAGGGGGTCTCGGGGTCCCTACTGAGTAGCTTATACTCACCCCTGCACGGGCTATGCCCGCACTACGTTGTGTTGGTTGCAGATGACGGACAGCGCTGATCGTGGTGGAGGCGTGCGGAGCAGGACGGTACCTGGAGGTGGACCACAGGGCGGGACGTACCCGGAGCGGTCAGGTGGACCCGAGGAGCAGTGGAGGCTATCTGTACCCACCCTTCAGGTGGGACTTCCAGAGGACGACTCGACGCTGCAGTTTTTCCTTTCAGTTGCTATTTTTACTTTCAGTTGTACTTTACAGTTGGGCTTGTATTTCTGGCCCCTTTTACCTTCCGCACAGCTTGTACCGTTTTTACTTAGTGTTTACTTTTCCGCTTGCTTACTCTGTGGTGCTTGTTTACTTTTCAAAGGCGATTCCTTCCCTTTTTGTTGGGATTTACGCCTTGGTGCTAGTCGCCAGCCCCTGGCCTATGGAAGGCGGGCTTGGGGTAGTCACGGCACGGACCTCGAGGGCGGGTCGTGACAAATTGGTATCAGAGGTGGTCGGTTCTACCACAAACTCTGATCTTTCTTCTATGTGAAGCAATAATGTTTAGAGTATTGAGTGTGGTTATCAGTCCAGGGAGTCCAGTGTTGGTGCGGCGGCCGACGTATCCGTACACCAGGACCCTGACTTCTGATTTCCGACTTAATGCACGAAAACATTGATTGCATGTGTGTTTCAAGTTTTCTTTGTGATTACTTGTGTCAGCTCACCAGGTATACTGTTCTGACCGTGGCACACTTGTTTCCTTTTCAGGATGGCCCGACGACAGCAGCCAGCTAGGGTTCTGAGAGTAGAGCGCGACGAAAGCCCGCCGAGCGATGAGGCCTCGGTACAGGGCCCGTTGACAGCAGAGGCACCGACGGTACCTTTACCCGCCGAGCCCCCGATGCTTCCAGCGCTGACCGCTGACGATGCACGACGCCTCGGAGCTCTGCACGAGTTCCAGCGCCAGCGACCACCCAGGTTCCGTGGGGAGGCGGACCCCCAGGCGGCCGAGGATTGGATGGAGGAAGTCGTCCGAGTTTTCAGGCTAGTGAGGACACCCGCCGACCTCATGGTGATCCTCGCGGCAAGCCTACTGCACGCAGCAGAAGGGCGATGGTGGAGCTTGATGCTCCAGGTACACGATGAGGCCTCCCTCATCTGGACGGACTTCGAGAGCCTCTTCCGCTCAGAGTTCGTCCCAGACACCCTCCGAGCGGTGCGCATTCAGGAGCTTCTTCAGCTGCGGCAGGGCAGCTTGACGGTCGCCCAGTACGCGGCGAGGTTCACCGACCTTTCTCGCTACTCGACAGACATGGTACGGGACCCCTTCTTCTGGGCCCGGACCTTCGAGTAGGGTTTGAGACACGAGATCAGGGCATCACTGATCTCCCTCAGCATCCCGACCCAGGCAGGAGTGCTAGAGCGAGCCCTTCTGATCGAGAGCTTCCTGGCTGAGTCCACAGCGAGACCTACCACAGGGCGGCAGATATCGGAGTCTTCGGCAGCAGGTAGCCGACGGATGACTCAGGGTTCCAGGCAGACCAGGCCTTCCGGCAGACGACCTCGGGACACTGGCTCAGCGGTGCGGGGCACACAGCGCGGAGCCAGCCTTCCGAGAGGCAGACCGTGCTACGAGTGCGACGGGCAGGGCCACATGGCTCGTGACTGGCCGACCCGTCGTACCGAGGGGCAGCAGACGGTGGAGGGACCACCCAGGCAGAGGCAGAGGGTCAAACGTGGCGGTCCGCAGGGAGGAGGCGGACAAGCCAGAGGAGCTGGCTGGGCAGCTGGTGGTGGGCGACGCTTTGAGGCTCTGCCACCACCACCACCAGGAGGCCCGCCCCGACCACAGGGAGCTGGCGGGCAGAGACAGGCGCAGCTCCAGGCAGCAGAGGCCTACGACCACGGTGTTCCAGAGATGATTCGAGGTACGATCTGTGTCTATTACACCCTTGCTGCAGTTCTTATAGACACAGGAGCGAGTCACTCTTTCATAGCCACTGCCCTTGTCCGGAGCTCGGAGATTCCGACAGAGCCGTTGGCTCGATCCTTACGGCTAGAGACTCCTACGGGAGCAGACTCGACGATTACGCACTGGTTCCGGCAGTGTGAGCTTACTCTAGGAGGCGATAGCTTCGGCTGGGATCTTCTTGTAGTGGCGTCGAGGCCTTACGACGTCATCTTGGGCATGGATTGGTTATCTACGGTCCATGCACAGATTGACTGCATTAGGCGCAAGGTGCGATGTGTGCGCACCGACGGGAGCAGGTTCACCTTCACTGGCGAGAAGGGAGACTTAGCATCACAGGATGGACTCATGCAGAGGAGAGGTCAGCCCATCACTCAACAGTTGGCTAGCCTCATCCTTGGAGCAGTTGACGTGCAGAGTCCAAGTTTTCCTGCAGTGGTGGATCAGTATGCGGACATCTTCCCCGACGACGTTCCAGGGCTACCTCCTCACAGAGAGGTAGAATTTTATATTGATCTGTACCCCGGGACAACCCCGATATCCACTCCAGCATATCGGATGGCCCCCGCCGAGCTTCGAGAGCTACGGGTACAGTTGGAGGACTTGCAGGGCAAGGGGTTCATCCGACCCAGTGTTTCACCCTGGGCTTCCCCGATTTTGTTCGCCAAGAAGGCGGACGGGAGCTTGCGACTGTGTGTCGATTATCGTCGCCTGAACCAAGTGACAGTGAGGAACAAGTATCCGCTACCGAGGATTGATGATCTCTTCGACCAGCTCAAGGGAGCACAGTGGTTCTCGAAGATAGACCTCAGGTCAGGCTATCATCAGCTCAGAGTTCGAGACGAGGATGTGCAGAAGACGGACTTCAGGTGTCGGTATGGACACTATGAGTTCTTGGTTATTCCTTTCGGCGTAACCAATGATCCAGCAGTGTTCATGAGCCTCATGAACATGATATTCCATCCATACCTCGATCGATTTGTCATGGTCTTCATCGACGACATTTTGGTGTACTCGACGACGGAGGAGGATCACGCCTACCACCTGCGGGTTGTACTAGACACACTCCGAGAGAACCAGCTTTATGGAAAGCTCTCGAAGTGCCAGTTCTGGTTATGTGAGGTCCACCTCTTGGGGCACGTCATTTCTGAGGCAGGAGTTGCAGTGGATCCCGTGAAGATCGAGGCAGTGCTAGCTTGGGAGCCACCCAAGAGCGTGACAGAGGTGCGGAGTTTCTTGGGCCTAGCCGGATACTATCAAAGATTTGTGCCAGACTTCTCCAAAGTTGCAGCCCCACTCTCAGCATTGACGAAGAAGGGGAAGCCCTTCGTGTGGTTAGACAGATGTCAGCAGAGCTTCCAGGAGCTGAGACAGAGGTTGACCAGTGCACCTATCTTGAGGTTTCCTGAGGAGGGAGTTGGATACGTAGTCTACTGCGATGCATCAGGGACCGGACTCGGGTGTGTCCTAATGCAGTAGAGGGCCGTTATTGCCTATGGATCACGTCAGCTAAGGCCTCATGAGCAGAACTATGCTACTCATGAACTAGAGTTAGCAGCAGTGGTCTTCGCCCTGAAGACATGGCGGCACTATCTGATGGGTGAGCGCTTTACAGTCTTTTCTGACCATCAGAGTCTCAGGTACGTCTTCTCTCAGAAGGACCTGAACCTGAGACAGCGGCGATGTCTTGAGTTCCTCCAGGACTATGAATTTGAGATAGTCTATACTCCTGGGAAGGGGAACGTAGTAGCTGATGCCCTCAGTAGGAGGACGGGAATCCAGCTACTTGAGGAGGCGACATAGAAGCTAGCCACTTTGCAGATATCCTTTGTGGATAGAGACGAAGCAGCCTTCCTTCAGTCTCTCACCGTCTCTCCCCCACTTCTACAGAGGGTCAGAGAGGCTCAGCGTGGGGATGCTGACTGTGAGACACAGCGTGCACAGATATCCTCGGGACATGCACCTGATGGTTTCTCCCTTGAAGCAGAGCACGATGTCCTTTTCAGAGGACGTACCTTGGTACCAGTTTCTTTACGAGAGGAGGTGCTGAGAGAGTTTCACACTTCTCCTCTGGCGGTACATCCTGGAGTGGCGAAGATGTACCAGGATCTCAGACGACAGCACTGGTGGCCGGGCATGAAGAAGGCTGTGGCAGAGTTCGTTTCATGGTGCCTCACCTGCCAGCAGGTGAAGGCAGAGCATCAGGTACCAGCAGGCTTGGTACAGCCCTTGGAGGTCCCAGAGTGGAAGTGGGATGACATATCTATGGACTTCGTGACTGGACTTCCATGCACTTCCAGAGGTCACAACTCCATTTGGGTGATTGTTGACCGACTCACCAAGTCGGAACACTTCTTACCCATCCGAGAGCAGGGCTCAGTGGAGATCTTGGGGCGTCTCTACGTTCAGGAGATTGTACGGCTTCACGGTGTGCCATCGACTATCATCTCCGATCGGGACACTCTCTTTACTTCCCGGCTTTGGAAGGGGTTGCAGGAGGTGTTCGGGACGCGGCTACGTCTGAGCACCACCTTTCACCCTCAGACGGATGGTCAGACGGAGAGGACCATTCAGACTCTCGAGGACATGCTCCGCGCATGTGTCCTTGACTTTGGTCGCAGCTGGGAGGACCACCTACCCTTGGTGGAGTTCGCGTACAACAACAGCTACCACTCCACCATCGGGATGACACCATACGAGGCGTTGTACGACAGGCCTTGCAGATCTCCTTTGTGCTGTACAGACCCTGGGGAGTCAACACTCGTGGGACCAGAGACGGTCCGGGCCACGACAGAGAAGGTCTAGGTCATCCAGGAACGAATGAGGACAGCTCAGAGCCGGCAGAAGTCATATGCTCACAGGAGGTGGAGACCACTAGAGTTCGAGGATGGCGACCACGTCTTCTGGCGGGTCTCACCTCGACGTGGTTTGCAGAGGTTTGGCCGAGGCGGTAAGTTGTCTCCGCGCTTCATCGGGCCTTTCCAGGTCCTCTGCAGGGTTGGCGAGGTGTCTTATCACCTGGCTCTGCCACCTCAGTTGCACCGGGTGCACGACGTCTTCCATGTATCCCAGCTGAGGAGATACGTGCACGACTCGACGCACATCATTGACTATGGGGAGCTAGACGTGGATGATGGGGCGACTTTTGCGGAGGTCCCGGTGGAGATAGAGGATCGAAAGGAGCGGGTCCTACGTGGGCGATCGATTCCTCTTGTGCGCATCAGATGGCAGCACGGGAATCTCCAGGAGAGCACATGAGAACGGGAGGCTCAGATGCGTGCTCAGTACCCACATTTGTTTCCCTAGTTTTTGATGTATCTTTACGGGGACGTAAAGACCTGAGGTGGGAGTAATGTAAAGACCCATAAATTTCAAGGAAATTTGTTTCTTAATTTTCTTTGGAATTTTACAAGAACGCAGTTTCTGACGGTACCTGATTCCGAGGCCCGGTGTGCCCGGAATCATTTTCCGAAGTTTGGCTCGGGTACGTTCAGTGAACGGACGAGCGAGTTTTTCTAACATTTGAACCGGTGCCCAGAATCGAATTCTGAGGGCACCGATGAAATCGCAGCGCCGGTATTCTCCTAGAAACGCCTCTTCCGGAGTTGCGTTTGTTCGGGTGTGGTTTTTAATTTTCGGGCTTAAAGTTAAGAAATAAAATAATTTTACGACAACTTTATTTTATTTCACTTAAGCCACTTGGAAGCCACTTGAAGCCACTTAAAGGCGGCTTGAACTGAGTTGAACCGGATAGGATACTATCCAAAAATATCCTACCCTCTTGGTAGGATATTTGTGAGGTGGGGCCCGCACGAGCCCTGTCGTTTCTTTCCGCTAAGTAACGCACCCGCGAAAACCCGTCATTATGAAAGTCAACTGACGTGTTTCTTAATTTCTTAACAGACCATTTAATTGGGCGGTTTATTTCATGAATTAAATGAGCTTTAACTTTCGTTGAATTAATTCAACAAATTGATGGGTCGTTACTTACCCGTTTTCGTTTGTTGGCATAATAATAAAATAAGACCAACCTATCTTTTTGGAGGATTACCGGTTGAGAGAGGATCCTTGAACCTTCAACCTCCTTTGCGAAGAACGCGAAGAACGCGAAGAACACGAAGAACGCGAAGAACGCCGTCATCCACGGAAATCGACGACGCTCCAATCCGAGAAGTTCTTCCCCGCCCCGATCTCCGATCACAAACCGTTTGAGGTGAGTGATTTCGGGTTTCTTCTAAAAGTTCTTTTTGGTTTAAAACGAAACACAGATTTAATTATTTATAATTTAAATCTGTTGTTCTTGGTCCGTTGAGTTCGCCGACTCAACTCCGGATTCCGCGACGACGCGATGCCTTCCCGCGACGACGCGACGATCCCCCTCTTCCGCGACGAGCAATTCTGCGAAGAACGCTCACGCGCGACAACTACGAGGTAGGGGTTGTTGTGAGTTTATTCCTTTTCCCATGATCGTTCTTTTCCTTTTTAAAAGTAAAGAATCGGAAAAATAAGAACAATTTTATTCCATTAAAATTGTAGAATTCATATGTTGAATTTGTTCCTCCCGTTGTTTATCTCTAACGCGGAGGGTGCGGGCCAAACGAACACGGCCCGACGACCCTCCGCCGTTCTTCGTTTTTGTGCGGATTTGACAGTCGACGATGGAACATGCCGCAACGGATGTTTGACGATCCCGCAGTGAAGAACGAGTCCCGGGAGGAGCATCGGCGCAGACGGGAAGAAAAAAGGGCCACCGGAGCGACTCCGGCGGCGCCCGGCGCGCCGCCGGACGAGGCCGCCGCGGCACCGACCGCGGCGGCGGTGCTCGCGGGACGCGGCTGAAGCCGCGTCCGGTGCCAGGAGACGTCCCGCGGGTGTCACGCGGGGGCGGAGACACCCCCCGCGTCACCCGGGACACGACTTCAGCCGCGTCCGGTTGCCTGGCCAACACCCCGCGGGTGCCGCGGGGGTGTCACGCGGGGCGGCGGCTCCCCCCACGTCGGCCACTCGGCCGAGCCGGGCCGGGCCGGCCGAGCCAGACCGGTCCGACCGGGTTGGACCGGGTGGACCCGGTGCGGACCGGGGTGACCCGGTTCGGACCGGGGGGACCCGGTTCGGCCGACCCAGGGGGGGTCGGGCCGGGTCGGCCCGGGCGCGTACCCCCCCGTCTTCGGACGGTATTCGTTCAAACGCCCGTAACTTGAGCTAAGGGCCTCCAAACGACTCGCCGTCAGCGGCAACGCGATCCTTGGATCGATACGGTCGTTTTGGTATATCACACTCAAGGTTTCAGAATACTTTGGGTTCGGCCGGGTTGGTTCGTACACGAAACCAACCGGGCCCTCGGAGCGGAAACGCTCATATCTTGAGCCACAGACGTCCGATTGACGTGCCGTCAACTTTTTTGAATTCCTCTAAGTGAGACGGATCTTTTGGCATACTCTGCCCGAGGGTTGGACGCAGGTGGAGTGTGGTCGGGTTGGTTTTGCCTTAAAAACCAACCGGGCCCCTGGGACGAAAATGCCAATAACTCTCAGACCGGGCGTCCGATTGACGCGCCGTCTGCGACGTTGAGTTCCTGTTGACGATACGGAACTTTTAGATACATCAACTTCGGACTTTGTGTCAGTTGATGTATCAGCCTCTCAGCTCGTGGAGCAGACCCTCCTGAACGAGCTTGCTGTGTGCGGGAACCCTAGTGCTGGCTGCGACTGCTACTTCGACAGCGATGACTGTGCAGAGATCCTCCGTGGACTCCGACGACGACCGTGCAGAGATCCTCAATGGACTGCGGCGACGACTGTGCAGAGATCCTCAGTGGACTGCGACGACTACTGCACTCAGCGATCCTACGTGGATCAGTGCTACAGGTCCTATGTGGGCCCGGTCCTGTGTGGGCCCGATCCTGTGTGGGTCCGATCCTGTGTGGGTCCGCGCTCAACGGTTCTGTGTGAGCCAGCGCCTACAGGTCCTGTGTGGGCCCGATCCTGTGTGGGTCACTGCGGGGGTTAGTTACCTATCGATCCTTCGTGGGTCCGACGACTTAGATGGATCAGTGATCATCTTTATCGTCATCCGAAGAAGTATACCTGTGTGAGCTGAATCTTGTGTTACTCTCCTTTGTGGATTGTGTTGAGCTATCCTGTGTGGATTTACTATTTACTCTCCTTTGTGGATTGTGTTGTGCTATCCTGTGTGGGTATACGTTTGATTTCCTGTGTGGACTGGGTTGTGCTTATGCTCGGACGTTGGAGCCGAACAGGAATTGATGACTTAGGTATATGTATGGGCATATACCTGAGCCGTGTCAGATGTTACTTCATGATTGTATCTATCCTTTGTGGATTATCCTTTGTGGATTTTGGGAGACCTTCGGGGGTCTCGGGGTCCCTACTAAGTAGCTTATACTCACCCCTTCACGGGCTATGCCCGCACTACGTTGTGTTGGTTGCAGACGACGGACAGCGCTGATCGTGGTGGAGGCGTGCGGAGCAGGACGGTACCTGGAGGTGGACCACAGGGCGGGACGTACCCGGAGCGGTCAGGTGGACCCGAGGAGTAGTTGAGGCTATCTGTACCCACCCTTCAGGTGGGACTTCCAGAGGACGGCTCGACGCTGCAGTTTTTCCTTTCAGTTGCTGTTTTTCCTTTCAGTTGTACTTTACAGTTGGGCTTTTATTTCCGGCCCCTTTTACCTTCCGCACAGCTTGTACCGTTTTTACTTAGTGTTTGCTTTTCCGCTTGCTTACTCTGTGGTGCTTGTTTACTTTTCAAAGGCAATGGCTTCCCTTTTTGTTGGGATTTACGCCTTGGTGCTAGTCGCCAGCCCCTGGCCTATGGAAGGCGGGCTTGGGGTTGTCACGACACGGACCTCGAGGGCGGGTCGTGACACTTTACTAAAAAACTGAATGCTTATTACCTAATAAATAGTCAATAAATTTTAAATGAGTATTAATTTTATATATATTTCATAATATGATTAATTCTATTTATAATTTCTAATTTAATGGCTAGGTTATAACTATAACATTTAAATAATAATATTTTATGGTTTGTTTAAGCTCGGTGTTGCATGTTGTATAAGATATCGAACATAATATTATTTTAAAATATTAGAATATTAAATTATCCCCTTTTAATAAATTTAATCCCCACAATTTGAACATGACATCAATAATCAAGGGTTTGAAAATTAAAAATACCTTTTTTGAAATCCCACATCGTAAAAAGGGTTAATAAAACTTCTTCTTGAAAAGAGGGAAAGAGAAATATGAAGGTTATCTAGAATAACAAATAACTAGGTTTCCTAATATAATAACCTTAATGGGGAGCAGAAATATGAACACGGTGTAAAATTAATGTCCAAATAAGGATAGAGAGTGAAAAATAACATTGATAACAATAAAGTAAATAATCATGAGAAAGTTAATGACCAAAACACTGTAAATGAAAGAGATGTGAGAAATGTCATCAATTAATAAAAAATAAAGTTAATAGGATTACATTTTTTTCAATATCCTTTTCCTATAGTTAAGTATTTACTTTACCATCTATAATAATAACATAATGAAATATACTTCCTTGAAAAGTTGAATTTCATCCTTTATAATCAATATCCACAACAATCTCATTTTTTTCTCCAAACGATGGGTATTCAAGGTGAATTTTTCAAGCATAAATCACTGAAATAAACTTATAATAGATTATATAATCCACAAAGGGTAAAAATATATTACTACTATTTTTATACATTAAACAAAACTAATTTTTTTAGAAAAAGATAAGATAATTCCCAAAATGAACAAACCTTCAAATGAAGAAATAAAAAATTGACCACCAAAGTATCAAAAATAACACCCAATGTTCATATTACATCATTTGATACACAACTAACCTTATAATTATTCAAAATATTCTCGACCGAGTTTGAAACCCAAAAATCAGAAGGATTTGATCACATATTCTTCCAAAATTAATTTAACATTTATCCCCCATAAATATTAGTCACTCTTAAAGTCATAAACAAAAAAATGTATATTTTCTAATCATATAATCTCTAAAATATGCTAATAATTTCAATAAATAACCTGAATCACCATAAATACAAAATAAAATCATAAATACATACAAAAGATAATTCAATCTTTATTCCTAAAATAAAAGCCCATCTTATCCAAATTATTTCCATTTACCTTAATCATATAATGATCCCAAATAAATGGTGAACTTATTATGAAATAACATTAATCACTTAGTCACCAAATAAACTTTCAATCCCATGGTTATCTATAAAAAATATGCTCTAAAAATTAATAAACCTTTAATCCCAACTATCCATAATTACCTCAACACCAAAGATCATGTTAACCCTAAAGTTTATAAATATTTTTCAACTTATGTCTAAAAAATAAAAGAGCATTCTTCCTCAAATAACCATTTATTAAAGCACAAGTTAATCATAAGGGTTACATAAACATAAAAAATATATTAAGACTCAAAAAAATTTCTCCAAGGTTCTCCTATAACATAAAAAATCAAAAAAGTGTTAATTATTATAAGCTTATGATCATCATTAAATATACCCATACATCATAATTTTTGTATCCTTATATTTAGACACCCTAATCATTCAATATTATTTATAATCCTTTAACCTTGGTTTTCCATCTTATTACTTAATACTTCATATAAATAAAAATATGAATCATGTCCTAATATTCAATAATATCAAAACTTAATCCAAAATATAATCCATACCTTTAATATTTTATTTATAGTTTCCTCGTATTCAACTATAATGGAATTTGGTATTTCTAAACATTTATCTTCTTGGTCTTTCTAATCTTTTTCTTGACCATTACCCCTATAAAATTTATTTTCATAATTTCCTCACTCCCTATATTTTAAAAATTTAATTGATACCTTGGAAATTTTTTATTCCCCTTCATGGTGTTAACTGAACTCTTCCTTTTACTTGGAAGATTATTGATTTATGACCTCTTTTACCACATACAAAATATCTTCCCATTCTTTTAAGAAATTTCCCCAGAAACTTATTACCACATTATTAACACTTAGGACATTTAATATTTTTACCTTTTTGATCTTTAACACCTGAAATTACATGAAACTTTATTTCTCTCTTATTTGATTCGTTAGAAAACTCACCTAGGTTCAGGTTATTAATAATAACTCATAAAATCTAGTTAAGAATAACCACAAGTATTTTCACTACATATCCCATTACATTCGGTTAATAATTCATAAAACCACCACATTGTTCTTCACATATATTATTAGTTGATTTCATTATGGTTCCAGACATTTACTAAACAAAAATGGTTAGTGTGAACATATCAAAAAATCATAATAAAACATCTTATGAGGAAGATAAACACTAAGATATCCTTAACCATGTCATCCTATATTCAAATATTTATATTTATCAAAAATGACTACAATTATTCCTAATATACTATCCTTTGTGGTTGTAGATGAATTTTAACTTATGATCAAATAACATCCCAACCTCTAAGGTTATCTAAACCTTTCCTCTAATACCAACTTTAAGGACCCATGATTAAATAATCTATAAAGTGAATCTTTAAAAAAGAATTCACTTTCTTTAACCTAGATGATCATTTAGGTTTATAGTTTTAGAGAATTAGGTTATAAATCTTATATAAAAAATCCATACATTACAAGTTAGAAACTTCCTCATAGTATCCATCTTTTCCACAATACAAAACTTTTAAAATAAAAACTGTTTTATTTTCATGAAAAATCTTTATGATTTCCAAATTAATTTATTCATTGTTCCTGATCATCCTTAAAACCTATGAAAAACATTTAAAAAAATGGGATGAGCACAAAAATCTTAGTAAGGGATATATAAAAATAAATAATGAAACCCATTAGTCCATTTTAAAACCATGAGTTTATAAAAGAGTGTTTTCCTTTAAAACAATATATTTTGAGCTCTATAATAATTTACCTACTCATGAATTTATTTTTAATGTCAAAATTTTTTCATAAAACAATTTATAAGAAAACGTAATGGAAAAATAATAATCATGAGGGTTTATTAGAAAACATGAGAACCCATGAAATCCTTATTCTAAAAAAACAGACCTTTTCACCCTAAAAGGGAATAATCATTCCTTTAAAACAAAATATCACTAGATTACCTTTTGAAATAAAAAAAATCCATGAAAAATAATTAGAAATTATATAAAATTCATGTATGTTCCTTGGGACATCATCTTCATATAACCCTTACAAGAACCTTTATAATAATCCTTATAATTGTAATAACAAATACATCAACTTCCAACATAATTCTACAGAGAACATAATTGTTACCCAATACATTAGAGAGATATACCAGGATCACCAGATCATAAAAAAAACAAGGACTATAACATGAATGAAAAAAAAATAACTTTCATTTACCTAGTCAAACTCATGAAAATATCTTTTTTAACCCATAATTAATTTTTTTTCAGATATTGTTATATCCCTTTACTTTAAAACCCATTTTAAAAAATTAAAAATACCTAAAAAAAGGAAGGAGGGGTTTTAATTGAAAAAAATGGAATATTATAAATAAATCTAAACATCATATAATTTTTATGGAAGTGGGATAAAATATATTGACATCATATATATTAAAATACAATATTCCTTCTTCCTTTTATAAAGAAAGTCAAAATGTTTCATATAAAATACATAAAAAAATCCCTTTTGAAAACCTTTGAAAGAAAGTTAAAAGAGGAATAAAATATAATTTATAATTAATTTATGTCTATATAAATATATCCATAAAATAAGTTTAAGTAAATAGACATGGAAGAAAACAATTTAGAAAATAAATCTTTAAAACATTTAAAAATAGGGTTTTTAAGGCAAAGTGTACATTACCTTGAGTGAATCATCACATAAATTATTTATCTTCCTAAATAATGATTAAGAACCATTTTAAAGTTTATTAATAATTTTATTTTATCTATTACCATGTTATATACAATTACACAATCAATTTATTTCACGTTGGATGTTTTGAGGATATTTGACTCTTATGTCAAGTTGATTATGGTCAAAGAGTTCATTATGCCATTATCTCAAAAATAATAATCTTGAAATAATTATCATTTTTATACATAAATTATAATTTTTAAACCAACCATGAATGATGGTTATAAAAAATGAACTATGTTACAATCATGGAGAAGGTAAGACGTACGTACGCATGAGTAACATTTCCTTTTTTCAATAAACAAGATATAACAAAGGTAAATATTATTTTATCTTTATATAATGATAATTATATCATAAATATAATACTATTTATTTAAGTATACTTATATATAATATCTATGTGATGTGGTTATGAAAAATGAATCACATCACTTCATGGAGGTGGTAATTCACATGAACGCATGAATGACATTATCATTTTTCAATGGATGGAAAGGTAATAAAATAGATGATATATTATATTTACAGAATGAAAATTATGTCATGAATATATATCAAATACATCATTATAAACATCCATGAGAGGTGATGGTGGAAAATGAAACACATCTCTTTATGGAGGTGGCAGTCCACATGCACTCACAAACAATGTTTTCATTCCCCATAGGATAGAGAATGAGATGAAAAAGGATTATACCATAGTCATAATAAAATTAAAAAATAGATTAGATAATGATGTTATTATATCATCATATTTTAATAATATTTTAAGGTGGTATAATAAAAAATAAATTAAAAGAGTCCAGGTTAGATGATTACCTCTTCTTTGATAAACCTACTTTAGATATCTTCTTAAGGACCCTTGGAATGGTCTTTCAAGAATACCAAAACCTCTAATTACTGGCTAGGGAACTTTTAATAGAATTAATTAAGGGTTTTTAGCTATATGACACATTTTGGTATAAATAAAAGATATAAGGGGTGTCTTTTTATAATGGAGGGGAGGTTCATTCTTGGAATTTATTAAATTATTAAATTAATATAAATTAATATTCATGTTAAAGTTTCTCAAAATTGATATAATTAGAATATATTCTGATAATGAGTTTAAATAATCTCTTATAATAAAATTTGGACATGTCAAGGTGATTTTTTCACCCTTATCTCTTTGTTTTAACCCCTGTTAACCCTTTTGACAACTACCATGATATCCGTGTTTTTTAATCTCTAAGGGTCAATAAAGTTACTATAAAAGGAAAAGTGACCCATAAATGAAAAAATTTTATATTTTAAAACATATCTCATTTACTAGTGTTAATATAGGTTTATTATGAATTTTAAACCATTAAATAAAATATTGTTTATTATAAAATATCCTTAATTCCATTTTTAGAGATACATGAAATATTATAATATAACATGTGTCAAAATCTTGTCAAATGCTTCCAAAATGACATGTATTATAAGATAATAAGGATATTATCTTAATTTAATCATAAAATAAAATTTAGATAAGTTTATATATCATTTTAAACCTTATCATTTGGTTTAACCCCTCAGTTAACCAATGCTACCCTTAATTATGGTAATTATTTTTTCAATATCAATGGGTTATAATGTTACTTAAAAATAATTTTGACTCATAAATGGACAAGGTATGAAATTTAAGATCATTTATAATACTAATTTTCCTCTAGAAACATTTTTATGATTTTAAAATAATTTAATAATATATTAATTAACATAAAATATTATTAATGTCATTTTGATACTATTAATTTAGTTTGGCTTTAAATACAAGTAATTAGTAACATATTTAAAATATAAACCTTTTAAACATCCCATAATATGTTATATTGATCAATAATTTTTTTTACACACTATGAATCACCAATAAAATATTACTTTTAATAGTTTTTAAATCATTTACTTGATTTTTTTGCTATTTTCACAAGCACTACGTCGACATTGCATAAGCATTTAAGGAAATTATTTAATCACTAAAAATTAAAAATAAATTACCATGATAAAAAATAATAATTTATATATAAAATAATAATTTATAACCAAACATAAGTTTTTTATATATTTCACAAAATATTAAAAATATTAAAAGTAAGAGAGTGGCATTTTTAACTTTATCCTTTACTTAACATATTATAAATGTCAAAATCAAAGATAAATGGAGAAAAGGACATATTTTATATTTTTTATGATTATGGATGAAATAGACTCATCCAATAAAAATAAGGAAAGTATTTCAATAAATTTTAGGCCTTATCACATTAGTTTTAACCCTAATTAACCCATTTTACTTTTATTATGGTAATGGAAATTTATTGTGGTTACTATTCATATTGATCAAAAATTAAGTTGAAATTATTAAATAATATTAATTATTATGATTTATAATATGTAATCTATTTTATTAAATTCAATTCACATTAGTGGTATAATTTAATTTAAAATTAATCTCACAAAACATGACGAAAATTCATTTTCCAGAAAAATGATTTTTTAAGTATAATAATATTTTTATGTCAGGTTTAAGTATAATGTTGATTCCAATAAAATTTATTGGATTATGTTTAATAAAAATTAACTAATTAAATTTTAAAACTATACTAAAATTTTACGTGACTTTGTAAGTACTTGAAAAAAATATTGTTTTAAAAAAATAAGTATTTTTAAATTGAAAAATAAAAAATTTTAGAAAATTCCTAAAACTTTACCCTGAGATAATTTTGATATTATGGTTTCAAAAATTAAGTTCATTTTATATAATATATTTTTTATAAGTGTAATAAATTAAATATAATATTTTCTCATAAAAATCAATAAGAATCATTTTTGAAGGAAACATATTTTTGAATCATAATATGAATTTAGTAAAAAATTTAATAATTATTTCCTAAGAATTAATAAATATATTTTTATTGAGTAGGAGATTTATATATATTTTATAATATGGTTAATACTATTCTTACCTTCCAATTTAACAGTTAGGTTATAACATTAACATTTAAATAATAATATTTCATGGTTTATTTAAGCTCGGTGCTGCGTGTTGTATACACTATCAAACATAATGTTATCTTAAAATATTAAGATACTAAAAAATACATACATATATTCATTTAATACTGGAATATCACTAATCTGAAAAAATTCTCTCCTTTTAACAATATGAGCAATGTAAAATTCATTTCCATCTTTAATCGGTTTCTTAGTTTCATGATATGTTATCATAGGTATAAAATCATTCATATATACAAATTAAAACTGAATCTAAAAATTGAATATAACTTCATTATAATTACAATCTATATTATCATGATAAACTAAAAACCAATCCATTTCTATAATAACATCAAACTTTATTAAGGCCAAGAAAACAAGATTTATAAGAAAAACTATTCCACAAATAACTACAATAAGATTCCTATAAATATTTTTTATCTTAATACTTCCTCCATGAGTTTTTTACAAAAGTTATTTCTCCATTTATTAAGGTAATATTTCTATTTTACATAAAAATTTACCAAAAATAAAATAATTCATAGATCCCAAGTCAAACAAGACTATGGAATAATATGAGTAAATAAGTAATGCACATGCAACCACTTTATTCGATGGTACTGTATTTTCCAAGGTAGTCATGAATTTTACACACCATTTTTCTTTCAATCTTTATGATACCCATCATTTATGATTTTCATCTGAAACACTTCAACATAATGACCCATCTAATTATATTCAAAACACCTCACTACCTACTTATCATAATTGGTTTAACCATTACCATGATTCTTCTCCTTTAAATCATGATCTAGATGTCCTGAAATTCTACATAGATAAAACTTTCCAAAGTTCATAATACATTAAGTAGGATGATTCTTACCACACTTATCAAAATAGGGATCTTAGACCTATTAACTTTATATTTCTTCGACGGATGCTTTCCCATTGCTTTCCACCTCAACCACTTCTTATCTTTATTATTGTAAAAGTAAAAAAAATCCTTCTCGACCTTCTCAATACTTCATATGACTTTATAATAGCTTTTAAATTCACCAGAGTCCAAATATATTCACAAAATTGGTTTCAATTGTGAGTAAAACATGTCAATTTTACTATCATAGTCAAGAATAAAATTTTGTGCATGTCTATACAATCTAGTAAAGTTAGCTTCATAGGTCGCAACATAAACCTATTTTTTATCAGTTCCAAAAATTTCCTTTCCATTCTAAGTCAAAAAATATTATTAAAATACTTCTCAAGGAAAATATCCTTAAATACTATCCACTCTATAGAATCAATCCATCTTTTTTCCTTGATATTCTTAACCAATGACCAACATTGCTCGAATTATCCTCCAAAATGATAAATGGAAATAATTATATTATGATGTTTATAACAACCTGAAACTTCGAATATCTTTTTTATATAATTGATATATCCTTTAACTACCATTGGGTTTGAGGTTATACCAAATTTTAGAGGGCGTTATTTCATGAAATGATCTACTATATGTACATTCCTCTACAAAGAGTTTGGTCACTCTCTAGCATGGGGAACACCATTAAGAACCCACATCAACCAAGTTAACATTATTAAAAACCACTCCATCCCAATTAAAAACATTCTAGGTTGATGATCTGGAAGGATATTATCCTCCTGATTCCTTTCAGCTTCATTCACCGTGTTTCCCCTATTGAAAACCATTCTAAAATAGAAACCATTTAGATGAAGCAATATGGAAACCCTAAAATTTTTATTATGGTAATATAATCCATAGATTATAATCCTTTAAATTTCTTTTATTAATAACATCCTAACCTATAAAGTTATCTAAACCTTACTTTTATACTAACTATAACAACCCATACCTTAATAAACCAATAATTACGATTTTAGCAACAAGGATTGAATTTTATTATATTCCCATGATCTTTTAGGTTTAGAGTTTTATATAATTATGAAAAATCTTTCATATCAAACCCTTAAAAAAAACCAGACACTTCCACTTAATGTCCATTTTCCCCAAAAAACAAGATTTTTAAATTTAAACTCCTTTTTTCATTCAAAACATCTTCACTTATTTTAAGATGAATCCCTACATGGAAATATAGACCTTGATATAGTTCCTAATAATCATTAAGAATTATGAAATTTTTTTGAAAACATTGGATAAACACAAAAATATTAGTAAGGGATAAAAAAATAAACATGTTAGTCCATTTTGAAAATCATAAAATTCTATAGAAAATTTACCTTTTATATAATTAAATTTATCCTCCAAATAATCATTTACTTACTCAAGAAATAAACTTCACTTACAATTTTTTTTTCCTAAAAAATATAATAATAAATCTTAAAATAAAAATAATAATCATGAGGGTTTCCTGTAAAACATGATTACTCATGAAAATATTTTCTTGAAAAAAATACTTTTCACCCTGAAAATGGGTATAATATTTCCTTTAAACACAAGCTCATTAACTTAACTTATGAAATAAAAATACTTCCATGAAAAATAATTTTCAAGAATAGAAAATTTATATAGGTAAATTGGTAAATCATATTCATATAATACTTATAGTTAATATTATAATCACTCTTAAAAATGGAATAACCTACCAAGTTAATTCCAATATATATTCCATAGAGATCAAAATCACCACCCAATGCATTAGAGAGCTATATCAGGATAACCCATAATTATGAAAAATTTATAAGGACCATAAAATACATCAAATACATAAAATAAACAAATTATTCAATTTACATCATAAAATATCAAAAAATATTCCATTTAACACATATGCAGAAGCACCTTTGGGCTTCATAAAAAAACAAAGATAAAAAACATTTTTCTTTGAAAAATTTTAAAACAAAAAAATTCCCAAAATTACAGGAAATAATATATTATTTAAATAACCATAGAATTATTTATTAAAATATTTTTAAAGAATAAATATCACAAGGTTTTAAAAATACACTCATGACATAAATGTAAAAAAACCCCTTTTACACTTTTATAAAAAGTCAAAAATAATACATTTGGAAAATGGTAATAAGATTTATTTTAAAGACTTTATAAAGAAAGTAAATCATGATTTAAAATTACTTGGAAAATATATGTAATTATATTAATAATATTTATGAAATTTTTAATGAACATGTATATGGATGAAAAAGAGAAGAAAAACATTAAAACTTTTTAAATAAGGTTTTAAAGAAAAATCCCTTAACTCGAGTCTGAATCACCACGTACGTACTTTAACTCGTGTATAATAAACATATATAAATTATTTACTTGTTTAAGAAACTTTTTTAGGTTTATTACCTTATCAAAATACCTTTTATTTCATTTATTACCATGTCTTATGTAGTTACTAAATTAATTAATTTGATGTCAGACATTTTGAGGACATTCAATTCGTAATCTCAAAACAACTTCAGTAGGCTGAAAATGGTCAAAGGTTTCATGGTTCTATAATCTACATATTATTAATAATTAAATAAATATCATTTTTATACATTAAACATAATTTTATAACCATCTATAAAATGCATACATGAAAAACGAATCACATCGCTTCGTGGAGGTGGTAGTCCACAAGTACGCACGAGTAACATTATCATTTTCCAATGGATGGAAGGGTAAAAAGGAAAGTAATATAACATATTTAAATAATAAAAAATATTTAATAAATATCATATATATCCATTAAATCCATCATAATAATCATCCATGTGAGGCGGTGATGAAAAATGAAACACACCGCTTCATGGAGGTGGTAGTCCACACGTACGAATAAGCGATGTTTTAATTTCCCATAAGAAGGAAAATGATATGAAAAATAGTTGTAAGATGAGAATAATAACATTTTAGTATATTGGAGATATTTATGTTATTATATAATCATTTTTATGATAGTTTTTAATGTGGTAGAAGAATAAATATACAGGAAAGAACATGGTTAAGAGTTAGACCTCTTATTTATAAATCCACTTTTGGTTTACACCTTAATCCTTAAGGTTTGGGTTTTTTGGTGAGAAAAGAAACTCTAGGAAATTAGGAAGCGAGTTTAAATGTTATTTTTAGGGATTTTATAATATATAGTGCTCAATGTTTGTGAATAAGCGAGGAGAAGAGGCACCCTTTTATAAGTGAGGAGATTATCACTCATGTAATATTCTTAGGTTTTAAATACTATAAATTCCTTACTCATGGTAAATTGGAACTAAATATATAAAATTTAAAATATTAGGTGATAATTTTAGAAATAATATCATCCAATAATAATTATGATAATATTTTTTTACCATATCACTTAGTTTTTACCTTAATTAAACTATTTTACCCTTTACTGTGGTAACTAATTTTTACCATGGTAACTATTCATTATTGTAACTCCCCGAACCTAGTTACCCAGAGTCAGTGCATTATTACATAACATTGGCATGATCCAAAGAGATCAAGTCCCAAAATACCGATCAATTTAGTAGCCTTGGAAGTACTAGATACATACACAAGTTTTACATTACATTATGAAATGAAAAAGTAACATTGTGTCTCCTTTGAACACACCCATATCCCTTAGCCTATTCCTTTAGGTCAGTCATAATATAAATCTTCGAATCTAGGGAAAAATAAAACATAAGAAAGGGGTGAGCTCAGATGCTCATTAAGGATAAAAATATAGCAGAAACTATCATAAATAAGCATAAACATTTAAGGAAATGTATAAGACTAAAACACAAGCCTTTTAAACTTAAACTTCAGGATAATATAGAAAATATAAATCAAATAATTCCATTTACTTATTCACATAGATATTCTACTAGTCAAATAATCACATGTAATATCAATAGCTAATTTCATAATGATGGAATGCATAATATCAGACATCATAATCACATAGTCAAGGCCTCGTGCCAAGACTAAAAATAAAAGTTTTTGTCAAGGCCTTGTTCCAAGACACTAGTTTGTCTCATGAGACCTACCGATGCATCGAGGGATAATAGAGGGCCCCTCCCATCACTTACTACATCCAATTCATTACTTATATGAAAAGGTTGAAACATAACATAAACATTCATATTAAAAATAGCATACAAAATGTTAATAATTTAACTATAAACCATGAATGGTATAAAAATAGAACATCCATAGTCAAATATATCACAAAACCTTCAATATAATATGGAATATTGTATCATAATAAATCAAGTTAAAATAAGCATAAAATCCAACAAAGGATGTTGACATAGATGAAATCAATCTAAAAACTATTCGAGTTAAATATAACTTTCTAATTTGAAATTATTTAAAAGTAAAAAAAACATTTATTTTGAAAATATTATTATAAGATTGTAAGTGAATCTTATAATGTGTTATAATAGTGGAAAATAGCTACACCCACCATATAATTAAAAAAAACATTGTTTTCTTAATTTGTTGAAAAGGTCATGAAGTACCTTATTTGGAAAATGATGAAAAGACTACTTACAAAATATTTTATAAAAAGGAAAAAAAGGGTATAAATGAATTTAAATCACAGTCTAGGAAATAGTAAAAATTATTTTAAATACATTTTTAGGAAACACAAATGTGGATGATAAAGAGTTCCCAGTAGATATTAACGTATAAACAACCTCATATAATAAAGAGATTTTAAAATTAACCCTAACCTTGTACTTTTACTTAGTCTAGGGTACGTTAAACTCCTATATAATGGTTAAATAATTGTTATTAAATTATAAAATAACCACATATATAAATATTATATCATATATGATCATCTAATAATGCTTTTTTAATAATATTTCAGTAGTATCATTGTTTCGGGTGTTAACTAATTCATTTTCCTTCATATGTTTTGTTATGTAAGTCATGTGAATTATGGATAGGATGTATTTGATTCATATCCAAAATGATATTAAGTTCTTAAATATTATTTGTAATCATCAAATGAAAATTATTCTTGAATGGTTACGATGGGGAGCGAAATCTCATCGCGTCGTGGAGACGGTAAACCGTACGTACGCACGAGCGACAATATCATTCTATTGATGGTGAAATCGTATGTAATTGGATGGTATATTATATATAAATAATCATTAAAATTTTATATTTATTCTTTACATCAATTATACTCATTATTATACTCATCCAAATAATGAAGTGTTGAATAACAAACTACACCATGATGTGGAGATGGTAAGCCGTACGTACGCACATATGGTGAATTTGTCATTCATAGGATGGATAGAATAATGAATATGTTTTTACCATATTTATAATAATATCTCAGTATGTATAAGGTACTTAATTTATTATTTTAGTATGTAAACAACAAAGAAAGAGGAAGTGGAATAAGAAAAGAACTTTGAAATAGGTGATGAAATAATTACCTCTTCTTCGAGTACTTCCTTTTGATTTGAACAAAATGGATCCTTAGGTTGGATTTATGATCAAAATAAGGCTTATAGGTTTAATTTAGGGTAGTTTGGAGGATGTTTTATAAGGGTTTGGCTGAGCCAAATGGCTTTGGAGGTGTAAATTTGAGAGAAGGGAAAGTACCCTTTTATAAGAGAGATGAGGGGCACTTTAGAAAAATATTGAAATATTAATTTATTATAAAATAATTTTCAGTTTACAATAGATAAAAATGGATTTATTTCTAGGATAAGGTGGGTATGGGTCTAAATCCTCTCAACCAATAGGTTTTAGATAAGTTTAGGTCACTATATTAACCCTATCTTTTAGATTTAACATTTAGTTAAATAGTTCAACTTTTACCACGTCTTCTTGTATTTTTATATTACATGGTTAATATAGTTACTATAAAATACCAAGAGAAAATAAAGTGGTTAATTAATGACATATATAAAATTATATAAGTACTTTGGACGAATATTATATTTTTAGGAATATTATATCATTTAATAAAATAGTATTTGTTTTAAAAACTCATTTATGCCAATTTTGACACTATTTAGTATTTGTTTTTCGTAAAAGTCATAACGACTTAATTAATTCTAAAAAATACATTTAATAAACCCTAAAATGTCATATTAAACTAGAAAATTCGTGGATGGAATCAAAAGTTTCAATCTACATTTATTTTAATATTTATTACATCAATTATTTTAATCTTTCATTAATAAGGTAATTACTGTATCATCATTGTGGCATGAATAAATTTAATTATTAAATGTATAAAAATTATAAATAAAATACCATGATGTAGTAAATATTTTTATATTTTTAATGAATATTTATAGATGAATTTATCTTATGTATAACCCTATATTAAAAATGTTTTAGTTATTAAAATTTGAATTTAACACTTTTAACTCTTCTTTAAATAAAATATAATGAATGTTATAATATAATCCCAGTTGATCAAAAGGAAAATATTTTTGTCCTAAGGTTGATTTTGGTCGGAAAACACTTATCCAATAGAATTATGACATGTTTTGGGGTAATTATAATATTAATTTTACCTTTAATTACCTTATTTACTTTTAACCGTGGTAAATAAAATTCAAAAGTTACTATTCACCAAAAATTATTTTCATCCTATTGAACCAAATTTTAATTATTGAAGACAACCGTGTCTGTCAGATTTTTGAAATTCAATTAACAGAAAAGGTAAAATTACATTTTATGAAAATTTGCAAATGTGCCTAGAAGGTGGGTAAAAAACATTAAAAAGTATAATAAAATGTTATATATATAATCTTATTATAAAATGACTCCAATGAATTACATTATACTAATATAGGTATTATATATCTATTTTGACTTTAAAATAAATTTCAATTAAAAAATAATTATTTAATTAAAAAGTTGGTTTTAAATGATAATCCAGTGTTTTCATTATTCATCAAAAATTGAAAGTTTTTAGAAAAATACCAAAAATTCACCATAAGGTAATTTTGATATTCCGAATCTAAAAACGAAGTTCATTTTGAAAAATAAAATATCTAAAATTTCAAAAATTGGGTATTATTATTCATAAATACTTTTTAAACAACTATTTTGATTGGTCGTGGTGTGATAGAACTCGAAGTTACGTACAATGCAATCTATTGTATTATTCAAAAAGAAACGTACTGTGGAAGCTTGGGGCATTACATTCTTCCCTCATTCAAATAATTTCATCCTCAGAATTTCTAGAATACTAATGCATAAAAAGATTCGAGTGGTTCTTCATCATAAGTTCCTCAGGTTCCCCTGTTGCCTCTTCTATTTTATGGTTTCTCCAAAGAACTTTTACCAGACAAGTCATCTGGTTTCTCAACACTTGTTCTCTAGTATCAAGAATTCTGATAGGATCTTCACAATAAGACAGATCAGGTTCTAGTTCTATTTCTTCATAGGTGAGTACATGTTTTGGGTCAAGCATTTATTTTATCAACAGTGATATGTGGAACATATCATGAACTTTGGAGAGACATGGCGGCATAGCCAAATGGTAAGCTACAACTCCAATTCGTTCTAGAATTTTGAATGGTCCAATGTACCTGGGACTTAATTTACCCTTCTTAACGAATCGTATAACACCCTTCCATAGATATACCTTCAAGAAAACATGATCTCCTACTTGAAATTAAAAATTCTTCTTTCAGTCATCAGTAAAACTCTTTTGCCTACTTTTATCTGATTTCATGTGGGTTTGGATAATCTTCACCTTTTCCATTGTTTCCTCAACAAGTTTTGGGCCTGCAAGTTTTCTTTCACTAACATCATCCCAACAAGTTGGTGTGTGACATCTCTTTCTATATAATTCTTCATATGGTGTCGTCTGAATACTTTAATGGAAGCTATTATTATAGGAAAATTCTACCAGAGGTAAATAATGATTCCACATACCTTTAAACTCAAGTGAGCAAGATCTCAACATGTCTTTTAAGGTTTGAAAAGTCCGTTTTGATTTTCCATCAGTTTGAGGGTGGTAGGCAGTGCTCAAACGAAGTTTAGTATCTAGGGATTTATAAATACTTTCCAGAATCTTGATACAAAATGGGGATCACGATCAGAAAAAATTGATATGGTTACACCATGAAGTCTTAAAAATTCATTAATATATAGTCTTATTAAACATTCAAGTGGTAAATATTCTCTTATAGTAAGAAAATGTGATGACTTGGTAAGATGATCAACAATGACCCATATTGCATCATTTATTCTAGGAGTCTTTGGTATCATCATGAAAAATTCCATCATAATATCATTCCATTTCTACTCAGGTATGGGAAGAGGTTGCATGACTCCTCTAGGATGTTGTCTTCCAACCTTCACCTATTCACAAACAATACATATTGAAACATAATCATCAATCTCCCTCTTCATATTGTCCCACTAAAAATGTTCCTTCAAATCTCTATACATATTAGTGATATCGAGATGTATAGAGAAATTGGAGCTATGAACATCATCCAAAAATTCCCTTTTTAGATCAGGTATATCGGGAACACAAAGCCTCTTCCAAAATTTCAAAATTCCATCTTCATATAAGAATTCAATCAATCTCCCATCATTCAAAGCTTTAATTTTCTTTTGAAACTCCTCATCATCAATCTGAGAACTTTTTATCCTTTGTAGTAAATATAGTTTGGAAACAATTTGAAAAAGTATTAATGTTTCACATTCCATGATTATTCCCATATCCATCTTTACTAGATCCATGAAAATAGGATCCCTTTTAACTCTCATCTTGTTCAGAACTTCATGATCCTTTCTGCTCAAAACATCTTCCACTTTATTTGTCTTCCTCGGGTGGTAATGTATTGTGCAATCATAATCCTTGATTAGTTTGAGCCATCACCTTTGCCTCATGTTGAGTTCTTTCTGTGAGAAAATATACTTCAAACTCTTTTTATCAGTATATATCTCACATTTTTCACCATAGAGATAGTGTCTCCATATCTTCATAGAAAATATTACATCTGATAACTCAATATCAAGAGTATAATAGTTTTTTCATGAATTTTTATTTGTTGTAATGCATAGGAAATAACTATGTCATTCTGCATAAGGACACAACCAAGTCCTTTATTTGAAGCATCACTATAAATAACAAACCCATCATTCCCCAATGGTAGAGTCAAGATAGGATCATTGACTAATATTATCTTAAATTCTTCAAAACATTCTTCACACTCTCTTTCCAAACAAATTTAACCCCTTTACGTGTGATCTTAGTTAATGGGTTATCCAATTGGGTAAAATTATGGACAAAACGAAGATAATAACCATCTAAACCAATAAAACTGCGTACCTCAGTTATACTCGTCGGTGCTGAACATTCTTGGATTGCCCTTGTCTTAGAAGGATCAACAGAGACTCCATCTTTAGAGACTATATGGCCAAGAAAATAAATTTCCTGAAGCCATAATTCATACTTGCTAAACTTACCATATAATTCATTTCTTATAAGAGTCTTCAGGATAGTGTGCAAGTGATTTTCATGATCTTTGTAGCTTTTGGAGTATACCAATATATTATCAATAAATACCACCACAAAGTCATCAAGATATTCCTTGAAAAATCTATTCATTAGATCCATGAAAATAGAGGGTGCGTTAGTCAGTCCAAAAGGAATTACTGTAAACTCGTAATGCCCATACCTGGTTCGAAATGCTGTATTTGGAATGTCTTCCTTCTTTACGCACAACTAATGATACCCATATCAAAGTTCAATCATTTAAAAATATTGAGCTCCATGAAGTTGGTCAAATAAATCATCATTGTGATGCAGGGAATAATTTTTCTTTATTATTATAGCATTGATTTCCCTATAGTCAATGCAAAACCTCATAGATCCATCTTTATTCTTAACAAAAAAATAGGGGCTCCCCATGGAGAAACACTAGGGAGAACAAATCCTTTATTACTAAATTATTCTAGTTGTTTCTTTAGTTCCACTAATTCCACAGTGTCCATTCTATAAGGGTTCTTTGATATGGGCCTTAAACTTGGAATTAAGTCAATAGAAAACTAAATTTCCCATTCTAGAGGATGTCCAGGTAAATCCTCTGGAAACACATCAACAAATTCTTGAACAATAGGTATGTCCTCTATTTGAACATTCCTTTCCTCACCCATAGTTATTTCACTATATTCCTCCCCAATAATTGAATTTAGTAGAGCTACTGGGGGTGGATCTAGATGAGAATCAGATGGTGATGTTTCTGGTCTAAAGATAAGGGATTCCTTATCATCATGAAAAATTGTAACCTTCTTCTTATTACAATAAATTTTTGCATCATGGTCCGAAAGACAATTCATACCAAGTATTATATCAAATTCAATCATGGGTATGACAATAAGATCAGAAGATAAAGCATGTTTATATGTCATAATGGTAACTGATTGACAAAACTTTGTTGCAATGATACTTCCATTAGAAGTTTTGACTGAAAACTCCCTTAATAAGACAAATTGAAAATATATAATTTTCTTGGAAAATTGGGAATATATGAAAGAATGTGATGAGTCAGAATCAAATAAAGCATTGGATAATTTTGAGGAAACAATTAAAGTACATACAACCACGTCATTAAGAACTTTAACCTCAACAGTAGTGATTTCATAAGCTTGGCCTTTCTACCTTGTACTTTTATGAGGTAAGTTTCTTTGATGCTTATGACATTCATTTCCATAATTCCCCATTTCTTTATAATTGTAGCATTCAACATTGACAACCTATTTCTTTCCCTTTCAATAACGAGATTGGTGGCCTTTTTTCTCCACACTTGTAACAAACTTTCTTCCCATTTAGGCATGTACCAAGATGTTTCTTCCCACAATTACTATAGGATGAAAATTAAACTTTTACCTTCTCCCCCTTATTTCCTTTTTAGAGTGTTCAATAGATCTCTTATTCTCTTTATTCACTTTAAATTCATAAGACTTAGAGAATTCCTTTTCTATCTTGATAGCACATGAGATTATATATTCATACAATGAGAAGGATTGTGAGACTAATGCTCAAAGAAGAAATGGTTTTAACCCATAAAAGAATATATCAATATTACTTCTGGGTTATATATATAACCTGCAATATGCCTTTCTAACATTGTAAATTTATCCTCATACTTCGCAACATTCTCATCCTCCTTTTTCCTCAGACTCAGAAATTGCCTTTATATATCCGCTCGATGTTCATGAGGAAAGTATTTTTCTAAGAAAATATCTTTAAACTCCCTCCATTCCATATTTTATACTACTTCATCCTCCTTTGTGTTTTGAATTAATGACTACCATTGATCTGCATCTCCTGTGAGGCGATAAAATTCCATGAAAACTTTTTCCCTTTCACTACTCTCCAAAGCATGAAATAATTTTTCTAAGAAACTTATACATTTCCCAGATACAAATGGATTTGTAGTCCCATTGATTGTTGGTGGTTGTTTCCTCATGAATCGGTCTAACATTGATCCTCCGCATTGTGGATCAGGGTGCTCCATACGGGTAAGGTTATTATTCATAACCTGAGTGAGTTATCCCAGTATGGTTATAAGTTGTTTAGAACCAGTTGCATCAACAACTCCATTATAATTATCTTGAGTAGGAGTAAAATCCCTACATGTATCACATGTGTTGATACAATTTCCATTCATTACACTAGGCGCCATTTCTAAATAGTGTCATACACTAGTTTAGTTTACGAATCGCAATGCATAATTCCAAACTTGTAAAATACCTAACATAAATTGAATAGTTTATGCATATAATCCATAATAATAAAAATGTTTTCTTTGGGGATGTATTTACTCATAAATCCTTCATAATGGTTTTTAAATAAAATGTGAATTATCCTAAGCATATCCCACAGGAGTGTCAAACCAGGTGCACAGTAAGGCCCATTGTCGTGTACCAGGATAACCTGGGTCAAACTCGAAACTCCTTGTCAGAGTTTTCACTCCTAGGAACATCTGTGCTAGAACCACATCCAATTGTAGTATCCAGACAGAGATTTATTTCTTATAAAACCCACATAATATCTACATTACCAATTTTTTTGGATGTTCTTCTATACTAATCCTCAAAATCTATCTTAGGGTAATGTTCTCTAATCAGAGTTTTTCTAAATATAGTTTCCAAGGTTTGTAATAAAATTACTTTGATACCAACTGTAACGTCCTAACCCTAGTTACCCAGAGTTGGTGCATTATTACATAACATTGGCATGATCACAAGAGATCAAGTCTCGAAAGACCTATCACTTTAGTAGCATTGGAAGTACTAGATAAATACATAAGTTTTACATTACATTATGAAATGAAAAAGTAACATTGTGTCTCCTCTGAACACACTCATATACCTTAGCCTATTCCTATAGGTCAGTCATAATATAAATATTTTCATCCTGGAAAAAATAAAACATAATAAAGGGGTGAGCTCAGATTCTTAGTAAGGATAAAAATATAGCAGAAACTATCATAAATAAGCATAAACATTTAAGGCAATTTATAAGACTAAAACACAAGAATTTTAAACTTAAACTTCAGAATAATATGGAAAAGATAAATCAAATAATAATATTTACTTATTCACATGGATATTCTACTATTCGAATAATCACATGTAATATCAATAGATAATTTTATAATGATGGAATGAATAATTCTGAACATCATAACCACATAGTCAAGGCCTCATGCCAAGACTACAAATAATTTTTTTCAAGGCCTTATTACAAGACACTAGTTTGTATCATGAGACCTAACAATGCATCTAGGGTCTATAGAGGGCCCTACCCATCACTTACTACGTCCAATGAATTTATCATATGAAAAGGTTGAAACATAACATAAACATTCGTATTAAAACTAGCATAAGAAATGTTAATACTTTTACCATTAAACATGAATGGTATAAAAATAGCACATCCATATTCAAACATATCACACAACCTTAAATATAATATGGAAGATTGTATTATAATAAATCAACTTCAAATAAGTGTAAAATCCAACAAAGGATGTTGACATAGATGAAATCAATCCAAAAACTATTTGAGTGAAATATATCTTTCTAATTTGAAATAATTTTAAAGTAAAGAAAAAATTTATTTTTAAAATATTCTTATAAGATTGTAAGGGAATATTCGAAGGTGTTATAATGACAGAAAATATCTACACCCACTGTATAATTTAAAAAAACATTCTTTCCTTAATTCTTCAAAAAGGTCATAATATACCTTATTTGGAAAACGATGGAAAGATTCCTTTCAAAACATTTTATAAAAAGTAAAACAAGGGTATAAATGAATTTAACCCATTGTTTAGGAAATTGTAAAAATGTTTTGAAATAAATTTTTAATAAACACAGATGTGGATGATAAATAGGTCCCAGTGGATACTTACATATAAACAACCTTGGATAATAAAAAGATTGTAAAATTAACCCTTACCTTGTACTTTTCCTTAGTCGAGGGTATGTTAAAATCATATATAATGGTTAAATAATTGTTATTAAATTATAAAATAACCACATACATAAATATGATATCATATATGATCCTTTAATATTTCTTTTTTAATAATATTTCAATAGTATCATTGTTTTGGGTGTTAAATGATTCATTTTCCTTCATATGTTTTGTTACGTAAGTCTTGTTTGTTATGGATAGGATGTATTTGATTCATATAAAAAATGATATTAAGTTCTTAAATATTATTTTTAATCATAAAATGAAAATTATTCTTGAATGGTTACGATGGGGAACGAAATCTCATCATGTCGTGGAGATAGTAAGCCGTACGTACGCACGGGCGACAATATCATTCTATTGATAGTGAAATAATATGTAATTTGATGGTATATTATATATGAAGAATCATTAACATGTTATATTTATTATTTACATCAATTATACTCATTATTATACTCATCCAAATAATGAAGTGTTGAATAACAAACTACACCACGATGTGGAGATGGTAAGCTGTACGTACACACGTATGATGACTTTGTCATTCATAGGATAGATAGAATAATGAATATGGTTGTAACATATTTATAATAACATCTAATTATATAGAAGGTACTGGAGTTATTATTTTTGTACAGAAACAACAAATAAAGAGGAAGTGGAAGAAGAAAAGAACTTTGAAATTGGAGATGAAATAATTACTTCTTCTTTAGGTGATTCCTTTTTATTTGAACAAAAAGGCTCCTTAGGTTGGCTTTCTGATCAAAGTAAGACCTATAGTTTGAAGTAATGTTAGTTGGGAGGATATTTTAGTAGGTTTTGGCTGATCTAAATGGATTTGGAGGTGTGAATTTTAGAGAAGGGGAAGTTCCCTTTTATAAGAGAGGTGTGGGACACTTTAGGAAAAGCTTGAAATATTAATTTATTATAAAATCATTTTCGGTTTATAATAGCTCAAAATAGATTTATTTAGAGGCTAAGGTAGGTACGGGTTAAAATACTGTCAACCAATAGGTTTTAGAAAAGTTTAGGTCACCATATTAACCTTGTATTTTAGATTTAACTCTTAGTTAAATAGTTTAACTTTTACCATGTCTTCTTGTATTTTTATATTACATGGTTAATATAGTTACTATAAAATGCCAAGAGAACCTCAAGTGGTTCATTAATGACATATATAACATTATATAAGTCCTTTGGGAGAATCTTATATTTTTAGGAATGTTGTATCATTTAATAAAATTGTATTTGTTTTAAAAACTCATTTATGTCAATTTTGACACTATTTAGTATTTGGTTTTTGTGGAAGTCATAAAAACTTTATTAATTCAAAAAAATACATTAATAAACCATAAAATGTCATATTCAACTAGAAAATTCGTGTATGTAATAAAAAGTTTCAATCTACATTTATTTTAATATTTATAACATCAATTATTTTAATCTTTAATTAATAAGGTAATTATTGTATCATCATTGTGCCATGAATAAATTTAATTATTTAATGTATAAAAATTATAAATAAAATAACATGATGTGTGAAATATTTTTATATTTCTAATGAATATTTATAGTTGAATTTATCTTATGTATAACCCTATATTAAAAATTGTTTAGTTATTAAAATTTGAATTTAATACTTTTAACTCTTCTTTAAATAAAATATAATAAATGTCTTACTCTAATCCAAGTTGATCAAAAAGATTATATTTTTGTCCTAAGGTTGATTTTGGTCGAAAAAAACTTATCCAATAGAATTAGGACATGTGTTTAGGTAATTATAATATTATTTTTACATTTAATTATCCTATTTACTTTTAACCATAGTAAATAAAATTCAAAAGTTACTATTCACCAAAAATTATTTTCATCCTATTGAACCAAAATTTACTTACTGATGACAACCATGTCTGTCGTATTTTTGAAATTCAATTCCTAGAATCGATAAAATTACATTTCATGCAAATTTGCAAATGTTCCTAGATGGTGGGTAAAAGTCGTTAAAAAGTTCAATAAAACTTTATATATCTAATCTTATTATAAAAAGACTCCAATGAATTAAATTAGACTAATATAAGTATTATGTATCTATTTTTACTTTAAAATAAATTTAAATTGAAAAATAATTATTTAATTAAAAATTCGTTTTGAAACGATAATGTAGTGTTTTCAATATTCATCAAAAATTGAAAGTTTTCAGAAAAATACCAAAAATTCACCCTAAGATAATTTTGATATTCCGAATCCAAAAATGAAGTCCATTTTAAAAAATAAATTATATAAAATTTCAAAAAGTGGGTATTACTATTCATGACTGTTTTTTAAATGGCTAGTTTGATTGGTTGTGGTGTGCTAGAACTTAAAGTTGCGTACAATGCAAGCTATTGTATTATTCAAAGAGAAACGTACCATGGAAGCTTGGGGTGTTACAATTATGACTAAAAATGAAATTGAACTTATTAATAAATTTGAAAATAATGATTCCAATTATGAAATAAATTTTTTAATATTAATTTTTTATAATTGGAAGAAATTAATTTTAATATAAGAATGAAAAACTCAACGAAAAACAATTTTAGAGAGAAATGTGTTTTTATGCCTAAAAATGAATTTATATCAAAATTATGATTCCTATATAATTAATTGGATTATTTTTAGTAAAATGGGAATAATTTTACTTTTAAAAAAATCCAAAAAATAATGGTACTTTGTAAATACTTGAAAGTAAATGACAGCTTTAATAAAAATCGGTATTTTTCCCTATTCACCTAAAAATTAATATTTTTAAAAAAATATCAAAAATTAAACCTAAAATATATTTGATATTATGATATAAAAAATGAATTACTTTTTATATAATTCAATTTATAAAATTTAGAAATTTAATTTTTAAGGAAAACCATATAATACTTGGAAAACATTTTAGTTAGAATAAAAATATTTCTTTTTAATTTAAAAAATCATATAATATTATTATAGTGAATGTGAATCCATAAATTATAATATAGAATATTAATAATACATTAAATTGATTTATTATTAACATTACCTGGTTTTTCACAAGCCTACCTTGAAGAATCACTTGAAATCAAAGGTGAAGACACTTGGAAGTAAGGAGGAAGGAGGAGGGACTCCCATGAGATCCCCTAGGTTAGAAATATAGAGAAAAGGGGAGATAGAGGGACTAAACCCCTTAAAAATATATAGGTATAACACTAGAAAACCAAAAAAATTTAAACTGGGAATTGACATGTTGTGGTGTGACCCACCTGTCAAGACGTAACACCCTTCTCCCGAACCTACACCCTCAATGTCTAGGGCCCATCACAGCGTGACGCTTCCCCCTTTACGATGTGATGTACTACCCAAAAAAACACCCACAATCACCAAGCTATTTCATGGATCAATACCTCCCCTTTTCAGTGTGACACATCTCTACTGAAAAAAGGCTCTCTACCTAGTTTTCATTGTGGTGTGACCTACTGTTGTCCAGGACTGTAGCTCCATGGGACTTACTCAGACACACAAAAATCAATATAGACATAAGGAAAAATTAAAATAACCCAAATATAAATAATATATAATAAAATAGTGATACGAAGGTTTCCTAATTCTCCCCACCATGCCACTTCCAACCCCCATATAGTTATTGATCGTATAGAAGCAATAAGATGTAAAAAACTACAATCGATAATAAGAGGAATGAGGGTGGTGAAACCTAGAGAAGGATATTATAATAAGGAAACAATGATCACAATACCATTCTAGAAAATCAAAATAAGGAATCTTAAAAAATATCAAGAAACCCCAAGAAATACTTATTCTATAGCCACCTGGCAAGGATCTCTAAGTAATAAGAGATCTAAAAAGGTCTCCCCAGCATTTTTAATTCATATAAAATGGTAGAATCAAGGAAATACATACCCAAGAGAAAAAATATAAAAAAAACACATATTCATAAGACATCCAATGGAAATAGTAATACTCCATAAATCTCAAAAAAAAAACATTCAAGAACCTGATCCTGAATACCAAAAAGAACCATAATCCACAACATACCCAAGAAACCATAATTGAAGTCATAAATTCACTAACTTTCCAAGATAGAAATGTAAAATATACATATTTTAAATCATTCCTCAACATAGAAAAACATGGTTTCAAACTTAGGTCATGAAACTAAAATTAAAGGTAATTGGGGATAAAATCCTGAAATACCGGCTTACGGTGACCCCAATAGAAAATCCCAATATGGTTTCACCCACAGTATATCCAAAAACAATTCCCATATCCCCATTATCCATGCATGCACCCCAGGATTCCTCACATTAGATCAAAAAAAATTTAAATATCAATGCATATCTGTCACTATAGAGCTAGAATCATAACTAAAATTCATGGAGCATAATAAAACAATGAGGCATGGACATCCCAGAATTACCACCACCCACAGACTAGAAACCAAAAATTCACCCAATGAATACACCAATCAAAATTCACCTCAAAACCAAAAATTATCTAAACTCATTGGTCATGAAACCAAAAATAGACCATCAACCAAATCCAAACTCACAATAGAAACCCTATTTATCAATAGGAATACTAAAACTCCAAGAATATAGATTATCATTGATATAAATATCTAAACAAGGATCATCTAGCATATTATACCCAAATCATCCTACATGATCCTTGAATTAATCCACTGAACAAAAAATTTCTTGAATAATCTCCAAGATTCACCACTATATCTCTAGAATAGAACAACAATATCCTCTACTCCATTTAGAGTATAGGTCAAATCATGAACTAGATAAGGATCTCCCTTAAAGATGAGAATCCTACTTTTTGTTAAGATTCTTTTAGGCAGGAAACTCTAAGAAACATGAAACATGAAACATGAACCCATCCCATTAAAATATCTCAAATCATATCAAAATGTTCCAATATAAACCAAGGTACAATTCCAAATCACAAATCACCAAAATAAAACACTTCTAAAAATACTCCTTTTAAACCACAAGCATCTTGACCAAGGGTCCAAAAGTAAATTTTAAAAACAATATATAATTTTAAAAATATACCAATTTTTTTAAAAAATTATATCTCATTTTAAAAACCAAATGAAATCAATTTAACAAATCCCCAATAATATATAACCCCAAATTCCATAATAAGGAATTTATAACATGCCCATTGTCTTTAAAAACCACCAAATCCTCTCAAAATAAAAAATCCACTTTTTATAGTTCTCTATTATTCAAAAACACCTTACATGTTAAATTTTTTCAAAAAACTTCCTTATTTACATTTTAAAACTAACCACTCTTTAACTCACACTCCATAAGAGTAAAAAATATTTTCATAAATAATATAATAAAATAGTTTTATAACCAATACATTTCACAAACTACATAATGGAGTCGACCACTTCCAAAAAATATTTCATGAAAACCAAACTCATTTTACAAACAATCTCTAACACCTCATTTCAAACTAGAAACAATTTTTTTATAAAATATTATTTTAGTAAACAAAATAAAATTTTAAAACAATCTTATAAGTAAAGGCATGACAAAAAGTTCAACCAAAATTAAATATAACACCATCAACACATCACGTGATCCTCCTTTATTAATTTTCCATTACTGAGAATCACTCAAGAGTATTCCATGAATCAAGGTGTCTATATATAAAATCCAAATAGGATGTAGAACTATGATTGATGTGGATGAATGGTTTGATAGACCTTATGAAACTCATGAAACAACCTCTGGAATGTTTTTAAAACTGAGTGTTTCATTTCTGGACATTTTTTTCTATGTGAGTTAACTTTACACCTAGAATCTTCCTCCATTATCATCCTAAAATTAAACAAACCCATAAGAAAACTCATTAAATACTAATGAGGATTTAAAAACTACAATCTCAACCCAAAATCCATCAATAATAATCAAAACTTAGTCCAAATCTTGACAGCTTATGGAAACTTGAGGCTTATAGAAATAAAGAGCTAGCTATAATATCTCTACACCAACCTATCAAGTTTCAACAACCATATATCATTGCTACCAAACTACCCAAATAATAAGAGAGTGCTTCAATAACCTAGGAACATTTTAGAACCCATGATCTAATACTATTTGTAATGAACCAGTTTGGGATGACCTGACACATCACACGATCTTGCTCACCATTATGCTCAAAGGGATTTACCGATATCCATATACTGACAACTAGGTAATGGGTATCAAGAATATGAACTTGGGAAAAATTTCACCCTCATATAATAATAATTAATATTCAGTGGAAACTATCTAAGAATACATCATGGAACATCCACACATTAGATGTCTACGAAAAAGCAATAAATAGTTTTTAATAATGAGAAAACCAAACATGGAATAAGTGATACAAACATACAAATGATTTATAACCAATAAAAGTGATTACTATAATCATGGAATGTACACAAAAATAAATGACCAATATGATAATAACATATAGCAGAAGAAGAATGTAAAATACACCTGTATGAATAGGTAGATACAAGAGTATCCAAAATTAAAGCAAAAGCCCAAATAATTGTTATACCAAGTCCATGTAACCAATAATCACACACTAAATCCCAACACATTCATCAATAGACCATAATGAACCTTAGCCGATGAGATCAATACCTAGAAACTTGATAGAAAACATGAAAGGTGCACCCACAAGCACACACATGAGTGTGTATATAGGGTGTTATTGGTTCTAGGGAATAGTAGAAGCGGTCAATTCTATACTTAGCAATGGGTTTTCATAATTTTTTTTTGGATTTATCCTAAAAAAATGTATGAAATAACAACCCTAGAATCTATGAGACATGATCATAACATATAACTTATAATTAATTTGAATTAAGATAAATAATTACCTCTCATTGGATATTTTTATTGATGATTTAGTTAATGCCTCTTATAGTATCATAATTGAATTAGAGGAATCATGGGTAGATTACCTTTATAAATAATCCAAATATGATCTGAGAACCTATGAATTCCATCAAATAAATCCACGGGTGTTAAAATAGAATATTATGATGCTTCTGTTGTTTTCTATTGATCACAAAAGAATCCATTGAGGTGAGAAGGAATCACTTTGGTGAAGTGTAAGAATCACTCTCTATTACTAAGATCATTTTATAGAAAAACCTCTCTAGGGTTTGAGAGAATTTTATACAAAATTCATTGTACACAATGATTAGAATGAAATGAATTAGGTTAGAGAATGACATAATTGAGTATTTATAGTCCCATGGTTAGAGAATAAATAATTTCACATGATACCTTATTATTATCTTATTCCCTGGTGAAACCCATATTTAAATAATAATAATAATAATATTTACTTGACATGATCTAAACTTGAAAATAAATAAATATTATTTCCTTGAATAAATAATATTAATCTTTATTCAAATAACATTTAATATTTCATTTTTAACCAAGACATTAATCAGGGTCTGACAATCCTACTTAATATTTATTAGACATATAATAATGACTATTTATTAAATAAATAAATACCACCACATTACTAATCAATATATAAATAAATATTATATTCAATATCATAGGGAATAAATATTATTTTATTCTTCAACTCACATATATTCTCTTGAATAATTAGTGAATGAATATTTGTAATAAAAAAACATGGATAATTACTAAACCACATACATGAATAATATTTATTCAGCATTTTAAATTCATATAGAATTTAACTGAGATTCTGAATACATATAGTGTGCGACCCTATAGGCCCCTTTATTAGTGACATTAGGCAGAACCACCTATATTCTTAAGTTAGTGTCTAGAAACCTAAAAATACACCCATAGAGAAAGAAGTTAAATTCTACAATGACAATAACCACATATTAACACACATTCTATAATATAATCCCTTTGTCTAGATATATCCAATAAATAAGGTTATGGACTGGTGTCATAAACTTTTGTTCTCAATTTTCCTTTCTTTTAATTTCCAAAAATGAACTTGAGGAAAAAGCACCATGGCCATGGAATTAATTAGGAAGTTCCATTCACATCAAAGGGATTGAGATATCAACTTCCATTAAATAAAAAAAGGTAAAAATTATTTCTTGAATTATTCATTAATGCAATACCAATCATGATGCACCCAACATATCATACCTCACCAAGAGTACATTTCATCATAGTTTTCATTAATTCATCAAAGTAAATGCCTCATGATATGCATTAATAACAATCTCAAAGTATAAGTACCATTACATATGTTTGTAGATAGGAACATCCCATGACATGTATAAATTTAGATTTCCTACTAGCGAGTCAAGTTCTCAAATCCTTATTATCTCGGAGATTATTGAGGATGAAATTCATGAGAATAAGTCACAATATATTATGATACCCCTACCCATAATAATCTATATCATTTTTTAACTCTAAATGATATCATCCAACCATAAGACATAGATTTAATAATACTTTCATAACCCTTATAGGTTCTCATCATAATAGAGAACTGCTATGATATTTTAGTGTGAAAAGTACTCCAAGGACATTATCAAATTAATTATTATGAAAATTAATGATCAATATGTGATAGTAAATTAATAAATATTCAAAACCATTAATATTATTTTAATTGAATGTATATAGTAGTTAGTTATATGGAACTAGATCAAATAGACTCCCACTTTCACTAGAGCTAACAAATAAAAATTAAACTAGTTATAATCATAATATAAACATACTTCAATTGAGATATGGCCATATTTATTGAGCCCTCCATGATAAATTTGGCTGATATACTTATTGAGACCTCATTACTCTATGAAAATTCCTCAAGATACAATTTCATTGAGTATATAATTTTTTCCTTTGTCATACCTGACATATTGGATAATACTATAGTTAAATGTTCATCATAATATGATTGAACTTTAATATATAGGTAAAACTCCAAAATATGGAACAAAATGTTGCTAAAATTATTGCTTAAGCTACATCATAAGCCGAAACATACTCAGTATAATATTGATATGGAAATTATTGGTTATAATATGCTTAACCCTTACATATTTCATAATACTTACCAAGATTATAGATCAAACTAATCTAAAGAAAACTAGTTTTATATCCCTTGAAAAAATTGTATCCTCATTTCTCTAATTACCAGAAACTTATCCAGTTTTTCTTTCTTAATCGCTATCAGACAATTTTGACTGCCATTCTATTTATTTCTCTAGTTATCATTTTATATTTTCATTATATTCTTTATGAATAATAAATATCAAACATGTGTACATATCATGGAATGTGAGATATATCTCCAAATTAATCTTAGGTATATGTAGTATATAAATCACAATAATACCATGTGAAAATGGAAAAATCTAGGTGTATTATTCAATATTTTATTTTTTTAATACTATGTCAGTTATGTATAATGAATTGAATTAAGAAACCCTTTGATATATAATAGAATATCTTATTCCTTAAAACTTGGGTTTCTACTTAAGTCATATTAGAGAAATTAACTTTAGTCTTAATTAATCATAAAAATAATAACTTATTTTCTATATATTGTAAAACATATTTTCCTTTAAAACTATATCACTCCCACTAACCTATTATAGATACTCGATCATACATTCATATCAAATGAATTTCCTAGGATCATTATTCTTATTTTGATCCATAAATGGATCATTGAAAATTATATATCATATTGGTATTTATTAATTTCACAAACCTTTATGGATATATCATATAGATATATACTATAAGTTTTCATTTAAGGATCATGGATTTACACGTAATACCTAAAAAATGATCATAGAAAAGCTATGAAAAGTAAAATTTGAAAGAAATTTCACACGATGATTAGTGATTAGCTATTATCATAGACTATATCCAGATATTGTAAACCTTTAATTAATATTCTATACTTTATTGGTATCAACTTAACCATCCATGTATGGTTTATCTTGAATACATACTAACGAATTTATATCAATTAGAGAAACTACCAAAATACAGAACTGGATTTTGGTACATGGAATCCAACTTTACTTTCAAATGTACTTGTCAATCACAATTACTTTTCCACTTATTGCTTCCTATTAGAATCATTATTCTTTTTGAATAATATATATCACTAACTATGGTGAATATAAAACCACTACTATGGTTTTTAACTTTTCTACATAGTATGTGTCTTTAGAAAAATTCCTCCCACTAAAACTTGTGGAGTTATCTGTTCTTATTCTAGATTGTGCATCTGAATTCAAGATTCAACTAAAACCATGCATGCTCCCATTATTTCAAAATAGATTTCATTTCCATAGATAAATGTAGTTGGTATGATTAATAAATTTCTATTTTGGGGATGTTAATATCCTTAGTAGTTATAGGATAATTAATTGAGATGAACTTTGTGTTTCCTCTAATGTATATTTGAAGTTAATGCTATCTTAACAAATAATTCTCATCAAAACACCTTAGGTTGTGAAATAATGGATTCCCATCATATTATAACTCATATGAAATCCATTAGTTAATTTAATATGCATATGATTAGTTGTTACATTTACATCTTGTATAGGTACTGTAGCAGTTACTGTAGTGATACTGTAATAACAACACTATTAAACCCAACTGGGCCTTCAGGACTTCGAGCCTCCAGGACATCTATGGGACTTCAGGTAAGAGATCCTACAATCCAAAAAATATTCATTACCTTTGGGATAAAGGGACCTCGATCCATAAAGTAGAGTATGCTTAAATTACTGGATCAACACTAGGATAATGGATCAAAGTAAAAATAGTCACTAGGAGGAGAAAACCAAACCCATAACTGAAAGAGGGATATTTCCCTGACCATAGGCCCATAAAACTATGCATAATGGTGCTACAAGACATTAACAATGTCATGGGGTGAGATGATATAGACTTGGAGAGGTGCAAGGAGGACATATTTTAGTGCATTCAAGTCATAGAGATATAAAGGTATTGTTCCCAAAGGATTCTAATCTATGTACTTTAGGATTTGTGCCTCTAATACTTTGGGTCATGAAAGGGTTACCTCTCAACCTATTTAGAAATCATAATTATTAGATAATAAAAAAATATGGAATTGGAGCACTATGATGTGAATAAGGTAATGTGAGTTTAGGAAAAAGATTAAATTTATATTAAATGATAGGTGAATATATGGTTAAGATATTATCTGATGAAATTAATTTAAGGATCATGTATCTTTACTTAGTGAATTCGTTACTTCATTGATTATTCCTAAATTTTCTTACAGGAATCTCACAGAGTACATGAATTTACCTCTAGCTCCACCTTGAAATAGTTCATTCCACCAAGTTTTTACTAATTTTGAATGCTTTGGGGTTTACCTTTATTTATAAAGGTTTCTTAGTATAAACTATAACTTTATCATATACCTATGAGTTTTATCTCCAAATAGTTTAAACATCATACTAGGTATATATATCACAACTTATAGTTTTTCTTGGTTAAGAATTATCTTTCCACAACCGGGTATGTGTCATATATTTTATAATTAATCATTGACTTCTTGGTTAGATATATGTCATTAAATAATTACTTAACTATTAGTTAAGTATGACGAACCATAATAACAATTATTCCATAAATAAAATAATGATTTTTTGCATCCAATGTAATATTGAGATAAATTTATAAATAAAACATAATGAAAAACAATATTTTAACTTGAATAAATCCTATTATAAATTTGGAAATAGTGAAATTATAACTACTAATATAGAAAACACCCCTTTAAGACTTTAGAAAAATTAAAATTTACTTATTTAAGCCACGTGCTTCTCACAACTGATATAGGAATTACCATTTCTCAGCACCTAGGAGAACACACATTACTTATTGTATTGTTTCCTTATTGGTTTTAGTATTTGAATGTAAGTTAGTATTTAATACCCATGAAGAGAAATATAAACACTGTAATCCATGATGAATATATTTTAAGTATATAAAATTTCTTGCATCTCCTTGAATTGAAATTATTTTCAAAACTATATTTATACCCACATCAGAAGCAAATAATCTCTAGTTTACCACACTCCCTATAAATATTTTGTCGTATTAAAATAAATTGAAACAAAACCATTTACCATAATATAGTCATAGTCTATTCAACATTTTCCTTTAATATTGTTCACCATAAGGGTTATGGAACCATGTTCCCCACAACCCTTATCTTTTTGTTGAAACTTAGTCAAAAGATTCCCAAGTTATTTATCCACACTATTTATCTCATAATACTAGATGAATAAAAAGAAACTAAAAGGAAAATATGATAATATGAGGTTAATGGATAATATCTTATCAACATGGTAGAATTTTTTTCCAACCAATAAATGTAATTTTGTATTTTTAAGACAAGATCATTAAGTAAATTCCTTCATCTGGTTTACACTAAAACAATGTAGTGACAATCTAATTTATCTAAATCATCTATTTATCCTTCCCAATAAATATGATATGAGATATTATAATATAAGAATACATGTCCTTATGTTACATTATCAGTTCTCCAGAAATAAATGATACATGAAACAACATATAGAAGGATCATACCCATGTACCTTATATAGGCATCCTTCTCAACTTCTCTTACTTGGTGAGGTTGTTGAATAGGTATAGAGGACTCCAGTACATAGTATAAAATTTTCTTATTATAGTAAAATGTATAAATAAATACAATACCCTTATAAATTTGTACTAGTTAGGACACATTCTTGGTCAAAATGATCAAAATATTATAATGATTTCTCTTTCCATAATCTTCATTAATTAAAAGAAGATTTTATTTTTTTATCTTGATTACCAAAAGATATGATGTAAAAAAATTATTAATAATTTAATAGTCTCCCCCTATTTTATCAAAACCCAATATCCCTCAACATTGGTTTTAGAATACCTTATCACATGAATATTCTAGTGGTAAGTATCCATCCACTCCTTTTCATATCCAAGACTTTGGCCATGAAAATTAATCAAAGGATATTTGATAGGTTTAACTTTAAAACTGAATTAACCCACAATTTCTTTATATATTTAGTGGACTCCCCAATATTGAAATCCTAGAATTGTATTTCTTCAACTATTTCCTATAAAATTATATTCAACATATTCTATAGATTAATTTTTTTATTAATTTTGAAGAAAATCACAATAATGGAAAGTGATAAATTTGTTAGGTACAAGATTAACCCAAAATAGAAAATTAATTTCCATCCTAATGCTATATTAAGGTGTTATAATCTTGTATCCAGAGAATACTCCGGGTGATTATGAATTTATTCCAATTAGGATCCTTGTATAAAAACTCCTCAAATAATAAATCCATCATATTATAACTCTCAAAAAATCCTCTATACCAATATTTATTTTATTAAATACTTAAAGTAAAATGTGGTCATGAATATTAATGCATGAAAATTATTCCCTGGTTACAACTTTCACAACTATATCCATCATCCACATTTGATCTTCCATTGATTCTTTGATACTGAAATCACCTTCCACTATTTTCTCCTTATAGCACATGAGGAGGATCATAACAGAATATTTAGTAGCCTTTGGTTCTTCCAAAGGTCTAAGTGACTCTCCAATATTATGTTTGTCAAAATTTTTGTCTTTCTCCTTAATAGTTCCTTCTAGGTTCAAAATTTCCATTACATCCACCGATGTGTTTTCCAAGGATTCCTCCTATGAAGGGGGTAGCTCTTGATATTTGGTAATTTGATTATGTCCTATACCATTTATAATACTATTAGTGGAAATCTGAATAGGTTTCTTAAAAAAAATATCCTTACCTCTAGATCTAGTTACCATAGGTTTTAGAATATATGAGTAGTCTTTATAAGACTTATTTTTCTTCCCTTTATTAACCAGATGATCATAAAATTCAATGGACCTTTTCTTTCCTTCCTTAATTCCATTTTGGTAGAAATTTTTAGGATACTCATCATCTTCATACTCTGATTAATTCTAAGAAGTATGATAAGGTTCAACTACCCATACCTCAATCTATAAAGATTGATCCTATTTAGACATTCCAACCTTCCTAGCCTTTCTGTTACCAACCCTTTTCCATCCCCTGAATTATCAACAACTGATAACCCCTCGCCTAAATATGAGAATATTTTCTGAAGAATAACTCCCTTATAACACCTAGAGTTATGAGGGGAGGAAAATAGATTTATCATAATAGTGGAAACACCCTTTTTAGGTAAACTGGATACTGGCAGTTGGAAGGTGTACTGCACCTTAGGCAAACCCAACCCCTTCCTAGTTACCTCCACCTATAAGACAAGGTTAATGAATTGATCGAATTCACCAAAAAAATATCTCACCCTTTTATGATCAGATTTAACACCCCAAGCTTCCACGGTATACTTCCATTTGAATAATACAGTAGCATGTGTTGTACGCAACTTTGAGTTCTAACACACACCACAACCAATCAAACTAGCCATTATGAATAGTAATACCCACTTTTTGAAATTTTATAAATTTTATCTTTTAAAATGGACTTAATTTTTGGATTCGGAATATCAAAATTATCCTAGGGTGAATTTTTGGTATTTTTTAGAAAACATTCAATTTTTGATGAATAGTGAAAAATACTAAACATTAATTAATTTTTTTAAAACCAAATAATTTATAGTGATAAATTATAATATTGAGTGGTTTTAAAGTATAATTAGAATATATTTTTAACATTTAATCCAATATTGGTAATTGGACATAATTTCACATTTAAACTAGACATAAACAAGTGTCAATCTTTTGATAGTTATCATTTCTAACAAAAACACGCTCTTTGTTTTGACAACGAGAATTAATTTTAAATTAATTTCTGCCACTTCTGTGTTCTGAATTTAGAAAAATAGATTCAATATTTAGAATCAGGAGGTACAAATTGTGTAAATAGATAACTTTTATTTTTAGAAATTTTGAATAATTACTTCGGTAAATATTTTATTTACCATGGTTAAAGGGTAAATCCGGTAAATAAGGGTAAAAAAATAATATTATAATAATATTAAATTACCCTAACACGTGTACTAACCCTATTGACTGATAAATTTCCGACCATGGGAATCTTTGGGTCGATTTTGGGACCCCATGGAGCCACTTGTAAGTGATAATGACACTTTATATTAATTAAGTTAAAGTAAATTCAAAAATGACATAAGCTTATATCTTTTAGAAAAACAATTTTTACATAAGGTTATATATGTTATATTTTTAACTATAAATATTAAATAGAAATCCAAAAATATTTCCTACATAATGGTATTTTATTTATAATTTTTAGACATTGAATAATTAAATTTATTTATGACACAATAATGATGTAGTATTTTCTTTATTAATGAAAGAATCAAATAAATGGTATTATAAATGTTAGAATAAATACAATTTGAAAGTTTTGATGCCATAAACGAATTTTCTAGGTTAATATTACATGTTAGGATTGATTAAATGAATTTATTTTTAATTAATAAAGTTTTTAGGACTTAAAAAAAATCAATTATTAAATAGTGTCAAAATTGACATAAAGGAATTTTTTAAACAAATATTATACTATTAATTTATATAATATTCCTAAAAATCTAAGGTTCAGACAAAAGACTTATATAATTATAGGTGTATCATTAATAAACCAATTTGGGTTCACTTGGAGGTATATAGTAAGTTTATTAACCATATAAAATAAAAATAAAAAGAGACATGGTAAATGTCAAACTATTTAACTAAGAGTTAAATCTAAAAATTAAGGTTAATATAGTGACCCAAACCTATCTAAAACCTATTGGTTGAGTGGTTTTAGACACATAACCACCTTATCCTTTAAATAATCCATTTTTGAGCCATTAGAAACCGAAAATGATTTTATTATAAAATAATATTTTAAGTTTTTCCTAAGGTGCCCTCACCCCTCTTATAAAAGAGAACTTCCCCGTTATCTCTAATTAACACCTTCAAAGCCATTTGACTCGGAAAAAATCTTCCCAAATACCCTCCCAACTGTCCTCCTTTAATCCTATAGGCCTTACTTTAGTCAAAAAGCCAACCTAAGGAGCCCTTTTGATCAAATAAAAAGGAAGAACCCAAAGAAGAGGTAAAAATCTCACCACCTCTTTCAAGTTACTTTCTTCTTCCACTTCATTTTTATTTGTTGTTTCCATTATAAAATAATAAATCCAGTATATTCTATATACTTTGGTTTTATTATAAATATGGTACAACCAAATTCATTATTCTATCCATCCTTTGAATAACATGTCACCATACGTGCGTATGTACGACTTACCGTCTCCACGTCGTGGTGTAATTGCTATTCAATACATTATTATTTGGATGAGTATAATAATGATGTGTAATTGATGTAAATAATAAATATAACATGATAATTATTCTTCATATATGATATACCATCCAATTATATATTATTTTAATATCAAAAGAATGATATTGTCACTCGTGCGTACGTACGGATTACCGTCTCCATGAAAGCAATGAGATTCATTCCTCGTCGTATCCATTCAAGACTAAATTTCATTTGATGATTAAAAATAATATTTAGAGACTTTATATAATTCTGTATATGAACAAGATACATCCCATCCGTAACAAATATGACTCACATAACAAATAATATAAAGGAAGACGAATCTGTTAACACCCGAAATGATGATAATACTAAGATATTATTAACAAAGAAATGTCAAAAGATAATATATGATATCATATTAATGTATAAGATTATTGTATAATTTAATAACAATTATTTCACCATTATAAAGGAGGTTAAACTACCCTCGAACAAGTAAAAATTAAAAAGTAAGGAGTTTCTTATCTCACTTTTAATTTCGTGATATTTCCATTGTTCACCACTTATTTATTGAATGTGGTGTGTGTAATGCCCATGATTGTATTCATTGTGTAATATAATTTAATTTATGGATATTTACATCATCATTGTATGATACCTCTTTCATGGGTGTATGTGTTGTATGTTACCAAATCGATAAGTGAATTTGAAATTTCAATTTCCACTCATTCATCTTTGCACATACTTCATTGATTATTTTACTCCAAGATTAGGTGTGGAATCACTATTAATTTGCTTATGTAATAATTTCTACTCCCATTTCTATGTATATACTTTTGATACACATAATCACTCCATTGATAAATTCTAAATTCGTCGATATGAACATAATAAGAGTAATTTTAACTCAATATCCATTTATTGAGTTAAACATCCAATTCACTGGTGTTGTTTTTACAAGAATATGTGTGATGTCCTATGATTGATTTACACTGAATATCCAATCATATTGAGTGTATTTATATTTTTCACAAATAATTATGTCATTTATTTACCCTTAACCTAAGGATACGGTCTTTATAAGATATTTCATCTCAATTTACATTCCATTGAGACTTATTTGTTGTTATACACCAAATCACTTTTATATGGTGTATATAATGTACTTTGACATAGTATATCATGAATCCCTTTATTCTCATGATATTATAAAGTTTTTATTCCCTTAATAATTTGTATTCAAGTGTCTCTCTTTTGTTTAAGAACTCTAACTAAAATATTGTTTTAAATGTTTTAAAGATTTATTATTCTAAATATTTTCCATTAATGTCCATTTTTTAAAAATGGTTTTAAGGATTTATTTTTATGGACATTAAAGTTTTAAAATTAATATTCCTTTTAAAAGTTTCAAAGTGGTATGGGACACTTTGATTCAAAAATCTATTTTTAAACAACTTCTTGACAAATAATGTGATTTTAAAATGTTTTCAAGAAAAAGGGGGATATTTCTATCTAATAGTCTTGATGATTATTTTCATCTATATCAATATCCTTCCTTATTCTCATTTGATATTAATCTGTTACAATACAATCTTCCATATTATATTGAATGAGTTATGTTTGACTGTGGATGTGATATTTTTATACCATTCATGGTTTGTGGATAAAGTATTGACATTTCGTATGCTAGTTTTAATACGAATGTTTATGTTATGTTTCAAAATTTTCATATGAGGAATGCATTGGACTTAGTAAGTGACAGGTGGAGCCCGTTATAGCTCCTCGATGCATTGGTAGGTCTCATGAGACAAACTAGTGTCTTGGAACAAGGCCTTGAAAAAATCTTATTTGTAGTCTTGACACAAGCCCTTGACTATGTGGTTATGATAGTCTGACATTATGCATTCCCTCATTATGAAAGTGGTTATTGATATTTCATGTGATTATTTTACTAGTATAATATCCATGTGAATAAGTAAATGGCATTAGTTTTTTCCATATCATGCTGAAGTTCAAGTTTAAAAGGCTTTTGTTTTAGTTATACATTTCTTTAAATGTTTATGCTTATTTATGAAAGTTTCCGCTATATTGTTATCCTTAATGAGCATCTGAGCTCACCCCTTTTTATGTTTTATTTTTCCTAGGATGTGAAGAAGTATTTTATGACTTACCTGGAGGGATAGTATGAGGGGATATGAGTGTGGTCTATGGAAACAAGGTTGTTGTAGTTTTTCATTTTATGATGTAATGTAAACCTTATGAATGTATCTAGTACTTACAAGGATACTAAACTAATTGGTCTTTCGAGACTCGATCTTTTGTGATCATGAAAATGTTATGTAATAATGCACTGACTCTGGGTAACTGGGGTCGGGGAGTTACAGTTGGTATCAGAGGAAGTTTAGTAAAAACCTTGGAAGATAGATTTAGATAAACTCTAATTAGAGAACATAACTCTAAGATAAACATTGAGGATCATTATAAAATAAATTCCTAGAATTTTGGTATTGTATAGATTTTGTGAGTTTTCTGAGTAATACATACCTATCTGGATACGAGTAGGTAGAAGCGGCTCTGGCACAAATGTACCTAGGGGTAAAACCCAGAAACACCACTTTGAGCTAGACTCGAACGAGAACTGGTGCACGACAACAGGCCTTAATGCACTCTTGGTTACGAAACTCCTGGTGGATATGCTTAGGATAATTTACATTTTCTTTACAAACCGATATGAAGTATTTTAATATAAGATGAGAATAAATGTCCTTGGTTAATCCTAAGGTGTTTCAAATTAAAAATATGATGTCATGATATTCTCTAAATGATTTTATGACTACTGTTACTCACACAATGCTTTCTAGTTTTAGTCAATGAATGGATTCTAAGTAAGTCATATTAAATTTGAGAATTATGTACAAGGTGGGAACGACGATGGGAATGAGAAACAAAATGGAATGTTGATAGGCGTAACAGAAATTATATTCATGCCAAATTAGTTTTCCAAAAATATGATCAACAACATATATATTAACCAACTCCTGGACTCAACAAAGAAGAGAAATGTGATGAATGATAAGAGCTATAGTAGTAGAGACCATAGAGAAAAGAATCCTAAATTTACATCATGCAGGAAATGTGGATGGAGACACCCAGGAAAGTGTCTCAATGGGACAAAGAAATGCTTTACGTTCGGGAAAGAAGGACATAAAGTGAAGAATTGCCCAAGAAAAATGAAGAGTAGTATAGAATAAAATAAAAATGGTCTCAAGAATCCATTTACAGTCATTTGCCATAAATTTAGGGTACCTGGCCATTAAACAAGTGAATGCCCTATTCTATAGGATATTTTCTTGGTCAAATAAGAAGCTATGTGGAAATAAATGGTTGGAGAAATGTTTAAAAGTATTAGTGCTCCTTGTTGATGTGATTACTATGGAATAATTTTCTCTTGTTTTTGTAACCCTTCAGTTTTCCATGTGAGAATGATATTTGAGGAAGACTTATCTTTTCTCTTGTGGATATAGTTATAAATAACCATTTGGTTTTATATGATCATTGGGTTTTTGGAAATTACAAGTTATTATATTTTGGGATGAAAATACAAGGTATGAGATAACATTTGTGGTTATATTATTTTGAGGAATTTATCTCATTTTGGTACTATTATAAAATATACTATTTGAAAAAGGACAACACGAAGACCGTGTGACAACCCGTTGCATCGGACAAAGCTGTGGGAATCGAACCCACAACCAGAGTGCGATTGGGATTTATCACCTACCACTGGAATATGTGAAGTCCCTGATTAGTGTGAATAATTATTTTTAGTTAAATTATTTTATTGATCAATAATAAGTTTATTTTGGATATCACGTCTTATCAAATAAATACCCTTAGTATAGGAAAATGATTTGGTGATTAAGTGATAAATGTTATTTTGGAAGATGTTCGCTTTGTTGGGAACACTATATTCACAAAGAAAATAAAATAATATGAGATTTAATTTGAGGAGTAATGGTGGATTTTTATCTATGTTTTTATTGTGAATTTATAGTGATTTGGGGTATTTATGGAAATGATTAACCTATAATAGAGAATATGTGATTAGGTTAATTACTTTTAAGTACGTGACTTTAAGAGTAGTTGATGTAATTTGGAGATACAATTTAACGTGGAAGACTACATGACCAAATTCTTCTATGTTTTGGGTTTCAATATTAGTTTGGATTATATTAAAGGATTTTAAGGACAATTGTTTATTTAATGGTATTTATTTAACTTTTGGGTATTGTTGGTTTAATTTTAGAAATTAAGATTAGTGTTTCTTTCTCTAAAGGAGTATCCTTTTGGGGGATCTTCAGATCTTGTACTAACCATTTTGGTTTTTATTAGTCTCTAAAGACAAGGTAAATATATAGTTTATCCTTTGTGGATCATATGATTCTAGAGAAGTTTATTCTAGCTCTTCCAGTGTGACCAAGTATTCTTGAACACTCATCGTTTAAAAAAAATTGATTTAGTGGTAGAAATTTATTAAGGAATGAAACTCTACTTAAAAATTAAGTATATCTCTTTATGTTCATAGTCAATCTCATAAATAAATTTCTCATCTTTATGTAATGTAACTAAAAAAAATGTTGTCCGTTTACTTTTCCTACTCGGAAACTAATGACCGTTTGTCCCATCACAAGTTTTTGGTTTTCTTGTTGTTAAATTTTTCCTGATTATGTTTTCTAAAACTCTCCATCAGAACTTGATACTTAGTTTATCTTTCTTATCCATGTTTTCTTACATGGAATCCTAGTATGGGTTATCTTGGGTGACCTTTGTACTTCTCTTTATTTCTTTTAAAGTGATAGTTTTATTGACTCTTTTTCCGATGTGGGACTTTCCCTTATATTCCCAAGCCCAATTTTAAAAATTTTGAGGACGAAATTATTTGAAGGAGGGAAGAATGCAACACCCAAACTTTCCACAGTATGATTCCCTTTGAATAATACAGTAGCGTGTGTTGCACGCAACTTCGAGTTCTAACACTCACCACAACCAATCAAACCAGCCGTTATGAATATTAATACCCACTTTTTGAAATTTTATAAATTTTATCTTTAAAAATGGACTTCATTTTTGGATTCGTAAAATCGAAATTAGCCTATGGTGAATTTTTGTTATTTTTTAGAAAACATTAAATTTTTGATGAATAGTGAAAAATACTAAACATTAATTAAAAACAAATTTTTTAATCCAAATAATTTATAGTGATAAGTTATACTATTGAATGGTTTTAAATTATAATTAGAATATATTTTTACCATTTAATCCAATATTGGTAATTAGACTTAATTTCACATTTAAACTAGACATAAACAAGTGTCAATCTTTGGATAATTATTATTTCTAAGAAAAACACGCTCGTTGTTTTGACAACGAGAATTAATTTTAAAATAATTTATGCTACTTATATGTTTTGAATTTATAAAAACTGATTCCATATTTAGAATCAGGAGGTCCAAATTTTTTAAATAGGTAACTTTTATTTTTAGACATTTTGAATAATTACTTCGGTAAATATTTTATTTACCATGGTTAAAGGGTAAATTCGGTAAATAAGGGTAAAATAATAATATTAAAATAAAATTAAATTACCCTAACATGTGTCCGAACCATATTTTCTGATACATGTCCGACCATGGGCATCTTTGGGTTGATTTTGGGACCCCATAGAGCCACTTGTAAGTGATAATGACACTTTATATTAATTAAGTTAAAGTAAATACAAAAATGACATAAGCATATATCTTTTAGAAAAACAATTTTTACATAGGTTTATATATGTTATATTTTAGACTATTAATATTAATTAGAAATATAAAAAAATTTCCTACATAATGGTATTTTATTTATAATTTTTAGACATTGAATAATTAAATTTATTTATGACATAATAATGATGCAGTGTTTTCCTTATTAATGAAAGAATCAAATAAATGGTATTATAAATGTTACAATAAATACAATTTGAAATTTTTGATGCCATAAAAGAGTTTTATAGGTTAATATGACATGTTAGGATTGATTAAATAAATTTAGTTTGAATTAATAAAGTTTTTAGGAATTTAACAAAAATCAATTATTAAATAGTCTCAAAAGTGACATAAAGGAATTTTTAAAACAAATATTATATTATTAATTTATATAATATTCCAAACTATCTAAGGTTCAGGAAAAAGACTTATATAATGACAGGTGTATCATTAATAAACCACTTGGGGTTCACTTGGAGGTATATAGTAAGTTTATTAACCATATAATATAAAAATAAAAAGAGACATGGTAAATGTCAAAATTTTTAACTAAGAGTTAAATCTAAAAGTCAAGGTTAATATAGTGACCCAAACCTGTCTAAAACCTATGGGTTGAGTGGTTTTCTACCCATACCCAGCTTAAACTTTAAATAATCCATTTTTGAGCCATTAGAAACCGAAAATTATTTTATTATAAAATAATATTTTATGTTTTTCCTAAGGTGCCCCTCACCCATCTTATAAAAGGGCACTTCTCCCTTATCTATAATTCACACCTTCAAAGCCATTTTTCTCGGTCAACCTCTGAAAAAATACCCTCCCTAATTTCCTCCCTTCATCCTAGAGGCCTTACTTTAGTCAGAAAGCAAACCTAGAGATCCCTTTTGATCAAATCAAAAGGAAGAAACCGAAGAAGAGGTAAAAATCTCACCACCTCTTTCAAGTTCCTTTCTCCTTCCACTTCCTTTTTCTTTGTTGTTTACACTCTAAAATAATAAATCTAGTATCTTCTATATACTATGATTTTATTATAAATATGGTACAACAAAATTCATTATTCTATCCATCCTTTGAATAACATGTCACCATACGTGCATACGTATGGCTTACCGTCTCCACGTCGTGGTGTAATTGTTATTCAATAAATTATTATTTGGATGGATATAATAATGATGTGTAATTTATGTAAATAATAAATATATCATGATAAGGATTCTGAATATATGATATACCATACAATTATATGTTATTTTAATATCAAAATAATGATATTTTCACTCGTGCGTACGTACGGATTACCGTCTCCATGAACGCGATGATATTCATTCTCCATCATATCCATTCAAGAATAAATTTCATTTGATGATTAAAAATAATTTTTAGAGACATGATATCATTTTGGATATGAATAAGATACATCCCATCTGTAACAAATATGACTCACATAACAAAGAATATAAAGGAAAACGAATCATTTAACACCCGAAACGACGATAATACTAAGATATTATTAAAAAATAAATGTTAAAAGATCATATATGATATCATATTAATGTATATTATTATTTTATAATTTAAGAACAATTATTTCACCATTATATATGAGATTAAACTACCCTCAACTAAGGAAAAAGTACAAAATAGTGGGTTTCTTATCTCACTTTTAATTCCGTGAGATTTCCATTGTACACCACTTATTTATTGCATGTGGTGTGTGTAATTACCATGATTATATTAATTGTGTAATATAATTTAATTTATGGATATTTACATCATCATTATATGATCCCTCTTTCATGGGTGTATGTGTCGTATGTTACCAAATCGATAAGGGAATTTGAAATTTCAATTTCCACTCATTATACTTTACGCATACTTCATTGATTATTTTAATCCAAGATTATGTGTGGAATCACTATTAATTTTCTTATGTCATATTTTCCACTCCCCTTTATTTGGATATACTTTTGAAACACATAATCACTCAATTGATAAATTCTGACGTCTTCTATATGAACTTGATAAGAGTAATTTTAACTCAATCTACATTTATTGAGTTAAAAATCCAATTCATTGGTGTTGTTTGTACAAGAATATGTGTGTTGTCCTCTGATTGATTTACATTTAATATCCAATAATATTGAGTTTATTTATATTTTTCACACATAATTATGTTTTTGATTTATTCTTAACCTAAGGATACGGTCTTTATAAGATATTTCATCTCAATTTACATTCCATTGAGACTTCTTTGTTGTTATACACCAAATTACTTTTATATGGTGTATATAATGTACTTTGACATAGAATATCATGAATCCATTTATTCTCATGATATTTTAAAGTTTTTATTACCTAAATTATTTTTATTCAAGTGTCTCTCTTTTTTTAGGAACTCTAACTAAAATATCATTTTAAATGTTTTAAAGATTTATTATTATAAATATTTCCCATTAATGTCCATGTTTTAAAAATGGTTTTAAGGATTTATTTTTAGGGAAATTAAAGTTTTAAAATTAAAATTCCTTTTAAAATTTTCAAAGTGACATGGGACACTTTGATTCAAAAATCTATTTTTAAACGGCTTCTTGACAAATAGTGTGATTTTTAAATGTTTTCAAGAAAAGGGGGATATTTCTCTCAAATAGTCTTGATGATTATTTTCATCTATGTCAATATAATTCATTATTATCATTTGAGATTAATCTGTTACAATACAATCTTCTATATTGTATTGAATGAGTTATGTTTAACTGTGGATGTGCTATTTTTATACCATTCATGGTTTGTGGATAAAGTATTGACATTTCGTATGCTAGTTTTAATACAAATGTTTATGTATGTTTCAAACTTTTCATATGAGTAATGAATTGGACTTAGTAAGTGATGGGTGGAGCCCACTATATCTCCTCGATGCATCGGTAGGTCTCATGAGACAAACTAGTGTCTTGGCACAAGGCCTTGACAAAACCTTATTTGTAGTCTTGGCACAAGGCCTTGACTATGTGGTTATGATAGTCTGACATTATGCATTCCATCATTATGAAAGTGGTTCTTGATATTGCATGTGATTATTTTACTAGTCGAATATCCACGTGAATAAGTAAATAGAATTATTTCATTTTTTTTGCGATATCATGCTGAAGTTCAAGTTTAAAAGGAGTTTGTTTTAGTTATACATTGACTTAAATGTTTATGCTTATTTATGAAAGTTTCCGCTATATTGTTATCCTTACTAAGCATCTGAGCTCACCCCTTTCTATGTTTTATTTTTCCCAGGATGTGAAGAAGTATTTTCTGACTTACCTGCAGGGATAGTCTGAGGGGATATGAGTGTGGTCTATGGAAACAATGTTGTTGTAGTTTTTCATTTTATGTTGTAATGTAAACCTTATGAATGTATCTAATACTTCCAAGGCTACTAAACTAATCGGTCTTTCAAGACTTGATCTTTTGTGATCATGAAAATGTTATGTAATAATGGACCAACTCTGGTTAACTCGGGTCGGGGAATTACAGTTGGTATCAGAGGAATTTTAGTACAAACCATGGAAGCTAGATTTAGATAAACTCTGATTAGAGCACATTGCCCGAAGATAGACTTTAAGGATTAGTATAGAATAACTTCCTAGAATTTTGGTATTGTAGAGATTTTGTGAGTTTTCAGAGCAATACATCCCTGTCTGGATACGAGCAGGTAGAGGCGGCTCTGGCACAGATGTACATAGGGGTAAAACCTGAAAACACCGCTTTGAGCTAGAATCGAACGGGAACTGGTGCACGACAATGGGCCTTGCTGCACTCTTGGTTACGACACTCATGGGGGATATGCTTCAGATAATTTACATTTTCTTTACAAACCGATTTGAACTATTTTATTATAATATGAGAATAAATGACCTTGGTTAATCCTAAGGTGTTTCAAATTGAAAATATGGTGTCATGATATTCTCTAAATGATTTTATGACTACTGTTACTCACAAAATGCTTTCTGTTTTTAGTCAATGGATGGATTCCAAGGAAGTCATATTAACTTTGATAATGACGTACAAGGTGGGAACAGTGGTGGCAATGAGCAAAAAAATTGAATGTTGATAGGCATAAAATATATCGTGTTCATGCCAAATTAGTTTTCCAAAAATATGATCAACAACATATATATTAACCAACTTCTAGACTCAGCAAAGAAGAGAAAGGTGATGAATGATAAGAGCTCCAGTAGTGGAGACCATAGAGAAAATAATCCTTAATTTTCATCATGTAGGAAATGTGGAAGGAGACACCCAGGAAAGTGTCTCAAAGGAATAAAGAAATGCTTTTTGTGGGGGAAATAAGGATATAAAGTAAAGAATTGCCGAGGAAAAATGAAGAGTACTATGGAAGGAAATAAAAATGGTCCTAAGAATCCATTTACAGTCATTTTCCGAAAATGTAGGGGACCTGGTGATTACCCAAGTGAATTCCCTATTCTATAGGATATTTTCTTGGTCAAAGAAGAAGCTATGTGGAAATAAATGGTTGGAGAAATGTTTAAAAGTATTAGTACTCCTTGTTGATGGGATTACTTTGGAATAATTTTCTCTTGTATTTGTAAAACTTTAGTTTTCCTTGTGAGAATGATATTTGAGGAAGACTTATCTTTTCTCTTGGGGATATAGTTATAAATAACCATTTGGTTTTATATGATCATTGGGTTTTAGGAAATTACAAGTTATTATATTTTGGGATGAAAATACAAGGTATGAGAAAACATTTGTGGTTATATTATTTTGAGGAATTTATCTCATTTTGGTACTTTTATAAAATGTAGTATTTGAAAAAGGACAATACATAGACCGTGTGACAACCCGTCGCATCGGACAAAGCTGTGGGAATCGAACCCACAACCAGAGTGCGATTGGGATTTATCTCCTACCACTGTACTACGTGAAGTCCCTAGTTAGTGTGACTAATTATTTTTAGTTAAATGATTTTATTGATCAATAATAAGTTGATTTGGGATCTTATGTCTTATCAAATTAATACCATTAGTATAGGAAAATTATTTTGTGATTAAGTGATAAATGTTATTTTGGAAGATGTTCGCTTTGTTGGGAACACTATATACCCAAGTAAAATAGAATACTATGGGATTTAATTTGAGAAGTAATGGTAGATTTTTATCTATATTTTTATTGTGTATTTATAGTGATTTGGGTTATTTATGGAAATGATTAACCTATAATAGAGAATATGTGATTAGGTTAATTACTTTTAAGTATGTGACTTTAAGAGTAGTTGATGTCATTTGGAGATACAATTTAACGTGGAAGACTACATAACCAAATTCTTCTAAGTTTTGGGTTTTAATATTAGTTTTGATTATATTGAAGGATTTTAAGGACAATTGTTTATTGAATGGTATTTTTTAACTTTGGGGTATTGTTGGTTTAATTTTAGAAATTAAGATTAGTGTTTCTTTATCTAAAGGAATATCCTTTTGGGGGATTATCATATCTTGTACTAACCATTTTGGTTTTGATTAATATCTAAAGAAAAGGTAAATATATAGTTTTTCTTTTGGATCATGTGATTCTATAGAAGTTTATTCTAGCTCTTCCAGTGTGACCAAGTCTTCTTGAATACTCATCGTTTAAAAAAAATGAGTTAGTGGTAGAAATTTATTAAAGAATGAAAATCTACTTAAAAAGTAAGTATATATCTTTATGTTCTTAGTCAATCTCATAAATAAATTTCTCATATTTATGTAATGTAACTTAAAAAAAATGTTGTCTGTTTACTTTTCCTACTGGGAAACTAATGACCATTTCTCCCATCACAAGTTTGTGGTTTTCTTGTTTTTAACTTTATCCTGATCATGTTTTCTATCCCTCTCCATCAGAAATTGACACCTATTTTATCTTCAATATCCATGTTTTCCTACATGGAATCCTAGTATGGGTTATCTTTGGTGACCTTTTTACTTCTCTTTCTTTCTTTTAAAGTGATAGTTTTATGGACTCTTTTTCGGATGTGGAACTTTCCATTATATTACCAATCCAAATTTTAAAAATTTTGAGGATGAAATTATTTGAAGGAGGGAATAATGTAACACCCCATGCTTCTATGGTATGCTTCCCTTTGAATAATACAGTAGTGTGTGTTGTACGCAACTTCGAGTTCTAACACACACCACAACTAATCAAACTAGCCGTTATGAATAGTAATACCCACCTTTTGAAATTTTATAAATTTTATCTTTAAAAATGGACTTCATTTTTGTATTTTTAATATCAAAATTATCCTAGGGTGAAATTTTGGTATTTTTTAGAAAACATTAAATTTTTGATGAATAGTGAAAAATACTAAACATTAATTAAAAACAACTTTTTTAATCCAAATAATTTATAGTGATAAATTATACTATTGAGTGGTTTTAAAGTATAATTAGAATATATTTTTACCATTTAATCCAATATTGGTAATTGGACGTAATTTCAAATTTAAACTAGAAATAAAAAAGTGTCAATCTTTTGTTAGTTATTATTTCTTAAAAAACACGCTCTTTGTTTTGACAACGGGAATTAATTTTAAATTAATTTCTGCCACTTCTATGTTTTTAATTTAGAAAAATGGATTCCATATTTCGAATCAGGATTTCCAAATTGTGTAAATAGGTAACTTTTTTTTAGACCTTTTGAATAATTACTTCGGTAAATATTTTATTTACCATGGTTAAAGGGTAAATCCGGTAAATAAGGGTAAAAAAATAATATTATAATAATATTAAATTACCATAACAAGTGTCCTAACACTATTGGATGATACAATTCTGAAGATGGGCATATTTGGGTCGATTTTGGGACCCCATGGGGCCACTTGTAAGTGATAATGACACTTTATATTAATTAAGTTAAAGTAAATACAAAAATGACATAAGCATATATCTTTTAGAAAAACAATTTTTACATAGGTTTATATATGCTATATTTTAGACTATAAATATTTATTATAAATCTAAAAAAATTTCATACATAATGGTATTTTATTTATAATTTTTAGACATTGAATAATTAAATTTATTTATGACACAATAATGATGCAGTATTTTCCTTATTAATGAAAGAATCAAATGAATGGTATTATAAATGTTACAATAAATACAATTTGAAAATTTTGATGACATAAAAGAATTTTATAGGTTAATATGAAATGTTAGGATTGATTAAATGAATTTAGTTCGAATTAATAAAGTTTTTAAGACTTTAAAAAAAATCAATTATTAAATAGTGTCAAAATTGAGATGAAGGAATTTTTAAAACAAATATTATATTATTAATTTATATAATATTCCTAAAAATCTAAGGTTCGGTCAAAAGACTTATATAATGATAGTTTCATCATTAATGAACCACTTGGGGTTCATTTGGAGGTATATAATAAGTTTATTAACCATATAAAATAAAAATACAAAGAGACATGGTAAATGTCAAACTATTTAACTAAGAGTTAAATCTAAAAGTTAAGGTTAATATAGTGACCAAAACCTCTATAAAACCTATTGGTTGAGTGGTATTAGACCCATACCCATCTTATCCTTTAAATAATCTATTTTAGAGCCATTAAAAACCGAAAATTATTTTATTGTAAAATAATATTTTAAGTTTTTCCTAAGGTGCCCCTCACCCATCTTATAAAAGGGCACTTCCCCCTTCTCTCTAATTCACACCTTCAAAGCCATATGGCTCGGCCAACCTCTGCCCAAATACCCTCCCAACTTTCCTCCCTTCATCTTATAGGCCTTCCTTTAGTCATAAATCCAACCTAGGGATCCCTTTTGATCAAATAAAAAGGAATAACCCGAAGAAGAGGTAAAAATCTCACCACCTCTTTCAAGTTCCTTTATTCTTCCACTTCATTTTTCTTTGTTGTTTCCACTCTAAAATAATAACTCCTGTATCTTATATATACTGTGATGTTATTATAAATATGGTACAACCAAATTCATTATTCTATCCATCCTTTTAATAACATGTCACCATACGTGCATACGTATGACTTACCGTCTCCATGTCGTGGTGTAATTGTTATTCAATAAATTATTATTTGGATGGATATAATAATGATGTGTAATTTATGTAAATAATAAATATAGAATGATAAGGATTCTGAATATATGATATACCATCCAATTATATCATCTGTAACAAATATGACTCACATAACAAAGAATATAAAGGAAAACGAATCGTTTAACACCCGAAACGACGATAATACTAAGATATTATTAAGAAAGTAATGTTAAAAGATCATATATGATACAATATTAATGTATATTATTATTGTATAATTTAATAACAGTTATTTCACCATTATACAGGAGGTTAACCTACCCTCAACCAAGGAAAAAGTACAAAGTAAGGGGTTTCTTATCTCACTTTTAATTCCGTGAGATTTCCATTGTCCACCACTTATTTATTGCATGTAGTGTGTGTACTGCCCATGATTGTATTCATTGTGTAATATACTTTAATTTATGGACATTTACATAATCATTGTATGATCCATCTTTCATGTGTGTATTTGTCGTATGTTACCATATCGATAAGGGAATTTGAAATTTCAATTTCCACTCATTCGGCTTTACGCATACTTCATTGATTATTTTACTCCAAGATTATGTGTGGAATCACTATTCATTTTATTATGTCATAATTTCCACTCCTCTTTATGTGGATATACTTTTGATACACATAATCACTCAATTGATAAATTCCCAACTCATCGACATGAACTTGATAAGATTAATTTTAACTCAATCTCCATTTATTAAGTTACACATCCAATTCATTGGTGTTGTTTGTACAAGAATATGTGTGTTGTCCTCTGATTTATTTAAACTGAATATCAAACCATATTGAGTGTATTTATATTTTTCACACATAATTATGTCATTGATTTATTCTTAACCTAAGGATACGGTATTTATAAGATATTTCATCTCAATTTACATTCTATTGAGACTTCCTTGTTGTTATACACCAAATCACTTTTATATGGTGTATATAATGTAATTTGACATAGTATATCATGAATCCATTTATTCTCATGATATTTTAAAGTTTTTATTACCTCAATTATTTTTATTTAAGTGTCTCTCTTTTGGTTAGGAACTCTAACTAAAATATCATTTTAAATGTTTTAAAGATTTATTATTCTAAATCTTTCTCATTAATGTACATGTTTTAAAAATGGTTTTAAGGATTTATTTTTAGGGACATTAAAGTTTTAAAATTAAAATTCCTTTTAAAATTTTCAAAGTGTTATGGGACACTTTGATTCAAAAATCTATTTTTAAATGGATTCTTGAAATATATTGTGATTTTTAAATGTTTTCATGAAAAAGGGGTATATTTCTCTCAAATAGTCGTGATGATTATTTTCATCTATTTCAATATCTTTCATTATTCTAATTTGAGATTAATCTGTTATAATAAAATCTTCTATATTGTATTTAATGAGTTATGTTTGACTGTGGATGTGCTATTTTTAAACCATTCATGGTTTGTGGATAAAGTATTGACATTCTATATGCTAGTTTTAATAGGAATGTTTATGTTATGTTTCAAAATTTTCATATGAGGAATGAATTGGACTTAGTAAGTGACGGGTGGAGCCTGCTATAGCTCCTCGATGCATCGATAGTTCTCATGAGACAAACTAGTGTCTTGGCACAAGGCCTTGACAAAATCTTATTTGTAGTCTTGGAACAAGGCCTTGACTATGTGGTTATGATAGTCTAGAATTATGAATTCCATCCTTATGAAAGTGGTTATTGATATTGCATGTGATTATTCGACTAGTAGAATATCCATGTGAATAAGTAAATAGCATTATTTCATTTTTTTGCCATATCATGCTAATTTTCAAGTTTAAAAGGATTTTGTTTTAGTTATACATTGCCTTAAATGTTTATGATTATTTATAAAAGTTTTTTCTATATTGTTATCCTTACTGAGCATCTGAGCTCACCCCTTTCTATGTTTTATTTTTCCCAGGATGTGAAGAAGTATTTTATGTCTTACCTACAGGGATAGTCTGAGGGGATATGAGTGTGGTCTATGGAAACAATTTTTTTTGTAGTTTTTCATTTTATGATGTAATGTAAACCTTATTAATGTATCTAGTACTTACAAGGCTACTAAACTAATCGGTCTTTAGAGACTTGATCTTTTGTGATCATGAAAATGTTATGCAATAATGCACTGACTCTGGGTAACTGGGGTCAGGGCGTTATAGTTGGTATCATAGGAAGTTTAGTACAAACCTTGGAAGCTAGATTTAGATAAACTCTGATTAGAGCACATATACCTAAGATATACTTTGAGGATTAATATATAAGAACTTCCTAGAAATTTGGTATTGTAGAGATTTTGTGAGTTTTCTGAGCAATACATCCCTCTATAGATACGAGTAGGTAGAGGAGGCTCTGGCACAGATGTACCTAGGGGTAAAACCCGAAAACAAGGCTTTGAGCTAGACTTGAATGGGAACTGGTACACAACAATAGGCCTTGCTGCACTCTTGGTTACGACACTCCTAGGGGATATGCTTAGGATAATTTACATTTTCTTTACAAACCGATTTGAATTATTTTAATATAAGATGAGAATAAATGACCTTTTTTTAATCATAAGGTGTTTTAAATTGAAAATATGGTGTCATGATATTCTCTAAATGATTTTATGACTACTGTTACTCACACAATGCTTTTGGGTTTTAGTCAATGGCTGGATTCCAAGGAAGTCATATTAACTTTGAGAATGGCGTACTAGGTGGGAATAGTGGTGGAAATGAGAAAAAAATGGAATGTTGATAGGAATAAAAGATATCATGTTCATTCAAAATCAGTTTTCCAAAAATATGATCAACAACATATATATTAACCAACTCCTGGACTCAAAAAAGAAGATAAAGGTGATGAATGATAAGAGCTCCAGTAGTGGAGACCATAGAGAAAAGAATCCTCAATTTGCATCATGTAGGAAATGTGGAAGGAGAAAACTAGGAAAGTGTCTCAATGGAACAAAGAAATGATTTACGTGTGGGAAAGAAGGACATAAAGTGAAGAATTGCCGAGGAAAAATGAAAAGTACTATGGAAGAAAATAAAAATGGTCCCAAGAATCTATTTACAGTCATTTTCCGTAAATTTAGGGGACATGTCCATTACCCGAGTGAATGTCCTATTATATAGGATATTTTCTTAGTCAAAGAAGAAGATATGTGGAAATAAAAGGTTAGAGAAATGTTTAAAACTATTAGTGCTCCTTGTTGATGGGATTACTTTGGAATAATTTTCTCTTGTATTTGTAACCCTGCAGTTTGCCATGTGAGAATGATATTTGAGGAAGACTTATATTTTCTCTTGTGGATATAGTTATAAATAACCATTTGGTTTTATATGATCATTGGGTTTTAGGAAATTACAAGTTATTATAGTTTGTGATGAAAATACAAGGTATTAGATAACATTTGTGGTTATATTATTTTGAGGAATTTATCTCATTTTGATACTCTTATAAAATATAGTATTTGAAAAATGATAACACATAGACTGTGTGACAACCTGTCGCGTCGGACAAAGCTGTGGGCATCGAATCCACAACCAGAGTGTGATTGAGATTTATCGCCTACCACTGGACTTTGTGAAGTCCCTGGTTAGTGTGACTAATTATTTTTAGTTAAATGATTTTATTGATCAATAATAAGTTGATTTGGGATCTTATGTATTATCAAATGAATACCCTTAGTATAGGAAAATTATTTGGTGATTAAGTGATAAATTTTATTTTGGAAGATGTTCACTTTGTTGGGAACACAATATACCCAAGTAAAATAGAATATTATAGGATTTAATTTGAGGAGTAATGGTAGATTTTTATCTATGTTTTTATTGTGTATTTATAGTGATTTGGGTTATTTATGGAAATTATTAACCTATAATAGAGAATATGTGATTAGGTTAGTTAATTTTAAGTATGTGACTTTAAGAGTAGTTGATGTCATTTGGAGATACAATTTAACGTGGAAGACTATATAACCAAATTCTTCTAAGTTTTGGGTTTCAATATTAGTTTGTATTATATTGAAGGATTTTAAGGGAAATTGTTTATTGAATGGTATTTTTTAACTTTGGGGTATTGTTGGTTTAATTTTAGAAATTTAGATTAGTGTTTCTTTCTCTAAAGGAATATCCTTTTGGGGGATCATCAGATCTTTTACTAACCATTTTGTTTTTGATTAATATCTAAAGACAAGGTAAATATATATTTTTTCCTTTGGGGATCATGTGATTCTCTAGAAGTTTATTCTATCTCTTCCAGTGTGACCAAGTCTTCTTGAATACTCATCGTTTAAAAAAAGAGTTAGTGGTAGCAATTTATTAAATAATTAAACTCTAATTAAAAATTAAGTATATATCTTTATGTTCTTTGTCATTCTCATAAATAAATTCCTCATATTTATGTAATGTAACTTAAAAAAATGTTGTCTGTTTACTTTTCCTACTGGGAAACTAATGACCATTTGTCCCATCACAAGTTTGTAGTTTTATTATTGTTAAATTTCTCCTGATCATGTTTTCTATCCCTCTCTATCAGAATTTGACACTTAGTTTATCTTCCATATCCATGTTTTCCTACATGGAATCCTAGTATGGGTTATCTTGGGCGACCTTTGTACTTCTCTTTCTTTCTTTTAAAGTGAAGTTTTATTGACTCTTTTTCCGATGTGGGACTTTCCATAATATTCGCAAGCCCAATTTTAAAAATTTCAAGGACAAAATTATTTGAAGGAGGGAACAATGTAACACCCCAATCTTACACGGTATGCTTCCCTTTGAATAATATAGTAGCATGTGTTGTACGCAACTTCAAGTTCTAACACATACCACAACCAATCAAACTAGCCGTTATGAATAGCAATAACCACTTTTTCGAAATTTTATAAATTTTATCTTTAAAAATGGAATTCATTTTTGGATTAGTAATATCAAAATTAGCCTAGGGTGAATTTTTGGTATTTTTTAGAAAACATTCAATTTTTGATGAATAGTGAAAAATACTAAACATTAATTAAAAACAACTTTTTTAATCCAAATAATTTATAGTGATAAATTATACTATTGAGTGGTTTTAAAGTATAATTAGAATATATTTTTACCATTTAATCTAATATTGGTAATTGGACATAATTTCACATTTAAACTAGACATAAAAAAGTGTCAATCTTTAGATAGTTATTATTTCTTAAAAAAACACGCTCTTTGTTTTGACAACGAGAATTAATTTTAAATTAATTTATGCCACTTATATGTTTTGAATTTAGAAAAATGGATTCTATATTTATAATCAGTATTTCCAAATTTTGTAAATAGGTAACTTTTATTTTTAGACATTTTGAATAATTACTTCGGTAAATATTTTATTTACCATGGTTAATGGGTAAATCCGATAAATAAGGGTAAAACAATAATATTATAATAATATTAAATTACCATAAAAAGTATCCTAACACTATTTTTTGATACATGTCCGACTATGGGCATCTTTGTGTCGATTTTGGGACCCCATGGAGCCACTTGTAAGTGATAATGACACTTTATATTAATTAAGTTAAAGTAAATTCAAAAATGACATAAGCATATATCTTTTAGAAAAACAATTTTTACATAGGTTAATATATGTTATCTTTTAGACTATAAATATTAATTAGAAATATAAAAAAATTTACTATATAATTGTATTTTATTTATAATTTTTAGACATTTAATAATTAAATTTATTTATGACACAATAATGATGCAATATTTTCCTTATTAATGAAAGAATCAAATAAATGGTATTATGAATGTTACAATAAATACAATTTGAACGTTTTGATGCCATAAAAAAATTTTATAGGTTAATATGACATTTTAGGATTTATTAAATGAATTTATTTTTAATTAATAAAGTTTTTAGGACTTTAACAAAAATCAATTATTAAATAGTGTCAAAATTGAGATAAAGGAATTTTTAAAACAAATATTATATTATTAATTTATATAATATTCCTAAAAATCTAAGGTTCGGCCAAAAGACTTATATAATGATATTTGTATCATTAATGAACCACTTGAGGTTCATTTTGAGGTATATAGTAAGTTTATTAACCATATAAAATAAAAATACAAAGAGACATGGTAAATGTCAAACTATTTAACTAAGAGTTAAATCTAAAAGTTAAGGTTAATATAGTGACCAAAACCTGTATAAAACCTATTGGTTTAGTGGTTTTCGACCCATCCCCAGCTTATCCTTTAAATAATCCATTTTTGATCCATTAAAAACCGAAAATTATTTTATTGTAAAATAATATTTTAAGTTTTTCCTAAGGTGCCCCTCACCCATCTTATAAAAGGGCACTTCCCCCTTCTCTCTAATTCACACCTTAAAAGCCATATGTCTTGGCCAAACTCTGCCCAAATACCCTCCCAACTTTCCTCCCTTCATCTTAGAGGTCTTCCTTTAGTCAGAAAGCCAACCTAGGGAGCCCTTTTGATCAAATCAAAAGAAATAACCCGAAGAAGAGGTAAAAATCTCACCACCTCTTTCAAGTTCCTTTCTTCTTCCACTTCGTTTTTCTTTGTTGTTTCCACTCTAAAATAATAACTCCAGTATCTTATATATAATGTGATTTTATTATAAATATGGTACAACCAAATTCATTATTCTATCCATCATTTGAATAACATTTCACCATACGTGCGTACGTACGACTTACCGTCTCCACGTCGCAGTGTAATTGTTATTCAGTACATTATTATTTGGATGGATATAATAATGATGTGTAATTGATTTAAATAATAAATATATCATGATAATAATTCTTTATATATGATATACCATCCAATTATATATTATTTTAATATCAAAAGAAAGATATTGTCGCTCGTGCGTACGTACGGATTACCGTCTCCACGAATGCGATGAGATTCATTCCCCACCGTATACATTAAAGATTAAATTTCATTTTATTATTAAAAATAATGTTTATAGACATGATATAATTCTGGATATGAATAATATACATCCCATCTATAACAAATAAAACTCACATAACAAATAATATAAAGGAAAACGAATCCATTAACACCCGAAACAACGATAATACTAAGATATTATTAACAAAGAAATGGTAAAAGATCATATATGATATCATATTAATGTATATGATTATTTTATAATTTAATAAAAATTATTTCACCATTATACAGGAGGTTAACCTACCCTTGACCAAGGAAAAATTACAAAGGGGTTTCTTATTTCACTTTTAATTCCGTGAGATTTCCATTGTTCACCACTTATTTATTGCATGTGGTGTGTGTACTACCCATGATTGTATTCATTGTGTAATATACTTTAATTTATGGATATTTACATCATAATTGTATGATCCCTCTTTCATGGGTGTATGTTTCATTTCTCTCCAAATCGATAAGGGAATTTAAAATTTCAATTTCCACTCATTCGGCTTTACGCATACTTCATTGATTATTTTACTCCAAGATTATGTGTGGAATCGCTATTAATTTTCTTATGTCATAATTTACACTCCCATTTCTGTGGATATACTTTTGATACACATAATCACGCCATTTATAAATTCTCAATTCATCGATATGAAGTTGATAAGAGTAATTTTAACTCAATATCCATTTATTGAGTTAAACATCCAATTAATTTCTGTTGTTTTTACAAGAATATGTGTGATTTACTATGATTGATTTACACTGAATATATAATCATATTGAGTGTATTTATATTTTTCACACATAATTATGTCTTTGATTTATCCTTAACCTAAGTATACTGTCTTTATAATTTATTTCATCTCAATTTACATTCCATTGATACTTCTTTGTTGTTATACACCAAATCACTTTTATATGGTGTATATAATGTACTTTGACATAGTATATCATGAATACCTTTATTCTCATGATATTATAAAGTTTTTATTATATCAATTATTTTTATTCAAGTGTATCTCTTTTGGTTATAAACTCTAACTAAAATATCATTTTAAATGTTTTAAAGATTTATTATTCTAAATCTTTCTCATTAATGTCCTTGTTTTAAAAATGGTTTTAAGGATTTATTTTTATGGACATTAAAGTTTTAAAATTAAAATTACTTTTAAAAGTTTCAAAGTGGTATGAGACACTTTGATTCAAAAATCTATTTTTAAACAGCTTCTTGACAAATAGTGTGATTTTTAAATGTTTTCAAGAAAAAGGGGGATATTTCTCTCAAATAGTCTTGATGATTATTTTCATCTATGTCAATATCCTTCATTATTCTTTTTTGAGATTAATCTATTACAATACAATTTTCCATATTGTATTGAATGAGTTATGTTTGACTATGGATGTGATATTTTTATACCATTCATGGTTTGTGGATAAAGTATTGACATTTCGTATGCTAGTTTTAATACGAATGTTTATGTTATGTTTCAAAATTTTAATATGAGGAATGTATTGGACTTATTAAGTGACGGGTGTAGCCCGATATAGTTCCTCGATGCATCGGTAGGTCTCATGAGACAAACTAGTGTCTTGGAAAAAGGCCTTGACAAAATCTTATTTGTAGTCTAGGCACAAGGCCTTGACTATGTGGTTATGATAGTATGACATTATGGATTCCATCATTATGAAAGTGGTTATTGATATTGCATGGGATTATTAGACTAGTAGAATATCAATGTGAATAAGTAAATGGAATTATTTTATTTTTTCCCATATCATGCTGAAGTTAAAGTTTAAAAGGCTTTTGTTTTAGTTATACATTTCCTTAAATGTTTATGCTTATTTTTTAAAGTTTCTTCTATATTGTTATCCTTATTGAGCATCTGAGCTCACCCCTTTCTATGTTTTATTTTTCCCAGGATGTGAAGATGTATTTTATGAGTTACCTGCAGGGTTAGTCTAAGGGGATATGAGTGTGGTCTATGGAAACAATGTTGTGTAGTTTTTCATTTTATGATGTAATGTAAACCTTATGAATGTATCTAGTACTTCCAAGGATAATAAACTAATTGGTCTTTCAAGACTTGATATTTTGTGATTATGCCAATGTTATGTAATAATGCACCAACTCTGGGTAACTGGGATTGAGGCGTTACACTAGAGACCAGGGAGGGATGACTACCATTATTCGGGTGGATTGAAATAGTTCTTGGATTCTTCCCATATGAGCCCTGATTTTGATTCTCATAAAAGACACATACATTAGGGATCCATGATATAGAAGCCACATAATTAACATAGGATCGGTTTCCTTGAGAAGAGGGTCCCGAAGAGGGAATGTTAGGTTGTGTAATGTTCATTTCCAAAAAAATAATACAATATATTTGTCAAGGTAGATCTCCCACTCGGCCTCTGCTTCTTCTATGTTCTGAAAGGTGATATGAGATTCACCTTTTCCCACAAGAACCATGGAAGATTTAACATATTCATAGGTTAGAGATGAAGGACAATATCAGTGACCCACTAGTCGATATCTACATGTTAATATTAAGTGTATTTTTTAAGTGATTAGCCATGTCTAGATAAAATTTAGGCATAGTTCAATTTTTTATAATCCCATATCACATGCTTGTTAATTAATTTATTAATACATAGTGATAATGCATCAAAAAATAACTAATCATGTGACCGATAAAAATAAAATATTAAATGTGGAATGATCATGAGATTATCTAGTGGTTAGTTTATCTATAAGATGATAAAATAAGCCTTGACCTATGAGAAAAAAATACTTGAACTATAACATGGTTTGAGCTATAGTATTTCACCTGTACTCTAATGTAAATCCTGATTTAGTTTCACCACAACTATGATCTTGAACTACTTCCACCCACATAAGAGATCCATCTATTACATAATCTTTTTCTCACACATAGGACAAGGAAATCTAAGGATTTGTTATGGGGTTTAGATAAACAAAACCATGGGAACAAAATACCTTACATAATAGAGGAGGATATGACATGCATTCCATTATTTTAATTTAATAAAATAATCATTAAAAAACTCATGCAATGATAATTAAATTAAATGAAACCAAGAATATACATTGGTTGGTATAAGCTCATGATCATCCATGCCTGAAATGAATACATTGTAAACTATTTAGAATTGGATTTAATTAATTATTTTATTCAGATAAAGTCACCTAAAATTAATGTAATTATTTTTCTCATTAATTAATTATTCATTTTATCTTATCCAAATAACGATGAAAATACCATCATCTATAATATTAAATAAATTAATTTTATTAAATTTAATTAAGTACACAATGTGTACTTAGAGGGAACATAAAGAGTCATTATGGATTTAATAGAGAATAAATTAGGAATTTAATATTCTATAAACCATTTCTATATAGAATATATCCTATTTTAATACCGTAATTAATTTTATTTCCATGTAAATTAATTTACACATGTACAACCTGGAATGACGTGTATATCATATAAACAAATTAATTACATGACATGTATTAAACACCCCACATGTGAATTAATTACATTGTGTGGGAATTGATTTATTATAACACATGTGAATTAAATACACCATGTGTAAATTAATTAATTACATCATAGTGAATTAGTTACACATCACACATGAATTAATTACACACCATGTGATAATTAATTACACACAGTGTTCATCACACTGCATATGAATTAATTAAATGACCACTGCATAATTTGTGTTAAATACACTATATGTGTATTAATTACATGGCCACTGCATTGTGTGTATTAAACACACTATGTATATATTAATTACATGGCCACAATGTCATGTGTATTAAATACACCTCATGTGTATTAATTACACAACCACCACATCATGTTTGTTAAATACATCATGTGTATATTAATTATATGAACACTGCATAATGTTCATTAATTATCATGTTTGTTGGATGTTAGTCCCAAAAATCATGTAATAAATACTCTACACATCTTTAACCATGCAGATTCTGCAATTTTCACTACTAAAATGCATAGAATACACAATGTGTACACCAAATACACATCATATAATCTATAAATCTACATGCCAGTCTGAAGAGTCAACACATGATATATAATAAATACATCATGTTATGAATCCATATGGATATCCATGTACCCCATAACCTATCTATATTTCGTGAACATAGATACATGATGTGTACTTTTCAATTACACTCTATGTATCAATGTGACCCGACCATAATCTTTTTCGCCTTTTAATGGATTCCATAAACTTGTTCTTCATTGATCTTTAATCCATTCTTAGTTAAATCTTGGTGAACGATCATATAAAATTGAAATTTGGATTAAAATAATGAATATAAATGAAATACTTAAAAAAATATGCATATAAATCAATGATTGAAATGACTCTCTATTATTGAGAGTGTTTTAGAGAAAGATATCTCTATGGATTGAGTGAATTTTATCTAGAATTAATTATACACAACAATTAGAATGTAATAATTAGGTATTTATAGCCCTAGGGTTAGAGAATAAATAACTATACATGATACCTTATTATTCTCTTAATACATGAATAAACCGATATCTAAATAATAATAACATTATTATTAATTATTTTACATACGCTAAATATGTGGATAGATAAATATTATTTCCCTGAATAAATAATATTAATATTTACTCAAATAATATTTAATGTCATTTTTCATCAGACCATTAATATCAATATGCTAATCCTCAATATTTATCAGAACTTGAATAATAAATATTTATTAAATAAATAAATATCACTACATTATTCACCAATAAATAAATAAATATTATATTCACTAAAATAGTGAATAAATATTTATTAAATATTCAACTCACATATATTCTCTCGAATAACTAGTGAATGAATATTTACGATCAAACAAACATGAATAATTATTAAATTACAGAGGGGAATAATATTTATTCAAAATGTTAAATTCATATATAATTTAACTGATGTTCTGAATACACTTAGTGTGTCTAGGACCCTTTCTTAGTTGAGTTAGGTAGTACCACCTAAAGTACATGGATAACATTTAGAAACACGAAAAAGAACCCATAGAGAAATTTGTTAAATTTTGTAATGATAATAACCACATATGAACACACATTGTGTAATATGATCCCTTTATATTGATATCTCTAATTAAGAAAGTTTCATACTGGTGCCATCAAACTAGGTTCTCAATGTATCTTTCTTTTAATTTCAAGAAATAAACATATCGACATAGTGATATGGCCATGGAATTAATCAGAAAGTTCCATTCAAATCAAAGGTTTGGAGATATCAAATTATATTAAATAAAGAAAGTGAAAAATATTTCCTCACATTATTCATTAATTCAATACCAATCACGATACACCAAACATATCATACCTCATCGTGATCATATGTTACAACATTTTTTTTCAACACATCAATGTATGTAACTCATGATATGTATTAATAATAATAATATTGTATAAAGATGATTACAAATATCTAAAGGTATAAACATCCAATGACACATATAAATATGGATTTTCTAATGGCAGGTCAAGTTCTCATAACCTTCTTATCTTGGAGATTACCAAGGATGAAATTGATAAGAATAAGTCTCAATGTAATATAATCCCCACTATCCCTAATATATTGTATCATTTATCTCCCACAAAATGATATCATCATGACATAGAACATAGATTTAATAATACTTTCATAGCATTTATAAGTTCTCAACATAGAGGGGAACTTCTATGACCTTTTATTGAGACAAATACTCTAATAGCATTATCAAATTCATTGTAACATATAAGAATGATATAGATGTGATAAGACATTAATTAATATTAAACACCATGAATATTCTAGTAATAAAATGTATACAGTTGTTGGTTCTATAGAACTAACTACAACATATGTATTCTAAACATGCCCAGTAGGATTTAACCAATGATTATATGAAAATCCTTTCATAATTTTTTTATTAATACTAAATTTAATATAATATACAAGGTAAGTTAATCCACATATGATCATAATCAAAACAATTATCACACTACATTTTTTTCATTCCAAAACCTTATGGTAATTTTTTTTAGAAAACAAGGCATATCCGATTTTCAATCATAATTTCAAACCTAAGAAATTATTCACAACTTTGTTTATTTTTTTGAAACCATGAAAATAGGTAATTTAAATTCATTAAACAACAATAGGACCTTTCTCCTTATTTTCCAAAAACCATTTTTCAAATCCATTTTTATGAAACAACCACCAATTTTAATTTAAAACCAAACTTTAAAAAACCATTTAAAAAAATAGTCTGAAAGTATTAAAAAATTATAATAAAAATATAATACAACCCAACCAAAAGAAATATATTAAATAAACATAAAAAGGAATAAATAATCAAGAAATAGTGTTGTCTAATCAAGTCAATAGCTAGGAGATATAACAAAGGTATACAATAGGATTTAATAAAAAAATACTCAATGAAAACTAAGAATCATGGGAAACTCAATAGGTTATAACTTGAACGATACTCAAACTAGTTTCTAAGATCATTTTTTGGGACATAATTTAGCCTTTTCAACTCATTGATATTTCCTTTTTGGTCTATGTCGAGTAAAATACAATCCCGTAGGAGGGAACAACTCTATAAAGTGCGATCACACTAGGTTATTGTTACATGCATCAAGGTATTCTACTTATCTACCTAAGAATCCCATGATATCAGTCAATGGAGGAGAGAAAAAAAAATGAGTCACAATATCATCACACAAATCATCCTTAAAATCATAATTAGTAAACCTCATCTCACATACAAAACTCTCTCAGGAAACAACCCCTTCAAATCTATAAATAATCATCACATAATGATATAAAAATATAGAACACCCCCTTGGGTCTATAATTTCCATCAAGTAAAACAAGAATAAAGGCTCAAATGAGTGTGAACACAATAATAAAAAGAAAGTTTTGATAAGGTGCCAAAAGGTAATTCCAAAACATGCTTGTAATTATAAGACATTTAACTATCATTTAAAAACTTAATTTTAAACACCACTTGAATCCAATCCATTTAAACATATTTCGAAATCCATTTGGAAATCGACCTAATTATTAGGATTAATTTAAAATAATGACAAGAATTACATGTATTAAAATAATTTATTATAGAATGACCATGCCTTATTTATAAAACTACTCTTAAAACTCATGAAATATTTTTTTGGAAAATAATCAATGCTAAGTACCTCTTCAAAACACATGAAATAATTTTAAGATCCCACTTGGGAGTTTTCACAATCACTCGGCATGAAACCAATTTAATAAAAGACAAATTCTAAGAGATTCATTGAAAATTACTCCATATCAAGCATAAAATTATTTTAAAACCATTTAAAAACCCTACATGAGTATCATATATGCATATAATTTGGAAAGAAATCATTTTAAACACCCAATAATATCATGAAATGTATTATAAAGGAATTATATAGAAAAAACTACCTCATCCCAAAAAAAACTGAAAACACATCATTATTAATGGAGAAAGTACTATTGAGTAAGGAAATGGTTCCCCAAATCCCTAAACACATAATGATACAAGGATAAACCCATCTAAAACCCTAAAATTACCCCACACAACAATTAAGGTTTCTAGGATAAAATGAAATCACGGGGGAACAAAAATGGCGGTGAATAGAAGAAGAAAAAAAATGAAAGTAAGAACCCACCTTGAAGAAATGATTATCATAAAAGGAGAAGACACTTGGAAGTAAGGAAGGAGGAGGGAATACCATGAACCCCATAGGTCAGTATGAAAGGAAGAGGGGGGAAATAGGGAATAAACCCTTTAAAAATTGATAGTAGTAAAACTAGAAAAATAAAAATAAAAATGAGGTACATGAATGTTATAGTGTGACCCACTTATCATGTCATAAAACCCTTCCACTAAATTTTTAGCCTCACCACCTAGGACTCATCATGATGCAATGCCCCCTCATGGAGTAACACACTTCCCATAAAAATACCCATAATACTCAGGTTTTGTCACCATATGAAACCTCCCATTTTAATAATGGAATGTCTACACCAAATTTAGGCCCTTTTCTAAGGATATGTCATGGAATAACCTTCCCTAATTTTTTCATGAAATGATGCATTCTATGACAACAATTCCCTGGGACTTCTCAAGACACCCATAAATCAATGAAAACACGAGTAAATATCAAAATAACCTAAATTTTAATAATATAAAATACAAAGTAATATGGGGGTGTCACATAATTAATATCACTATACCCTATTGTCTCAATGTATGGGACACTTTATTTGATGTTAATCAATAATTGATCCTTTTTGTAGGCTTTAGAGCCACCTCAATAAGAAGTGACTCTGTTTTCTCTTTTCTGAAATCTCTCAACTCCAAAAAATTGTTGTGATTATTCTAGAAGTGTAGTTGTACATTATTCAGCATAATGACCTTTGTGGACACATATTGAAGATATACCTTCATGAAAATAAAATCTATTTTGAGTATACAAACCTGATGATTTTTTTCACATATTTCTTATGCTTAATATTACTTCCCATATTCTCAAAATTTCTCTCCCATAATTCATGCCTTCATTAACTCCAAGGAAATGACATGTTTTACCAAAAGAAATATTATTTATTCTCATAAACTCTATAACATCAATAATATCCTTTAAAAACTAATCTTCCATAAAAGTTATAAGTCTATTTGTAAAAATATGGTTACTATTTTTGTGAATATAGAGGCCATTTTTTCATTTTCCTTAGGGGATTATAACTTCTCAATTAATTATCAAATAATTTTAATACATGATTATATTTATCATGAAAATTTTTATCCCAAAAATTCAGTCTTAGATTTAGGACATTCACTATTAGTAAAAATAAATTTAACATCTTTTTGATTCAAAGAAGCATACTTTACCATAATTTTTAGGATATAATTCTTAGAAACTTGAGATGATTACATAATTATTTCCACAACTTTTCT